>JAVJIF010001101.1:0-600935 GCA_038442645.1 Agave tequilana | reverse complement strand
CATTTACTATCACATTTTCATATTTATTCCTATAATTTTACACTATTACTAATGTTTTATTATTTATTGTGTGCGGGCCTTGAGTAATAAAAAATAAAGAAATAAAAGCCCAAAAGAAGCCCAAAAAGCCCATGTCCAAGCCCAAGTGCAAAAGTTGCAAATTACCAAGTGTAAAAGTTGCAATTACTAAAAGAAGAGGGAAGGGATAGACTTATATTCAACACTAAATGCTTGCAGGATGAGGATAAAGATAAAAGGAGAAGAGTGCAAAGATAAAAATTCAAAAATTCGGATTCAGACTGTACACGTTTTAGTATTCAGATCATAACGTTTGCTACAGATATGAAAATCCGATGATTTAAGATGCTCCAGAAAGAAGATTTGAAGGCCTACAACTCTTATGTTGATCAAACTTTCCAATTCAGTCAGCAGATAAGCCATATTCCGCAATCAACATGATAACAAGTTGCAGGACAGATTTGAACTTCTATGGATAAGTCAAAACAAGTTTGGAGATAAAAGAAGAATTCAAATTCAGAGATATTTTGCTCCTCTTATCTTCATACGCTTCTTATCCTCTGGTTTTCTCCTATAAATACCCCTGCATACCAACAGAGGAAGGGCAGATCTCAATAGTCCAGCGCAGTACAGAAACTAATTTAGGGTTTTCTTAGGCTAGTTTGTAGATTAGGTTTTTTATTTTCTTTTTTGTAATTTTTAATTTTTATGTAACTGAGAGGAGAGGATACTTTCATGGAGGAAGGAGATCAAACTTGTACTGAAGGTGACATAGGTGTAAGTAATCTTTTCTTCCATTGTTAATTGAATCAAATCAAAGTTCATTTCTTTTTTCTATTCTTGTTTTTGTTTCCCTCTTTTGTGTTTGTGGATCCATGTGAAACCAAGAGCTTCGAAGGTACCTTCTCCTTGCAAGTGCCGTTGATGGTTTATGGTGATGAAGATCTATTTCCATGGTAGTATAGCTCGCCCTTTTATTTCGTAGTATAGATCGGGAATAGGGACGATCTCATATTCCATGCTTCGTTCGCCTTCAAAGAAAGGTACATCATTGACACGGTTCCAAGGTAAGCAGACGTCGAAGAGGTAAGTAAGTTTTTAGTTTTTTTGTATTTCTTTTAATTTTAGTGTAAATCACCAATTTCCAATTTTTTTTACACTTCTTCTTTTTCATTGTAAATATCATATCATTGTAAATATCACTTCTAGTTTCTCCATCTTCTTAATCTACCACTTTCTTTCTAACCTGACTTTAACAACTATTAATTCAAACACTTTAGAGAACTTACTAAACAAGCTTCCATCGCTAGTCCCTCCCTGTGGATCACGATCCGCATAACCACTTGCTATAGCGGTAGTATTGAGCACCTTGCACATCCTATTCTTAAATCTGAAATTCTATATTTTGTGTACAGGTAAAAACATCAATCAAAATTTTGGCGCCGTTGCCGGGGAGGGACGGTAAGTTATTCTCTAAAAAAATAATAAATAACTAATTTTTTATTCTTTCTGTTTGCAGGTTCGGAGAACAGGAAACATAACAGCAGAAAAGGACATATAGCAACTCTGTACCTCTGCCCTCGAAGGCAGAGCAGCAGAGCCTACTATAGAGCCGCATTTTCGCAGCATGAGTAGTTCACTACTCACTCTGTTTTCTGCAGGTTGCTGCAAATTGCAATATTTGTTTACTGCTCTGTTAACTTTTCTCTGTGATCACCCTGAACACTGCTAATTAATTAACAGTAACTTATTTGTTGAAAAAAAAATTAGACTCTTGCATATAGGCACGTGTCTATTTAATTTTTTTAATTTTGTTGAAGAGTGCTGGAGACAAGGTACGTTCGCATTGCATATAGACTAGGAAGCACCCTTGGCTGATTTTCTGCTTTGAGTGAATATTTGTCTATTGCTTTACACGTGCACTAAATTGACTTAAGGGCTTGTCCTATAAATAAGATAAGGTGGGGATTTCATCACCCTTCCTTGGCCCACAAACAATCTCCTCACTCACTAACCCAAGCCTAACTAAAAATGAGTAGACGTTGGCCCTAGGGACATCTCGGACTCAATTAGGAGATTATCCTAAGGGGAACGGTGTTGGAAATTGACTCCTGCCAAATCAGTGTCTAGGAAGGGGATTGAGGGCCGAAAGCCCGAAGATTGGTGGTTATTTAATTAAGGAACGTCTTTGACGGAAAACCTCCCACCAATCTTGCCCTGACCTGGCTGATTAACTTGTGGTCAAAGTCTGCACCCTACCTCCCGTGGACAGTCTAACCAGTTAGGAGTCGTCTAGGTCATAGGTCTACCCTAACTTAGGTTAGAATTTTTTTCTTTTTTGTTTGCTTATTTGTTTTCTTTTTCTTTGTTTGTGTTTGTGTGATATGGCATATAACAACAATTTTCCAATTTTAATCCATATTACACACCAACCTCTTTTTCGGATATTACCAACCCGGCATATCATAACTTTGACCAACCTAGTGTGCCGGAATGGTCTTATCCGAATGAATATAACCATGCCCCCCATCTTATGACCATAATTTTCATAACAATTTCAACTCTTCACAGAGTCCATGGGGTTTCGCTTCCCCCGAGTCTAATTTTCAACCAACTTGTCCTCCGTACCACCTTGTCCACAATATTTCCAAGATTCATACTCAGATCCAGCAATTCAGAATAGAAAACCATCTATCTTGGAAATGATGAGTATGCATGAGTCCAAGCAACAATCACCATCAATCTTAGACATGATGATGCGTGAGTTCAAGCAACAATCACAGAATCTGACCGACTCACAATTCCATCACGAGTGTCACAACAACACTTCATCTTTTCAAGTCCAATCACAACAAAATGATGCACCAATCGACTATGAAAAGATGCTTGAAGCCATGACTCAGGCTAGATTAGCTCGTGATCATGAAATAGATATGATGGTTCAAACTTTATGTTCTCACCGTTCGGCCATCGCTAACCATTCTGTTAGAGCCAACGAGCCACGTTGTTTTGGACAACAAGATTCTAATTCAGTACAATCATTTGAACTTGCCCAAACTCCAATTTTTGAAAATGATATTGATAGTTTGGCAAGTTATTCCTTTCCTGAAATAGAACTTGAGCATGAATATGATCCTGACCCTCAACTTGGATATTCAATTCTACTTCCTGATTCAATAATGACTCCGGTGTCTTCACCTGATTTCAATTTTCCCGAGTCAACATTGGATCCTGTGCCAATTCATCATGAAATTGAATCACCCATTTTTGATCATATTGAACTTGACCAATTTTATAATTTTGAAAGTTCCATGGATAAATTGGCAAGTTCTCATTTTTGTGACATTGAACTCAATGAGAAATGTGACCTAGATTCTCAAATATGTGATCAAGTTCAAATTCCCGAATCAATATTGACTCCTGTTTTGTTACCCGACTTAGGTAATATTTTAGAGTCAGTTTTGATTCCCACACCTATCATTCCTGAACTTGAATCACCAATACTAAGTCACATTCCATTGTGGGAAAATGATTGTGGACTTGAGTTTCAACTTCTTGATTTGGACCCACTTTTTGAACCAAGCTCGACTCCTGAACCCTTACTTGATTTAAGTTACTTTCCTGAGTCCGTATTCGTTCCTGTACTTCTGACGTCCAAGTCAATCATTCTATCTTTTCACAATCCATTTTGGGACAAGACGGTTGACACAATTGACTCTGAAAATAATTATGAAATTTGGAAATTTGATGGGGTGGAATTTTAAAAAATGTTCATACAGACATCATTTTAGTGGGTTATACAAGAAAAAATTCTGGTGGGTTACTCCGAATTCCACGAAAAGTAGATTGGGCCACATTTCGTGGACCAATTAGACCACCACCGGAACCACCACCTTGAGGTAACATCTGCCTTCCCTTTCTTCTTTTTCATGCATACATGCATACATTCATACATTGAGGACAATGCATGAGATAAGTGTGGGGAGGTTTTACTAACATACTAACATAGGTAGGGAAAAAAAAAGGGACAATATTTTGACTTATCTTTTGAAAGAAATCTAAGTTAGTCTTAAGAATTAGGAAAATCATGATTAGGATTTCTAAAAACTTGGTCAAAATAAATAAATTGTTGAATTTTTAGGTATAGGAGGAGAAATTGAATAAGTAATTAGTCTTAATTTTTACCTTAATGAAATGTGCATACCTAATACATTTACATATCTAGGATTCTAAGACAAAGACTCTTGTGCCCTATAAAAAATAAAAAACATTGAAAAAAAGAAAAAAAAGAGAGGAAATTCACTGATTAAGCTGGATACATGTGCCTCAAGAAGCATAAGTATTCACGCCTAAGGTGATTTTATGAAATAAAGCCCTTAGTTTTGTGGCCTAGTTCGCTCGAATCCTTAAGTCCGCGGGGTGTTTTCTCACCCGGTGCCCTAAAGCCGACGGTTTGGGAGCCACCGACTTTAAGTTCGCTACATGGGTGGATTAGAAAGCTTAAGAAAACTAAGAAATATTACTTATATATGTACTAACACATCTAATAGTCAATTAGTTAGATACGAGGGCCTCAAGAAGCCTTCATGCTTACACGAAAGATAATTAGATGAGTTATACATATTAAAAAAAAGAGAAAAAAATAATAATAATAAAGAGGCATGAGAGTCCAAGTTAAGGAATTCCTAGTAAAGGTTCACAAGGATGCATATGACTTTGGTAACGAAAAAGACTATACAAAAATTCAATTTTGATCCTTACCTAAAATGGATAACAATTTACTATATAAAGACTAAGTTTAAGAATGAATAAAAATGATAATCCTAAAAAACTTATAGATTACTTAGTCTCTTCAAACGTATTTCAAATATTATCCTTTTTATGGATTTTGTGGGTGTAATCCGCTGAAAACCCTCACGAGACAACACTCGTCCTCTAGGGTAACCTAGGGGTTTAACGACTTGTTGCATGTGCTAAGTGCAATCGTGATTCCTACGAAAGTGAGTTAGGATAGATTAATTTTTCTTTTCTTTTGATTTTTACTCGAGGACGAGCAAAAAGATAAGTGTGGGGGTGTGATAGGTAGTAAAAAGTGCATATTTATCACTACATTTACTATCACATTTTCATATTTATTCCTATAATTTTGCACTATTACTAATGTTTTATTATTTATTGTGTACAGGCCTTGAGTAATAAAAAATAAAGAAATAAAAGCCCAAAGAAGCCCAAAAAGCCCATGTCCAAGCCCAAGTGCAAAAGTTGCAAATTACCAAGTGTAAAAGTTGCAATTACTAAAAGAAGAGGGAAGGGATAGACTTCTATTCAACCCTAAATGCTTGCAGGATGAGGATAAAGATAAAAGGAGAAGAGTGCAAAGATAAAAATTCAAAAATTCGGATTCAGACTGTACACGTTTAGTATTCAGATCATAACGTTTGCTACAGATATGAAAATCCGATGATTCAAGATGCTCCAGAAAGAAGATTTGAAGGCCTACAACTCTTATGTTGATCAAACTTTCCAATTCAGTCAGCAGATAAGCCATATTCGGCGATCAACATGATAACAAGTTGCAGGACAGATTTGAACTTCTATGGATAAGTCAAAACAAGTTTGGAGATAAAAGAAGAATTCAAATTCAGAGATATTTTGCTCCTCTTATCTTCATACGCTTCTTATCCTCTGGTTTTCTCCTATAAATACCCCTGCATAGCAACAGAGGAAGGGCAGATCTCAACAGTCCAGCGCAGTACAAAAACTAATTTAGGGTTTTCTTAGGCTAGTTTGTAGATTAGATTTTTTATTTTCTTTTTTGTAATTTTTAATTTTTATGTAACTGAGAGGAGATGATACTTTCATGGAGAAGGAGATCAAACTTGTACTGAAGGTGACATAGGTGTAAGTAATCTTTTCTTCCATTGTTAATTGAATCAAATCAAAGTTCATTCTTTTTTCTATTCTTGTTTTTGTTTCCCTCTTTTGTGTTTGTGGATCCATGTGAAACCAAGAGCTTCGAAGGTACCTTCTCCTTGCAAGTGCCGTTGATGGTTTATGGTGATGAAGATCTATTTTCATGGTAGTATAGCTCGCCCTTTTTATTTCGTAGTATAGATCGGGAATATGGACGATCTCATATTCCATGCTTCGTTTGCCTTCAAAGAAAGGTACATCATTGACACGGTTCCAAGGTAAGCAGACGTCGAAGAGGTAAGTAAGTTTTTAGTTTTTTGTATTTCTTTTAATTTTAGTGTAAATCACCAATTCCCAATTTTTTTACACTTCTTCTTTTTCATTGTAAATATCATATCATTGTAAATATCACTTCTAGTTTCTCCATCTTCTTAATCTACCACTTTCTTTCTAACCTGACTTTAACAACTATTAATTCAAACACTTTAGAGAACTTACTAAACAAGCTTCCATCGCTAGTCCCTCCCTGTGGATCACGACCCGCATAGCCACTTGCTATAGCGGTAGTATTGAGCACCTGCACATCCTATTCTTAAATCTGAAATTCTATATTTTGTGTACAGGTAAAAACATCAATCACTTAACGCAGAACTTGATGTTCGCATTTCTCAAACGTTACCTCAACAGCAAAAACGCGAGGCTCAAAGTTCGCGTCTCTGTTATAACTGCCCTCATTACCGGGTCAATTACTTCCCACGTAATGAGGGAGTTAACCCCAATTAGGAGTATTTTTAGGGGACAATTTTACCCCTGAAATCCCTATAAATAGCCCAGTTTGCTATGGAAGAGGGTCAGAATTTTCTTGATCAGAAGTCTTGGATCAATTTTAAAAGAATCCTGATCAGAGCTTCTAGCTGAGAGACACCTAAGAGTTAAATTCTTCTAACAACATGCTGAGTACAAGTTTGTTCTTGCCTTAAGTCTCTTTGAGATTTTATTGGACAGGAGCTGTGCTACTCCGTCCATAGTCCAAAGAGAAGAATTCCCAAAAGACTGTGACGTTCACCCGATCAATGAAAAATAACTCACTTTCTACCACCACATCAAGAACCCAGCATTAAACAAAGGGAAGATTTAGACTTGGATATCTTCCCTCTCTTGTAATCGAATTATTGATCCGTTGTAACTTTCTTTATAGTCAAATAAAGAATTTACATGCCCTCAATTTTTCCGCCCCAAACAAGAGATGATGACTCCACTGGGGAGAATTTTTTCTACTGATGAGCAAGTCATGGCGCAAGGTGACGTCACCTACATGAGAAAAACGGTCGAATCGCTTGTCGTGGAGTTCGATCAGGCAAAGTATGAAGAGTTTCTCTCTTCTGGCTCTAAGAGCCCTAGGGCGTGGCAGTACCGCAAGGTCTTCTCGGAAACCCGCTCTCAAGTCCCTTTAGAGATTCCTTCAGACACCACTAGCGCGAAGAGTGCCATGGCTAACCGCATTACACGTAAGGCCTGCGTCAACGTCTCCCACGAGACCCGCGAGGTCGGCGTGTTTGACGTTCAACCCGCTCATGCCCGTCCTCTTCCTCAGCTCCAGATTACTGGGGGTTCCTAACAACCCGTACGGCGTAACCGGAACGCTGACCATCGACAGAGATGACGCGCGCGTCAACTACAGACGCAAGAAGCTGGAACAACTATCTGTCCAACATTCTGTTAGATACAGAATGCGAAGCTCAAGCCCGCGTCTCTTCTGAACACGTCAGACGTGCGAAGTCCGTGTTTGGAGGCCTAAACGCGAAGCTTAGAAGGCTTGCGTTTCTGAAGCTTCACTTCCCAAACGTGACGTTCAGCAACGTGAGGTCCGTGCCTCTCCTCAGAGACACGAGACCCGCGTCTCTACAGCTAAACGCGGGACCCAGAAGGCCTGCGTTTCTCAAGCGTCGCTAGCTAAATGCGACAATCAGTAACGCAAGGTCCATCTCTTCTCAGCAGAGACGCGAGACCTGCGTTTTAAAGCCAAAATGCGAGAGCTGCGTCTGTTTTACAAAACATGAGCTCCGCGTCTCAGAACCCTGCGTCTCAGATTCGCGACCCAAGGATGGCTCTCAGAAGCTGAAAAGACCTCAAAAATCTGAGGCTAATCTCTTCGGTCCTCCTCTGACAGATCTAAGAGATTACTTGACAAAGAAAAGGAGTACTAATCAGATTACTCTGTCTTATTGCTGTGAACAGCTCCTCACGGCAATGCTCTCTGAATGTCACTGCAGCTCACATCTAAGCAAGCAGTCGATATTCAGACAATTAACCTCAATCTCCCGATCAGCCAAAAGGCGTCGTTTCCACAGAAGGGGAACCTTCTCAGACATGGAGTACCCTGAAGTCACTGCAAATAAGACAAGCAAAAGTAGGGAAAAACAACCGGCAATTAGCTCTGATGAGTCTGATACAGAACCAGAAGGAGTGTACCGGCATACTCGCACTCGAACTGTGCGGTAGCCGGTCGACTATAGTGCCCTAGCCCAGGGCATTGAAGTAAGTGAATCACACTCTGTCATTGCAGAATCGCAGGCCTCGAACTCTTCTATAGAGAAGGAAACCTTTGCATACATGACAAACACTCCCGAGGAAACGACCAGGCGCTTAGAACAGCAAGCCCAGATCCAGAGGGAACAATTCGATATGATTCACGCCCAACAAGAATCTATCGATACCCTCAAGAAGATGCTTGCACAATTACTCGAGGACAAGAAGAAGTCAGATGACAAAGCTTCTTCTAAGAAGTCTTAAGGCAAACAGAAGGAAGGGAAAAGCTCATCTTCCATGCATATCGAGGAGAAGGGGCAATCCAATTTCGAGTCGTCTAAATTCTCATCTAAAGAGGAAAGCAATCCAGAGAATAGGGATACTCATTCTAAAAGAATGAATCAATTGGAGCAGCGTCTAGAAGCCCTTACCAACCGGAAAGGCCTCCAAGAGCAGGAGTGGTCCGGCCATACCCGACAGAATGGGATCTTGTTCCACCCTCCTAAGTTCAAAGCTCCGACCCTACAGGCTTTCGACGGAAAAGGGTCACCAAACCAACATATCTACTATTTCAAGTCTCAAATGGGGAATGTAGTAGATAATGATACCATCTTTGCGCGTTTGTTCATCGGCACTCTAAAAGGGCTTGGCTTTGAATGGTTCATGAAACTCCCAGAAGGCTCCATAAAAAACTGGGGTGATTTGGAGAAACTCTTCCTTACATGCTTCTTTGAAGATGACTCGGAGATTACAATGCCCACTCTCCTGGCAACGAGGCAACGAAAGGGAGAGTCAGTCAAAGCATTTGTGGAAAGATTTCAGAATATGACACTCCGATGTCCTAGCGGTATGCCCAGGCCACCCTGGTGGAAACATGCTGCCACAATCTACAAACTTCGCTCCTAGCCCAGATAGGGGTTGCTGAAAGCTGCACCTGAAAGCAATTGGTCCAGCAAGGTGAACAAGCTGAAGAGATTGTCGCCAGGGTTAGGACGGAAGAAAACAAGCCCAGACCCGCAAAGTCGACAAGGCGTGCGCAAGAAGTATCTTTTCAATCAAAGAGGAAGGATACATTGGCGACAGAGAAAAAATCCCTGTTAAACCTCAGCCAATGATTAGTCTCTAATTTTGCATAATTTTCATCACATTCTCATATTTATTTCATGTAAAATTCTACTAATAAACCTTGCTTGCTTGATCCTAGGTCCATGGTGGGCAAATGAAGAGAAGATCTAAATCACCATTTATTTGGTGATTAAAAGGCCTAAAAGATAGCCATTGACCTAAGAGGCTGATTGAGATTAAAAATAAAGTTCAGATATGCTTAGTCTCAATGCGAATCCGCTGTAGCAAGGGCTTGAGCGGGTCGTGATCCTCAGGGAAGGATGCGATGCAAGCTTTTCGGCCGATTCCCTTGTATGCTTCAAGTAAGAAGAAAAAGATTAGATTTGTGATGAAAATATGAGATTAAAAACGTGGTTTTGCTGATCTTCTACCACAACCCTATTGCAAATTAAAGAGCTTGATCTTCATCTTAAGATTAATATGACTCACCCTAGGTTATTGCAATTATATCAAGCAAGAGAAATTAATACACGATTCTAACTAAGTTACATTACTCAAAAACCTAACTATGGTTCCTCCTAACATCTAGGTACAGCCTAATAGAAGACGAATCCCAACTTATGCTGTCCTAGTTCTTAAGTTGAAGTCATGAAAAGTCTTTTTATCATGTAGCCTAGATTAAGAATTTTAAGTATTTTTTAATCTTCTAGAATTAGTTGCCTTTTAAACCTAGGGTTTCTAGTGATGTTCATTAATCGGATCAAGTTTTAATTGCTTCTAGGGTTGCTTCAAGAATCTCAGCAAACACTAGGAGGATTAGTTCTTCATAATTATTTTTATCTTTTCAATATTTATTTTTTTATTTTTATGAGAAAGATTGCAAAAGAAAGAAAACGAAAACAAGAATAGATCGAAGATTAAAACACGAGAGAGATGACAAAAGAAATCAAATAAAGTGCAGAAATTAAACAGAGAACAAAAGAGTGACCTTTTATTTCGATGAACTGCAGGTTACACAATCGTCTCCTTCTCCACAACGAGCATGAATAAAAATTACAACTTTCGCAGAAAATTAAAAATAGCTAAAGAAAACCCTAATTTGTCTCTGCATGCCCCTCCCTGTTGCGAATGCTCTGATATTTATAGTGCAGAATGTAGAGGAGTCCCGGATAAACATCACCACGAAACCTGGTATCCATCCCTATCTAAACTGCCGCGTTCCCACGGCTTTTGCCGCGCCTCCGCGGCACTCCTGGCTCTGTTGGCCACGCGCTTTGGCGCGTGGCCTCTCCTGTCCGTCCATGTGGGCTTCTGCTTTTATAAGTGTGATCCTGGCCTTTAATCTAGATTTTCGAGATAACTTGATAATCAAGTTACTCTTAATCCAGATTTCTTCAAATCCTCTCTCCACGAAATCCTCTTTATCTTGGCTTTTATCCTTATCCCGCAGGTGTTTAGGGTTTGATAAAAGTCTATCAACCCTAATTTCTGATATTTGCAACTTTTAGCCCTTGTATTTGCATTTTGAATCTTTGTATTTGCGCTTCTTCACCTGGGCTTCAAACATGGGCTTGGATCTGGGCTTTTGGGCTCTTTTAGCTTTATTCTTTATTAAATTGATAATTTGAGGCCTGCACATATTAAATAAAGAAATATTAATAATTGTGCATTATAATATGAATAAATGTGCAAATGCGATGGTATATATGATGACAATTATGCATTTTTCACTACCTATCAGAGGCTGATTTCGTCAAAACCAGAGGTATTTAACCAGAAACCGGGAAATCTAGCCGACAGGGGACAACTAGGCAGCGCGCAGCAGGCGGCGCTGTGCTCGCCGCCCAAGTACTGTGCCGCAGAAACGCGGCACAAGCCGCGTTCCCGCGGCCATGTGGGCGCGCGACGCGCCAAGTTTTGGGCCAGGGTTTGTCCCCTGGCCCCCCACGTCCCTGATGCCTATAAAACCCCTCCTGGGTTCTTCAGTTGAGGGGGATCCAGAGAGCAAGTTGTGTAGTTTGATTTTTTGTAGTTGTTGTTGTTGTTCTTCTTCTAGTTCTAGTTTTAGGTCTTAGCCATTAAAGTGAAAGAGAGAGTGTGTGTAAAGAGTTGTATTTGAAGCGTGACAAGATAATACAAGTACTACTTCTCTTCCTTCTTTCTATTTACTTGTCTTTGCATTTGCTTGTACTTCATTGTTGCAGTGTAAACTTGTTGCTCTTTACTTCTTCCCTTTATTTGTTTCTTGTTGTAGTGTAACTCTCTTCTTTTCCACTTCTTTTCCTTTGTTTCTTTTCTTTTTATGGCTAACTAACTTTCTCATTAGCATGGCTAACTAACTACTAACCCACTAGTTTCTAACACTTGTTTGATAACCCGCATGAGTCAATAGTGCCAAACAAGCCTTGTGCAAATGAGAGCTATGGCATCTTAAGACGAGGGTTCTAACTCTAATTTACCTACAAGTATCTACTTTCTTATACTTCATGCTTAATGAGTTTTGATGATCTATGAGTTGTGTACTTTACTTGTTATCGTAAGTTAGAGACAATTCCTTTTAACTTTGCCGATACCAATAGTGCACTCGAGTCTTCCCTTATTCTCGCCTTCTATCGGATCTTGATAAGGGAATGTCCGAGTTTTTGCCGTGTAAGGCTAAGTTTTAGGATGAACTTTCACTCGATTTCCACGTGATTAGTTCCAATGCACAAGGGTTGTGTTTGCCTTTGATCCATCGTGAGGCTATCTTCAAAAAGTTAGAAATTAGTGGGAGCACTTAGTAGAAAAGTTAGCCATGCATTTTTACAGCTAAAGAACCCACTTTTACAAACCACCAAAACATTTTCCAACAATTCTTGAAACAACTTGTGTTCACTTTTCAATTCTTTATTTGGAAACAAAGAACATTCTCTTTTCTTGAACATAAAAGCCGCATCAAGCTTCCATCGCTCTCCCTCCTTGTGGATACGACCCGTATAACCACTTCGCTACTACGGAAGAATCGCAAAAGCAGTAACTTCGACCCACTCCCTTTCTACTAGAGGGGGAGGTTCTTCAAGTCAGCCGCGCGCCAACAGGCAGTACTCCTTTAAGGATGAGCACGTTATTCGTTGTTCAAATTACTCAACAAGAGCAACAGATTAAAACTTCCTTAAGCTAAACGTCCCGAGGAGGTCGGCAAGACTGACAATCCTAACTACTGTCTATATCATACGATGTTGGGGTACCCCACTAAGAGCTGTTATATCTTCAAAGATATTCTTCAAGCTCTGATTGACGCTGAAGTGCTCAAGCTCCATCCAGAACAGAAGAAAGTGACGGTTAATGTGACGTCATTTCTTCAGTTCGGAAACCAGCCTCCAAAACCGGCCGGAGTAGTTCCCATCCCGAAAGGGGAACCAAGGATGATCAATACAGACCCACATCACCAGCAGGAGAAAGGTCTCGTACCTTTCCCTACACCTCAGGGAGAAATTATATAGATTCATCTCGACCTTGTGAAAGGCCAACGTGGACTACTGTTACCAACAGGAAGTCGAAAGGCAAGGCAAAAGCTTCACCTTGGAATGTGGTATGCGCTTCCTCCCGGGAAGCAGAGACTGATGTTCCCTAACTAACCGACTCAGAGGAGGAGTCGATTGTCCTTGCCGCAGAGCAGAATGCACCGCTTGTGGCTGAAACTCGTTTGGGATAGTCATATTTAAAGAAGTATGATGGGATAATGGCAAATCTGCCTGGACCTACTACAAAGCCAACCAAGCCCTCCGCAAAGCAACCTGTGGAGAAGCAGAAAGAGCTTCGGTATTCTAAAGCTCTCCGAAGGACAAAGTAGAAGGAACGTCAACACCTTACCGCTTTGATGTGTTAGCTCAGCTGGCCAACATCCCGGCCATGATCACTATTTACAAGATCCTGAGACTATCAAAGTCAACAAGAGAAGCTCTGAGAGAAGCTCTAGCCGATATTGAGGTTTTCATGGCCCAGATCCCGGTTGGACCACAGGAGGAAAATAAAGAAGACTGCCTCCGCCTCTCAAAATACCCCCTGCATCACCTAAAAACACCTAGAGGGGGGGGGGGTGAATAGGTGTAAGTGCTAATCTAGAATACAAATGCAAAACTATGTGCGCTAAATGCGGAAGCTAATGCAAATCTTGCAACACACTTAGTACAATCAACAAGTGTAGCCGAATTCGCCGTGAAGGGCTCTGGACTAACTCCTCTTGATTCCCCTTGAATGGGTTGAGGTGCTATGTGAAGCTCTTGTTGATTAGGTACAAGTGAGGCACACACAAACAACCAAGCATATACAAGATATAACAATATGAAAGTAATGCAAGGCAACACAAGCAAATAGATATGATATGGCAATATGAATTATGCTCAACACAAGCAAATATGGTATGATGATATGAATGATGCTTTGCACAAATATAAGAGAGAGAGTTAGAGAGACAATGGATCAAAACGCAAACACCAAGATATGTTTCGAGGTTCGAGCACCTTGCTCTACATCCCCGCCTACACCACCGTGTAGGATTTCCAATCCACTAACTCCCACCGAGGGAACCTCTACCGAAGAGGATTTGTTACAACACAAGGAGTACCAAACTCCTCTCTCAATACAACAAACTCCACCGAGGCCAACCACCAACCAACAACCACCTCTACCGAAGAGGCTCACAACCAACACAATCACCTCTACCTAAGAGGGATCCAAACCAATACCACTCCGATCACCTCTACCGAAGAGGGATTCACAAAAGCAAGGAGGGTTTACAATAAGTGGTTACAAAGACCACAAACACAATCTCTCTTTTCTTTTCTCTTTTCTTTTTCCACAAAAAAAAAACAAGATCCTAATAGATTAGGATAGGTGATAGCTCAAGTGTGGAAACAAGGTGTTTTTGGAAACCAGCAACAAAGAAAAACTACTTGGGAAATCTCTTGTATATGATAGAAATAAAAGACCAAATCAAAATCCCAAAATCTAGTTCTCTTTGATTTTCCAAAAACCCAAAAACAATAAAGATTAAATCTTTTTGGCACTTAAACTCTTTTAAAAACTTGTTTAAACACTAGAGAAACACAGAAATTTTTCTCCTTTAAAACCTTGGCCAAAATCCCAAAGAGATGGGGTTTTTATAGGCCAAAACAGAAACTAGCCGTTAGAGCTGAGCTGGCAGCTCTGACAGGCAGCAGTCGACCGCCCGGTCGACCGCCAACGGTCAGAAATATGACCGTTGGGCAACTGCGGTCGACCGACCCGGTCGACCCAGAAAAACAGAGAGCAGAGCTCTCATCCCGGTCGACCGTCCCGGTCGACCGTCTCAGGGACTCCAAACGTGCACAGATCTGTGCACGTCCGGTCGACCGGCCCGGTCGACCGGACATCAGCCAAGTCGACTAATAACCTGGCTTAGTCGACTGGTTGAGTCCTGGACCTGAAAACTAGGTTAAAAATATTTTATAAAAATCTTTTAATACTTCTAAAAATCACCAAAAATGTTTTTATCATTTTATATCAAAACTCAAAATAAGTGATAAAAATTTCAAGACATATATCAATCATATCAATTCATTTTTGAGTCTTGTAAATTTTATCAAAAACAAAACCTGTATTTTATCAAACTTGATTTTTCCAAATCATGAATAGGATTAGTCAAAATAAGTTTGTCTTGCAAGTTTAAAGCATGTATGTATATCTAGAACATATCTAATATACATAAGAATAAAGTAAACTAGTTTTGATCTACTATCCATGAAAACCAAATCCAAAACATAAAAACGTGTGTGTTTGTGCACTTGAGCATATCAACTATACCAAACTTTACAAATGGATCTAAAACACACTATCTAAACTATGGATACCTAAGACTTCGTGTCATCAAGAAGACTTGCTCCAAAACTCCATCCATGGGCTAGGCAAAGTGTGATCTTGAAGCTTTGGCCCTGGAATCATTATGAATAGCTTCTAAACTCCTTGTTGAAGCTAATCACCAACTAATATCTTGGTTAATGAATCTGAAACTTAAACATCACAAGATTATTAGTAAACATAACTACATGAGTTAATCATCATCAAAACTAGGGTGGAAGGCCTTTGGGCCAACAATCTCCCCCTTTTTGATGATGACAAAACTCATGGAGTTATATATGCATGGATTAAAGTAAAGCTTCAAAGAAGCTCCCCCTTAACTCATGCATAGACAAATAAACATAATAATATGCAATGAAGGCTCTTAAACATGAATGCATAAATATGCATAAACAATAAAGGTTCTAGATACCAATGAAATATTCAAAGCAAAGCATGCTCTTGATACCAATTAACAACCAATTAACAAATAAATATTTTCTAGATGCTCTAGATACCAACTCTAGATACCAATAAACAAATAAACATTTCTAGATACCAATTAACATACATTAAACTATATGATATATGCAAAAACAAATATGCATATATAAAACTCACCAAATCTTTCTCCCCCTTTTTGTCAATCATCAACAAAGGGGTAAACAATCAAAACAATACAAACAATGGTCTCCCCCTTTTTGTCTAAAACAAAAACAAAGTCAATAAGGGGTGACTACAAACATGATATCAATTAAAAATATGTCAATGAAGCATCTTGATACCAAATGAAAATAAAAAGGATTAATAAATGTTATATGCTTTATACATTCATGAAGAGGAAGACGCTAAGTTAGCTTCCCTACACATATGCATTACATGAAAGATGGATGTTAAGCCCTAATTCACATAACACACATTATGTAATGAATAAGAGGAGATGTGAAGCTCCCCCTACACACGTGTACCACATAAAGAAAAGATGTTAAGCTCTTCAATACACAATACACTCAACATGAATCTATATGTGGGAGAGATGTTAAGCTCTCCTTGCATATAAGAAATTTAAATCTAAACTTTTGTATTTTCTTTAAACAAAATTTTTAGATACCAATTGAAAAACAAACAATTTTTAGATACCTATTTAAATTAGTCATAATAAATTTTGAATGTCTAAACATAAATTTGATACCAATTGTAAATGTTTTACCAATTGAAAAGATTTTACATAGAAACATTGATACCAATTGTAAGAATTATTCATTTTAAAAACATATAAACAAATTTGATGTTGATATCATATGTTTAAAATAACAACTTTTAATCATAAAGTGTGGGAGTACAAATACCAATTGAAATACAAAATCAAATTTTCTCCCCCTTTATGAAATACAAACTAAAATCATGCATAGTCTTGATACCAATTTAAAAGTAATCAATTTAAACAAAATTGAAACTCAAACACTAGCATAAACACAAACATATATATGTATGAAAAATAGATACCAATTGAAATTGATATTCTTGGAATTGAAAGCATACATACATACAAAACATATATGAGTATACAAGAAGATCAAAATGATACCAATTGAAAGAGTTCAATGATACCAATTGTCATAACAATAAATTCAAGTGTATACATCATGTTACCAATCCACCCATCTCATGCACAAGTTTAAAAGGATTTTCAATATAAACAATACAAGGCATGGACTCCCATCCAACCTCCCGTAAAGGGTAGGGGTTTTCAAAAAATAAGCTTTGTTTGAAAAATTTCTACCAAATTGAAGAATACGAACTAGTCAGAATGAAAAACTTGTTAACTAGTGCGAAATCCTTCAAGCAAGGAATAAAAAAATAATTTTCATAAAACACATGTAAATCACATAGTACTTGAAAACACTCAATATTCAATAAAGTCCATACATGCTCATGAAAAACATACTCATGAGAAATATTTTTAAAGATGATGAGTGTACAAGAAATGTGTGACATGGCATTATGAAATTTCCAATTAAGCTCAAATATTCCTCAAACATGAAAACATGAAAAATCATCTAAACTATTTAATCTTCAAGGCATATGTATGTCTAATACAAACTAAGGTATACATACATATCCAAAACACAACGAGTCCACAAAATATATGCATGAAGGCACGTGGCTCAAAAGGATAAACATGTATATCTAATAGTTTGGACAAGATAGACATATACATGAAGTTAAACAATTAAACACAAAAACTAAATCTTCATCAAGACAAATTTCATTTCAAGGTATATGTATGAATTGTCAACACAGTAAATATACATACATATCCCTAAACACAATTGAGTCCATATAAATAGATTTGCATTAAAGGCAAATGACTCAAGAGGTATACATGTATATCTTAAAGTTTGGCAATACAAACATATACATGAAGTGAAAACTCATAAAACAAATTCAAAGAAGGAATACAAGTTTGAAATGTATGAATCATCAAAACTAGACTATACTAGCACATCTAATGGGTTCAAATAGGCAATCAAGCTCAACATATATAGATTTATTTGTGGCCCACTATATGTACAAGTATAAGTCCTAGTCTTAATGAAAACTAACATCTAAACAAGTAATCTTAACATGAAGCATCAAAAACAAGTATAAAAACCATCATGATAAAACTAAAACATGATTACTATGTAAATTCACATGTATTAGATTCATGATGTACATTATAGCTTAAAACAAAAGTGAGAACACTAAGTATAATTCAAATAAGCATGTGTGTCTCAAATACTATACATGTATGTGAAGGATCTAATAAACATGGTATATACATACTAATCCATAGACAATGAAACATGCTACAAAACATCAAAACCTGCTATAAATTTTAATTATGAAAGCATGTAAATAATAAATGGGAGTAAAGGATTGTTACCAAAACCGAAGAAGCAACTCTCCTTGTCTCCAAAACATGGTGGTCCTCTCCACCAAACCTTCCCTTGAAAGTGATGCATTCAATTGATTTCCTTTAAGTCCGGAACGCATCCACTCCAAGGTGCTATCACTCTCACGTCATGTGAGAGCCCACACCTACATCAAAAATAATAGGAGGGGTGGTCTTTGGTACCCACATCTTGTTGGGTCCATGGGGGTTAGTCTCATTTCTAACCCAAACAAAATTCTTTGCTAAATTAGGAGTATGTAATCTATCATAGCAAAATTTAGCAAGGTGGCCCTTACGTCCACAATGTGTACAAGTGTACACATGAGCATACTTGTGATGGTGTCCGTGAGGAGCATGTGTATGCCATGGAGGGTGTGCATGCATATAGGATGGAACTTGTTTCTTTCGAACCAAGGTTTCCAACCGTGAGTGGTTCATGGCACATTGGCTCATAGTAGAGCCCAAACAATCTACCTTCTTCTTAAGCATGGATATATCATTGTTAATAGAAGAAGAGGTACATGCATTAGGTAGACTAGATGAAGAAGCTACACTAGCATGGCAAACATGTGCATCAATTTTATTTTACAAAACAATATTCTTATCTAAACAAACATTCAACTCATTTGAAATAGAAATAATTTTATTTTTCAAAGCAACATTCTCTTTTAAAACAAAATCTACTTTTGGAGACAAATTTTCATTTTTCTCCAAAAGAACATGGCAATCATTTTTAGATTTTAAAAAATATTTTCTTTAAGTGCAAGTTCTAATTGAGATCTCAATGAATCCCTTTCATTATAGACCTCAACCTTCTCTTGCAAAACATTCTTAAGTCTAGCATGCAAACTCTTATTTTCTTGTTCAATTTCTAGACTTTTCTTTTTCAACAAATTATATTTTTCTATTAATTTTTCACACACAATAGATAGTTCTTCATTCAAAGCATGGGGATCAACATAATCATTTGAAGAACTAGCACAATCATCACTATCTAAGTGGGTTTCCGAGTGTACCTCAAGGGAGTCATTCCCTTGGACCATATAGCATTGTTGTGGCTCGGATTCTCCACTAGATTCCTCTCCTTGGATTTGTACTTGAAGCTCGGAGGTGGTGGTTGTTGTCAATTTGTTCCACACTACAAAAGCGGAATCAATGTTAGAAACACACATAAGATAATCTTTAGGTAATGTGCTTCTAATGGCCTCAAGGGCTTGTGCATTGGCCCCTACATGATTGCGATCACTAAGGAAGGATTCCTTGGTAATGGCAAGGTAAACTTTATGACCTAGGGTTTGTAAGTAAACAGTCATCCTAATCTTCCAAACATGAATATTGGAAGGGTCAAACATAGGTTGAGTCATGAAGGCCATGGTAAACTATATGTGTGCAAACAAGTAAATGCAAACAAAAGATTAGCAAGCAAATGGATCTCACTCCTAGGATGTTAAGCCTAATATCAGGAGCACTAGCTCTGATACCAATTGAAAAACACCTAGAGGGGGGGTGAATAGGTGTAAGTGCTAATCTAGAATACAAATGCAAAACTATGTGCGCTAAATGCGGAAGCTAATGCAAATCTTGCAACACACTTAGTACAATCAACAAGTGTAGCCGAATTTCCCGTGAAGGGCTCTGGACTAACTCCTCTTGATTCCCCTTGAATGGGTTGAGGTGCTATGTGAAGCTCTTGTTGATTAGGTACAAGTGAGGCACACACAAACAACCAAGCATATACAAGATATAACAATATGAAAGTAATGCAAGGCAACACAAGCAAATAGATATGATATGGCAATATGAATTATGCTCAACACAAGCAAATATGGTATGATGATATGAATGATGCTTTGCACAAATATAAGAGAGAGAGTTAGAGAGACAATGGATCAAAACGCAAACACCAAGATATGTTTCGAGGTTCGAGCACCTTGCTCTACATCCCCGCCTACACCACCGTGTAGGATTTCCAATCCACTAACTCCCACCGAGGGAACCTCTACCGAAGAGGATTTGTTACAACACAAGGAGTACCAAACTCCTCTCTCAATACAACAAACTCCACCGAGGCCAACCACCAACCAACAACCACCTCTACCGAAAAGGCTCACAACCAACACAATCACCTCTACCTAAGAGGGATCCAAACCAATACCACTCCGATCACCTCTACCGAAGAGGGATTCACAAAAGCAAGGAGGGTTTACAATAAGTGGTTACAAAGACCACAAACACAATCTCTCTTTTCTTTTCTCTTTTCTTTTTCCACAAAAAAAAAAAACAAGATCCTAATAGATTAGGATAGGTGATAGCTCAAGTGTGGAAACAAGGTGTTTTTGGAAACCAGCAACAAAGAAAAACTACTTGGGAAATCTCTTGTATATGATAGAAATAAAAGACAAAATCAAAATCCCAAAACCTAGTTCTCTTTGATTTTCCAAAAACCCAAAAACAATAAAGATTAAATCTTTTTGGCACTTAAACTCTTTTAAAAACTTGTTTAAACACTAGAGAAACACAGAAATTTTTCTCCTTTAAAACCTTGGCCAAAATCCCAAAGAGATGGGGTTTTTATAGGCCAAAACAGAAACTAGCCGTTAGAGCTGAGCTGGCAGCTCTGACAGGCAGCGGTCGACCGCCCGGTCGACCGCCAACGGTCAGAAATATGACCGTTGGGCAACTACGGTCGACCGGCCCGGTCGACCCAGAAAAACAGAGAGCAGAGCTTTCATCACCGTCCCGGTCGACCGTCTCAGGGACTCCAAACGTGCACAGATCTGTGCACGTCCGGTCGACCGGCCCGGTCGACCGGACATCAGCCAAGTCGACTAATAACCTGGCTTAGTCGACTGGTTGAGTCCTGGACCTGAAAACTGGGTTAAAAATATTTTATAAAAATCTTTTAATACTTCTAAAAATCACCAAAAATGTTTTTATCATTTTATATCAAAACTCAAAACAAGTGATAAAAATTTCAAGACATATATCAATCATATCAATTCATTTTTGAGTCTTGCAAATTTTATCAAAAACAAAACCTGTACTTTATCAAACTTGATTTTTCCAAATCATGAATAGGATTAGTCAAAATAAGTTTGTCTAGCAAGTTTAAAGCATGTATGTATATCTAGAACATATCTAATATACATAAGAATAAAGTAAACTAGTTTTGATCTACTATCCATGAAAACCAAATCCAAAACATAAAAACGTGTGTGTTTGTGCACTTGAGCATATCAACTATACCAAACTTTACAAATGGATCTAAAACACACTATCTAAACTATGGATACCTAAGTCTTCGTGTCATCAAGAAGACTTGCTCCAAAACTCCATCCATGGGCTAGGCAAAGTGTGATCTTGAAGCTTTGGCCCTGGAATCATTATGAATAGCTTCTAAACTCCTTGTTGAAGCTAATCACCAACTAATATCTTGGTTAATGAATCTGAAACTTAAACATCACAAGATTATTAGTAAACATAACTACATGAGTTAATCATCATCAAAACTAGGGTGGAAGGCCTTTGGGCGAACATCACCTTCACGCCAGACGACATGCTGGTCAAGGGAAAACATGATAGGCCCCTGTACTTTATAGGGTACATTGGATCATCTGAAATGAGTCACATTCAGGTAGATCCAGGATCCGCGTTGAGCATTATGCCTCGCCGGGTCATGTAGCACTTAGGCATCCCCACCACCGATTGAGCGCCACCCAAACTACCCATCTATGGTTTCAACGCCAATGGTACGTGCCCAATGGGGAAGATCAAACTCAAATGTCGGATTGGGGATCTGAGATCTGAAGTGACGTGCTATGTGATTGACGCTAAACTTCATACAATTTGCTGCTCGGACGACCATGGATTCATCGTAACTCCATCGTCCCCTCCACTCTCCATCAAGTCATGAAATATATTGACGAAAGTGGGAAAGTCTGAACGTTGATTGCCGAAAGGCATCCGTTCAAAGGGGTAGAGAACTACCAGGATTCTCTAGAGACGAACGAGAATCCACAGCCAGAAGAACCAGGCTCGGGTAATGAAGCTGACACTGAACCAGAGGCGGAGAAGAGTGCATGTGGGAATTAAATCCACTTGTAACGAGCATTAATAGGCTCGATGTTAATAATGCCGCCAGTGATGTAGGCGAGTGGTATATTAATGAAGAATTAGATTTGGCTTACTTTTCTGTGTTTGCTTCTGATTCTGTACCGTCAGACACTAGTACTGATATGGACGATGACCCCTGGTCGGCAATAGAGGCTCTAAGATCATTGCATGTACCCGTGACGTTATCCCTCACGGTGTGTCAAGATATAAGTGATGCGCAAGTATCTTCCTTCATGGTAGCAAGACACAAAGGCCAAAGACCAATCCTTTTTGGAAGAGTCGAGTCCAAATCAATGACTCAGGAAAGTTCTGAAAGCGATGATGAATACCCGCAATTCTCTCATTATGAGCCAAATGTACTCAGAATGATGGAGAATATGGGGTGCGACCTAACAAGGGGTCCTGGCTTAAACTTTTGCAAAGGAAGAAGAACATTGCTTCGATCTTTCGTTCCAAAAGGGAAGACCCCTGATTATTATTATCGAACTCGCAGGGGGTTGGGCTATGTGTCAACTCCAGTCCCCTCAGCTTCTGGGTCCGAAGGGTCATTATACCATAATCACTCATCGGGTACATCATCGTGGGAGTCAGATGGCAGTGTCGGTAACATCTTCAGAGAACTTTCTGTGAACATGGTTTCAACAAGCCACCTGGAAGATGGAGATGAAGAAATGATTCAGTCGGATACAGATCCTTGGATCAAACTCCTAAACACTTTCTGGGATATTCGCTTCGAACAACGTGAACCACCCACAGAGGATAAGGTCACCCAGATCAATCTGGGAGATGAGGCTAATCGTAAGCCCATCTTTATAAGCGAATGCTTATTACCCTCTAAGAAGGAGATCTAATATCCCTTGTGCGGGAGTATATAGATGTCTTCGCTTGGAATTACGAGGACATGCCTGGGCTTGATCCTCGAGTGGCTATGCATCACCTTAACATTAATTCAGACGCGAAACCAGTCAAACAGCAGCAACGACGATTCCATCCAGAAATAATGGAAGCAATCTAGTCAGAAGTCAAAAAGCTCATAGACTCTGGCTTTATCAGGGAGGAACAATACCCCAATTGGGTAGCCAATATCGTTCCTGTTACCAAGAAAAATGGGAAAATCCGAGTTTGTATTAATTTTCGCGATCTAAATGAGGCATGTCCAAAAGATGAATTCCTCCTCCCAATCACAGATGTCATGATCGACAACACGTATGGATTTGAACGGATGTCCTTCATGGACGGGTTCTCGGGATACAATCAAATCAAGATATACCCTGATGACGAAAAGCATACATCTTTCAGGATCTGGGGGTGTATTGCTATACTATCATGCCCTTCGAATTAAAGAACGCAGGAGTGATATACCAGAGGGATATGAATGCAATTTTCCACGAGCACATACGCAAAATAGTAGAATGCTACTGAAAGTATACCTAGAGGGGGGGTGAATAGGTGTATTGCTAATCTAATAACAAATGATGCGGAATTAAGAATAAATTGCAACACACTTAGTGTAACCAAAGAGTGTAGCCGAATTCCCGGTGAAGGGCTCTGGACTAACTCCTCTAAATTTCTCTAAATAAGAGTTGAGGTGCTATGTAAAGTTCTCTTGGTTCAACACAAGTGAGGCATACAAACAATACCAAGCATATATATGATATGAGTATGATGCAATGCAAGATATGAAAGAGAGAGAGAGTTAGAGATAGTGGATCAAACGTAAACACCAAGATATGTTTTGAGGTTCGAGCCACTGCTCTACGTCCCCGCCTTCACACAGAAGGATTTCCACTATAACGTCCACACAGGACTTCCCATACAGGGAAGCTCCACTGAGGATTTGGGTAATACAAACTAGGAGTACACAACTCCTCTCTCCAATAAACACAACCTCTGCACAAGAGGCAAGGCACAACAACAATCACCTCTACACTTAGAGCGATGGGCACTTAGCCAAACAATAATCACCACACAATAGAGGGATAAGACTCAAAGCCAAAACTCCAACAATCTCCTCTACACTTAAAGGGATAACAACCAACTCAAACACAACCTACACAATCACCTCTACACAAGAAGGATAACAACAAACCCAAATAAAAGAAGGTTTACAACTCTTGGTGGTCTCACTAAACCAGAAACAAATTTTCTCACAAAAACAAGATCCTATAGATAGGATAGATATGATAGCTCAAGTGTGAGAATACAAGGTGTTTGAAAATCAAAACACAAAGAAAAATACTTGGGAAACAATTAGAATAAGATAGAAATGAAGATCAAAATCAATATCCCAAATACTCTATTTTTCTTTGATTTTTCCAACCCTTGAAAACAAATAAAGATAAATCCTTTTTAACCCAAAAACTCTTTTAAAACTTGTTGCTAAAACACTTAAGAAGATGGGAATTTTTGCTCTTGAAATTCTTTATCAAAACAGCCCAAAGGGATGGGTATTTATAACCCAATCTAAAAACTAGCCGTTGTGTAGCGCCCCGATCCCACGGATATGGAGACACTACTGTGACGTACATACGCAGGGCGATGGTACCATCACGTATGTACGCTAAGCATCAATACTATACAGGAATCAGAGTGCGAAAAAACGTGATAATATACATTCCAACATAAAAGTACAAGTACTTAGTCATCACAGCCTGTGACATAATATTACAGAAATATTACATCACCAGGTAGCACAAAAGTAGACTATACAGGGTACAAAAGATAAGAACTCACGAGCTGGAAGAGGGAATCTTGCGAGCGAGGAAGACGGGATGAAGCTACGGCTGATCCGCCTGCTCCTCGAAGTAGGCCTGGTCCTCAGCTGAAGGGTCCACCTCAGTCCAAGCTGCAAGATCTGAACATGCAAATTCAGGGTTGTTAGTGGGCAACCCAGCGAGTGCAAGAACCCAAATGGTAAGTATAAATAAAAGCAAATGCATCAGGTCAAGTATAATGTACCCAAATCAATAAGCATGGAATAACCACAATAAATAGTGAAATATGGAAATGACAATAGAATTTATGTGGCATGAAATAAAAGCAAGTGTAGCAGGTTAAAAGTCATGTAATCAAATTAGCATGTGAGGAGCAAGTACAATAAATAGCAAGTATGGAAATGATAATAAAATTCATGTAGCATGAAGTCAATTATCAAGTTATTATTAAGACTCGTTCAATTTGTATGTTTCGGTATATGGCCCGTACCATATACTTCCGTATACAAGTCAAGCGAGGTTGGTTATTGAAAATTGATGGGGAACGACGAACCATGTTTAGAATGGGTCCCGTGCATGCCCGGGACAACGGTCCAGGAGTATCTGGCACTGAGCCGAAATGTACCGCTAGGTACCGGGTCTTACTATATGCCCAAAGGTCTTAGTATACGCCCGAATAGGAATAGAGTGTCACCGTTCCCCACAGAAATATACCCAGGGGATTATGGCACACCCGGCAGGAAGGCAGGGGAGTAGGGGTGCCGGTACACCCCTCGGAAGCGCCTGGTGGCCTCCAGGTCGAATCCCAGGAATTAGTTGTACAACATATGTATGGCCACCATAAACACAGAAGCTATATCGATACCTATTAATTTCTCCTGTCCCGGTGTAAGTTATTTAAATATTACAGATTGTCAAATGATAATGTCCACAGGGTATTCACAAAAGTCCAATATCCATGGTTATCCTATTATGGGGGGCAACAGGAGTATAATATCAGGAGTAATGTCAGGTGTCCCCCCATTTCGGGGGTTCAAGTATACATGAGTTCAAGAGTACCAAATGTCTGGTAATAATATAATAATGATTCTAAGTCCCCGTAAAAGTGATAGTCATGAATATGCCATATAATACAGGTATCATGGGTGATAGTGTCCGGTCAAGGGTCACGATGTCAAGTCAATGTACTTGTACCACATGAAAGCATGTCAAGTAAGGGTTAGCATGTACCACATACCGGGTGTCAGGATCGGTGTCAAGTACGATATATCAAGTACCGGTGTCTAATATCAAGTGTCGTGGATCAGGTATCAAGTATAACATATCAAGTGTCGGTGTAAATACCGTATGTTAACTTCTTTAACAGGGAATCATGTACTAAAAAATTACAATAGCAAGTGTTAGGCATGTTATGGTAGTAATACGATGTTCACATATCAATATTATGCAATAAATTAAGGGTATTTATTTTTAAGTTTAATATAAAACACTCGCCTGAAACTGGAATGAAATACCGTGTTAAAATCTAAGAAATCCGCGAGCCCGTGTGAGCAAGCCACTAGCCCATAATTATATATTAAAACATATAAATATAAATATATATATAAATATTAGAGAGGGAATGAGAGAGGAGAGAGAGATGAGAGAGAGAGTTGTAGGAAGGAGAGAGAGAGAGAGAAAATAGGGTATTTTTTTTTGAAGTGGAAATAGGAATTAAAAGGGGAGGGGGTGTGGTTGTAATTATGGGGAAGTAATTTGGGGTGAGGTGGAGGGTATTTTAGGGATGTAGAAAAGTGGGTTTATTTATGTAAAAAGGGGAAAAGAAAAGAAAGAAGAAAAGAAAAGAAAGAAAGAAATAAAGAAAGAAGAAGAAGAAAGAAAGAAAGAAATAGAGGGGGGTTCGGTGGCTGGCGGTCGCCGGCGGCCCTGGGGAGGTGGCAGCACCGCCGGAGGTGGGGGCGCGTGGCTACCCCGGGGAGGTGAGGAGAGGGGGTGAGTTGTTTTGTGGTTGTTGTTGTTTTGGTGAAGTTGGTGGTGGTGGTAGTTGGGGGTGGTGATGGTTATGGTGGTTGTTGGAGGTGGTAGGGAGTTGAGGAGGAGGAGGTGATGTTGAGGAGGTGGGAGTGTTGGAATTGTGGAGATGGTGGTGAATTTTGGAGGAGGAAGGGAAGTGGTGGTGATAGGTTTGTTTGAAATTGGAGGTGGAGGAGTAGTGGTTGAATGAAAAGGAGGTGGTGGAGTGGAGAGGGGTGTGGGGAAGGTGGCGCCGGCGGCTAGGGAGAGTGGCGGGCGGCGGTGGTGATGGTGGAGGCGGCGGTGGTGAAGGTGGAAAGGTTTGTTTTGGTAGGAAATGAAAATGGAGAAGATGAAGAAATGAGAAGGGAGAAGGGAAAGAAGTTTATAGGGGAAGAAGGGGGAAATGAGTAGGGATAAGGGGATGGGCTGCTGTTATAGCCCATCAGCCGGCTGCAGGCGGCCGCAGGAAGGGGAGCGTAGTGCATGGGGAAGGCAAGGGGAAGAAAAGAAAAGAAAGAAAAAGAAAGAAAAATAGAAAAAAATAAAGGAAAAGAAAAGATATAGAAACAATAATAAATAAATATATTATTAAATAATTAAATTAATAAAATTTTCTAGAAGTATAAAGTAGGGGAGTAGAGAACGAAAAAGCAAGAAAAGAAAAGGTCGGTAAATAATATTATTATTTTAATTGGGCAAAAATTTGACTGTTTCAGAAACGTTCCAAAAATTCTCAAAAATAGAAAATATTATTTTAAGATGTTCGGTGAAATCAGATTCAAGAAATTTATTTTAGTTTTTAAATTAAAAATCCTTAAATCTTCTGGCGATACCCGCGACACCAGAATCGGTCAAATTTTGATAAATTTAGAAAAATTTCAAAAAATATATTTAGATAGAAAATGAAATTCTAAGAAGTAATGTGAAAGCCATTTTTGAAAATTCAATCCCATTTGAAAACTAAAAATCTGGGAATCGATCAGCGTTGCCAACCGATACTGGTTTTGGAGATTTTGCAGAAAAATTCTAGAAAATCATGAAAAATTTAAAATATGAGAAAACAGTGTTTGAAACTGATATCGGTCAAATTAAAGGTCAAATAGGGCTACAGGCTGGTATCGGGTTCCTGGTCCAGATCAGGGCTGACTCTAGGTCTGAGAATCTAGATCCGATACACTATAACACATAAGCAATCACAACGCAAAAACACATACTAGAAGAAAATTCAATTAATACGGTCGAAAAATTTTGGGACACGTATCCGGGTACGTATCCTGGGAACGGGGTGCTACAATCTACCCACCTAGCAAAAAATTTCGTCCTCGAAATTTCTATAAGGAAGGAGGTGAATATGGAAATAAAGAATTGATAAGACAAGAGATGGAGTTCATGACGAAATTACCACTCAAGGCTCGAATAGATGCGGGTAACGGTCACGAATGACGTCTTCTCGCTCCCAAGTTGCTTCTCCCGGACTATGCCTGTTCTATGAAACTAGCGGGATGGTCCGATTATTCAGGGTCTTGATACTTCTGTCCATTATAGCCATTGGTTGCTCAGTATATGACAAATCCAGCTGCAATGCTAACTCTGAATAATCCAATACATAGCTCTCATCCCTGATATATCTTCTCAGCTGTGACACATGGAACACATTGTGCACTCCTTCCAGTGATGGAGGCAGTGCCAATCTGTAGGCCACTTCTCCCACTCGCTCCAATATCTCAAACGGGCCTATATACCTCGGACTCAGCTTCCCACGTGCACCAAATCTGATTACTCCCTTGGTGGAGATACCTTAGAAACACATGCTCTCCCACCTGAAACTCCAACGGTCTTCTATTGGAATCTGCCCAACCCTTCTCTCTGTCTTGTGCTGCACGAAGGTGCTCTTGGATAGTTCTGATCTTGTCCACTGCCTGTACTATCACATCCGGTCCCAAATGCCTTCTCTCACCAACTTCATCCCAGCACAATGGTGATCTGCATCTCCTGCCGTATAGGGCTTTGAACGAATCCATCTTGATGCTTGCCTGATAGCTGTTATTGTAGGAAAACTCTGCCAAATGTAGATCTTTCCATGATCCCTTGAAGTCTATCATACATGCCCTCAACATGTCTTCTAGGATCTGTATGGTCCATTCGGACTGCCCGTCTGTCTCTGGATGATAAGATGTGCTAAACTTCAGATGGGTCCCAAGACTCTCTTGAAGGCTCTCCCAGAAGCGAGATCTGAACCTCGTGTCTCTGTCTGACACGATACTCACTGGAACTCAATGCAGTCGAACTATCTCCCTCATGTACTTGTCTGCCAGAAGCTCTGTTGATTGTCCCACTCTGAATGGTATGAAATGTGCTGACTTAGTGAGGCAGTCAACAACTATCCATACTGTATTGTTTCCCTTTGGACTGTGGGGGTAGAGCAGTGACAAAATCCATAGTAACATGCTTCCACTTCCATTCTGGTATTGGGAAAGGCTGTAGTAATCCAGCTGGTCTCTGGTGTTCAGCCTTCACTTGCTGGCACACTAGACACTTCGCCACATATTGTGCGATCTCTCTCTTCATCGCATTCCACTAGAAATGTTGCTTCAGATCCTGATACATTTTTGTTCCTCCAGGGTGTATAGAGTAAGCTGAGTTGTGGGCTTCAGCTAAGATCTTCTGTCTAATCTCCCCCTGAGGCACACAAATTCTACCCCTGCATAGAGTGCACCATCAGTATGTATGCAAACATCTGAACTCAGCCCTGCTTCCACTTGCTCTCTGAACTTCAGCAATCTGGGATCTTCTCTCTGTGCTTCTCTGATCTCCTCCATCAATGTCGACTGGATCTGATATGCCATCACTGCACGGACCCACTGACCTTTCGAATCAGCATCAAGTCTAGTCACCTCATCTCCTTGAGTAACTCCTCTTGTACAGTGAGCATCACAACCATGTTGGCTTCAGGTCTCCTACTCAAGGCATCAGGCACAACATTAACCTTACCAGGATGGTACTACAGATCTATATCATAATCTGCCATCAACTCAAGCCATCACCTCTGCCTCATATTCAACTCCTTTTGAGTTAAAATGTACTTCAAGCTCTTGTGATCGGTATAAATCAACACTCGGTCACCCAACAGGTAATGCCTCCAAATCTTCAACGCAAAGATCACAGCAACCAGCTCCAGATCATGCATTGGGTAGTTCTTCTCATGTGGCTTTAATTGCCTGGATGCATAAGCTACCACATGTCTATGCTGCATCAATACACATTCAAGACTCTTCCCTGAAGCATCACTGTATACAACCATTCCTCCTGTCCCTGAGGGTGTCTTCAAGATTGGAGCTAAAATCAACTTGTTCTTCAACTCCTCAAAGGCAGACGCACACTTCTCAGTCCATATATACTTCTCTCCCTTCCTGGTAAGCTTGGTCAAAAGAGCTGCAATCTTAGAGAAGTCCTGTACAAACCTTCGATAATATCCAACTAATCCGATGAAGCTCCTGATCTCTGTTACTGACTTCAGAGTTGGCCAATCCTTCACTGCCTAAATCTTGCTGAGATCCACTGAGATTCCTTCCTTAGAAATAACATGGCCCAAGAATGCTATACTCTCCAGCCAGAACTCACACTTACTAAGTTTGGCATGAAGCTGCACAAGTCGGAGTGTCTATAGCACAACCCTCAGATGCTTCGCATGCTCCTCTTCATTCTTGGAATAGACCAAAATATCATCAATGAACACCAATACAAACTTATCCAAATAGGGTGAGAAGATTCTATTCATCAAGTCCATAAAGACTGCTGGGGCATTTGTAACTCCAAAGGGCATAACCAAGAACTCGTAATGACCATAGCGAGTCCTAAATGCCGTCTTCTAGATGTCTTCCTTCTTCACCTTCAACTGATGATACCCCAATTGTAGATCTAATTTTGAGAAATACTTGGGCCCCATGAAGTTGATCAAAGAGATCATCAATCCTCGGCAAAGGGTTCTTGTTCTTAATGGTGACTTTGTTCGATTCTCTGTAATCAATACACAATCTTTTGCCACCATTCCTCTTGTTTGCCAACAACACTGGTGCTCCCCAAGGTGAAGTACTCGGTCTAATTAGACCCTTGCTCGAATACTCCAGCAGTTGCTCCTTCAATATACCCAATTCTGTTGGTGCCATCCGGTACGGTGCTTTAGAGATGGGAGTCGCTCCTGGAATAATGTCAGTAGAGAACTCCACAACTCTGTCAGGTGGAAGTCCTGATATCTCCTCAAATACATCCATAAATTCATTCCACACTGACACCGTCTTCTTCTCTTCAGCAGTGGCACAATCCAGTTGATCCTCTTTCCTGAGGGACTTGCGTTCTCCAAAGAACTGAAACTCCGGTTGGTGTGGAATCTTGAAGATCACCTTCTTGTTCCGACAGTCGATCACTGTATGATACTTGCTAAACCAAGTCATGCCTAGGATCACATCGTACCCTCCAGTATTCAGTACGAACATGTCGGCTTCTAACTTCCTACGACATAACTCCACAGTCACGCCTTGCAAATCTTGTTAGTAATGACTACCCCATTGCCCGTACTAATTTCCCACTGGTTATCCATACATACTAGGGGTATAGAATGCAAGCAGTAAATCTACTGGATATGAAGCAATGTGATGCACAGGAGTCAAAGAGTGATAAGACTGGAACTGAGTCGACCAAGATTGTACCTGCCACTACTTCTCCTGATGCCTCAGCTTCCTCGGCTGTCAAATTGTAGGCCTGGCCTCTCCCGCTACCAACTCCATTCCTGGGTCCCCTCTGAGCCTGACCCAGAGTCCGATGCTGGGGAGGAAGTGGAGCTCTCTGCCCACAAGTCCTGGATTCCTCCTCATCGGTGGTGCCGAAATGTTGGGGGTGCCACTCGTGCTGGAGGTGCTGGTGGTGCCACTCGTGCTGGAAGTGCTGGTGGTGCTGGAGCTGCATTCCATGCCTTCTTGAATGGACAGTCACCCACTGAGTGGTCTCCAGATCTGCAAGCCAAGCACAGTCCATTGGCCATACGACAGTTGCGTTGATTGTGTCCGGGCTTCTGACAATATCCACACATAAGCTGCTGAGGAGGAGGCTGAAATGGCCGCTTAGCTACTGGGGTACCAAAAGATCTGACTGGATTCCCTCTGTTCACCTGCTGGAATTGGCGCTTCATAGGCTTGTGCTGCAGCTCGATTCTTCTCTTCTTCTCCAACCCCTGCTCCACATCACGAGCTATAGAAAGAACTTGGGAGTATGTCTTTAGCTGGTGGGGTATAAGCAACATCTGAATATCCACCCTCAATCCTTGCTAAAATCTGCTAGCTCTCTTCTCCTCGTCAGCTACCATATATGGTGCAAACCGTTACGTGTCCCCCGTCTCTCCATATTCGAGCTGGCTGAAAAGGTGACAGAATATTGGATTTCAGAAGTCAAGGGATGGATTTTAAGGAAAGAATAGATAACTTCGTACTTGTGATTGGAATGTATAGCAAAGATTCGTGTGACTCAGTTGCAAATTAATCCAACATTAATCTGCAGACTGGCTGTACTGAAGGTGTGAGAGCTTAGGCTCTGATACCAACCTGTAGCACCCCGATCCCACGGATATGGAGACACTACTGCGACGTACATACGTAGGGCGATGGTACCATCACGTATGTATGCTAAGCATCAATACAATACATGAATCAGAGTGCAGAAAAACGTGGTAATATACATTCTAATATAAAAGTACAAGTACTCAGTCATTACAGCCTGTGACATAATATTACAAAAATATTACGTCACCATGTAGTACAAAAGTAGACATACAGGGTACAAAAGATAAGAACTCACGAGCTGGAAGAGGGAATCTCGCGAGTGGGGAAGACGGGATGAAGCTACGGCTAATCCGCCTGCTCCTCGAAGTAGCCTAGTCCTCAGCTGAAGGGTCCACCTCAGTCCAAGCTGTAAGATCTGGACATGCAAATCGAGGGTTGTTAGTGGGCAACCTAGCGAGTGCAAGAACCCAAATGGTAAGTATAAATAAAAGCAAATGCATCAGGTCAAGTATAATGTACCCAAATCAATAAGCATGGAATAACCACAATAAATAGTTAAATATGGGAATGACATTAGAATTTATGTGGCATGAAATAAAAGAAAGTGTAGCAGGTCAAAAGTCATGTAATCAAATTAGAAAGCAAGGAGTAACTACAATTAATAGCAAGTATGGAAATGACAATAAAATTCATGTAGCATGAAGTCAATTATCAAGTTATTATTAAGACTTGTTCAATTTGTATGTTTCGGTATATGGCCCGTACCATATACTTCCGCATACAAGTCAAGCGAGGTTGTTATTGAAAATTGATGGGGAACGACGAACCATGTTTAGAATGGGTCCCGTGCATGCCTGGGACAACGGTCCAGGAGTATCCGGTACTGAGCCGGAACGTACCGCTAGGTACCAGGACTTACTATATGCTCGAAGGTCTTAGTATACGCCCGAACAGGAATAGAGTGTCACCGTTCCTCACAGGAATATACCTAGGGCATTATGGCACACCCAGCAGGCAGGCAGAGGAGTAGGGGTGCCGATACACCCCTCGGAAGAGCCTGGTGGTCTCCAGGTCGAATTCTAAGAATTAGTTGTACAACATATGTATAGCCACCATAAACACAGTAGCTATATCGGTACCCATTAATTTCCCCCGTTCTCGGTGTAAGTTGTTTAAATATTACAGATTGTCAAATGATAATGTCCACAGGGTATTCACAAAAGTCCAATATCCATAGTATCCTGTTATGGGGGTCAACAGGAGTATAATATCAGGAGTAATGTCAGGAGTCTCCCCATTTCAGGGGTTCAAGTATACAGGAGTGCAGGAGCACAGGAGTTTAGGAGTACCAAATGTCTGGTAATAATATAATAATCATGCAAAGTTCCCGTAAACGTGATAGTCATGAATATGCCATATAATATAGGTATCATGGGTGATAGTGTCTGGTCAAGGGTCACGATGTCAAGTCAATGTACTTGTACCACATGAAAGCATGTCAAGTAAGGGTTAGCATGTGCCATATACCGGGTGTCAGGATCAGGTGTCAAGTACGACATATCAAGTACCGGTGTCTAATATCAAGTACCATGGATCAGGTATCAAGTATAACATATTAAGTGTCAGTGTAAATACCGTATATTAACTTGTATAACAAGGAATCATGTACTAAAAAATTATAGTAGCAAGTGTTAGGCATGTTACAGTAGTAATACGATGTTCACATATCAATATCATGCAATAAATTAAGGGTAGTTATTTTTAAGTTTAATATAAAGCACTCGCCTGAAACCGGAATGAAATACCGGGTTAAAATCTGAGAAATCTGCGAACCCGTGCGAGCAAGCCACTAGCCCATAATTATTTATTAAAACATATAAATATACATATATATATATATATTAGAGAGGGAATGAGAGAGAGAGAGAGAGAGAGAGAGAGAGAGAGAGAGAGAGAGAGAGTTGTAGGAAGGAGAGAGAGAGAGAAAATATGGTATTTTTTTTTGAAGAGGAAATAGAAATTAAAAGGGGAGGGGGTGTGATTGTAATTATGGGAAAGTAATTTGGGGGTGAGGTGGAGGGTATTTTAGGGATGTAGAAAAGTGGGTTTATTTATGGAAAAAGGGGAAAAGAAACGAAAGAAGAAAAGAAAAGAAAAGAAAGAAAGAAATAAAGAAAGAAGAAGAAGAAAGAAAGAAAGAAATGGGGGGGATTCGGTGGCCGGCGGCCCTGGGGCGGCGACGGGGGCACTACCGGAGGTGGGGACGGCTCGGCTGCCTCGGAGAGGGGAGGAGAGGGGGTGGAGTTGTTTTGTGGTTGTTGTTGTTTTGGTGACGTTGTTGGTGGTGGTGGTTGTGGTGGTTGTTGGAGGTGGTGGGGAGTTAGAGGAGGAGGAGGAGGTGATGTTGGGGAGGTGGGAGTGGTGGAATTGATGGAGATGGTGGTGAATTTTGGAGGAGGAAGGGAAGTGGTGGTGTGGGTTTGTTTGAAATTGGAGGTGGAGGAGTGGTGGTTGAATGAAAAGGAGGTGGTGGAGTGGAGAGGGGGTGTGGGGGAGGTGGCGACGGCGGCTAGGGAGGGCGGTGGGAGGCGGTGGTGATGGTGGAGGCGGCGGTGGTGAAGGTGGAGAGGTTGGTTTTGGTGGGACATGAAAATGGAGAAGATGAAGAAATGAGAAGGGAGAAGGGAAAGAAGTTTATAGGGGAAGAAGGGGGAAATGAGTAGGGATAGGTGGATGGGCTGCTGTTGCAGCCCATCAGGAGGCTGTAGGCGGCCGCAGGAAGGGGAGAGCAGTGCATGGGGAAGGCAAGGGGAAGAAAAGAAAAGAAAGAAAAAGAAAGAAAAATGGAAAAAAAAATAGAGGAAAAGAAAAGAAATAGAAAAAATAATAAATAAATATATTATTAAATAATTAAATTAATAGAATATTTTGGAAGTATAAAGTAGGGAGTGGAGAAGGAAAAAGTAAGAAAAGAAAAGGTCGGTAAATAATATTATTATTTTAATAGGGCAAAAATTCAACTGTTTCAGAAATATTCCGAAAAATTCTTAAAAATAGAAAATATTATTTTAAGTTGTCCAGTGAAATCAGATTTAAGAAATTCAGTCTAATTTTCAAATTAAAATTCCTGAAATCTTCTGGCGATACCGGCCGACACCAGAATCGGTCAAATTTTGATAAATTTAAAAAATTCTGAAAAATATATTTAGATAGAAAATAAAATTTTAAGAAGTAATGTGAAAGCTGGTTTTGAAAATTTAATCCCATTTGAAAACTAAAAATCTGGGAATCGGTCAGCGTTGCCGACCGACACCGGTTTTAGAGATTTTGCAGAAAAATTTTGAAAAATTCTAAAAAATCATGAAAAATCTAAAATATTAGAAAACAGTGTTTGAAACTGAAATAGGTCAAATCGGACAACCAAAAAGGTCAAATCGGGCTAAAGGCTGGTATCGGGTTCCTGGTCTGGGTCAGGGCTGACTCTAGGTCTGAGAATCTAGATCTGATACTCAATAACATAAGCAATCACAACCCAAAAACACATACTAGAAGAAAATTGAATTAATACGGTCAAAAAATTTTGGGACACGTATTTGGGTATGTATCCCGAGAACAGGGTGCTACACGTTGGGCCAAGACAGCAGAAAATATCTGCTGTTGGTCGACCGCCCGGTCGACCGAGGCCTGGATACAGAGAGCAGAGCTCTCTGCCAGTCGACCGCCCGGTCGACTGGGCCAGATCCAGAGAGCATAGCTCTCTGGCGGTCGACCGGCCCTCTAGCCAAATGGCCTGTGCACGTTTATGCACATTGATCGGGTCGCGACGAGCACTTGAAAATGTGTATTTTATGAAATCAGTGAAATTATGTATATGTGCTAATGTTCCCTCGATACTTCCGTTATAGCATTGGCTCAACGGGTCGAATCCATAGGGACGGGAGGCGATAGAAATATTAACAGTTTTTATTCACGTCGGTTGTTTACAATTCTTCTTTGTTAAAAGAATGAGAAAAAGAAAACGAAAAGAAATACTGAAGTGATAGGTGAGGAGAAGGCGATGAAACGGCGATGTGAAAATAAAAGAGAAATGGTTTGGAAAACCAAATAGAAAAGAAGATGAAGCTTGTGGTAAAGAAAATGAAAACAAAGGTGAACTAAGAGGATGGTAAAAACAACGATAGAAAAACTGATAAAGATTTTGGAATTGGTTTTTAAAATAAAGTAAAATAAAACTCATGGCTACTAACTAACAATTGCTCCACTAACCATGCTAACCTCTTAGTGATAGTTGCCTCACATGGATCCTTGGCCATCACTAATCCTTGGCTTCAAGAGACGATACAGAGCATGGCCCATAAGATTGTTCTTCTACATTCATACAACACATCCATACCACATAACAAGTTGCAAGCTACTATTAAATCATCAAAACCGGTTAGAGGTGAGCATGAAATAAAGGTAGCATTTGCAAGTTAGCAAGTTAGTGAGTTAGGTGTTAGAAATGTTAGAATGTTAGAATCCATCATCATGAGCCATCAATGACTATTGCAATCACCCCCACACTTATTCTTTTGCTCGTCCCGAGCAAAACAAAGAAAAGAAAAAGAAAAACTATACTACCAATTTTATTACACCACTTTCGCAGGTGACGCGATTGCACTGAGCATGTGCAACAAGCCGTTAAACCTCTAGGTTACCCTAGAGGAGGAGTGTTGTCTCCTGAGGGTTTTCAGCGGATTGCACCCACAAAATCCATAAAGATAAAAGACAAATGTTAGTGTTTTGAAAACTCATTTTGAAAGAGAGACATGTTTTCGAACTATTTTTGCAAAAATATAAGTGATCTAAGGTCATAAGTCCACCTATAATCATTCTTTCTTAAACTTAGTCTCTATGCAAGATCTTGTCTTCAATTAAGGTAAGAATTCAAAACTGTATTGAATACTTTATCCTTCATAAAACCTAGATAGTATGCACACCGTGACAGTGAAGATTTCTGGGATTTCAACTCCAACCATCAAGCCATTTATTTATCTATATATACTTTTTTATGCTTTTTTCTTCCCTTAGTTTAGGCTTTCTAGTTTACCCTTGTAGCGAGCCTTTAACCGATGACTCCCAAACCAGACGGTCTTAGGGCACCAGATGAGAAAACATCCCTCGGTTTAAGGTCTCGAGTAAAAAAGGCCACAAAACTAAAGGGGATTATTTATTTCCTTTACCACCGTTAGGCGTGAATAATCATGCTTCTTGAGGCACATTTATCCAGCTTAATAGGTGATGTTTTATTTATATATATTTTTTTCCTTTTTTTTATTTATATATATTTTTTTTTTTTTTTCTTTATGGCATTTTAGGTCTTTGTTTCCATCCCAAAAATTGTGTAAGTGTGAAGTGCATACTATTTAAGGCAAAAAATTCAAGATAAAAATATCTCCTCAATTTTTCTTACTTAGCCTATAATTTTGAACAAGATCTATTATTTCAACTAGGTTTAAGATGTCATAATTAAGGCTTTCTTAATTTCTAAGATACATCTTAATTTTCTTAAAAATAGATCAAAACTTTGTCTCTTATTTCAAAAAGTTTTTATTTTTATTTATTTTTATTTTATTTCTATTTTTGTAAAAGAAATGTAAAAGAAAGAAAATCTAAAAACTCTATGTTAGTAAACCCTCCCCCACACTTATTTCATGCATTGTCCTCAATGCATCATGATATATGTATGCATGAAACAAAAATGAAGAGGGAAGGAAAAAATTACCTTAAGGTGGTGGTTCCGGTGGTGGTCTGATTGGTCCACGAAACATGGCCCAATCAACTTTTCTTTGGGTTTTGAGGAACCCACCAGAAATATAATGAATATGACCCACAAGAAAGATAAATCCATGAAAGATTTTTATTAAGTACATGACCCCATCTAATTTCCATTTTCCATAATTAATTTCGGAGTCAAATTTATCAACCACCTTGTCCCAGAATGGTGTATGAAATGATAGAACGGTTGACTTGGACTCAGGAAGGACAGGATATAATACCGACTCAGGAAAGTGACTTAAGTCAAGTGATGGTTCAGGAGTCGAAATGATTTCAGGAATTAGGTCCAAGTCAAGAAAATGAAGCTCAAGTCCACATGTATTGTCCAACAATGGAATGTGACCTAATATGGGTGATATCTCTTTACTTCCAATATTAAGGAATTCTATCTCATCTCCATACAATTCTTCAAAACTAAGGTCAACTTCGTCCGTCAAAATTGTATAATCAGTTTCAGAAATAAAGAGATTGAGAAAATCAAGGTCACATTTCTCATTGAGTTCAATAAAAAATGGAGAACTTGCCAATTTATCAATGGTATCTTCAGAAGTGTATAATTGGTCAAGTTCAATATGATCCTCAAAGATGGGTGATTCAATTTCATTATAAATTGGGACAGGATCAAATGTCGACTCCGGGAAAAGATTGAAGTCAGGTAAAGATACCGGAATCATTATAGAATCAGGAAAAAGAATTGAATCACGAAGTTGGGGTTCAAGATCATATTCCTCATGTAGTTCAATTCCACAAAAATGTGAACTTGCCAATTTATCAATGGGACTTTCAAAAGTATGGAATTGGTCAAGTTCAATATAATCATCATAAGAGATTGGTGATCAATTTCACAATGAACTGGTACTGGATCCAATACTGACTCGGGAAATGAAGTGAAATCATGTGAAGACACTGGAGTCATAATTGAATCAGGAAGTAAAATTGAATCATCAAGTGAAAGTTCAGGTTCATATTCATGTTCAAGTTCAATTTCAGGAAAAGGAAAACTTGCCAAAATGTCAATGGGATTTGAAGTTTGGACAAGTTCAGATGAACGTGCTGAAATAGAATTTAGATTTCCAAGACTACATGACTCATTGGTTTTAACAGAGTGGCTAGTGACACTAGATCTGGCCAAACGATGAGAACGTAAAGATTCGACCATCATATCTATGTCACGATTCCTAGAATTTTGAGCATTAGTCATGTCTTCAAGCATCTTTCCATAATTGATGACTTCATTGTATTGATGAAAAGATGAAGTGTTGTCTTGGAAGTGAGAGTGGAATTGTGAGTCCATTGGATTTGATGACTTTTGTTGAGACTCACGCATACTCATTTCCAAAATTGATGGTGTAGTGTTTTGGACTGGTGGAACTGAGTATGTATCTTGAAAATGTTGTGGACTGGGTGGATATGGTGGACAAGGAATTTGAAAATTTGACTCGGGGTACGTGAATCCCTAATGACTCGGTGAAGAGTTGAAGTCATTATGGAAATTATAGTTATTAGATGGGGAGTATGGGTCATATTGATTCGGATAAGGCCAACCCGGTGTATTTGGTTGGTGCATATTGTAAAACGCCGGGTTGGAATTATCCGAACCAAATGGAGTTGGTGTGAAATATGGATTATTATTAAGATGGAAAGAATTGTAATTGTTGAATGCCATATCACACAATACACACAAAAACAAACAAACAAACAAACAAACAAAAGAAAAAAAATTCTAACCTAAGTTAGGGTAGACTTAGGACCTAGACGACTCCTAACTGATTAGACCGTCCACGGGAGGTTTAGTGTAGACTTTGACCACAAGCTAATCAGCCAGGAAAGGTCAAGGTTGTTGGGAGGTTTTCCGTCAGAGACGTTCCTTAATTAAGTAACCAGCAACCTTCGGGCTTTCGGCCCTCAATCCCTTTCCTAGACACTGATTTTGCAAGAATTAAATTCCAACACTTTTTCCCCTTAGGATAATCTCCTAATTGAGTCCGAGATGTCCCTAGGGCCAACGTCTACTTTTTTTATTAAATTAGGCTTGGGTTAGTGAGTGCTCGGATTGTGGTTTTCGGGCTAAGGAAAGGGTAATGAACTCCCCACCTTATCTTATTTATCGGTTATGCCCTTAAAATTGAATTGTGCAAGTGTACAAGATAGATAACAAGGATTCACTCAAAGCATGAAAATCAAGCAAGAGATGATTCCTGGTCTACATGCAATGCTTACGTACCTTGCATCCAGCACTCTTCAACAGTAAAAGTAAATGAATTGAAAAGACACGTGCCTAGAAATGCAAATGTCTATTCAACTTTTAACGATTACAACCAATTTTTTACTGTTGACTTTATTAAGCAGGTATAGGGTGAAGAATACAAGTATTAATTATTGCAGCAGCTGAATTTTGCAAAGCTGGAGACCCTGCAGAAAGTTGGTAAGTAGTCAACTCAGGATTGCCGCAATTCTGCGGCAAAAACCCAGAATTTGCGGCAAAACTGAGGGATCCTGGTCTCTGCTTTCGAGAGCAGAGGCCCAGGTCCACTTATATGTCACTGCAATGCAAAGTTTCCTGTTTCTTCAACCTGTAACCTGCAACAGAGAAGAAGATTCGTTTAGTTCTTCACTTTAAATCAAAACCGTTGCTCTCCCCGGCAACGGCGCCAAAAATTGTTTAGACGAGAAAGGTGTCGTATTATGGAGTATAAATGAGCACAAATATATGTATTCAATTAAGGAGATAAGGTTTAGAAACAACCTCAAGTGCTTAGATCACTCCACAAATGTATGAAAGATGATTAATATACCCTTTCTTATCTCCGTTATAGCAAGGGCTATACCGAGTCGATTCTCAGGGAGAGCTTGCGATGGAAGCGTTACGGTTGGTAGTGAAGTAAGAAAACGAAGATTCTTCTTTGCTTTAAAAGAATGAATAAAACATGGAAAAAGAAATGATAGAATGGGTGGCTTTGTGCATGATGGAAAATGAAAAGAAATCAAAACAAGATTTGCTTTGAAAGAAAACTAAAAGAAAGAAAACTTTGAAGAAGACTTTGAAGGTGAGAAAACCATGACTAGCTAACCTTACTACCTTACCAAAACTTAGTAAACTCCGTGATAATGAATGCGTGCCTCATGTTGATTCATCGGCATGGATTTGTCTTGCGTGTTGATCTAATTACTTTCCCACTTGGATGACGGGGGGTTTAACCCATCGGAGAAGAGAAGACCATCCAACTTGCAAGATTAAAGATAACAATCACCCATGAGTTAGTAGTTAGCAAGGTTAGTGGTTAGCTAGTACATGTAGAAAAGTTAGCTACAAGCCATTACAAAATAAAAGCAAAGCATGAATTAAATTGCAAGAAAGTAAAGCAAGAAATAAAGAAAGCAAGTAAACTAGAAAATGCAAGAGTAGAGAGAAGAGAATGGATGAATCCTTGCTTCACAAGTTGTCACTCCTTGATGTACACAAGCTTTCTCTCTCTTACAAACTCTCTCTTTACAAAATTTCTAGGGAAGAAGAAGAGGGTCTAAAGAACTAAAACCTAGAGAAAAACCTACAAAAATTACAAGCATCTACTAATTTCTCCTCTCTTCTCCATTCAGTCTTTGCTCGCAGGTCCAAGTGAAGTATTTATAGGCCTCAGGAGAAGGATCCAGAACCCTGGTTGTTGGCGCAAAATCTGGGATCCAACCAACTTAAAACTGCCGCAGATCCACAACCTTTTTGCGGCAAAATAGAATCTGTTGGGCAACAGATTTCTGGTACAGGTTGGTTACGAGGTTGTTATCCACGTGGCCTTCTAGAATCTTGAGTTGGCGCGCGGATCTCTCTGGATTCTGGATTTAAATTTGGGCTCTTTTGGGCTTTTTTGAATTAATCTCTTTAATTATTGCTAATTAAAGAGATTTTTGGCTTTTTCTCCATTTGAGTGTGGACCTGCAAAAATATAGAGAAGATGAGTAAAAATCATATTTTTATTTGCAAAAATGCATGGGAATGATATGGTAAAATATGCAAAATTGTGTAACAATCACAAGAGCAAGGCCTTGTAGAGGCTATTAGATTCATGTGGATTATCAAGTAAGAGGTTAGATGGTTAGTGGTTAGATTTCCATGAGAAGAAGAAATTAGCCAAGCATCATGTAGAAGATGGAGAAGATTACAATGGAGAAGAAAGGAGACACCTTTACATAGATTGTCACCATCTATTACATCAATCTTTCTCTTTCTCTCTCTGAATCTCTCTGCCCTAATACATGATCTAAAAAGAAAAGAAAATACAAAATAAAAGAAGAAGAATACCTACACTACCCTACACTAAAAGATAGAAAACCTACCCTAAATCTCAAAACTGCCTGTGTTTCGGCCAAATCCTGCCATATTTGTAGGCAAAAGAAGGTTCCAGAAAACGTGACAAGGCCACGCGTCGAAGATCGACACGTGGCCCAACCACCTTGCCACGAAAATGCGGCTATTGCAGCGTTTCCGCGGCAATACCAGGGACCTAGGTCCCTGGCTTTGGTGCGGGCATGCGTGGCGCTTCGCGGACCTTCTAGATATGCTTCGATTCGGGTATTTTCATCCGTATATTCGTCTGACGTACGCAAGGGTCTAGGTTCAATGTATCTTATAGAAGATCCCTTGCTTGGACTCCAAGAAATGCGGATTTAATTACCCGAAAATGGGTTTAATTAAGCTCTTATTACCCATTTGCCCTCCTTGTCTTGATTATCTGCAAGAGAGACCAAAATACGGTTTAGACCGATATTTTACTCATAAATTGGTGGGAAAATGTGATATAATAATGCAGAACTGTAGACTAATCACACATCGGTCGACCGGACCAGTCGACCGGCAGAAGGCCAGGTCACATATAAAGGGGATTAAAAACTTGATCTTTTTACCTTCTAAAAAATCCCATAAAATACACATAAATTCCACAAAAATAAGATCTTATAAGACCTTTGAAATATAAATATGTGTGACTTAAATTCAACACATATTATAAATATTTTGAACCATTTTTATGATATTGAAATTTGGCTTAAACACAAAATCGGTATTTTCCAAAAACTTGAATTTTTGAAATGGAAAACATTTTCTCCAAAACTCATGTAAATACAAAAACATGATATTGAAACAAATTTGAAGCATATTGTATATGGATAAAATCCAATATACATATAAGATATATATATCTATGTTTTTGACATGAAATCCAAAAACGGTTAAACCGAAAATTAAAACAAAAAAACTTTAAACTTGTGTGTGTATGTGAACTTCAGCATATCAATACTATCTACCTTTACACAAGATCTAAACAATCTTAAACTAAACAAACCGAGGTCTTCTTGTCTCCAAGCCGAAAAACGATCCAACGAGCTTGACTCCAACCGAGTGCTAGACGCGATCTTGACGCTCGAGCTCTTGAATCTACATATGAAAACTCTAAAACTCTTTTGTTGAAGCTAAACATCTACTAATATCTTGCTCAATGACTAAAGCTATTTAAACACACGATTATTAGTAAACTATAACTACATAAGTTAATCATCATCAAAACTAGAGTGATGGGCCTGTGGGCCAACAATCTCCCCCTTTTTTATAATGATAAAACTCATGGAGTTATATATGCATGGATTAAAGTTAAGCTTCATAGAAGCTCCCCCTTAACTCATGCATAGCAATAAACATAAAGATATGCAATGAATGCTCATAAACAAAATAACACATATATTGAAATCACCTAGAGGGGGGGGTGAATAGGTGACTAGCTAATCTAATGATGAATTAATGCGGAATAAAAAACTATTTCTGCGAACTAAAAACTATTATGCTAAATGCCCCAAGTATAACACAAGAGTGTAGCCGAATTCCCGGTGAAGGGCTCTGGACTATCTCCTCAAGATTCCTCTAGATAAGAGTTGAGGTGCCGCTATGACTCTCATGGTTGAATACAAGTGTTAGCAAACAATCCCAAGCATATATCAATTTAAGCACTAGTATATCAAGCAAGTAATGAATATGAAAAATAAGAGCATGCAAGATATAAACACAAGTGAGAGATAGAGAGAGAGAGAGCAATCGCACACACGGGAGATTTGTTTTGAGGTTTGAGAACCCATGCTCTACGTCCCCGCCTTCAACACTATGAAGGATTTTCACTAAAATTGATCCCACCAAATCACTCGGTGCCGCAACACCTACAACGAGTTCACACTAGAACTCCTTGGACTCACTAGTCCCTCTCTCGTTCCCGCAAGAACTACACACGCAAGCACACTGGCTTGCCGAGGTCGCACCTCTACACCGAGCTCTCACTAGAACATGAAACAACGCGAACTCGCAAGTCCGCCTCCTCAAATACAAGTTTGAACACTTGGTGATCTATACACTTTGATCACCTAAAAACATTCTCACAACAACTCTCCTATAGGATAGATATAGCAATGTAAAGCTCAAGTGTGTGTGAGAAAACTAGGATTGATTTGGTGGTGAAAAAACTCAAGAAATCTCTTTTACAAAATACTCTTGAAAACTCTACTTTTGAAATGGAAGTATTTGGCTCTAAAACAAGTGAAGATAAACACTTAGAAGTGTAGAAAAAACTATCTTAAAAACCTACTTAAAATCTTGTAGAAAACAGTCCAAGGGAAGCCCTATTTATAGGCTCCCAAAATATGGCCGTTGGAGGCCAACTCAGCAGCTGATACTGCTGTCGGTCGACCGCCCGGTCGACCGGCCAACGGTCGAATTTCTGACCGTTGTGCCATCGGTCGAGCGGCCTGTCGACCGAGGCCTGGATACAGAGAGCAGGAGCTCTCTGCCGGTCGACCGCCTGGTCAACCAGGGCCAGTTCCAGAGAGCAGAGTTCTCTGGCGGTCGACCGGGTTGGTCGACCGGCCCTCTAGCCAAACAAGGCCGTGCACATTTGTGCATGTCAGTCGACCGCCCGGTCGACCGACCTCTGGCTTGGTTGACCGTGCGGTCGACCGGCAAAAGGCCAGAATACAAGTTTTAGGGATTTGAAACTTGGTCTTTTTCCTTCAATAAAATCCCATAAACTCTCATAAATTCTACAAAAATAAGTTCATTGATATACTTTGATATACAAACATGTTTGATTAAAAATCAAAACATATTACAAACATTTTGAACTATTTTTGTAATATAGAAGTTTTACCTTAAACAAAAACCTGTATTTTCTAAAAAAATCTCCAAATTGAAAAATGATTTTTCAAAACTTCTCCATATACAAAAACAAGATATTTTAAACACTTTTGAAGCTTAGTGTGTATGAATATGATCCATTACACATATATGATGAAATATCTATGTTTTTAACATTAAGCTCTAAAATAAGTTTTGATTAAACAATGTATTTTTGAAGCTTAAAAACCAAACCGGTATTTTCCAAAATGAAAACTCTTTTCTGAAAACACATATAAATCTTGTGTGTGAGTGTATATGAACTTGAGCAATCCACCAACTAATCTATCATTTACATTTTATCTAAAAATAAAATCTTAACACTTACAAACATGACACAAGTATAAATCTTGTGTGTGAGTGTATATGAACTTGAGCAATCCACCAAGTAATCTATCCTTTACTTTTTATCTAAAAATAAAATCTTGACACTTACAAACATGACACAAGTCTTCTTGAAAATCTTCTCTTAAAGGTCTTCTTCTCCTTCTTGACTTGGTCCAAACCTTAATCCAATGAGCTAGACTCCTCTTGAGTACTTGATGCAATCTAGTGCACGAGCTCTTGAATCAACATGTGCTAGCTCCAAAACTTTGACTTTAAATCCTTTGTTGAAGCTAAATACCAACTAAGATCTTGATCAAATATCTGATACTAATTTAACACAAGATTATTAGTACTATAACTACATGAGTTAATCATCATTAAAACTAGAGTGATGGGCCTGTGGGCCAACAATCTCCCCCTTTTTGATGATGACAAAACTCATGGAGTTATATATGCATGGATTAAAGTTAAGCTTCATAGAAGCTCCCCCTTAACTCATGCATAACAATAAACAATAGATATTCAATGAAGTGCATAAAACTAAACAAATATATATGCATAAACAAGGTAAGAGAAACATGCATAAACCAAAAATTCTTCTTCCAAAAAACTTTCTCCCCCTTTTTGTATAAACTTTCAAAATCCTTCTCCCCTTTTTTGTATAAACATAAAATAGAACATGCATAAACTCAATTTTTTTAATATGCATATAAAACTCAAAATCATTCTCCCTCTTTTTATCAATCATCAACAAAGGGGTGAAAAACAAATCAACAATAAGGATATATATATGCGATATACATTCATGAAGAGGAAGACGTTAAGTTAGCTCCCCTGCATACATGCATTACATGAAGAAGGGATGACAAAATCTTAACTCACATAAAGCATAATATACAACGTATAAGCGAAGATGTTAAGCTCCCTCTACACACGTGTACCACATAAAGAAGAGATGTCAAGCTCCTCAATATAAGATACACTCAACATGAATTTATATATAGAAGAGATGTTAAGCTCCCCTTGCATATAGGCAATACATATCAAAACATTTAAAAAAAAATCACTTTAAGGACAAATTTTAAATTTTCTTAAATCAACAAACCAAATTTTGAGATACCACTTATAAGTAAACAAAATTTTAAGATATCACAAGATCTTTGATACCTATTGAAATTGAAATTTCTGATATCAATTGAAGTTGAAATATTTGTAAATTTTGATACCAATGAAAGTAAAATATTTTATATTTTGATACTAATTGAAATATATGGTAAATTTTGATACCAAATAAAAGGTAAAACATTTTTGATACCAATTGAAATTGAAACCAAATTGAAGTCGAAACACATTGATACCAATTGAAGTATATTGTAAATTTTGATATCAATTAAAAGGTAAAATATGAAGTATATTTTGATATCAGTTGAAATACCAATTGAAAATAATGCATAAGCTCATTAAAAAACCAATTGAGATACCAATTGAAATCAAGATTTAAGTCAAGCTTAGCATAAACATAATTTGTACTTTAAACATATAAGAATATTGTAAATCAAGCACAATCAAATCATATATATGTATGAAAATGAAAATACCAATTGAAATTGATATTATTTGAAATTTGAAGCATACATATATAAGAAAACATATATGAGTATACAAAAATAGAATTTCATGAAGTCCATGTGTATTACTCTTACCTATCCACCCTAATCATGCATATGTTAAAAGATTTTCAATAAGGCTCACAAGGCATGGTCGCCTATCCATCCGCCCTTTGGTTGGTAGGGGTTTTCAAAAATAAGAGTTTGAAAATATTTTAGCATAGTTTGAAAACTCTACCAATTGAAGAATAAATAACTAGTTTAAAGTAATTTTTAAAAAACTAGTTAAAGATCCTTCAAACATGAAAACAAAACATATATATCTCATGAATCATACTAAATACACAAAAGTTGACACTCGAAATCTATAAAGCTAAAAAATGTACTCATGAAATAAAATCATGAGTAAATAAGAATAATGTGAGTGTACAAAGGTTATGCGATTAGCATAACATGAAAAATAGTCAATGAGGCTCAAAACAAAAAAGAATTTCTTTTATAAAAAACATGTAGATTATAAAAATTTATTTTTCATTTAAAACAAACTTTAAGGTATTTGTATGTTTTATCCAAAATCAACAATATACATACATATCCCAAACATAAACGAGTCCATAATGTAATTTGCATGAAGGTAAGTGACTTAAGGGTATACATGTATGTTATTAGTTTTAGACAAAAGTTACATTTACATGAAGCAAAAACATGCATAAAAATAGGAAAAACAAGTGTAAATGAAATGATCATCAAAACTAGGTTATACATGTATATGTAATGAGTACAAATGGTCAATGAAGCACAAACATCTAATAATCAAGTGTTGCTCACTACTTGTACAAGTATATACACAAGTTTTAATAAGAACTCATCTAAACGAGTGTTCACTTATGAAATTAAAAACATGATTATTTTAACACAAATCAAAACATGCTAAAAATTATCAATGTGAAAGCATGTAAACTAAAATAGGAGTTTAGAGATAGTTACCAAACTAAATGCACTATTCTCTAAGTTTCCAACATATGGTGGTCCTCCCACCATGGTGGTCCTCCCACCAAACTTCCTTGATAGTGATGCATCAATTGTATGTCCATCTAGCCCATGCATCAACCACCAAGGCACCAAACCTCTCACGTCATGTTAGAGCCCACACCTACATCAAACACAAGTGGTGGAGATTTTGGTACCCATTTTCTTTTTGGTCTACGGGGGTTAGCATCATTCGGAACCCAAACATTTTTATTAGCAAAATTTAAAGAATTTACCTTATCATAACAAAATTTTGCTAAGTGGCCTTTGCGGCCGCAATATGTACATTTATACACTCTAATATGCACATGAGAGTGAGTGTGATCATGATGTGCAAAGTGTGCATATGTGTGCCGTGGGTGATGTACATGTACATGTGGAGCTTGTTTCTTTTGAAACAAGGTTTCCAATTTATTATGATTAAATTCACAATTGCTCAAGGTTGAGCTCAAACAATCTATTCTATTTTTCAAAAATTGAATCTCATTTTTATCAATAGTAGCATGAAAAGCATGGTGAGAATGAGAATCAACACTCTTTTTCTTTTTAGAAATATTTTCCTTTTCTTTTGAAACAAATTTTCTTTTCAAAGAGTTGTTTTCTTCCAAAATAATTTCTTTTTCTTTTTCCACCAAAGTGATTTTATTTTTCAAAGACTTATTTCCTTCACAAATATCATTTAGCTTAGAGGACAAGGAAATATTCTCCTTTTTCAACATATCATTTTCTTTTGACAAATATGCAAATTTATTTTTAAGAGAGTCATTTTCTTTTAACAAAGAAGTGTTGTTATTTTTCAATTTATTATTATCCTTTTTAAGCATATTATATTTTTCAAGAAGTTGTTGACAAAAAGATTCAAGCTCATCATAAGACATGTCAATATCTTCTTCCAGCTCGGACTCAGAGTTTACCTCAAGGGGGTTATCCCCTTGGACCATGTAGCACAAGTTGGAAGCATCACTTCCATCATCCGAGTCACTCCCCGCATAGTATAGCTTTTGTTCACAAAGGGAGACTATAGTTTTTCATACTACAAAAGCCGAATCAAAGTTAGAAACCCTAGATAAATATTCATCATTTAGGGTTGACTTTAAAGCATGGATGGCTTTTGCATTAGCCTCTAGATATTTGCCATTTAAACAATATGAATCATTAATAGTGACAAAATAGACATGAATACCTAGGGTTTTGAGGTACATTGACATCTTAACTTTTCAAGTTTGGATGTTAAGAATATCAAAAGTGGGAGGTGACATAAAATCCATATGTGTGTATAAATATTGTGATTAGCCAAAAAATAAGGATCTTTAACTCTAGGTTGTTAGACCCAAATCAAGAGCACCAAGCTCTGATACCAATTGAAATCACCTAGAGGGGGGTGAATAGGTGACTAGCTATTCTAATGATGAATTAATGCAGAATTAAAAACTATTTATGCAAACTAAAAACTATTATGCTAAACATACCAAGTATAACACAAGAGTGTAGCCGAATTCCCGGTGAAGGGCTCTGGACTATCTCCTCAAGATTCCTCTAGATCAGAGTTGAGGTGCGGCTATGGCTCTCTTGATTAAATACAAGTGTGAGCAAACAATCCCAAGCATATATCAATTTAAGCACTAGTATATCAAGCAAGTAATGAAGATGAAAAAGAAGAGCTTGCAAGATATAAACACAAGTGAGAGATAGAGAGAGCAATCGCAAACAAGGGAGATTTGTTTCGAGGTTCGCGCATCCTTGCTCTACGTCCCCGCCTTCAACACTATGAAGGATTTCCACTAAAATCGATCCCACCGGATCACTCGGTGCTGCAACACCTACAACGAGTTCACACTAGAACTCCTTGGACTCACTAGTCCCTCTCTTGTTCCTGTAAGAACTACACACGCAAGCACACTAGCTTGCCGAGGCCGCACCTCTACGCCGAGCTCTCACTAGAATTCGAAACAACGCGAACTCGCAAGTCCACCTCCTCAAATACAAGTTTGAACACTTGGTGATCTAAACACTTTGATCACCTAAAAACACTCTCACAACAACTCTCCTATAGGATAGATATAGCAATGTAAAGCTCAAGTGTGTGTGAGAAAACTAGGATTGATTTGGTGGTGAAAAAACTGAAGAAATATCTTTTACAAAACAGTCTTGAAAAACTCTCCTTTTGAAATGGAAGTATTTGGCTCTAAAACAAGTGGAGATAAACACTTAGAAGTATAGGAAAAACTATCTTGAAAACTAACTTAAAATCTTGTAGAAAACAGTTCAAGGGAAGCCCTATTTATTGGCTCCCAAAATATGGCCGTTGGAGGCCAACTCAGCAGCTGATGCTGCTGTCGGTCAACCGCCCGGTCGACCGGCCAACGGTCAGATTTCTGACCGTTGTGCCATCGGTCGACGGTCAGTTTACCGAAGCCTGGATACAGAGAGCAGGAACTCTCCGCCGGTCGACCGGGGCCAGATCCAGAGAGCAGAGCTCTCTGGCGGTCGATCGGGTCGGTCGACCGCCCTCCAGCCAAATAAGGCCGTGCATGTTTGTGCACGTCGGTCGACCGCCCGATCAACCGACCTCTGGCTCGGTCGACCGTGCGGTCGACCGGCAGAAGGCCAGAATACAGGTTTTAGGGATTTGAAACTTTGTCTTTTTTCCTTCAATAAAATCCCACAAACTCTCATAAATTCTACAAAAATAAGTTCATTGATATACTTTGATATACAAACATGTTTGATTAAAAATCAAAACATATTACAAACATTTTAAACTATTTTTGTAATATAGAAGTTTTGCCTTAAATAAAAACCTGTATTTTCTTAAAACTATCTCCAAATTGAAAAACGATTTTTTCAAAACTTCTCCATATATAAAAATAAGATATTTTAAACACTTTTGAAGCTTAGTATGCATGGATATGATCCACTACACATATATGATGAAATATCTATGTTTTTGACATTAAGCTCTAAAATAAGTTTTGATAAAACAATGTATATTTTGAAGCTTTAAAACCAAACCGGTATTTTTCAAAACAAAAAACTCTTTTATGAAAACACATATAAATCTTGTGTGTGAGTGTATATGAACTTGAGCAATCCACCAACTAATCTATCCTTTACATTTTATCTAAAAACTAAATCTTGACGCTTACAAATATGACACAAGTCTTCTTGGAAATCTTCTCTTGAAGGTCTTCTTCTCCTTCTTGACTTGGTCCAAATCTTAATCTAATGAGCTAGACTCCTCTTGAGTACTTGATGCAATATTGATGCGCGAGCTCTTGAATCAACATGTGCTAGCTCCAAAACTTTGACTTTAAATCCTTTGTTGAAGCTAAACACCAACTAAGATCTTGATCAAATATCTGATACTAATTAAACACAAGATCATTAGTACTATAACTACATGAATTAATCATCATCAAAACTAGAGTGATGGGCCTTTGGGCTCCTCAATATGAGATACACTCAACATGAATCTATATATGGAGAAGATGTTAAGCTTCCCTTGCATATAAGCAATACATATCAAAACACTATGATACCAATTAAAAAATTTATCAATTTATAATAAAGGTATACATCGAAACTTTATGATACAATTTATGATATCAATTGAAAATAAACAAAATATTTTTAAGATACCAATTGAAAGTAAACAAAATTTTAAGATACTAAAAGATACCAATTGAAAATATCTTGATACTAATTTAAAATGTCTTGTAAATTTTTGATCCCAATAGAAAATGAAACATTGTATATTTTTGATACCAATTGAAATATATATATATATATATATATATATATATATATATATATATATATATATATATATATATATATATATATATATATATATTGTAAATTTTGATTCCAATTGAAAGTAAAAACCAATTGAAAATACAAACCAAATTTCTTTGGAAATACACTCATTTTACAATAAAGATGCCAAATTGAGAATAATACCAATTTACGATTATTGATACCAATATTGAAAATGTTAGCATATACCACAACAAAGTATTTTTCATCATAAAGAATGAGAGTAAGATACCAATTGAAAATAAAACCGATTTAAAGCCAAAACACGAATTTTCTCCCCCTTTATGAAATACCAATAAAAACGATCCCTAAACTTGTATAATACCAATTGAATAATAATTGACATTACAGAGTAAATCAAACTTAGCATAAATATAATTTGTGCTTTAAGATGTAAAGATATTGTAAGCACAATCAAATCACACACACACACACACACACACACACACACACACACATATATGAAAATGTAAATACCAATCGAAATTGATACTATTTAAAGTTTGAAGCATACATATATAGAAAACACAAATATGACTATACTAAAAAATATCAATTGTGATACCAATTGAAAATATAATGAGAATCAAGTGTATAACTCATACTACCTCCCTTTCATGCACATGTTTAAATGGATTTTCAATTTGAGCATACAAGGCATGGTCGCCCAACCATCCGCCCTTAACGTTGGTAGGGATTTTCAAAAATATGAATTTGAAAATATTTTAACATGATTGAAAAACTCTTCCAAAAATGAAGAAATTACGCAACTAGTTTTATGATTATCTTTAAAACTAGTACGAAGTCCTTTAAGTAAGGAATAAAATAAGAATATATCCTTGAAAACATGAAAATCACTCAACAATTGACACTCAAAGTCTATAAAGTACATATAAGACTCATGAAATAAAGTCATGAGAAAACATCAAGTAATGTGAGTGTACAAGAATTATGTGAAAAGCATAATCATGGAAATAGGCAATAAAGCTCATAAGAATCTTTCTCAAAAACATGAAAATCATCAAAACTAAATAGGCTTCATGGTATATGTATGTTTTGGTCTAAAACTAAAGATATACATACACATCCCTAAACACAAATGAGTCTATAAAGAAATTTTACATGAAAAGCAAATGACTCAAGGGTATACATGTATATCTAAAGTTTTAAACAAAATTAACATATACATGAAGCTAAACACATTATCATGAAAACATGTACCAAAAATAGGGAGTACAAGTTAAAATGCAAGAATCATCAAAACTAGGCTATACTAGTACATCTAATGGGTACAAATGTGTAATTAAGCACAAACATTCAAAAATCAAATGTGGCTCATTAGTTGTACAAGTATATACACAAGTTTTAATGAAAACTACATCTAAAAATGTAATTAAAACAATAAATACAAAACCATAAACAACCATGATCATAAGATTAAGTGCATGTGCATTAGATCTAGGATATACACACTAGTTAAACTAAAGTGAGAAAACAAAAGTAATAATCCATATAAACATGGGTGTTTCTCAAAAACTACTTATGCATATCACTAGTCTAATTAACAAGGCATTTAATATAATAATCATGAAAAATCAAAACATACAAAAATCATCAATAAGAGCATGTAAACTAAAGGATGAGTTAGAGATCGTTACCAAAACCAATAGGGCTAATCTCTAGATCTCCAAACCATGGTGGTCCTCCCACCAAACTTCCTTGAAGGTGATGCATCCAAAGTAGTGTCCATCAAGCACAAAAGCATCCACCATCAAGGCACCAATGCCCTTACGTCAAGCGAGAGCCCACACCTACATCAAATAAAATAGGGGTGACTTTTTGTACCCATACTCTATTGGGTCCATGGGGGTTAGCACCTTTCCTAACCCAAACAAATTTATTTGCAAAATTTATATTATGTGCTCTATCATAACAAAACTTTGTAAGGTGGCCCTTACGTCCACAATGTGTACAAGTGTACACATGAGCATACATGTGTCATGTGTGTGAGCATGAGAGGCATGTGCATGCCGTGTATGGTCTGCATGGATATGAGGAGCATGTTTCTTGCGAAATATGGATTCCAACCGTGTGTGGTTCATGGCACATTGGCTCAAAGTGGAGCCCAAACAATCAACAATCTTCTTTTGCATAGTTATATCATTTTCAATAATGGAAGAAGAAGTGGAGCATGCAATAGGTATACTAGATGGTGAAGCAATAGTAGCATGGCAAATATGGGAATCTAAATCATTTTTCAAAGACATATTTTCTTTTGAAACTAAATCCAAATTCTTTGAAATTACAACAATTTTATTTTTAAAAGTTTGGTTCTCTTTTAAAACAATTTCAAGTTTTGAAGTCAAAGTCTCATTTTTTTTCAAAACATCATTACAATCATTTTTGCTTTTTAAGATTTTGTTTTCATTTAAGACAAGATCAACTTGGGATTTCAATGAGTCCCTTTCATTAGAAATCTCACCCCTCTCTTGCAAAGCCATGTTAAGTTTTGAAAACAAATTCTTATTTTCTTCTTTTATTTTATGACTTTTCTTTTTGAAAAGTTTATATTTTTCTAGCAAGTTTTCACATACAATAGAGAGTTCTTTATTCAAAGCATCGGCATCCACACAATCATCATTACAAGAAGAACTAGCACTATCATCTAGTTGAGTATCCGAGTTTACCTCAAGGGAGTCATTCCCTTGGACCATGTAGCAAGCTCATTCGAATTCTCCTCCGCTAGATTCCTCCTCCACATAGTTTGGCGTTTGAAGCTTTGGAGAGATCAAAGTGTTCCACATTGCAAAAGAAGAATCACAATGAGAAACCATAGAAAGATATTCTTTGCTTAGTGTGTTTCTAAGTGCTATTAGGGCTTGTGCATTGGCCTCTATATGCTTGCTATTACCAAGATAAGATTTCTTGGTAGCGGCAAGGTGAACATGCATACCTAAGGTTTTAAGGTACATGGACATCTTAACTTTTCAAACATCAATGTTGGAAGTATCATACATAGGAGGGGTCATGAAGTCCATGAGTGTGTGTAAACAAATAAGTGTGCAAATGCAAAACTAGATTAGCTAACCAAGATCTCACTCCTTGGTGGTTAAACCTAATATCAGGAGCGTAGGCTCTGATACCAATTGAAAGTACACGTAGAGGGGGGTGAATAGGTGTATTGCTAATCTAATGACAAATGATGTGGAAGTAAGAACAAATTGTAACACACTTAGTGTAACCAAAGAGTGTAGCCGAATTCTCAGTGAAGGGCTCTGGACTAACTCCTCTAAATTCCTCTAAATAAGAGTTATGGTGCTATGTAAAGCTCTCTTGGTTCAACACAAGTGAGGCACACAAATAATACCAAGCATATATATGATATGAGTATGATGCAATGCAAGATATGAAAGAGAGAGAGAGAGCTAGAGATAGTGGATCAAACGCAAACACCAAGATATATTTCGAGGTTCGAGTCACTGCTCTACGTCCCCGCCTTCACACAGAAGGATTTCCACTATAACGTCCACACAGGACTTTTCACATAGGGAACCTCCACTGAGGATTTGGGTAATACAGACTAGGAGTACACAACTCCTCTCTCCAACAAACACAACCTCTACATAAGAGGCAAGGCACAACAACAATCACCTCTACACTTAGAGGGATGGGCACTTAGCCAAACAATAATCACCTCACACTAGAGGGATAAGGCTCAAAGCCAAAACTCCAATAATCTCCTCTAAATTAGAGGGATAACAACCAACTCAAATACAACCTCCACAATCACCTTACACAAGAGGGATAACAACAAACCCAAATAAAAGAAGGTTTACAACTCTTGGTGGTTTCACTAAACCAGAAACAAATTTTCTCACAAAAACAAGATCCTATAGATAGGATAGATATGATAGCTTAAGTGTGAGAATACAAGGTGTTTGGAAATCAAAACACAAAGAAAAATACTTGAGAAAATAATTAGAATAAGATAGAAATGAAGACCAAAACCAATATCCCAAATACTCTATTTTTCTTTGATTTTTCCAACCCTTGAAAACAAATAAAGATAAACTCTTTTTAACCCAAAAACTCTTTTAAACCGTGTTGCTAAAACACTTAAGAAGATTAAAATTTTTGCTCTTGAAATTCTTTATCAAAACAACCTAAAGGGATGGGTATTTATAACCCAATCCAAAAACTAGCCGTTGGGCCAAGACAGCAGAAAATTTTTGCTGTCGGTCGACCGCCCGATCGACCGACCAACAGTCAAATTTTCGATCGTTGTGCCATTGGTCGACCGCCCGGTCGACCGAGGCCTGGATACAGAGAGCAGAGCTTTCTGCCGGTCGACCGCCCGGTCGACTGGGGCCTGGATCCAGAGAGCAGAGCTCTCTGGCAGTCGACCGGCCCTCCAGCCAAATGGCCTGTGCACGTTTGTGCACATCGGTCGATCGGACCGGTCAACCGACTTCTGCCTCAGTCGACCGTCCGATCCACCGGCAGAAGGCCAGGTCACATATAAAGGGGATTAAAAACTTAATCTTTTTACCTTCTAAAAAATCCTATAAAATACACATAAATTCCACAAAAATAAGTTCTTATAAGATCTTTGAAATACAAATATGTGTGACTAAAATTCAACACATATTATAAACATTTTGAACCATTTTTGTGATATTGAAATTTGGCTTAAACACAAAATCGATATTTTCCAAAAACTTGGATTTTTGAAATGGAAAACCGTTTTCTCCAAAACTCATGTAAATACAAAAACATGATATTGAAACAAATTTGAAGTATATTGTGTATGGATAGAATCCAATATACATATAAGATATATATATATATATATATATATATATATATATATATATATATATATATATATTTATATATATCTATGTTTTTGACATGAAATCCAAAAACGGTTAAACCAAAAACCAAAACCAATAAACTTTAAACTTGTGTGTGTGTATGTAAACTCGAGCATATCAATACTATCTACCTTTACACAAGATCTAAACAATCTTAAATTAAACAAATCGAGGTCTTCTTGTCTCCAAGCTGACTCGATCCAAACACGATCCAACGAGCTTGACTCCAACCGAGTGTACGCTCGAGCTCTTGAATCTATATGTGAAAGCTCCAAAACTCTTTTGTTGAAGCTAAACACCTACTAATATCTTGGTCAATCACTGAAACTTTTTAAACACAAGATTATTAGTAAACTATAACTACATGAGTTATTCATCATTAAAACTAGAGTGATGGGCCTCTGGGCCAACAACTACGTTGATGACATTGCAGTAAAAAGCCGTGCCAAGGACGATCACATAACAGATTTGAAGACGGTATTCGACATCATGCGGGCGCATCAGCTGAAGATGAAGCCCACTAAATCCTTCCTGGGGGTAGCAAGCGATAAATTACTAGGATTTATTGTGACAACCAAAGGAATCCACCTCGACCCAGAGAAAGTCCGCGCTGTCCAAGAGATGCAACCTCCAAGGAACCTCAGGGAGCTTAGAGGGTTGCAAGGGCGATTAGCGTACATCCGGAGGTTTATCTCAAGTCTCTCGGGAAGATGCTAACCCTTCATCAAATTAATGAAGAAGAGTGTCTCATTCATTTGGGACAATGCTTGCCAACAAGCGTTCAAGGAAATCAAATGATACCTCATGCAACCACCTGTCCTTATAACTCCGATTTCAAGAAATTCTTTCCTGATATATGTTCGAGCGATGGATCATTTCTTAGGAGCTTGGCTAGCCCAGAATAATGATCAGGGACACGAGCAGGCAATCTACTATTTGAGTAGAACTATGATCAGAGCCGAACATCGGTACAATCCGATCGAAAAGGAATGTTTGGCGTTAGTGTTCGCCGTCCAGAAAATGCGACATTACCTTGTGGGTCAAACCATACACGTCATATCAAAAGTCAACCTTTAAGGTTGCTTATGACAAAGCCATCATCACTAAATGGTAGACTAGCAAAATGGGCCATACTGCTCTCCCAATATGAGATGCAATTTCTGCCACAAAAAGCCGTGAAGGGACAGGCGGTGGCAGATTTCCTAGCTGAGCATCCAGATCCGAGAGCGACCAAACTTTATGAGGATCTCCCAGACGAGGTCATTGAAGTCTGTTTGACCCAAACTTCTTTCGAAGGACAAGTGTGGCAGCTTTTCTTCGACTGTGCATCAAGAACGGGTCCATGAGGGAATGTCGTAGCAGGAGTGGGGGTAGTCCTTGTCTCACCACAGAACTATGTAATCCCTCGTGCATTCTCATTAACCGAGCCATGTTCCAACAATGTAGCAGAATACAATGCTCTCTTGATTTGGATGCAAATTGCCGATGAGATTGGCGTTAAAAATCTTGAAGCATACGGTGACTCTAAGCTCATCGATAACTAAGTTCGCGGGGAGTATGAAGTCAGACATGAAGACTTAGTACCCTATTACAATGCAACTATCTGAAATCACCTAGAGGGGGGGTGAATAGGTTACTAGCTAATCTAATGATTAATTAATGTGGAGTTAAAACTATTTTTGCAAACTAAAAATTCTTAAGCTAAACACACGAGATATAACCTAAGAGTGTAGCCGAATTCCCGGTGAAGGGCTCTGGACTATCTCTTCAAGATTCCTCTAGATAAGAGTTGAGGTGCCGCTATGGCTCTCTTGGTTGAATACAAGTGTGAGCAAACAATCCCCAAGCATATATCAATTTAAGCACAAGTATATCTAGCAAGTAATGAATATGAACAATAATAGCATGCAAGATATAAACACAAGTGAGAGATAGAGAGAGAGCAATGGCAAACACGGGAGATTTGTTTCGAGGTTCAAGCACCCTTGCTCTACGTCTCCGCCTTCAACACTATGAAGAGTTTCCACTAAAAACGATCCCACCGGATCACTCGGTGCCGCAACACCTACAACGAGTTCACACTAGAACTCCTTGGACTCACTAGTCCCTCTCTTGTTCCCGCAAGAACTACACACCGCAAGCACACTAGCTTACCAAGTCGCACCTCTACACCGAGCTCTCACTAGAACTCGAAACAACGTGAACCCGCAAGTCCGCCTCCTCAAATACAAGAATAAACACTTTGGTGATCTAAACACTTTGATCACCTAAAACTCTGTCACAATAAAGATCCCTATAGGATTGATGTAGCAATGAATAGCTTAAGTATTTGTGAGAAAAACTTGGATAAAATTTGTGGTGAAAAACTCAAGAAACCTCTTTTCAAAATACTCTTGAAAAACTCTCCTTTTGATACGGAAATATTGGCTCTAAAACAAGTGGAGATAAACACTAAAAGATGTATCAAAAACTATCTTGAAAACCCACTTCAAATATTGTAGAAAACAGTCCAAGGGAAGCCCCTTTTATAGGCTCCCAAAATGTGGCCGTTGGAGGCCAACTCAGCAGGCGATCCTGCTGTCGGTCGACCGCCCGGTCGACTGACCAACGGTCAGATTTCTGACCGTTGTGCCATCGGTCGATCGGTTGGTTGACCGTAAATTGGCAAATGACCCAGAGGTCGATTGCCCGGTCGACCGGGCCATTTCCAGAGAGCAGAGGCTCTCTGGCGGTCGACTGTGCGGTCGACCAGCCCTTGGCTGTGCACGTTTGTGCACATCGGTCGACCGCCCGATCGACCAACTTCTGGCTCGATCGACCGGCCGGTCAACCGGCAGAAAGCTAGTCCAAAGGGGATAAAAACTCGGTATTTTTATCTTTAATAAAATTCCATAAATTCTCATAAAATCTATAAAAATAAGTTCATTGATATACTTTGATATACAAACATGTCTGAGTAAAAATCAAAACATGTTACAAATATTTTGAACTATTTTTGTAATAAAGAAGTTTTGTCTTAAACAAAAACCTGTATTTTTCCAAAAACTTTTCCAAATACAAAAACAGGACATTGTAAACACTTTTGAAGCTTAGTATATATGGATATGATCCACTACACATATATGATGAAATATCTATGTTTTTGACATTAAGCTCTAAAATAAGTTTTGATAAAACACATGTATATTTTTAAGCTTTAAAAACCAAACCGGTATTTTCTGAAACAAAAACTCTATTATGAAAACACATGTAAATCTTGTGTGTGAGTGTATATGAACTTGAGCAATCCACCAACTAATCTATCCTTTACATTTTATCTAAAAACAAAATCTTGACACTTACAAACATGACATAAGTCTTCTCTTGAAAATCTTCACTTGAAAATCTTCTTCTCCTTCTTGACTTGGTCCAAACTTTGATCCAATGAGCTAGACTCCTCTTGAGTACTTGATGCAATCTTGATGCGTGAGCTCTTGAATCAACACGTGCTAGCTCCAAAACTTTGACTTTAAATCCTTTGTTGAAGCTAAGCACCAACTAATATCTTGATCAAATATCTGAGACTAATTCAAACACAAGATCATTAGTACTATAACTACATAAGTTAATCATCATCAAAACTAGAGTGATGGGACTTTGGGCCAACACTATCTACATGGTTGAGCGGTTCAGAAACTTTTACATCGACCATGTGCCTCGCCAGCAAAATGCGCATGCAGATGCACTGGCATCTCTCGCTGCTTCCTTGGCTCTTCCAGCTGGAGTAGTAGAGAAAATAATTTTCTACAACCATGACCTGTATTGCCCAAGATTCGCTTTTGAAGACCACCAAAAGCTGACAGGAGAATGTCGAGTCAAAGAAGCTCTAGAGACTTTAACAGGTCCAGAGCTCAGGGATTGGCGATTCCCATACATCGACTATGCATTGTATGACATCCTGCCTGATGATCCTAAAAAGGCGGCTTCCATTAGAAGGAAGCCCCCAAATTCTACTATAATGCGACACGCGAACACTGTATCGCCGATCGCATGACGGGATCCTCATCTGCTACCTGTCACAGAAGGAGGCACAAGAAGTACTCAAAGAAGCGCATGATGGCATGTGTGGATCTCATCAGCCTGGCCCGAAGCTTGGGGATCGACTCCGTAGACTGGGGCATTACTGGCCCAAGATGATCCCCGATGCCATCGTTTACGCCAAACGATGGCACGCCTGTCAGGTCCATGGTGATTTCAGGCATCAAGCACCAGGATATCTTCGCTCTACAACTTCAACCTGGCTATTTGAGATGTGGGGAATGGATGTAGTTGGCCCATCAGCCCACCTTCATCCAAAGGACATCAGTTCATTTTAGCTATAACCGATTACTTCTCTAATGGGCTGAGGCTATTCCATTGAGGGAGGTAAAGGCATCTGCGTGATCAAATTCGTTAAACATCACATCATTTACCGCTTTGGTGTGCCACGACGGATCGTTCATGATAATGGGCCCCAGTTCGTCAACCAAGCTTTTCAAATGTTCTGCAACAAGTTCAGAATCTTGAGTGTATCTTCAACGGCATACTATCCAACCACTAATGACTTTGCAGAAGCTTTCAACAAAACTATTGTAAAACTTCGCAAGAAATTCGTCTCGAAAAGCCAACGTGACTAGGACGACAAATTAGGTGAATGCTTATGGGCCTATCGCATGACAGTTCGAACCCCAACAAAAACTACACCTTTCTCCTTGGTATATGGGTGTGAAGCAGTACTCCCACTAGAAATCCAAATCCTATCTCTACGCGTCACCCTGACGACAGAGATGACGAATGAGGAGAAGCATCGACTGTGACTCCAAGAGCTGGAGGCTTTGGATGATAAACGCCTGCAAGCTCAACGACAAATCGAGCTCTATCAAGCTCAAATTACCAGAGCCTTCAACAAGAAAGTCAAGGAGCGGACTTTTAAGAAAGGCGACCTTGTCTTAGCCGTCGAAGGCCCATGGTGATGACGCATAAAACCAAAGGAAAATTCCAGGCTAAATGGGAAGGACCATTCGTAGTGGAGTCGGTCTACTCGAATGGAGCATATCGTCTTATAACCCCAGACGGTGATATGCTCATGATGTTGATCAACGATAGATTATTGAAGAAATACTATCCTTGATAGCATTCTCCTCTTGATCAGATTAATACTACACCTCTGATCGAAACTTCAGATCTAAGATATTTAGGGGAATACCAAAGAAGAGCCTCTTTCTTCCTCCACCGGATCATATCACGGTCGATCAGCATCGAGTCGATCGAGCGCTGGTTACATCATGATGCATGATGTAAATATTGAAGAAGAAACAAAGTGCAAGACTTTGGTTTTAGCTTTGTTACTCTTCTCTAGTGTACCCATGGACAACCGACGCCTCCAATGGCTAGGGATAGAGGAAAATGTTGGCTTTTAAGTTCAACATAAGTCTTCGACAACTCATCATGCTGAGGGAAATAACATGGCTAGCCCAACTCAAACGGTAGTTGGTAAAGACACACCAAATCCGTTAATAGCTGAGGGTTTGCTAAAAATCCTAAGGGACGTAGTCCCGTCCTCTCCTCCAAAATCTCCTTCCAATTCTCACCCACAGAATGGTAGAGCCAAAAAAATACCTGGGTTCATTTCTCCAACGAAATGAGCTTGAACTTGTCATGTTAACAGTAAACCTCTGAAAAACCAAATTTCCGATCCCCAGTGAATTCAGTCAAGTTAATATTAAACCTCTGACAATGAAACTCAAAAAAAAAAAATTCTCAGCTGTTATGTTAATATTACACCTCTAACGGCAAACCTCTCATGTCCTCACGAAATTAATGATTGTCACGTTAATATTACACCTCTGACAATTCATTTTATTTTCCACCAAAGGCCCCTGCCAATTCTCTTCCATGGAATGGTTGGTCCACAGACTCAATCATTGTTAAGTTTAATACCACACCTCTAACAGTGAAAAATTCAATACTCCCCAGCGAGTACAAACTTTCACTTATCGCTCCCCTACATGGAGTCACAAGTCTTCAAACTTGTCAAGTTAACACTACACCTCTGACTTTACAAACTTCACTTGTTGATTAGTACTCAATATTGTATATTTACATCATAACTCCCATGCATAATACAAATAAATAAGTGATTTTTACTCCTCTTCTCTACTTATTTGCAGGTATACAATTAATGGAGAGATATTCAAATAATCACTTAATTAACACTATTAAGTGATTAATTAAAAGATAAAGGATAAAGCCAAATCTCAATCCAGATCTAGAGAGATCCGCGCAACAAACAGAGAATCCAAGTGGTCCACGTGGATAAACCACTTCCCAACTGATCTCCACCAGAAAGATCCGATCCAACGGCCACGAGATTGCCGCGATCCGCGGCAAGGGGCGCGGCAATCTGGTGGCTGTTGGTCCCCGGATTTTGTGGCAACAACCTACTCTCCAGAAGCTTCTCCAATCTGCTATAAATACTGCATCATCACCTGCGAGCTGAGACTGATCAGAGAAGAGAGGAGATTAGTGAATAGATCGGTATAGCCTTGTGCTATAACGGAGACAAGAAAGGGTACATCAAATACATTCTATACACATAATAAGTCACCCTTTTCCAGTCTTAATCAAAATGGCGCCGTTGCCGGGGAGAGCGACGGTATTTTTAAAAGTGAGAAACTAAACGATATATCTTCTCTGTTGCAGGTACAGGTTGAAGATTCAGAAATATTTGCACAGCAGAATCATATAAGTGGACCTGGGCCTCTGCTCAAGAAAGCAGAGCCCAGGATTGTAGGGGCCGGAAAAGTTTGGTGGTCGGAGAAAGTGGTTTTAGCTGTAAAAAGATTTCCTCAATTCAAGCGAAACGATTACAACCAAAAGAACTACTCTTCCCTCTTTTCCAGTTACAAGGGAGGGAGGATGTCTGAATCTTCCCTTTGTTTAAAGCTGGGTTCTTCGTGTGGCGATGGAGAGTGAATCTTGTTCTCCGTTGACCAGATGACCGTCCTGGACCGTCGGGGGTCTTCTCTTCGGTCGGTAGAAAGAGTAACGCAGCTCCGTCTACCAAAACTCTCAAAGAGGAGGTAGGCGAAGAGCGGCTAGTACTCAGTAAGCTCGCTGAAGAGTCGTGCTTCTCTCTTGATGATCCTTCTGCCTGGATTCGATCGATTTTGATGATGCCCTATCTCAAAGCTCTCTCTCTTCAAAACTCCGATCTTCTGCCAAGCTCGATCCTCTCAAGCCTCTATCCCTGTGTGTCTCTCAAAAAACTCCGATCCTCTCTTCATAGCAAACAAGGCTATTTATAGGGATCTCAGGGGGTGAAGGTGCCTCCTGAAAACGCTCCCGAATGAGGGGCCACTACCCGCTACATGCGCGGTGACTGGCCCCGCAATCAGGGCAGTTGCAACTGAGACGCGGGCGTCGAGCAAAACGCGCCTTGAAGTTTGAGACGCGGGCGTCGAGCCAAACGCGCCTTGAGGTTTGAGACGCGGGCTTCGGGCCTTCACGTCTGGATGCTGAGGCGAGGGCGTCGGGCCGATGCGCCTTGATGCTGAGACGCGGGCTTCGGGCCGACGCGTCTGAACGTTGTGACGCGGGTGTAGAGCCAACGCGTCTTAATGCTGAGACGCGAGCATCGATTTCTCGCGTCTAGAGCTTGAGACTCTGCTTCCTTAATGGCTGGTCTGTTAGTCATTTTTAGACAGCCTACAGAACCCCCTCCAAAGTTTCTGATATTCCGCAGTTGAATGGGACGGATTTCAGAATACTTTGGATCTTTAGCCGTGTTCGCGTTTTATGACTGGACTGTTGATGCTTCGGGTTTGATCTTATCTGGAATTGGTCTTCGTGAGTGTACTGTTGAACTCTTTGAAGCCGTCAGAGTTGATCGTGTTTGAGTGTCTAGATACACAGTCTAGACCTCCCCGATTGCTTTTAGTCTGTCACGGGTGCGCTTTTGGCCGGGAGTGGTTGGTTGTCTGTTTGCGTCAGTATACTGTTGAACTGACTTGTAGAAGCAGGAGACTGGACGCAGGTTCCTTTTTGAAAAAGCAGAAACTGCTTTAAAGACGCGACTTCTTAGCGAGACGCGATCTTTTGGCGATGAGAACGCGACCGATCTTCATAAGGCAGACGCGATTTTCTGGGTGCATTTATGATGATGCTGACGGGGCATGTCCACCGAAGAGCCGCGTACTTTGGGGCGTGCGCCTGTGCCATGTCATGATTACGCCGCCAGCTGGCCTGGGGAAAAGGCGAGATTTCGCCTTTTGGCGCGCGGATCTCCCGGTTCATTAAGTGAACTGCTCCACGTGTCAACTTCTGACTTGTGGCGGGGTCGCGACGCATGATCTTCCCTGTTCAAACAATGATTTGGCTCCATGCGTCAGGCAGCGATTCACTGCAGCGTTTATTGGGCCAAACGCTGCGTATCTTCGCGAATCTCCGTGCCTATAAAAGGCAACAGTTGGAGAGATGTATCTTCTTCTCCGAACGAACGCATTCTCTGAGAAAAAGAACTTCCTTCTCTTGTTAACTATTCATCTCCTCGCTCGGATTTCTTGATTTTCAATGGCTCCCAAGACGAAACCGACTGCATCGACCTCAAGGGCGACCGTTGCCGAGGCTGAGAGAGATGCTTCCTCTGCGCAGGAGGGTGTTTTCTGAGGTAAAAATGCACCTTCGGTGTGGGTTCCGCCATTAAAACATGTTCATAGAACCCTAAGGACCTTTAACACAAGATCGTGTTTGATTCTCGGACGCTGTCCTTGAGATGATAACCGGGGCGCGGGCCTGATGATCCGACGCTGGTGAACTCTGCACTCTGGGTCCTTCACTTAGAATATTTCTAATTGTGAAGGTCTCTGGACGCGATTTGTAGAACGCGGATTTGATCCATGTGCCATCAGGCGCTGGCGTCCGAGTCCAAGCATTTTGAAATTTCACAAGTCTTGGTTTGCAGAACGCGGATTTGATCCTTGCGTTCTGTGTCTTCAACCGCCGATTTTGTAGAATCTGGCGTTTGAGTCCAAGTACTTCGAATTTTCATAAGTCTTGGTTTGTAGAACGCAGCTTTGCAGGTCTGGACGCGGATTCGAAAAATTCCTGCGTCCAGTATCTCTTCTGCGTTTTGGTGCAAGTTCGCAGGTCTGGACGCGGATGATACCCCTGCGTCCAATGTCTCGGCTGCGTTTTGAATTATGAACACTTAGCGTCTTCCCTTATTTTGGCAAAGTATCTGACCAAGTGCCTTTTTCTTTTGCAGTGCCGCATGTTTCAGGTTCACTTGCCAAGATGCACCATTTCGGCCGCGTGGGTGGTGCCGACCACCGTCTGACTTTTGCACTGCGAAGGACCATACCTGTGACTGCTGACAGGTCGCCAGTTCGCAGGGAAATGATTGCCCATGTTAATGAGAGGACTTCTCGAGTGCTTATGACCGATGCAGTCTTCGCAACGGATACCCACATCAAGCTGGAGAAGCCTGCTTTCTTCTTTGGAGATCATGTCAGCGACGGTGGCAACCCCATGTATGACGGGAATTACAGGTGGCTCCGTCAGATAGGGGAGAGGAGATACTTCCTTCCAGCCATGGAGAGGATGCTCCCGTTGTCTTATCTCCAACATCTGTCCGTCCTTCGGAAGATGAAGTGGGATGTATCCCGGGATATCTCTGAGATTACCCTTGGGAATTTCAGCTCCCAGAACGTATATCGTCATGATTGCCATGACCGGGCGGTCCTCGGCTTGTTTCCTGGGTCACGCAAGTCTGAGCTTCCAGTCGGAGAGATCCCGCAGCTTGCCACCACCTTCCTCAACTCGTTCATAGAAGCAGAGGGTGATTATCCGGCCAAGTTCCATTTGCCAGGATGGGTCCACTCCACGGAGAATTCTTGGTGGGGCAGGATGGTGGGTTTTGTCCTCTCCGATCTTGGAGATCTGCTTGAGCATGTGGGATTATACTCAGCAGTCAGGGCCGTACAATGGGGCATCCCAATGAGCTCTCACAACTTCTTCGGGATCTTGGAGCGCTACAACCCTCAGACGGGGACATTCTTTACCCCGGTTGGAGAAATGGGCCTTGCACTGCATGAGTTGCATGAGGTCTCGGGGCTGGTGATGGGGGAGTTCCCTTATGAAGAATATGTCCCGACTGCTAGGGAGCTTGACCTTATAAAGAAGGATTCCCCTGAGGTGTACGAGACCTATTGGGAAGTGATGTGCCACTTCCATATTTGTGGTCAGGTAACCGGTTGGAGGACGCATGGAGTCAGGCATCTATCCTGGGCCAATTATTTATTCAGCAATGTCAGCAAGAAGGATCATTCGATAACTCGACTGGCTCCCCTCTCTGAACAGGGAGTTGATGACATGGTCGCACAAGCTTCTGAGGGCTTTTACACCACTGGGTCGAACGAGGACGGCTTCGAACCTGATACGCTTTTTGAAAGCTATCATCACCGGGCCCGGGCTTCTATCTCTAGTCGAGCGCTGTTGGCGGGCTTCTTGATGCTGTGGTTGAAGCGTTGCGTGGTACCTACACGGCCACATGAAGTCATTATTGCCGACGTGGTGTATCCAGCAGTGCTCCTGGCCCATGGCCGTCCTATAGCCCTTCTTCCGGCCGTGGCGGCTGGCATTCAGAGCGGGTTGCGGGCGCTAGCCAAGAGACTATGCGAGGCTCCAAGGACTGTCGACTCTCAAGGCAAGCCGTATGTCGATTCAGAGGGAAACCCGACGGCAAGGCGCCCTAAACCCCGAATGGAGTTGCCTTACACGTATCTCATGGCCTGGTACGTGATGCATTGCCCTTCTCTGATGACAACGGCGCGTGGGAGTAAGAGTCCTGTCCCTTTTGTGAGGCGGCTGGAAGACTCGGATTGGAGTGACACCTATATATATTATATTCGGAGACGTCTCTCAAATGCCGCCAATTACCAGCTTAACCGCTGCTTCCCTGGAATTCCTGGTGCATCCTTTGGTGAGCAATTCACTGATTCTATAGGTCGGGATGACCTCACCCAACTGTCTGCGGGAGTCTTCCGGTGGTTGATCAATATACGACCAGGATATGTGCTGTTTCGCCAAGGGACTTCCTGCACTATCGAACCGTATATGCCAAGTCGTTTTGCCCGACAGTTTGGCTATGCTCAGCTTTATGTCGGCAATCCGAATACACAACTTGCCTTCAATGGGAATTTGTGCGAAGGTGCTCGAGCCTGGTATTATAGCGTGGCTGGGGGGACAGAGGCAACTTTCCGTTTGCCCGTCGAGGAGCCGAAGAACCTTACCAGCTTCACTTTCTGCATCTGGTATTCTCGGGTAAACCAGTCACCGGATTTTGCTCCTGGGTATACGGGTATTGAGGGCATTAATGCCTATCTCAAAACACAGTCGGAGTCTGGCAAAGGCTCGCACATGATCACCCAGTATTTAAAGGTCCAGAAAGAGCTGGAGAGAGCATCTCAGAGAGGAGCCGAGGGAGGCTCAAGAGAGGAGCCCCGAGTAACCCGGAGCAGAACCAAGCTAGGGCCACAGGAGGGGCCTTCTACCACCAAGGCTCAAGAATTGGTGAGTAAGCGTTGTCGGGGTCCTACCTCAACTGCTGGTCCTGTTTCGAAGAGGGCTCGGAGGGAATTAGCAACAGAAGTCTCTCCCTCGGAAGGCATTTCTGCTGGAGTTGAGGACTGTCCTGAAGACCTCTTTATCATGGTTGAGGAACCGCCAGAGGATAAAACTCTCCCCAGTTTAATCCGTGCTCCTAGGTCGCACCGAGGGACCTGTAAGATTGCGGGAGAGGGGGAATTGGTTGACAAACTCACTATAGCTGACGAGGAAGTACAGCTCGTGGGAGGGAATGTCCAAATTCCAGGGTTCTCAGCTCGGCCTGAGCCTTCTTCTGCTCGTGAAGGGAGAGATAAGGCACAGCGGTCAGGGCCTCCTAGTGTCTTCATCTCTAGCGCTCGGATAATCGACCCTAGTCCTACCACTGGGGTGATTGGTGGCAAGGCTCCGGTCACCGAGGACCTTTGCGTTGAACTGTCGTCTTCCGCGTCTGATACGGAAAGCGACTTTGGAGATAAAGTCGACTACGGCCATGAACCGCCGGCTATAATCCCTGCTGAAGGTATAACTTCTTCGCCTGTCGAGGTGATGGAAACAGAGTTGACCCAGCCCAAGGGGATTGAGGCTTCGGCCGCTGAGATAACCTTGGAGGGGGCAGCTGTTGAAGTTGGGGAGCCTTCCCCTTTGCCAGAAGGGGAAACAACCATTGAGGCTGAGGAGGCTCTCACTCCGCTGGTGAAGAAGGCTACTGCTGAAGCTGGGGAGACTCCCATTCTACAGGACTCGATGCCTCTGGACCTCGATCCTAGTAAGGCAGCTCTGACTGAGGGGGCTCAGGTGGGGAGTCTGACGATCAGCACCCTTCCAGAAGGCCCCACAGCTCAATCCTCGGTGGAAGTTTCTGAAGAGGTTGTGCTTACAGCTCCTTCTTGGTCGTGGAAGCTCCTGCAGAGGCAGCGCTCCCGGAAGCGCCAATGGGTAGTCTTGTTCTGGCCACATCGACGGCTGGCACGGCTCTTGTGCGAGAAGACCCGCCCTATATCCCTTGTCCCGTGACAGAAAAAGGGTCGGGAAGCTTCTTAGGTGGTGAAGACATGGGGGATCTGGCACGTCAGATGGTGCAACAATTCTTCACCTCGATGGGATCATGTATTGATCTCATCTTCCGTGGACACAGCACCTTCCAGTTCGCCCAGAGGCTTCTTGAAAATATGGCCGTGAGCGTCGAATTGGCGGGAGGCCCTTCACTTGCCAGGGCATGCCTGCGGGTGGTAGAGCAACTTGGAGATAACCTGCGGGAGCTGGAATCTTTGGAAGATGCAGGTTCTTCCGGCGAGGCCCAGGCCATCCTGACTAGGCTCCTAGCTGCTCAGGAACGGGAGCGACAGGAGGCGGAGGCGCAGATCACTGCCGAGATCCGTGACCTTGAATATTCCAAGGCTGAATTTCAAAAATTAGCCGGAGATTCGAGGGAATCTGAGCTCAGTGTGCAGAGCACGGAGCAGGTCATCCTCAGAACTCGGGACATTATTGCCAAGGCGGAAGCTGTTCTTGCACTAAATGAGGAGAAACTTGTCTCCCTCAAAAAGGAGCTTGAGGAGCAACGGGCCGCTACGGCGCGAGCTGAAGAGAGTCTGTCTCTGTAATCTTCCAGGGTGGACTCTCTGCGGATGCAACTGTCTGCCAGAAGTTTCTTATCTGAGGCGGAGCTGCGGGACCGGGCTATCATGGAGGCTGAAAGGACGCGCCAGCATGAGATTCACCGCCTTAGGGAACAAATCCGTTCCTTGGTGAACCAGGACATTTAGCCTTCTTTTCTTCTTTTTTTTTTTGAAAAGAAAAGGGACACTCTATTTATTAAGAGTGTTTGTATCCACTTCTATCATTTTTTTTTTGATATAATAGAAGTTTTCTTTGAAGCTTTTGTCCCAATTTCTTTGTCCTGTTGTGGATGAGTCCAACTCTTGATCACTAGTCGTGATTACGGAACTTAGGTAGGACTAAGTTCTTTTAATGGGACGCGGTCTTGGCGAGACGCGGCATTAATCCCACAGGGTGAAACGCGGTCATCAGTCTACCGGAACTTAGATTTTACTAAGTCCTTTTACTGAGACGCAGCGTCAATCATAAAGTGAGACGCGGTCATCATTTCATAAGAACTTAGATTCTACTAAGTCCTTTTGATGAGACGTAGCATCAATCCATAGGGAGACGTGGCCATCATTGTTTCATGAGACGCGGCATTCGTTCAGGGAGACGCGGCTCTGAATAACGCGGATCTGCTTCTGCGAAGAAGGAAGCGGATCAGGCAGACGCGGGAGACGCAGCCTTGTGCCTTTCCCTTAATTCTGAGGGGACGCGACTTTGACTCGCGCAGGCATCTTTCTGGGACGCGGATGGGTGGATAGTTCTTCAATCCGCGTCTGGGTGTAAACTCCCAGGCGTTACATACAGCCTGTCATAGGGATTTGGTGTGATCTTTAAACGTCAGATGCGGATTTTCCGCTTTGTTTCCCGAAGCAGTTGTCCATGCGTCGGCTGCTGATTGGGCTTGAGTATTGATTCTCTTAAATGAGAAACCAGTGCGGGCGGTTGGAGATTAGCGCCAGCGGCGGTTCTCGAAGCAGCGTTACACGCGTCCGGCCTTTATTGGATCTTGGCAGTTGTGCAGTTATTAATGCCGGCGGTTCAGATTACGGGGCCATTAACCGCTGTTATCAGGAGCTGCCTATAAATAGGGCGCCCTTTCTCCCTTCAATCCTGCCTTTGGACTATTTTATTTTTTGAGAGAGCGCTTTGAGAACTTTCATCTTCCTCAGAGAATTGTCTCCATGGATGAGGATGGCTCTGAAGATGACCCAGGGCTTTTAAGCTCCTGTTTGGTCTCTTTAGGAGAAAACAACTCTTTGCCCGGTGATCGCGTTTGCGTCCTGGTGCAGAGAGTACAACTCTTGACAGAGGTCTCCACGGGTATGCCGTTCGTTTCACCATGACATTTTAGATTCACCATGGCCTGTACCTTGGCTTCATGTCATCTGGACCCCCTCATGAAGTCTGCATTGGTGCATTCCTTCTGGAATTTGTACCATGGGCTTGAACTTCTCCGGACGCGCGTGCAGGAATCTTTGGCACTTGGCGTTGGCGCGTTTTATGGCTTGTGCCTTAGCGCGTTTCATGGCCAATGCCTTGGACGAATTCCAAAAAAGGTTTCAGACCCGCACCTTGCAACTCCTGTTCATGGAGATGGCAATTTTCGGCGTCTGTGCCTTTTCGGCGTTTGTGCTCTTTGACCTAGGCACAGAATGGGACCGCGTTTTGATTCGCGTTTGTCTCTGCTGACGCAACAGTTTGGCTTGCTGCGCGTGTCATTCCTGCGTCTTGGTAGACTGCATGGATCATTCCCGCATTTGGCTAACTGCGTGGATCATTCCCGCGTTTGCCTCTGCTGACTTAGTTTTTCTCTGTTTACACTAAGCTGCAGATTGTTCTAATTCTCTCTTTTTGTTCCTTGCAGGCTTGCTGGGCCCTTGGAAGAATACTTCGGTCGGCGAACTCGTTCAACCTTCACCTATGAGAGAATATATTATGGTCCTCGTCACCTATAAGAGAGTATATTACATCTCTGACGAGGACCCAACCCTCGCCAAGGTCTCTTCAGATCTGGTGCAAGAGACGGATAGGCTGAGTACCGGCGAGGGTGGTCCGGCGGTTGCGGCGGCGGATGAGATCCTCTTCCTCTCCCACTCCAGAAGTCACATCAAGGACACTCCGTTGGATGGCCTGCTGGGGAAAGGGATGGTGATGAAACCCCAGAAGTGACATCGAGGACAGTTAAAGTCCATTGAGTCTTCTGCTGGGGGAAGGATCAATTCTTGAAGGAAGAGTTGCCGGACTTTTTGCTGCCGCCGGACTAAGTGGAGGGTGGCATCCTTTGTGATGACTCCGAAACTTCTGCTCTCACCCCAAGAGTGACTCCATGTTTGTTGGATAGTCTACTAGGGAAAGAGACGCGCCTGAACGAAGGGTTGCAGGACCTTCTGTTGCCACTGGACCTCAAGAACACCATTGCTCTTGGCTTGGTCAGCTAGGGCGCTTTCGAAGTTGGCGTCACGCATCAAAGTGCAACCGGCTCCAATTGTGCACCTGGGATCAGATGCGGTTTCAAGGAGTGAGTACGGCCTCAGAGAGAGAGGGACTTCTTTGTACTCGTTAATTGTAACACTCAATCTTATTGTATAAGAGAGCGTTTTGTATCACTTTCATGTGTTTGGATATGAATAAAAGTGACACTTTTCTTTTTGCTTCTTTCTGTTGTCTTGAACGTTTTGTTTTAGAAGCCAAAGAATAATTTTGGTGGACCCGCCACTTTATAAAAGAAAGTGACGAGTGGAGCGCGTACCCCCAGAGAAGGTGAACTTTTATCAAGGATTTGGGATTAACTTGATTTAAGATCAGCTGGGGATTTTGATGGAAGCATTGTTTATTGGTGTAATGTTAACCAACACTGCCTCCAGAATGAATTTGATACTCGGTTGGGGAGAATATCAAATGAAACTAGACTCGTGGGGAATCTAGTAAGATTTTTACCGTTAGAGGTGTGATATTAACTTAACGGTTTAGAAGTAGTCTTGTCAGAAGTGTAATATTAACTTGACAAGGATGTGAGTTAGAGGTGTGATATTAACCTAACTCATCAGCATCTCAGTTTTATTTGGGAAAACTGAGGGTGTCACTGTCATAGGTGTGATGTTTAACTTAACAGTGATAGAAATGCTAGAGGTGTAATGTTGAACTTGGCATTAGTCGTCTCGGCTTAAAGAAGTCGAGGAAAGGTCATAGCCATAGGTGTATTGTTGAACTTAGCAATGACTCGGATGCTGGAAGTGTAGTGTTAACTTGGCATCGTCTATTTCAGCTTCGATATGGAAGTCTGAAGAAAGGTAACTGTCAGAGGTGTGATATTAACTTGACAGGCACTCGATGTACTGCTTAGAGGTGTAATGTTAACTTAAACAGTAGTTTGTCAGAGGTGTGATATTAACTTGACAAGAATTTGCTTGCGATAGGAGCAATTTGAGGACCTGTCATTCTATTGATGAGAATTGACAAGTGGAATTTGAGGTGCCAGAGGTATAGTGTTAACTTGACAAATTTGAGAGTTTGTTACTCTATGCAGAGTTAACAAGCCAGGTTTATACTCGACAAAGAGTATTCATTACCAGAGGTATAGTGTTAACATGGTAATGATTGCATTTTGTGGTCCTACCATTCTATGGATGAGAATTGGTAAGGGATTTTTGGAGGGAAGAGTGGAATCAAATCCACTTAGGATTTTTAGCAAACCCTCAGCTGTCAACGGATTTGAGGTGCCTTTACCAACTACCGTTTGAGTTGGGCTAGCCATGCTATTCCCCTCAGCATGATGAGTTGTCGAAGACTTATGTTGGGCTTAAAGGCCAACATTTTCCTCTATCCTTAGCCGTCGGAGGCGTCGGATCAAATGGGAACGTGTCCCTTAGGATTTTTAGCAAATCCTCAGCTGTCAACGGGTTTGTCATGCCTTTACCAACTACCGTTTGAGTTGGGCTAGCCATGCTATTCCCCTCAGCATGATGAGTTGTCGAAGACTTATGTTGGACTTAAAAGCCAACATTTTCCTCTATCCTTAGCCGTCGAGGGCGTCGGATGTTTGATCAGAGGTGTACTTTTAACTTGATCGGTGGAAGAATGCCATCTAGGGATAGTATTTCTTCAGGAATTTGCCATTGATTGGCATCATGAGTGTATCGCCATTTGAGGTTATGAGGCGATACGATCCATTTGAGTAGACTGACTCTACTACAAACGGTCCTTCCCATTTGGGTTGGAATTTTCCTTTCGTCTTGTGTGTCATGACCATGGGTCTTCGGACGGCTAAGACGAGGTCGCCCTTCTTGAAAGTTCGCGATTTGACTTTCTTGTTGAAGGCCCTGGTGATACGGGCTTGGTAAAGCTCGATTTGTTGTTGGGCCTGAAGACGCTTGTCGTCCAAGGCTTCCAATTCTTGGAGTCGCTGTCGATGCTTCTCCTCTGTTGTCATTTCCGCTGTCAAGGCGACGCGAAGAGAGGGAATTTGAATTTCCAGTGGAAGGACGGCTTCGCATCCGTACACCAAGGAAAATGGCGTGGCTTTAGTTGGGGTTCGCACAGTCGTGCGATAGGCCCATAAGCATTCGCCCAACTTATCGTCCCAGTCTCGTTGACTTTTCGAGACGAATTTCTTGAGAAGCTTGCCAATAGTCTTATTGAAAGCTTCTGCGAGGCCGTTAGCGGGCGGATAGTATGCCGTTGATGACACACTCTGGATTCTGAACTTGGCGCAGAATCTCTGAAAAGCCTGGCTGATGAACTGGGGTCCATTGTCATGGACAATCCGCCGAGGCACACCGAAGCGGTAAATAACGTGATGTTTCACGAACTTGATCACGTTAGAAGATTTCACCTCTTTCAAAGGGATAGCTTCGGCCCACTTTGAGAAGTAATCGGTTATCGCTAGGATGAACCGATGTCCCTTTGATGATGGTGGGCTGATAGGACCAACCACGTCCATCCCCCACATTTCGAACGGCCAGGTAGAGGTCGTAGAGTGGAGGTATCCTGGTGCTTGATGGATGAAATCGCCATGTATTTGACAGGCGTGACATCTTTTGGCATAGGCAACAGCATCGGCAACCATCTTGGGCCAATAGTAACCCAATCTTTGGAGTCGGTTTGCCAGCTTCGGGCCAGGTTGATGAGCTCCACAAGTACCATCGTGGGCTTCTTTCAATACTCCTTGGGCTTCTTTTGATGAGAGGCATCGGAGCAGGATCCCGTCATGCGATCGACGATACAATGTTCGCGAAATCGCATTGTAGTAGAATTTGGAGGCTTTCCTTCGGATGGCAGCCGCCTCCCTGGTGTCTTCGGGCAAGATGCCGTACAAGACAAAATCAATGTAGGGGAATCGCCAGTCTTTAAGTTCTGGATCGGTTGACACTTCAAGTGTTTCCTTACCGCGGCGATCTCCCGTTGACCTCTGGTAGTCTCCGGGGGACTTTTTGGGCAGTATAGGTCGTGGCTATAGACGAATACCTTCTCCATTGCTCCAGCTGGAAGAGCTAAGGAGGCAGCAAGGGATGCAAGTGCATCTGCATGCGCATTTTGCTTGCGCGGTACATGGTCGATGTAGAAGTTTGAAAACCTCTCGGCCATGTGGATTGTCGCGTTGTAGTAGGGTACTAGATCTTCATGCCTGACCTCATACTCTCCGCGAACTTGGCTGACGATGAGTTTAGAATCACCGTATGCCTCGAGATTTTTAACGCCAATCTCATCGGCGAATTGCATCCCAATCAAAAGAGCGTTGTATTCCGCCACATTGTTGGAACAGGGCTCGGTTAACGAGATAGCTCGGGGAATCACGTAATTTTGTGGGGAGACGAGTACTACTCCTACCCCCGCAACTGTACGTCCCTTAGAGCTTGTTCTCGATGCGCCATCGAAGAAAAGTTGCCATACTTGTCCTTCGAACAATGTCTGGGTCAGGCAGGCTTCGGCGACCTCGTCTGGGAGATCCTCGTAGAGTTTGGCTGCCCTGGGATTTGGGTGTTCAGCTAAGAAGTCCGCCACCGCTTGTCCCTTAATAGCCTTTTGTGGCAGAAAATGCATCTCATATTGTGATAGCAATATGGCCCATTTTGCCAGCCGGCCATTTAGTGAAGAAGGCTTTGTCATAAGTAACCTCAGGGGGTTGACTTTGGATATGACATTTATGGTTTGGCCCACCAGATAGTGTCGCATTTTCTGAATGGCGAACACCAGTGCCAAACATTCCTTCTCGATCGGGTTGTACCGATGTTCGGCTCCGATCATCGTTCTACTTAGGTAGTAGATTGCTTGTTCTCGCCCCTGGTCATCATTCTGAGCTAGTAGAGCTCCCAAAGAATGATCCATTGATCGGACGTACACCAGGAAAGGCTTTCCGGATACCGGAGCTGCCAGGACTGGTGGTTGGGTGAGGTAGTGCTTGATCTCCTCAAATGCTTGCTGGCAAGCGTCGTCCCAAATGAACGAAACGCCCTTCTTCATCAGCTTAGCGAAGGGTTGGCATCTCCCGGAGAGATTTGAAATGAATCTGCGGATATATGCCAATCGTCCTTGTAATCCTCTGAGCTCCTTGAGGCTTCTGGGGGGTTGCATCTCTTGGATAGCGCGGACTTTCTCCGGATCCAAATGGATTCCTGTGGAAGTCACGACAAACCCTAGGAATTTGCCACTGGCTACCCCCAGGAAGGACTTGGTGGGGTTCATCTTCAATTGATGAGCCCGCATGATGTCGAAGACCACCCTCAGGTCTGCTATGTGATCACCTTTAGTGCGGCTTTTCACCGCAATGTCGTCGACATAACATTCCACCGTTTTGCGTATCTGCCTATGGAAAATGGCATTCATGGCCCTTTGGTAGGTTGCCCCCGCATTTTTCAGACCGAAGGGCATGACGGTGTAGCAATATACCCCTAGAGGTGTCCTGAAGGAGGTGTGCTTTTCGTCATCGGGATACATCTTGATTTGATTATATCCTGAGAACCCGTCCATAAAGGACATTCGCTCGAATCCACAAGTATTGTCAATCATGACATCTGTGATTGGCAATGGGAATTCGTCTTTGGGGCAGGCCTCGTTTAGATCACGGAAGTCGATGCAGATCCGGATCTTCCCGTTCTTCTTGGCGACGGGGACGATGTTGGCTACCCAGTCGGGATGCTGTTCCTCCCTGATAAAGCCGGAGTCAATAAGCTTCCTGACTTCTGATTGGATTGCCTCCATTATCTCTGGACGGAACCGTCGCTGCTGTTGTTTAACGGGCTTCATGTCCGGATTGATGTTGAGGCGATGCATAGCCACTTGAGGATCAAGTCCAGGCATGTCCTCATAATTCCAGGCGAAGACATCTATATACTCTTGTACAAGAGATATTAAATCCTTCTTCTCTGGAGGCGACAGGCCGTCACTTATGAAGATGGGTTTAGGATTGTCTTCATCTCCTAGGTTGACTTGAACAACCTTGTCTTCTGTGGGTGGCTCACGCTGTTCAAAGCGGATGTCCCAAAGAGCATTCAAATGTCTGATCCAAGGGTCTGTATCGGATTGGATCATTTCTTCATCTTCATCCTCCAGATGGCTTGTCGAAACCATGTTTACTGAAAGCCCTTTGAAGATGTTGCCGACACTGACATCTGATTCCCATGACGACGTGTCTGATGAGCAGTCATGACTTGACAGTCTCTCCGAATCAGAGGCTGATGGCACTGGAGTTGATATATAGCCCAACCCCCGGCGCGTCCGATGATAGTAATCAGGGGTTTTCCCTTTCGGTACAAAGGATCGAAGCAGTGTTCTTCTTCCTTTTCCGAAGTTCAACCCAGGCCTGTTGGTTAGATCATACCCCATGCGCTTCATCATCTTGAGCGTTCTTGGTTCATAATGATCGAACTGAGGGGATTCATCCTCACCTTCCGATTCTTCGTGGGGCATAGGTTCAGATGCGATTCGCCCAAAAAGTATTGGTCTTTGGCCTTTTCGTCCGGCTGGAACCATGAATACAGACTCTTGCGCGTCACCATTATCTTGGTATGTCCCGAAGGATGATTTCACCGGTACATGCAAAGATGTCAAGGCATCTATTGCCGACCAGAGGTCATCGTCCACGTCGGTAGTGGTATCCGACGGTATTGAATCGGAAACATACACAGGGAAATACGCAAAGTCTAAATCTTCATTAATGTACCAACCACCCGCATCGTCGGTGGTATCAACATCGAGCTTATTAGTGCTCTTTACAATGGGCTCCAACTCCCATAGGCACTCTTCTTTCTCAGGCTCAACGTCAGCTTCATTACCAGAGTCTGGCTCCTCTGGTTGTGGGGTTTCATTAGTCTCCTCCGGATCCTGATATAAGAGGGAGTCCGTGAAATAATTTTCAACCCCTTTAAACGGATGCCTTTCGGCAATCAACGTTCGGACCTGTCCACTCTCATCAATGTATTTCATGACTTGGTGGAGAGTAGAGGGAACGATGGAATTGCGGTGAATCCATGGTCGTCCCAACAACAGGTTGTAGGAAGTGTCCGCGTCAATGACGTAACACGTCACTTCTGACTTGAGGCTCCCGATCTGGCATTTGAGCTTGATCTTCCCCATTGGGCGGGAGCTGTTGGCATTGAACCCGTAAATAGTCGTCTGGGTAGGGCTCAGACGATGGGTAGGAATGCCTAGAAACTGCATAACCCGGCGAGGTATGATGCTCAGCGCGGACCCTGGGTCTACCTGGATGCGGTTCACCTCGGATGACCCAATATACCCTGTGAAGTATAGGGGTCGGTCATGCTTCCCTTTAACCTGCATGTCATCTGTTGTGAAGGTGATGCAGGGAGCATTTGGGGAGGTGTGGAGGCAATCCTCTTCATCTTCCTCCCTTGGCACGCGGGTCATAAAGACCTCAGCATTTGCCAGAGCTTCTTGTAGAGCCTCTCTGGTTGACTTTGATAGCCTCAGGAGCTCATACAAGGTAATGCGTGCCGGGATGTTGGCTAGTTGAGCCAAGACGTCGAAGCGGTAAGGTGTCGAGGATCCTTCTGTTACACCTTTCGCAAGAACTCGAGAAAACCGAGTTTCTTTCTGCTTCTCCCCAGGCTGTTTAGAGGAGGGCTTGGCTGGTTCCACGGCTGGTTGCGGAGAAGCCGCTGATGTCTCGCCGTATTGCTTCAAGTATGCCTGTCCTGAACGGGTCCCTGCCGTAGGTTGGCTGGGCTCTGCGGCCAGGACTATTGTTTCCTCTTCTGAGTCAGTCAGCGAGGGAACATCAGTGTCCGCTTCTCGAGAAGAGGCGCATATCACATGACAAGATGAAGCCTTCCCTTTGCCTTTGGACTTCCTGTTGGTCACAGTCGTCCATTGTTGCTCGTCGACAAGGTCAGGGTGGACCCACATGATTTCCCCTCGAGGTGTAGAGACGGGTACCAAGCCTTTCTCCTGTTGCTGATGAGGGTCTGTGTTGACCACCCTCAGTTCTCCTTTCGGGACAGAGATTACCCCCACGGGTGTCGGGGGTCGTGTCCCAAACTGGAGAATCGACGTCATGTTGGCCGTCATCTTCTTCTGCTCCGGTCGGAGTTTTAATACCTCCGCGTCAATCAGAGCTTGAAGGATGTCCTTAAAGACATAGCAGCTTTTGGTAGGATGTCCGAGCATCCTGTGGTATAAGCAGTAGGTGGGATTGTCGGTCTTGCCGACCTCCTCCGGGCGCCTAATTTCAGGGAGCTTCAGTCGATTGCTCTTGTTGAGTAGCTTGAAGAGCGAATCGACGTGTTCCTCCTTGAAGGAATACTGCTTGTTGGGGCGTGGCTGGCTTGAAGAGCCACTTGCCCTGCCTGTTTGAGGTTTGGTGGGAGATTTGGTCTCCGTCGCCAAATTATCCTTCCGCTTGGTTTGGAGGGATGTGTCTGGTGCACGCCTTGTCGACCTCTCTGGCCTGGGCTTGCCTTCTTCCGCTCTGACGCGGGCGACAATCTCCTCAGCCTGTTCACCTTGCTGGACTAATTGTTTCCAGGTGCGGCTTTCAGCAACTCCTATTTGAGCAAGGAGTGAGGTTTGGAGATTATGGCGACATGTTTCCACCAGGGTGGCCTGGGTCATGCCGCTTGGACATCGGAGTGCCATGTTCCGAAATCTTTCTACGAAAGACTTGACGGACTCTCCCTTTCGCTGTTTTGTAGCTAAAAGGGTAGGCATTGTGACCTCCGAATCATCTTCGAAGAAGCGTGTTAGAAACAGCTTCTCCAAGTCACCCCAGTTCTTGATGGAACCTTCGGGGAGCTTCATGAACCATTCAAAGGCCAATCCTTTCAGGGTGCCGATGAACAGTCGCGCCAGGATGGCATCGTTATCTACCACATTCCCGGTCTGGGATTTGAAGTAGTAGATGTGCTGGTTGGGTGACCCCTTCCCGTCGAATGCCTGGAGAGTTGGAGCCTTGAACTTAGGAGGGTACGGGACTAAGTCCCACTCGGCCGGATAGGGCCGGACTACCCCAGCTTCTTGGAGGCCTTTACGGTTGGTAAGGGCCTCGAGGCGCTGCTCCAGTTGACTCATTCTTTTAGCATGAGCCTTTCCCGGGGTCTGGTCGCTTCTTGCCTGCGACGAGGGCTTGGACACATCCGAGGTAGATCGTCGTGTCTCGTCAGAAGATTCGGAGGGTGGGCTTTCTCCTTTTCTCCCTTTCCCCTTCGGTCGTCTAGGAGGAGATCTCGCTCTTTCTTCAAGCAATTTCTCGAGCATATGCTTGAGGGAGTCAATGGATCTCTGTTGAGAGGCGATTATATCCATCTGGTGCTTCTGCGTCTGTTCTAAACGCCTGGTCGTCTCCTCAGGAGTGTCTGCCATGTAGGCGGAAGCCTCCTTCTCGACGGAAGAGTTTGAAGCTTGCGACCCCACTACAGCAGAGTGAGAATCACCCGTTCTAATGCCGCGGGCTAAGGCATTATAGTCAATTGGGGGAATGGCCCCCGTCCGGGTGCGAGTGTGTTGATACACTCCTTCCGGTACAGAGTCAGACTCGGAGTCATCTGGGCTGACTGCAATTTGTTTCCCCTTACTCCTGCTAGTCATGTTTGCAGTAAGCTCCGGGTATTCAACATCTGAGAAGGTTCTCCCCCTGTGGGAGCGTCTTCTCTTGGCTGATGGGGGAATCAGGGTCAGCTGTCTAATTAAAGACGGCTGGTGCACGCCTGACTCGCAATGGCATCCAGAGAGCATCTGGATGAGCTGTTGACAGCAGCATGGAGAAGTGGTCTGATTGGCACTCCTCTTCCTTGTCAAATACTCCCTCAAATCTGTGGGAGGGGGATTAAAGAAACTGGTCTCGCAACGTCGACGACGGGAGACAGTCATGTGCTGTTCAGCCTGGACACAGGTTTCAGAAACGCGGCTGTTGCGTCGCGGCTGCGTCACGCGCGTCTGGCGTCTCTGTTGATATGAGACGCGACTTTCGCGTTGCTGTCTGCTGCGTTGGAGCAGAGAGACTTGGGAGAGAGTGGGCTGCTGGGCCCCACGCCTATGGGCGCGTGCTTCCTGCGTTTGACGAGACGCAGGAGCTTCGCTTTGGCGTTTGACAAGTTGGTCTTTAGAGGGCTCAACTTGGGGAGTCTCGCGTTTGGGTCGCCAAACACGGACCTCTCGCACTGGACGAGGTGCGGGCAAGGCATCGGATCGTACGCTGCGTTCAACCCCAGTCAGAAAACCAACGGTTCCGACCGAGTGTTGACGCGCGCGTCTTCTCTGTCGACGCTCGGCATTCCGATTGCGTCGTGGAGGAAGAGAGAAGCCAACAACTTCCTGGTTTGTAGAACCAGGGGTGTTTGCCACGCGGGTCTCCTGAGAGACGCTGACGCGGGCGTTCTGTGCGACACGGTCGATCGCACCAGTAGATGTGCCGGGGACCACGCGGGCCTTCAGAGAGGAGTTGGCGCGTGTGTTCTGCGCGGCGCGGTTGATCGTAGCAGAGGAGTCTGAGGTTACGCGGGCCTTCTGGGAGGCGTCGGCGCGTGAACCAAACTTGGCACAGTGGGCAGCAGGAGCGCCCGACAGAGCCTCAGATTGGGCTTCAGGGGGCTGTCCACTTGAGACCCTGCGGCAGACGCGGGTCTTTGGGCTCTTGGAGCCAGAAGAGAGGAACTCTTCATACTTCGCCTGGTCGAACTCGACGACGAGGGATTCGACCATTTTCCCCTTACGGAGAACGTCATCTTGCACCACGGTGCGCTCGTCAGTAACGAAGGTAATCCCCAGCGGAGTCGCCATCTCTTGTAGGGGCCGGAAAAGTTTGGTGGTCGGAGAAAGTGGTTTTAGCTGTAAAAAGATTTCCTCAATTCAAGCGAAACGATTACAACCAAAAGAACTACTCTTCCCTCTTTTCCAGTTACAAGGGAGGGAGGATGTCTGAATCTTCCCTTTGTTTAAAGCTGGGTTCTTCGTGTGGCGATGGAGAGTGAATCTTGTTCTCCGTTGACCAGATGACCGTCCTGGACCGTCGGGGGTCTTCTCTTCGGTCGGTAGAAAGAGTAACGCAGCTCCGTCTACCAAAACTCTCAAAGAGGAGGTAGGCGAAGAGCGGCTAGTACTCAGTAAGCTCGCTGAAGAGTCGTGCTTCTCTCTTGATGATCCTTCTGCCTGGATTCGATCGATTTTGATGATGCCCTATCTCAAAGCTCTCTCTCTTCAAAACTCCGATCTTCTGCGAAGCTCGATCCTCTCAAGCCTCTATCCCTGTGTGTCTCTCAAAAAACTCCGATCCTCTCTTCATAGCAAACAAGGCTATTTATAGGGATCTCAGGGGGTGAAGGTGCCTCCTGAAAACGCTCCCGAATGAGGGGCCACTACCCGCTACATGCGCGGTGACTGGCCCCGCAATCAGGGCAGTTGCAACTGAGACGCGGGCGTCGAGCAAAACGCGCCTTGAAGTTTGAGACGCGGGCGTCGAGCCAAACGCGCCTTGAGGTTTGAGACGCGGGCTTCGAGCCTTCACGTCTGGATGCTGAGGCGAGGGCGTCGGGCCGATGCGCCTTGATGCTGAGACGCGGGCTTCGGGCCGACGCGTCTGAACGTTGTGACGCGGGTGTAGAGCCAACGCGTCTTAATGCTGAGACGCGAGCATCGATTTCTCGCGTCTAGAGCTTGAGACTCTGCTTCCTTAATGGCTGGTCTGTTAGTCATTTTTAGACAGCCTACAAGGATCCCTCTATTGTGCCGCGGATCCACAAGAATTGCCGTGGGAACGCGGCACTTTAGAGTTCACTACTTACAAACTTTTTGCAGGGGCTTCTGCTTTGCAAGTTACATCTGCATATATACTTCATTTCCTGTATTTTTCACCTTGGACCTGCTTAATTAAAAAAACAGTAAAAAGTTGGTTGTAATTGATAATAATTGTTAGACATTTGCATTATAGGCACGTGTCTTTCAATTACTTTAAATTTACTGTTGAAGAGTGCGTGGGACAAGGTACGTGATTCATTGCATATAGACTAAGACTCACTCTTTGTTTGATTTTTCTTACTTAGAGTGAACCTTGTTTGTTTCTATATCGTACACTTGCACAATTAATTCTAAGGGCAATTCCTGTAAATAACATAAGGTGGGGGAGGTCATTACCCTTTCCTTAGCCCGGAAATCATTTTCCCCACGTACTCACAATCCTAAGCTTGTAAATAAAATTTGATAGACGTTGGCCCTAGGGACATCCGGACTCACTTAGGAGATTATCCTAAGGGGGAAAAGTGTTGAAAATTGACTTCTGTAAAATCGGTGTCTAGGAAAGGGGTTAAGGGCCGAAAGCCCGAAGGTTGTTGGTTACTTAATTAAGGAACGTCTTCGGACGGAAAATCTCCCAACGACTTTACCCTTCCCTGGCTGATTTGCTTATAGTCAAGGTCTACACTAAACCTCCTGTGGACAGTCTATTTAGGAGTCATCTAGGACCAGAAACCCTAGACAAGCTTGGATTGATTTTTTCTTTTGTTGTTTGTTATTTTTCTTTTTTCGCTGGTGTGATCGGTGCACGTTGTTTGTGATTGTATATACAATAGTGGTTTTGTGATCCTAATTCTTTCTACACTTACACTTCCACAACCACTTCATCATGACCAACAACGTCTCACTTCAGGATCGATTTTATCCGATTCGCACCTCCATTCCTTCATGCATTCTTCTCCCCGAGCCTAATGGAAACAACTTTGAGCTGAAACCACAATTCATAAATACACTTCCCCGATTCCATGGTCTTGAGTCTGAGGACGCGTACCTCTTTATTCGTGAGTTTGAAGAGGTATGCCAAATGATGAGAATATCCCAACTTTCTGAGGATGCTGTTAGGTTACGGTTCATACCGTTTGCACTTAAGGATTTAGCTAAGAAATGGCTTTATAGTCTTCCTGTCAGTTCCATATCTTCATGGGATGATTTTGTTAAGGTCTTTCTTAGGAAATTCTATTCTATCCACAAAACAGCCCTCATGAGAAAAAACATAATGCAATTCAAGCAAGAACAAAATGAACCTTTCTGAAAATATCTTGAGCGTTTCAAAGACCTCTTAGCCCTATGTCCCCATCACGGCATAGAGAAATGGCGGCTATGCCAGATTATCTATGATGGATTAGATTACCAAACGAAAACACTTTTAGAATCCATGTGCCAAGGGGAATTTCTGAAGAAAGATGAACATCAGGGGTGGGATCTCTTTGAAACCCTAGCTGAGAAAACCATTCAGTGGGAGTCATGCCCTGACAAACCGACTCCCACCACTTCCAGAACTGGTACACAATCCAAAGAATCCTCTCTAGCTTCAGAAACCAAGATCACACAATTAATGAAGAGGATAGAGTTGCTTGAGTCAATAGGGAATTCTATGGTCAACCAGGTCAACCCATTGCCTTTGATTAGACCAGGTTGCACCAAATGTCAAGACCTTAGCCATGTTGTTGAGGAGTGTCCATTGTATCAGCCCCCATTTCAGGAGAACATGAATGCAGCATTTACCAGGCCCCCATACTCCAATACTTACAATTCAGGATGGCAGAACCATCCAAATTTTTCATGGAGTCAGTCTGGTCCTGAGCATCATATGCCACCACTTCCACATCTGTACAATGCTCAGTTTCATCCATCCAGTTTCGATCAGAATTCACTGTATATTCATCCATCTCAAAGTCCACCACAGTCATATCAGGACCCACCACCATATTACCAATCACAGTTCCAATCTCCATATCCTCAACATCCACCCAAAATAATTCTGAAATATCTGAGTTGAAACAAATGCTAGAAACCTTTACAAAAAACCATAAACAGGAGTTGAATGAAATGAAGGTCCAAATTGGGCAATTGGCTGAGAATCAAAGACATTTGTTCCCAAATCAGCCATTGCTAAATCCCAAAGTTGAAGATTCAGGACCCAGTCATTGTCATGCCATTCATACCCTGAGATCTGGTAAACAAGTTGACAATAAGATTTCTAGTCCACAATCTCATCCAGTACCAAAGCAAACTCCTCATGTCCCAATGTCACCAACTTCTGACAAACCATCCTCTAGTTCAGAGCCATCCACTTCCAAGGCCAAGGGTGAAGAAAAGGTAGATGAGCATACATACAAGCCTATAGTTCCATATCCAAATAGGCTGAGAAATAACAAGTCAAATGCTCACATGGAGAAAATAAAAGAAACATTCAATAAGGTCCAAATCAATGTCCCTCTTCTTGATGCCATTCAACAAGTGCCTTCATATGCCAAATTTTTGAAGGAAATGTGCACCAAGAAGAGAAAGACCCAAGTCCCTAAAAAAGTCTTCCTAGCATCATCCATCAATGAGTTGCTCACTGGTCCAATTCCTGTTAAGTACAAAGACCCAGGGAGCCCCACCATTTCATGCATCATAGGACAGACTACCATCAATAGGGCACTTCTTGATTTGGGGGCCAGTATCAATCTCCTGCCTTTCTCTGTGTACCAACAATGGGGTTAGGTGATCTCCTCCCGACCCAAATGACCATCCAATTGGCTGACCGTTCTGTTACTAAACCCAAGGGGTAATTCATGATGTCCTTGTCAAAGTGGAGAATTCTTTTATCCTGTTGACTTTGTTGTCCTTGAAACAAAACCAGTGTCAAATTCCAATCAAAGGGCACAAATTCCTGTCATTCTGGGTCGACCATTCCTGGCTACTGCAAATGCAATCATTAATTGCCGGAATGGATCAATGAGGTTGACTTTTGGTAACATGACACATGAACACAATGTCTTCCACACACAGCCTCACAAAACAAAAGATCAAACATTTGAGGTTAATTTCATTAGTAACAATTGTGAGGAGGAAGGTGAAGATCCAAAAGATGAGTCACAATCTTGTGATTCTCTTATCCGAGTACCCTTTCAAACGGGGAAAGTTGATTTGGATACTTTCACTTTCAATGAGCCAACTGAGACTGTATTTGAACCTCCAATTGATATATCATTTGAAGACTTGTTTGCTGAGGAGATTATGTGCTTAGATGAGTCAACTCGGGTAAGTTAGCTAATTGTCCACTTCCGGATGTTGACTTGAGCTTTGAAGAATTATATGGAGAGGAGTTAAAATTTCTAAACACTGGAAGTGATGAGATTCTGAGTGAGAGTGGTGATAAGGACTTTGTTTGTGAACGATGTGGTGGAATGAGTATGAATGAAAATAATAACCAATTGAAACTGGAAACACCTAGGGTTAGAATAATTCAGACCGTTTCCCAATGGAGCTCAAGAAAGAGAACACATTGGAACGATGGGAAACGGGCCAGAGGGAAGCGACCAAAAGCCCAGGTGAGAGTTACACTTGTATATTCCTTGTAAATAATTCCTTTCCCTTCCATTTTGTTTCATGCATACATATATCACGATGCATTGGGGACAATGCATGAAATAAGTGTGGGGGAGGGTTTACTAACATAGGATCATAGGATTTTCAATTTTTAGGATTTTCATTTTCTTTTTAGGTTTTTATTTTCTTTTAGATTTTACCTTTCTTTATAGATTTTCTATTTTTTTTTTAGATTTTTCTTTTAATAAAAATAAAAAAAAAAATAAAAAATAAAAACTTTTTGAAATAAGAGACAAAGTTTTGATCTATTTTTAAGAAAATTAAGATGTATCTTAGAAATTAAGAAAGCCTTAATTATGACATCTTAAACCTAGTTGAAGTAATAGATCTTGTTTGAAATTATAGGCTAAGTAAGTAAAATTGAGGAGATATTTTTATCTTGAATTTTTTGCCTTAGATAAATATGCACTTTACACTTACACATTTCTTGGGATGGAAACAAAGACCAAAAATGCCATATATATAAAATAAAAAAATAAAAAGAAAAAAAATATATATATATAAATAAAAGATCACCTATTAAGCTGGGAAATTGTGCCTCAAGAAGCATGATGACTCACGCCTAACAGTGATCTCACCTATTAAGCTGGGTAATTGTGCCTCAAGAAGCATGATTATTCACGCCTAACGGTGATTAAGAATAATCCCTTTAGTTTTGTGGCCTTTTTCACTCGAGTCCTTAAACCCGAGGGATGTTTCCTCATCTGGTGCCCTAAGACCATCTGGTTTGGGAGTCATCGGTTATAGGCTCGCTACATGGGTGAATTAGAAAGCCTAATAAAACTAAGGAAGAAAAAAGAAAAAAAAATAATATAATAATAATATATAAATAAATAAATGGCTTGATGGTTGGAGTTGAAATCCCAGAAACCTTCACTGTGCACGGTGTGCATATTATCTAGGTTTTATGAAAGATAAAAATATTCAATCCAATTTGAATTCTTACCTTAATTGAAGACAAGATCTTGCATGGATACTGAGTTTAAGGAAGACTGATTATAGGTGGACTTATGACCTAGGATCACTTATATTTTTGCAAAAATAGTTCGTAAACTTGTCTCTTATTCAAAATGCGTTTTCAAAATATTAACATTTGTCTTCTTTCTTTATGGATTTTGTGGGTGTAATCCGCTGAAAACCCTCAGGAGACAACACTCCTCCTCTAGGGTAACCTAGAGGTTTAAAGGCTTGTTGCACATGCTCAGTGCAATCGCGTCACCTGCGAAAGTGGTGTAATAAACTTGTAGCTTAGATTTTATTTTCTTTTTCTTTGTTTTTGCTCGGGACGAGCAAAAGAATAAGTGTGGGGGTGTGATTAGTACTCAATATTGTATATTTTACATCATAACTCCCATGCATAATACAAATAAATAAGTGATTTTTACTCCTCTTCTCTACTTATTTGCAGGTATACAATTAATGGAGAGATATTCAAATAATCACTTAATTAACACTAATTAAGTGATTAATTAAAAGATAAAGGATAAAGCCAAATCTCAATCCAGATCTAGAGAGATCCGCGCAACAAACAGAGAATCCAAGTGGTCCACGTGGATAACCACTTCCCAACTGATCTCCACCAGAAAGATCCGATCCAACGGCCACGAGATTGCCGCGATCCGCGGCAAGGGGCGCGGCAATCTGGTGGCTGTTGGTCCCCGGATTTTGTGGCAACAACCTACTCTCCAGAAGCTTCTCCAATCTGCTATAAATACTGCATCATCACCTGCGAGCTGAGACTGATCAGAGAAGAGAGGAGATTAGTTTTAGGTGTTGTAATTTTCATTTTTCTCTAGGTTTTGTTCTTTAGTTCCCTCTTCTTCTCTATCCCTAGATTTCATTACAAAAGAGAGTGATTGTGAGGGAGAGAGCTTGTGTAATCAAGGGTGACAACTTGAAGCTATGCAAGGATTGATCCATCCTCCATTCCTCTACTTGAGTTTGATTCTAGTTTCTTGTGCTTTCTTTACTTGCTTTATTACTTGCTTTGTTTAGTTCTTGCAATCTAATTCAAGCTTTGTTTTAGTTCTTTAATGGCTTCTTGTAGCTAGATTTCATTCCATGTACTAGTTTACCACTAGTTTAGCCTACTTCACTACTCATGGGTGATTGCTTTTGTTAATCTTGCAAGTGTATGATCTTCTCTTCTCCGATGGTTAAACCACCATCTTGCAAATGAGAAAGTAATTAGGTCAACACGTGAGAGGAATTCTAAGCCTATGGATTGACAACATTAGGCAAAGCATTTGCTATCAAGGAGATTGGTAAGCTTTGGCAAGCTAGCAAGGTAATCTAGTCTTGGATCGCTTTCTTTAAGTTTCTTGTTCTTTTCTTGTGAATACCACAACCAATTCTTGATTTCTTTTCCAACGACTTCCACATGAACATATCCATCTTCTTTTAGTTTCTTTTGCATCACTAAGTTTATAATCAAGAGAAGACTACTAGTTTTATCACTTCACAACCTAACGTTTAAAGCTTCCATCGCGAGCTCTCCCTGAGATCCGACTCGGTATAGCCTTGTGCTATAACGGAGACAAGAAAGGGTACATCAAATACATTCTATACACATAATAAGTCACCCTTTTCCAGTCTTAATCACTTGTCAATTCTCATCAATAGAATGGCAAGTCCTCAAAACTGCTCATATCGCAAATCAACTCCTGTCATGTTAATATTACACTCTGACAAATTACTGTTAAGTTTAACACCACACCTCTAACAGTGATTAAGTTACTGTCAAGTTCAATATTAAACCTCTGACAGTCACTTTTCCTTAGGCTTCCATATCGAAGCTGAGATGAGCGATGCTAAGTTTAACATCACACCACTAGCGTCCAGTTCATTGTTAAGTTCAACAATACACCTATGACAATGACTTTCCCTCAAACTTCCCTATCGAAGTCGAGATGACTAATACCAAGTTCAAAATTACACCTCTAGCATTACCTTCACTTTCAAGTTTAACATTACACCTATGACAGTGATGTTTTCAGTTTTCCCAAATGAAGCTAAAATTTTCGTTGAGCCAAGTTAATATCACACCTCTAGCTCACATTCTCATCAAGTTAATATCACACCTCTGATAAGATCTGATTCAACCCGCTAAGTTAATATTACACCTCTAACGGTAAAAATTCTCCTAGATCCCCAACGGGCTAGTCTCACTTGTTATTCTCGTCAACAGAATAGCAAGTCCACCTAAAAAGCACTGTTAGGTTAATATTACACCTTTAACAGTGTTTCCATCAAATCCCCAACTGAGTCCCAATTACGTTAATACTAAACCTCTAATGAATACTCAGTCATAATCTTCTGTGGGGATGAAAACTTCACTTGTCATTCTCATTCGTGGATTGGAAAGTCCACAGAAACTATCCCACTCCTGTCAAGTTAATATCACACCTCTGACAGTAATCTTAAATTCCTGAAATGGAATTTTTTTCAAACTTTGACTTGCCAAGTTAATTATCGCATTTCTAGCAAGTCAAGAGTTCCTACTTCTATTTGTCTGATTTTCAATGCAAAAAGGAATTCAAGACATATAAGAAGACAGAAAAAATGTTACTTTTATTGATATTCAAACATATGAAAGTGATATAAGGCGCTCTCTTATACAATAAGATTGAGTGTTATAACAAAGGATTACAAAGAAGTCCCTCCGCTCAGTGAAAGGTTGCACTCACTCCTTAAAACATCTACACCGCTCCAGATTCAAGATGTTTGGAAGAACGCCGAAGAAAGGTTCCTCTCTTCCTCCACTGGATCATATCACAGTTGATCAGTGTTGAGACATCGAGTGCTGGTTACATCATAATGCACGATGTAAATATTGAAGAAGCTCATCGTTAACTGAGAACAATGGTATTTCTCGAGGTTGAAATGCAGGGGAGCATTCTGATTCCACCCGACCAACTGGTGTGGGCCGTAATCCTTCAGTTAATGGTAGATTTTGTCACCAGAAAGCTGGATCTTCCTTGATCAAAATTGGTAAAGGGAGGATCCGAGACCTTATTGGTGATGTCCTCTTTCCTATGACCTTCAAGGCCGCCATACCCACCACCATACCCACTGTGACCATGATGAGCTCGGGGCATTGCTGGTGCGTCATATCCAATAAGGCCTTGACGGATATCAGTAATTACGCGAATCCTCCTCGCCTATGGACATGAGCTCTGACTTCCTGAGAGCTCGAACGGGCTGGCTGGTCCAAATAGTCTCCCATGAACCAATCTTGCCTATGAACAAGAGCTTTGATTTCCCGGGCGCTCGCTGACCTAACAAGCTGGCTGGTCGAAATATTCTCCCATGAGCCCAGCGAAGACGCAGAAGACTGACTGAGGCCGCAAGAACCTGCAAGAAGCAAAAACTAAAAGGTTAAAATTCTGCGAAGACAGGAACAGAAAATCTGAGGTGCAAACGCGAGACTGAAGTCATGAACTCCAGACGCGGAGTTAACCAGTGCAGAGGATATGGATCCGAACGCAGTCTGATTTTAGACCTGCGTCCGAGATGTAAGATGCGAGGTAACTCAGACGCAGAGTTCGACATACCCGCGTTTGAGATGCAGGGGTTGCCACATCCGCGTTCTAGAGGTCTCAAAAGAGCAGACTTAAAATTCTCTAAGTCAAGAACCCAAAACGCGAGCTTCATATACAAAGCTCGCTTTCAAGATCCAAACACAGAGTTTATCACACTCGCCCTTGAAGAACTTGTGACTTAGAGTTTAAAGTCAATAAGCTCGCGCTTCAATAAGAAGTGTAAAAGATGCGTCTACCGAACATGAGCGCATCAATCAGATTTCAAGAGGAGATCAAGAGATCGAATTCTTCAATGGACAGGAAAACAGAACTTCAGGGGGACTGAGTATTTCATGGCGACAAATAGTTCCTACCCGGTGAAGAATTCTCTAGAAGTTGGACTTTATTCATCAAGGTGCGGCCGTAAAAGCACTTAAAGCAATACTTTTTGATCTTGAAATCACTTGACAGTGATAATCCTCGGAGAAGATTGAAGGAAAGCATGGAAGCTTTGAGTTCTTGCTGTTCATTAGAACACTTGCCCTTGAAGGGAAGATAGACAAATCAAGACGAAGTCCTTCAGAGTGCATGCTCACAAAGGAAAGTAGTATAGATAATGGACTGTTAAGAGGCTGAGGCCTATTTATAGGCAAGCCATAAGGCTTGTAATTAATGGTATAAAAATCAAAGCCATCAGCCTTAAATGCCTGCACGAGCATCAAGTCCAATGTGGACCTGATACGTGGATTGTCACTTCGGGAAACACCAAATGACACAAGTCCCCAACCGTCAACGCCGATTTGGCATTAAAAGATCCAACAAGATCTTTAAGATGGATTGCATGCGACGCTTCGGAGTTGCGTCCTGGAATTCGTGTCCATTCACAAGAAATGAAGGCCGCGTTCCGAAGTCTGCGTTCTTGCACAGACTTAAAGGCCGCGTCCTTTCATAAAGAACCATAGCCGCGCCTCCCTAAGCAATCAAGAATCGCGTCCTCTTAGTGATCCAGAGGTGCATCCCCTCAGTAAACCAGGTTCATGTTCCACAACAATTCAGAGTTGCTTCCTGAAGTTCGCGTTCATTCACAAGACTTGAAGGCTGCGTCCCGAAGTCCGCATTCTTGCCTACCAATACAAGAGCCGCATCTGAAAATCAAACACGGGCATGAGCCTTGCGTTGGCGGTTCATATTCAAAGAGACTTAAGAGTTAAGAGAACTCTTTAAGCCCCTTTAATGGTGGAAACCAGTTCAGATGGTGTTACTACCTGAAACGGGGGCCTCTTGCGTGGAAGGACCGCCCATTTGAACCTCTGGAGCGACATCGCTCGAGGATGAGACATCATGCATGGTCTTTGGTGCCATTTCAACCGTAGAATCAGCGTTAAAGATGAAGGAAAGTGGAAATTTTTTTAAGCTTTTCTTAATTCTTGACACAAGGCTCAGCAGAGAAGAAGAAGAGTCTAATGATGACTCTTGAAAGACTGTTGTCTTTTATAGACAAAGTGATCTGCAGAGATACGTGGCGCATGTCTCGAGGCCCAATCTTCACCCGATGCGTGGCATACGTATTAAACGGACGCGAATTTCGTGCGTTAAGGGAAAGACGTCCCCTCAGCTCCGCCAGACACGTGGCAGCATGCCCATAACGCGGGTCACGCATTTAATAAAGTCGTGCCCCTTTAAAAGTTGCATATCTTCAATGAAGTAAGAGATGTACCTATTCAACAGAGTGAGAGCTGCGTCTTCACTGCAAAGGTCGCGACCCTTCAAAGGTCACGCCTATTTAGCAAAGTAATAGGCGCATCCCCACTCTGAAAGAGGACTGCGTCTCTAAAGCAACATGACCTCTGCGTCTATAATACTCGCATTCAGTCTTTGCATCTGCAATCAGTTCAATAGTATATTGGCACAAGTAGACGACTGCTTACCCCCGGTTCAACAGTACACCAACAACCAGCTCAGAGCACCGAGAAGGTCTGGACTGCGTATCTAGACACTCACGACGATCATCTCTGGCGGTTTCAAAGGGTTTTACAGTACACTCACAAAGACCACATTCCAGACAGGATCAAGCTCAGAGCATCTCAAATGATTGTCAGTCCAATCATGAAAAACGTGAATCCAACCAAGGTTCAAAATATTTCAAAATCCGTCCCAGTCAACCGCAGAATGTCAAAAACTTTCGAGGGGGCTCTGTAGACTGTTCAAAATTACTGAGGACAAGTCATCAGAAAGCGGAGTCCAGACTCCAGACGCAAGCCACTAGCGCAGCACCAAGACGCGAGGGTTGAAACCCGCGTCTTAACATCACTACAATGACCAAGACGCAGAGCTTGAATGTCGCGCCTCAGCATCACCGCAGCCCCAAGACGCGAGAGTCGAAACCCGCGTCTCTGCTTTACCATGATGGTCAAGACGCAGAGCTTGAAACTTGCGTCCCAGTTATCTATGCAATACCTAGACGCAGAGCCCGAAGTCTGCGTCTCACATGAAGCTTAACGCAGAACTTGAAGTTCGCGTTTCTCAAACGTTACCTCAATAGCAAAAACGCGAGGCTCAAAGCCCGCGTCTCTGTTATAACTGCCCTCATTACCGGGTCAATTACTGCCCACGTAATGAGGGAGTTAACCCCCATTATGGAGTATTTTTAAGGGACACTTTTACCCCTATAAATAGCCCAGTTTGCTATGGAAGAGGGGTCAGAATTTTCTTGGTCAGAAGTCTTGGATCGATTTTAAAAGAATCCTGATCAAAGCTTCTAGCTGAGAAACACCTAAGAGTTAAACTCTTCTAACAACTTGCTGAGTATAAGTTTATTCTTGCCTTAAGTCTCTTTGAGATTTTATTGGACAGGAGCTGTGCTACTCCGTCCATAGTCCAAAGAGAAGAATTCCCAGAAGACTGTGATGTTCATCCGGTCAACGGAAAACAAGACTCACTTTTCACCGCCACATCAAGAACCCAACATTAAACAAAGGGAAGATTTGGGCTTGGATATCTTTCCTCTCTTGTAATCGGATTATTGATCCGTTGTAACTTTCTTTACAGTCAAATAAAGAATTTACACGCCCTCAATTTTTTTGCCCCAAACAGACCTCCACCGAGGAATTACAAATATAAACCGGACTACACAACTCCAACTCAATCACCTCTACACAAGAGGGTAGGCACCAAGGCAAGCATAAAGCAAAGAAAAAATACAACTTGGTGATCACAAGGATCACAAACAACTCTTGATGATCACAAAGGATGACAAACAAAACACCTCTCAATAACAAGATCCTAGAAGATAGATTTACAATGAAAAGCTCAAGTATGTGAGAAATCAAAGTGTTTGGAAAAGAAACAATAAAGAAAACACTTGATAAAAACTCTTGAATTGATATAGAAATGAAGAACAAGAAACTAGATTTCCAAAACTTGTTTTCTTTTGATTTTTCAAAACTTTGAAATAAATTAAATATATGTAATTTGAAGCACAAAAACTTATTTTGAAAACTTGTTAAAAACTTTGTAGAAGATAAGAAATTTGGCACTTGAAAATTTTGTAGAAAACTGGCCTCAAAACCCATATTTATAGGGGTTTGGAAAATATAGACGTTGGGGTCAAAACATGCTCAGACAGGCCTATCGGTCGACCGCCCGGTCGACCGGCCAATGGTCAGATTTCTGACCATTAGGGTTGCATGTCGACCGCCCGATCGACCACCCCCAAGGCAAACATCCTATCGGTCAACCGCCCGGTCGACCATGGCAAAAACCAGAAAGCCCCCTCTCTGGGTTGGTCGACCGCTCGGTCGACCAGGGCCAAATCCAGAGAGCAAGCTCTCTAGAATGGTCGATCGTTCGGTCGACCGCTAAAGCCTATGCACTCTGTGCATGTCGATCGACCATTCGGTCGACCGATCTCGGCTTCGGTTGACCGGTCGGTCTACCATTAGTAACCCAGAAAACTGTTTTATAGGGTTGAAAATTTGGACTCTAAAACACCTATAAGTTCATATAATACTCCATAAATTCCACAAAAATAAGTTCATGTAAATATTTGAAGTACAAATATGTGTGATAAAAAATCAACACATATTACAAACAATTTGAACTATTTTTGAGGTATAGAAATTAAAGCTTAAACCGAAAACTGTATTTTCCAAAAACTTAGATTTTGAAATGAAAATTCTTTTTCTTCAAAACTTGTATAAATACAAAAACAAGATATTGAAACATATTTGAAGCATAGAGTGTATGAATAGAATCCAATACACATTGTAAATGATATACCTTTGTTTTTGACAATAAATCCCAAACTAAGTTTTGATAAAAAACAAAACTTAAACACATGAACTAGATACATCAAAATAAGTTTTTCTAAACATATGATGCAAAAATGCATATGGATGAAATCCAACATAAATATAAACCACGTGAACTTGTTTTGATTCTATCTATTCATGAAACCAAGAGATATATATAAACACAAAAACAAAGCGGTTAAACTGAAATCAAAACTTTTGAACTTTTGTGTGTGTGTATACTTGAGCATATCAAAACTAAACTATCCTTACACAAGATCTAAACAAAACTAAACAAGTCTAGATCAAAGTCTTCTTGTAGATCTTCTTCTCCAAGATGACTCAATCTATAAGCTTGACTCCATCTCGAGTACTAGATGCAATCTTAAAGTGTGAACTCTTGAATCAACACGTGTTAGCTTAAAACTTGACTTTGAAACCTTTGTTGTCACGCCCCGCTTCTCAAAATACATGGAAACAGAGTCGCGACGAGAGTCGGCAACATATATACGCGAGGAAAAATAACCCACGTATACACGCTAAGCCTATAGTAACCTCAACAAGTTATATAATCACCATGAAGAATCAACAACACTGCAATAAAACATATAAAGTCTACACATGATCTCTGATGAAATAAGAAATGAAATAGAAGCTAAATCTGATATACAGAAATCAAAGAATAATAGCAGGAATGAGAAAGTAGGAATACCAAAAATCAAATAGAAAGAACTCAGGGCTCCTTACAACATGTCCGGTCTTATCGAAACCTGATCAAAGAAATAAAACATATATATCTGGATGTGCCAATCCATGGAGTCAGAACTCCTAGTGAATGTGTAAGAATAAAGAAAAAAGTGCATATGCATATAAATATGAGCAGACTATGAAACATATATACTAGAATAAAACAGAAATAACATATAAAACATGAATAGAAAGTAATAAAGCTAGTCAGTACAAAATCAAATGTCCAATGAGGTGTCAAATGCACAGTTAGGTGTCTATCACAGTCTATAAATCAGATGGATAAAGTCAATCAGTGCTATAGTCAAATATACATCAGGTCATTAGTATAATCAGATGTCTACAATCAGTCATAGATATCAAGTTCAGTCTACGATATCAAGTTCAGTCTACAATATCAATGTAAGATTTCGGTTTTGTTATTAATTATGTCAGTGAACACCAACCAAATTATGTAATATAATATCAATGTAAGATTTCGGTTTTGTTATTAATTATGTCAGCGAACACCAAATACCACATACAGTAGACACATCCCATAATATGTCTACCACACGTGTAAATCCAGGTCCTAAGTTAACTGATTGGTTGGAGACATTGTCCATACTTTAGGTGGGTCCCGTATATACCCGGGACCACGGCCCCAGATGCCTGGCACTGAACCAGGCCTATACCTCTTGGTACTCAGTAACAGTAACAGTAGTAACATCAAATGGATGCCAGTCATCCCCAGGAACCCTGTAGTGGAACCCTCATTTTGGCTATGCAACCTATATCCTAGGTGTTGAAACTTGTTTTGATGAAGACTTATGTGACGCATGTCATTTGAAGCTCTAACACATGACGAATCAAGAGTTCTACATGATCAAGATGTCCCAAGGAGAGTTGATATGATGTATTTTGTAAAGATGAAATAGCATGTAAAAAGCCTTGACACATAACATGTGTAGTCGACTTGACCCAAACCCTAATCGACTAAGTCTTGTGTCCAAAACAGACCCAACTCTCTGTTTGTTCATTAGTCGACTTGACAGTAAAATGTAGTCGACTAATAGCAAAATGTAATCGACTAACCCTTGGCCCCTAGTCGACTAATCCCTGGTCCAGTCGACTTGAAAGTTAGTTGCAGTCGACTTGATTCAGTTATCCAGAAACCTGTCATTCGAGCTTATCTTGACCTAGTCGACTAATACCCAAACATAGTCGACTAATAGTAGGAAATTTGCCTTGTATAGTCGACTAACTCAAAAGGCAAGTCGACTATAGGCAGTTTCTGACTGTTGGACAGTTTCTGACTGTTGGTCTTTTGTGCAACGTTTCCCAACGTTTCAATCATTCAAAAGGCACCTGTAACTACCCTAACTACTCCTAGAGTGCAGCTATATAAAGGGTGGTTAATCCAAAGACCAAACAACAATCCAAAACTTCAGTTTTCTAAGATCAAATTCTGCCAAATCTGAAAACTATTTTTCCAACTTCTGTTCTTCACCAAAAGTCATTTCCATTGTGAAGTTCTCTGAAGTTTCTCCTATACTAGACCTTGTCCACGTTCATACACAATACCAAGGCTTATAGGAAAGTTGTAATACTCAAAACAAGCATTGTACACGGGTGGCTTCTTGGTGTAGAGGCAGTTGTACAAGGTGAAGTGTGTTCTCTTGGTGGAAGAGAAGGTGTACACATTTGGCAAAGGGGATTTGTCAAGTGGTGTGCATGGTTGTGATTTTGGGTGTACAAAATCAAGGATAAAGGAAAATCTCAAGCGGGTGGCTTGGGGACTGGATGTAGGTCACGAGGACCGAACCAGGATAAATCTCTCTTGTTTGCGCTTGTCTATTTTCTGAGATTTGTTTTCCTTTTTACAAGTTTATTTATTTGCTTAACGTTAATCCTTTTTGTTTTAGTTTTGTGTTGACTTGGGTATTTTTAGATCTATAATTGCCAACAGAGATAGTTCCGCATTTGACATCATCTCGGGACCAACAATTGGTATCAGAGCGGGTCTTACATTTCGTACCTAGTCAACAACAAGGATGGCAACGGAGTTTTCGTCATCCCAATTCAAAGAAGGACATTCTACACAACGTCCACCGCTATTTGACGGATCCAACTACAACTATTGGAAGTGTAGAATGAAGATCTACTTGCAATCGCTCAACTACGAACTTTGGAACATCGTAGAAGCATCGTACACCAAGCCAACAACCAACTACAACGCTTGGACTGATGATCAAAAGAAGAATGCGAACCTTGACGCCAAAGCAATGAATGCCTTGTTTTGTGCCTTAACCAAAGAAGAGTTCAACCGTGTTTCAACAGCCACTTCTGCACATGAAATATGACATACTCTTCAGGTAACACACGAAGGCACAAGTAAAGTTAAGGAATCTAAAATATCTGTTCTTGTCCACAGGTTTGAATTATTCAAAATGGAGGAGAATGAAACCATATCCGAAATGGTTACAAGATTCACCGACATTACCAATTCATTAGCATCTCTTGGAAAGGACTACACCCAAGTTGAAAGAGTTCGTAAGATCCTTCGTGCGCTCACACCAGAATGGGAGAAGAAGACAACTGCCATTGAAGAGGCGAATGATCTCTCAACTATGACATTAGAAAACCTAATCGGTAATCTAATGGCATATGAAGTGCAGTTAGAAGAAAGAAAGAAGGACGAACAACAACACCGTTCAAAGAAGAAAGAACTCGCCTTCCATGCATCTTCCGACACGGATGATTCCAATGACAATGAAAAGGAGATGGCAATGCTTTCAAAGAAATTCAGGAGATTTCTAAAGCAAGGTAAATTCAAATGCTTTAATTGTAATAAACCAGGTCATATGAAGATGGATTGCCCTTTGCTCAAGAAGAAAGAAAAATACAAGAGCAAAAAGTTCAGAAAGAAGAAAAACTACGAAGCATCATCAGAAAACAGTGATTCCTCTTCCTCGGATGAAGAAGAAACCACTGAACGTGTCAACCTATGTTACATGGCACTAGAAGATGATGAGGTATCATTTTCTGAACTTTCTGATGCATTTCATGAATTGTTTATTGATCTGAAAAATGAAAAATTGAAAAATAAAGTTTTATCAAAAGAAAATGAAAAACTTTTAAAGGAAAATTCATGTTATGCTTTACAAGTATCTTCTATAAATTCTCAACAAGATGAGTTTGAAAAAGTCATATCATCTTTGAAAAATGAAAATGAGAAGTTTATAAAAGAGAACATTTTTCTGTAAAAGGAAACTGAATCTTTGAATAAAAGGATTTCTATTTTAGATAAAGATATTTCAGTTTTCAAAAAGAAATATGAAGATCTTTTGCAAAATGTGACTAAGTTCAATAAAGGAAAAGAAAAATTGAATGATTTATTATCTTTTCAGAAGTTGTCACATGATAATCATTATGGTATTGGATATAATGAAAAGTCTTCATATGTTAGTAATCCATATGTGAAAAGAAAGTCTAATCATGTTTCAAAAAGAATTAAGACAAAGTTTATATGGATTCCTAAGAATTTAAGTTTTCATGATAAAAATACATATATTGCTTCATACATTCATGATATATGTGATTCTTGCAACTATGTGTATACTAACAGGTGGAAACCAAATTCTAAATGGATTTGGACTCCTAAAGGTTAATATGTTCTTTTATGTTTGGTACCATCTAACGTTTATCTTGCAGGTACCATGTAAAAATTGATAAGAACATATATATATATATATATATATATATATATATATATATATATATATATATATATATATACTAATATATTTGTTGCAGGGGGAGAACAAAGTCTTTTCATATTTGTTATAACCCAATTTCTACAGGGGGAGGAAAATATAACATATTTTCTGCAGGGGGAGCACTTGTGCACACAAAGCGTCATCATCAAAAAGGGGGAGAATGTTGAAACTTGTTTTGATGAAGACTTATGTGACGCATGTCATTTGAAGCTCTAACACATGACGAATCAAGAGTTCTACATGATCAAGATGTCCCAAGGAGAGTTGATATGATGTATTTTGTAAAGATGAAATAGCATGTAAAAAGCCTTGACACATACACTCATATCACAGTCCTGTTAGTCGACTTACAGTTCCTTATAGTCGACTAATAACATGTGTAGTCGACTTGACCCAAACCTTAGTCGACTAAGTCTTGTGTCCAAAACAGACCCAACTCTCTGTTTGTTCATTAGTCGACTTGACAGTAAAATGTAGTCGACTAATAGCAAAATGTAGTCGACTAACCCTTGGCCCCTAGTCGACTAATCCCTGGTCCAGTCGACTTGAAAGTTAGTTGCAGTCGACTTGATTCAGTTATCCAGAAACCTGTCATTCGAGCTTATCTTGACCTAGTCGACTAATACCCAAACATAGTCGACTAATAGTAGGAAATTTGCCTTGTATAGTCGACTAACTCAAAAGGCAAGTCGACTATAGGCAGTTTCTGACTGTTGGACAGTTTCTGACTGTTGGTCTTTTGTGCAACGTTTCCCAACGTTTCAATCATTCAAAAGGCACCTGTAACTACCCTAACTACTCCTAGAGTGCAGCTATATAAAGGGTGGTTAATCCAAAGGCCAAACAACAATCCAAAACTTCAGTTTTCTAAGATGAAATTCTGCAAAATCTGAAAACTGTTTTTCCAACTTCTGTTCTTCACCAAAAGTCATTTCCATTGTGAAGTTCTCTGAAGTTTCTCCTATACTAGACCTTGTCCACGTTCATACACAATACCAAGGCTTATAGGAAAGTTGTAATACTCAAAGCAAGCATTGTACACGGGTGGCTTCTTGGTGTAGAGGCAGTTGTACAAGGTGAAGTGTGTTCTCTTGGTGGAAGAGAATGTGTACACATTTGGCAAAGGGGATTTGTCAAGTGGTGTGCATGGTTGTGATTTTGGGTGTACAAAATCAAGGATAAAGAAAAATCTCAAGCGGGTGGCTTGGGGACTGGATGTAGGTCACGAGGACTGAACCAGGATAAATCTCTCTTGTTTGCGTTTGTCTATTTTCTGATATTTGTTTTCCTTTTTACAAGTTTATTTATTTGCTTAACGTTAATCCTTCTTGTTTTAGTTTTGTGTTGACTTGGGTATTTTTAGATCTATAATTGCCAACAGAGATAGTTCCGCATTTGACATCATCTCGGGACCAACACTAGGTCCACCCAAAATATAGACGCTGTCTCCTCCATCAATTTTCTAAATCCAAGTGCAAGTTGTCGTTTTGCATAATTATTTAATTCAGTTAAACAATCAATATTCATATTACTAGAATACTGGGACGATGCAGTAGCAGTAACAGTAATTGTATATAGGGTGAATAATAACAATAATAGTAAATGGTAACAGTGACCGTGTATACGATGAACAATAGAAATGTACAGGATGTTACAGTCTAACAATACTTTTTCATTAATTTCGGTGACATTAAATAATACAGTAACATATCCTACACCGTCTCGTCAATGCGCAATCTCATATAGAACTGATCAAGATCTCATCCACTCGTACGGTATGTAACAGTAACTGATCCACCGACTTATAGTCTCAGTAAACTCTGTGAACATCATAAATCAAGTCCATATCAGAATATATGATACTATGAATCATCAGTCTAGTAAATAATCAATCAATTCTTTTATTTTCGTCAATCTACTCTAATCCTCTAGGTCACCAATAATCGAGATCAACGATACTGCTATCAACTCTGAAGTACAGGATCACTGATATCAACGAAATCAATCTCACAATACTCTATCTCTATAACTGAAGAGCAGCCTACTGATTGTCCTTGAGGTCAACTTAGTCAACAACATCGAAAGCATAAATAACGAGTAGAATATCCTCAGTCATTATAGAATCTAGAATATCCTTACATCTGATAATCAACATCGAAAAGATCATCAATACTCCAGTATCTAATCAGAGGTAAAATCGGGTGCACTCACAAACATCAATCTAACTACATTAATCATCAGAACACTAATCAAAATCCTCTGAAACGAGCTCCAAGCTCATGTCAATCAACTCAGCAGTATATCCCTCCTCTACATGATCAGTATATTCAATCTTTAAGTCACTGATATTCCAGGTCCCAAAATACATAATCATCTATATCTAACCAATCACCACTATCCTGTTTGATTAAGATCATCTTAATATTCTCACTTTCATTAAGCTCAATCACAATATCAAGAAATTCAAGTTACTAATCAATTATGTATATATATGCACCAAGTCAAGTCAACCCAATCAACGCCTATTCCTCAACCCATGGTCAAGTCCATCATAGTCGAGTTCACTGATCAAATCCAATATACAGAATATAAATCTCAGATTAACTTCAACTCTAACCAAGTCAATACCAATCCTATCGGTATATTAATCTATTGATAAATCAATGTCATGTCTAACACTTCCTTAATATCCATAGGAGTTCTAGTCAAAATATTCACCAAATAACTTGTCCGACAATTACTTCACATAAAATATGCCATCTACCCTCAAATATGATCTAGACCAGACAATCAATATATCAAAACAAGTAACAGTCTAAGATAAACCATAACTAGTCCTGAATCAATAAAGGCAATCAACCATCACATGAAATGACGCTGATAAGCGTTCAGGTAAACTGTATAATTAAAGTGTACACTCACTGACATCATATGGAATGGAATGGGTGATCATATAACTACATGAAATAATATGAAAAGATACACTAACATCTACAGGTAACAGTAAATAAAGAAAAAACATAAGAACAAATACTCACATGAAATGACGCATGTTGACACTCAAAAAAGATAAAAACTCTCACATTTATCTTTAACCGGTCTGAACGACGTCTAACTTATTGACATTTACAAAAGGTAAGTAGAAGACAAGCTGACGACCAGGGACAAGGCAGCGACTTGGACCTTATTGATCCAATAAAGCAGACAGTAAGCCGAAGTTGTCTTTGAAAAGCTCCAAACAGGCCTAAGATGCTAAGTTAGCTCAACACTTAGCCTTGCATAAGCCCAAGGGGATAACCTCTGGCCTCGCTATGGCTCCAAATAGAGCTAACTTATAGCTTCGCCCAAAGCTTCCTTGATAGCTTCACTATGAGGCTAATCATTAGCTTCGCTTGAAGCTCCCCATTTAGCCCCGCCAGAGGTTGATCCAGGAGCTTCACGCTAGAAGCTTTACCCCTAGCTTTTTGGGCTGAATCTTAACTTTGCACCAAGCGTTGAAGGTAACTTCGCCCGAGGCTATGAGCTAAGTCTTACCTTCGCAAGAGACTATAAAGGTAACTTTGCTGAAGCTCTAAGATAAAGCTAAACTTCGCATGACTTAACTCCGCAGCGAGCTTTACCAAGTCATCAATTGACCGTTTCATATGGGGGATTAATGGGTGAATCCACTAATTTAGTGGGATTAATGCCACTTAAAGTGGGTGGTTATACCTGCCCACTTTGTCCCACATTAAGTGGAGACAATTAAGCCACAAACGACAGGGAGGCGTTCACACGAACCCTCTAGCTTTGCTGGAAGCTCACAAACAGCTTCGCTACAAGGTCATTTGCAGCCTTGCGCGAAGCTAAAGACTGATCAGTCTTGCTGAATTCAAGGGGGCGGTTACACCCTATTTTGGCTATAAATAGTCCCTTACAGACACTAGGACAGGGACACGAACGGATAGAGAGAAAAAAGGGGTTAACAGGCTAGAGAGAAGAGAAATTCAACCAGAGATTCTAGAGAGTATTCTCTTGTTCTCTTGCTTCCAAATACTCGATTTTCAGAACCAAGGGAGAAGGGAATCCTACTTGATCGTCTGATCGATTGCATCATCAAAGGGATAAAGTGATCGCGCGCTGATCAGATTCCTACCGGCATACTTTCCCATAAATCTCAGAGAAGATCTACTTGTAATTCTTCTTTTGATTACTTGTAATTTCGCTCCTCTACCCTTGTTATAAGTTTTCCCACGAATAGCGATATCTTTGATGGAAAACAAGATGGTGACTCCACTGGGGACGAAAGTCTTCTTCCGAAACAAGGAGACGATGTCGCAATGCAACGGTTAGAATCTTGAGCCTGTCATTGTCGAAAACTTGGTCCTTCACTTTGACCAAGAAAATTTGAAGAACTACTCTCTGGGGGTAGCCCAATGCTCCACGTATGGAAGCACATGAAGGTTTCTTTGGCCAAGGCTTCAGTGGTTATAGAATAGAAACCAGCCTTAATCGGGCAAGCAACTGGACGAACCTCGTCCCAGCTCTCTCAGCCTCAACCGAGGCTAAAAGTGCCTCACGCGAGGCTAGACAGGTTCCCTGCGAACCTAAAACTACGCTTTCCAAGCAAGTGTGGAGGGCGAAGCAAAAAGCTCTGTGCGAAGTTCCAGCACAACTTCGCCTATCACGCGAAGACAAAGGCAAAACGCCTATACTGTTTAGCAGCATTGCTAATACTATTAGCCGCGAGGCTAAGCTGGTATCTCTGCCTTCGTCTAATCTGGAAGCAGTGACCCCTTGCGCCAACCTCATTCTCACGAGCGATGTTACTGATGGCATAGCTAACACAGCGCCAGTACCTAAGGGTACTAACAAAGTTCTCAACTGCAAGGTTGGAACTGAAGCACTCAACAGTGCTAGCTACGTTCGCTACAAGGCCAAGAATAAAGCACCACAGCGTGCTAAAAGCATGACTTCGCTCCCAAAATCCTCCAGTGCTAAGTTTGCGCCTTGCGGTGGAGCTGCACGTCTAACTTCGCCAAGCGAAGTTAATATTACTGATAAGGTGATTTCCAAATCACCTAAAAATAGAAACCTCAAGGCTAGAGTTCTCCAGTCCGAACAACCTCGTGTAAGCTTGGTTAACACTAATCTATGAGAGTTTCTAACTAACAAGCTGAAGTTAGAACTACTCCATACTTCTCCCTCTTGTCGTGAACAAGTGGGATGTCAGTTGGTGATGGTCTATTCAGTCTATTGCCGACTAGGATCAGTGCCCGTCACTCTTACAATCCAACAGTTAATTTTTAATCGACTATCAGTGATTGAGGTCAAACCTGCACAAAAATACAGAATTACAGAACTTAAAACAAATATGTGCAAGTGCTCAATTCTTCAGCTATAGCAAGTGGCTATGCGGGTCGTGATCCACAAGGAGGGTTTTGCGATAGAAGCGTTTACGTTCTTGTATTGAAATCTTTAAGAAAACAAAACGATAGTTCTTATCTTTTTTAAAGTTAAGAAAAAGAAAAAGAGTTAATAGTTAAAGTTAGAAGAATATGAGAGATGAAGAAGGTGAAGAAAAATCAGAAAATGAAAGAAGCGACTATGTACAAATGAGTTTGGGAAAGAAGAGTGAAAACGATTTGGAAGAGGTGGTGATCTACATTAAAGAAATAAAAGAAAAGAAAGAAAGACAAGTACTTACCTTCTTTTTACCAAAAGCTTACCTTGAGTTCTTAGCGACGATTTTACCTTGAAGTGGAGGCATTCAGCGCATAGCCCATAAGATTAGATTTTTGGTCTCTTCCACATTACATCATCAAGACTACTTCAAGTATGAAATGATACAGAGAGACTCACAATTCCATCGTCATGAGCTATCGGTGGCACTCGCAAAGGCAAGACTCTTTCGATGCTTTTAGACTCACTTGGAAGACAATTTGTACCAAAAGAAGAGTAAAGTAGAAAAGAAGAAGACGAAGAAAACTAAAAAGAAGTACATACAAAGAAAGAACAAAGATTTGATTTCATAACAATCAAAGAAAGAAAGAAAACCTTACACCATTGTCACTATAGCTCCAGCTTCATTCTTGTTCTTCGATGAAAGTCTGATCTCCTCTTATTTACATCAATGAAAATTACAATTACATGAAAAAGAAAAAGAAAACCTAAACTAAGAAATGAAAAACTAGTCTAAATCCTAACTCTGCATTGGCGTCCAATTTTCAGCGCAAAGAATGCCCTTTTATAGGCATACCACACCTATAGGATCCCGGGGAGGTCGGGGGAGCAAACGCTCCCCCTAACTCCCCAACAAAGCCGCGGAAACGCGGCTAGGGCCGCGTTTCTGTAGGATCTATAATTAAGTCAACACAAACACTTGATCTTGCCACCCAAAATCAATACAACATGTACACCACTTGTCGAATCCCCTTTGCCAAATCTGTACATCTTCTCTTCCACCAAGAGAACACCTTTTACCTTTGTACAACTGCCTCTACAACCAAGAAGCCTCCCGTGTACAATGGTCACCTTGTACAACTTGCCTCTTCAACCAAGAAGCCTCCCGTGTACAATGAACACTTTGAGAATTATAACTCTTTTCCTATAGCCTTGATACTGAATGTGTATGTGGACAAGGTACAGTATAGGAAACAAAACTTCAGAAGACTTCACAATAGGAATTGGCTTTTGGTGAAGACTGAAGTTAGGAAAACAGTTTTCAGATTTTCAGATTTTGACTTTTGGAAAACTGATGAAAAATCTTGGTAATTTGCCTTTGGTATAACTTCCCTATTTATAGCTGAAGACTAGGGTTAGTTAGGAAGTTATTGGTGCAATTTGAGTCAAAGGAACGTTGAAAACAGTTGCACAAAAGACCAGATAATGAAAACTGTCCAACAGTCAGAACTGCCTATTAGTCGACTTGCTTTCTAAGTTAGTCGACTAACCTAGGCAAAATTCCTTCTATTAGTCGACTATGTTTGGGCATAAGTCGACTATGTCATGAAACGTTGGATTGACAGTTTCAGAATAACTGATTCAAGTCGACTGCAACTATCAATTAGTCGACTTGACCAGGGATTAGTCGACTAGGGGACTTGGATTAGTCGACTAAGTCTGATGCCAGAGAACAAACAGAGAGTTGGGTCTGTTTTTGACACAGTATTAGTCGACTTGGGTTGGATTAAGTCGACTATACATATGATTAGTCGACTATGTTGGAATGTAAGTCGACTAACAAGATATGATTTGTGTGTGCATGTCAAGGCTTTTACATGCTATTCCACATATACAACCCACACTCTATCAACTCTTCTTGGCACATCTTGATCATGTCGGACTCTTGATTCGTCATGTGTTAGAGCTCCAAATGAATTTGATCTTCACGAACGTCTTCATCAAAATAGGTTCCAACAGTTTCCGCGGCCAGGATGTGGCCAGATGGCCACACCCTGTTGGTGGGTTTCTCTGGGAGTTTCTTCTGCCTTTATCTTCAGTTTGTTTCTTCGTTTAGGTCTAGGATTCTGACGAAATGGCCTTGGATTATTGGCTTTAACCGATCGATCCTGAGAGGATTCTTCTCAACCGGTTTCAACCTCTTGATTTTGCCCTGATTTAGTGAGTGCGAATTAATTCTGATTTAATTTAGAATTTTGGTGGGCTTTGGGCTCATTTCTCTTCAACTCCTTAAAGATTGGGCCTGCAAATAAATCAAACAATTAATTAGGACAATGCAGGCTTTTATTCTATAATAAGTATGGACATATGATATTAAATATGCAACATTAGCGACCAATCACACCCCCATACCTATCTTTTGCTCGTCCTCGAGCAAAACAACTAAACTATACTAAGGATTATTAGATCACTTTCGCAGGTCACGCGATTGCACTGAGCATGTGCAACAAGCCGTTAAACCTCTAAGTTTTCCCTAGAGGACGAGTTTTGTCTCGTGAGGATTTTCAGCGGATTACACCCACAAAATCCATAAAGAAAGGGAAACAAAGAGTTAGTATTTTCGAAAAGCATTTTGAAAGAGAAAAATATTTGAAATATGATTGTAAGATCTAAGCAATCTATAAGTTATAGGAAAACCGAATTTTTCATTCCTAAACTTAGTCTCTATTCAAAAATTTGTTATCAATCAAAGTAAGGAGTCAAATTGTACTTCTCATCTAGTCTATTACTTTACCCTAAGTCATATGCACCTTGTGACTGTGAAAATTTTGACTAAGGGTTCATTAACTCTAACTCTTATGCCTTATTTATTTATACATATATATTTTTTTGGTGGTATTATTCCTTAGTTCTATTAGGCTTTCTAATCTGCCCATGTAACGAGCCTTTAATCGATGACTCCCAACCAAACGGTCTTATGGCACCAGGTGAGAAAACACCCCCAAGGACTTAAGGACTCGAGCAAACAAGGCCACAAAACTAAGGATTTTATTATATGAACCTCTTTTAGGCGTGAATACTTATGCTTTATTAGGCACAAATACCCAGCTTAATCAGAGGATTTTTCTTTTCAAACTTATCTAATCATCTTTCGCATAAATACTAAGGCTTGCTTAGGCCAAAGCACCTAGCTAGTCAATAATTAGATTTGTTTGTATATATATATATATATATATATATATATATATATATATATATATATATATATATATATATATATATATATAATTTTTTTATAACTTATCTAATCATATTTCGCATAAATACTAAGGCTTGCTTAGGCCAAAGTGTTGGCCCAAGGTTACAATCACCTGTCTTTAGTGTGTTTTGATGATTACAAAACATATTAGTTATTTGTACTAATATTATTTGTTGTTTAAGTGTGTTTCAGGTTTTCTATCTTGCATAGGTGTTTTCTTCCCTAAAGGAAGGTGACTTGGAATCAAGACAACTCAAATTGGGCTCAAGATGCAAAATTGAAGATCAAGTGGAGAAAGCCCCTCTTGAAGCCTTGAAGTCCTTAGAACATTGTAAGAATAGAATGTTAAAGTTTGAGTATATGATATTTGGCTCTAGGATACACACACACATTTTTCCTTTACAAAATTCTATGTTTCAAAAATGTTTGTTTCTAAGTTTTATGCCTAGGTTTATATATACATGTATCCAAACTTGTTACAAATTGAATATCTTGTTTAAAACATGTGTATAGACTATTTTTGCATAATACTTAGTTATAAGTATCTCAAAATATTTTTTCACAAAAATTTCCATCTCCAAATCCTGCCCGTTTTCCCTATTTCAGGTTGACCGGCCGACCGCCCGGTCGTCCGGCGCCTGTGTCAGGACGTGCACGTTTGTGCACGTCTGTCGGTCGACCGGCCCGGTCGACCGACTGAAAGCAGGCCACTCTCGGTTTGTTTGGGTCGACTGGACGGTCGACCGCCAGAAGGAAACTGTGTTTCCTCAAAGGGGACGGTCGACCGGACGGTCGACCGGAGCCCAACGGCTCTTTGCCAGCAAGGCGACGGTCGACCGGCCCGGTCGACCGCCAAGCCTGCTGCAGCCTAACGGCTCTTTCCTCTTTGGGCAAGTCTGAAAATCTGTTTTCTTTTTCTTCTTTATCAGAGTTTTAGAGAGTTGTTGGAGGCCTTTTGCAGGTCAAATTAGGTGTAAAGAAAAGAGTTTTAACCTATTCTCTCCTTATAAATAGAGGGTAATAGGTCTTTGTTATTGACTTAGAAAAATCCTTGGTTTTCATTGTTTTCAAGAGAAAGAGAAAAATTGTTTAAAGCTTTCATTTCCAACTCTTTTAAAGTTTGTTTTTCAGTTGTGCTTGATTGCTAATATCACTCTACAACTGAAGTTTTCTCACCACACTTCATAGAGCCAAAAATCCATTACTCATACTATAGTGAAGTTGTAAAAAGAGTGAGAATTGTAAAAGTGTTTGAGAAAGAGTTTTGTGATCTTGAGGAGATCACTATTGTTCTTGTGATCCTTGTTCTTGTGGAGACAACTCCTAGGTGGAGTTCTTTTGTAAGTTGTGAAGCTAAGGGCTTGAGGTCTTCGGTAGACCAAACTTGTAAGGCATCCTCGGTGGATAGTGGAAACCCTTCACGGAGGTAAAGGCGGGGACTAGAGCGGTGGCTCGAACCTCGAAACAAATCAATTGTGTTTGCGATTGCCTTGCGTTATTCTTGCTTACTATTTCTCTTGCTTTATATTGCCTTCAATTATTTGCTTGAGAACTAACCCTTTTCTTTGTGCAATCTTCTCTTGTTCATTTTACTTATGTTGTTGATTGTGTGTATTTCATCATAGCATTTCATTCTTTACTTGTTCGATCATATCTCATACAACACGGTTGCATTGCGCACCTCTAACCCATTTTTAAGGGAATTGGGAGGAAGGAGTTCAGAACCTCTCACGGGGTATTCGGCTCTTGGTCGTGTTTTGAGAGATCGTTGCATCACTCATTCAATTAAGTTTAAAAAGATCATTAGATTAGCAATTACACCTATTCGCCCTCCCTCTAGGTGTATTTCAATTGGTATCAGAGCTTGGACTCTAGGATTTGGCATAACAACCTTAGAGAGATCCTCACATTGCTAATCATTTCATTCATACTCATTTAGTAAACATGGCCGATGGTATCAAGACACCCCCTAAGTTTGATGGACTTAACTTTCCCATATGGAAGGTTAAGATGACCGTGTTCTTGCAATCTCTAGGTAGCCGAGTTGCAAAGGCCGTGACCAAATCTTTTACCACACCCACCGGTGATGAATCTACTTGGTCCGAAATTGAGACCAAGGAGTTTGATGCCAATGCTAGGGCTCATTATGCACTCCTACAAGCCCTCAATGATGATGACATAGCTAGAGTCATCCATTGCAAATCCGCATACGAGATTTGGACCCATTTGTTAGTCACACATGAGGGGACATCACAAGTGAAGAGGGCCAAGATCGACCTTCTTCGGTCCCAGTATGAAAATTTTAGCATGCAAGAGAATGAAACCATAGATGATATGGTTACAAAATTTACCAAGATTACTAATGGACTTTCTTCTCTAGGTGAGGACATCAACAATGATCAAAGTGTAAGAAAGATCATCCGGGCTCTTCCTCCTTCATGGGAAGTCAAGGCTACAACCTTGAAGGAACTCAACGACAAGGATGAGATAGAGCTAATTGGTCTCATTGGGAATCTAAAAACCCATGAGATGGAAAGGAAACCAAGAGAGGAGATGGCTCCCTCCAAGAAGAAGACCATAGCTTTCAAAAGTCAAGCTACTCACTCTGACGAAGATGATGAAGAAGAAGATGACGAAGAGCTCTCACTTCTTGTCAAGAATGTCCGGAGGATGTACAACAAGGCGAAATTCCAAGGTAGAAGGAGATGGCAAGGAGGCAAAGAAGAAAGAAAGATCATATGCTTCAATTGCCAAAAGCCGGGACACATTGTAGCGGAGTGTCCGGATAAAGTGAAGCCTTCTTCATCCAAGAAGCCCTTCAAGAAGAAAGCTATGAAGGCAACATGGGATTCCGAGAGCGAATCCGAGGAGGAGATCGACACCGCAAACATGTGCTTCATGGCTAATGAAAGCACAAGCAAGGTAACCCCTTCCCCTTCATTTGATGAAGATCTTTTCATGGATGAGTTAGGAGAAGCTTTTGTAGAATTGTATCACAATTATGACCTCTTAAAGAAAAATATTTAAAAATGAAAAAGGAAAATGAATCTCTTAGTCTTCAAGTTGTAAATCTTTCTAAAGAAAATAATTACTTGCATCTACTTTGGTTTCCACTAAAAATGAATTTGATAAATATAAGACTTCTTGTAAAGGCAAGTCCCCATTTGTTGATGCTAATGAGATTACCATGCTTAAGGAAAGAATAGATTCTTTAGGTATTGTTTTGAAAAAGTGTAGTGAGTTTGATAAGAAGAAGATAGAGGCTATGTTTCCTAAGAAACATGCCCCTAAGAAAAATGTTCACCATGCTCATACTCATGTTCATACCACACAACCTTTACATCGTGGCAAACCCCCAAAGCATGCTCACACCTCACACACTCATCATGCATTCATGTATGGAAGAGTGTTCTCATGTTCACATTGTGGGCGGAAAGGACACTTAGCAAATTTTTGCAATGATAGACTAAGTGCATCTTTTCATAATGTTTGGGTTCGAAACACTAACTTTCAAGGACCCAAGAAAGTTTGGGTACCAAAGTCAACAACTTTGTTAAATGATATAGGTACCTTCCAAAGCCCAACGATGTAGAGGATTGTGGTATCTTGATAGTGGTTGCGCAAGGCACATGACTTGGGACATCAACAACTTTGCAACCCTATCAAGATACCATGAAGGTGGCACCGTCACCTTCGGAGATGACGCCAAGGGTAAAATCATCGGTATTGGTAATGTAAAACTTGGCACATCCCCTTTAATTGAAAATGTAGTTTTAGTTGATGGCCTCAAGCATAATCTCTTGAGTATTAGTCAATTATGTGATAAAGGTTTTGATGTAGTTTTTGATAATGTTGTTTGTAAAGTAATTGATAGAATTTCTAATGCTTGTGTGTTTTTCGGTTTTCGTGAAAGTAATGTTTATATGATAGATATGTTAAATATGTCTTGTAATATAACATGTTTAAAAGCTCTCGATGACGACTCTTGGTTGTGGCATAGAAGATTAGGCCACATTTCTTTTGACCATATATCTAGGCTTAACACAAAGGAAATGGTGAAAGGTATTCCTTGTTTGAATTTTGAAAAGGACCGAGTTTGTGACGCATGTCAATTTGGGAAACAAGCTAAGTCTTCTTTCAAGTCAATTAAGGATATCATGACATCACGTCCCTTGGAGTTAATCCATATGGATCTTTTTGGCCCTACACAAACCAAAAGTCTAAGTGGGAATAGATTTGCATTTGTTCTTGTTGATGATTTTTCACGTTTTACTTGGGTTTTCTTTCTTGAGCATAAAAATCAAGCATTTTCGTATTTCCAAACTTTTAAGAAAAGAGTTGAAAAAGAAAAGGATGTTTCGATTTTAAGAATAAGAAGTAATAGAGGAGGTGAATTCATTAACCAACCCTTTACCACTTTTTGTGAAGAACATGGAATAAAGCATGAACTATCTTGTCCTAGAACTCCACAACAAAATGGAGTAGTTGAACGGAAAAATCGAACTTTGCAAGAGATGGCTAGGACAATGCTTAGTGAATATGGTCTACCACATTATTTGTGGGCCGAGGCCGTTAATACATCATGCTATATATCAAATCGTGTTTTCTTGTGTAAAAATACTACAAAAACCTCTTTTGAAATGTACTTTTCTAGAAAACCAAATGTTTCATATTTCAAAGTTTTTGGATGCAAATGCTTTGTTTTAAATACAAAAGATAATTTAGGAAAATTTGATCCTAAATCTTATGAGGCTATATTTGTGGGTTATTCTAATACTAGTAAGGCTTATAGAGTCTTCAATAGGTCATCATTGACTATTGAAGAATCTATACATGTTAAGTTTGAGGAATCTAACTTGTTTGTTAAGAATGTTGTAGAAATAGATGCTTTGCATGAAGGCTTGGAGAAAGTGACCTTGGAGGATACACCTACTATGGGAGACAAGCCAAAGGATGATGAAGGAAGTGAAGCTAAAATTCAAGAGGCTCAAGGAAATGAAGATCAAACAAATGGAGAAGAGCCCACACAACAACTTCCAAAGGATTGGAGATACAATCCACATCATCCCAAGGACCTCGTCATAGGTGAAGTATCAAAAGGGGTAACAACTCGCTCTAAACTTCATGACTATTGTGGACATTATGCATTTATTTCTCATGTTGAACCCAAGAACGTCCTCGAAGCCGAGGCAGATTCATATTGGTTGCTAGCTATGCAAGAGGAACTCAATCAATTTGAGCGCAACCAAGTTTGGCACCTTGTTCCTAGGCCCCACGATAGACCAACAATTGGTACTAAGTGGATCTTTAAGAACAAGTTGGATGAATCGGGTAACGTTGTTAGGAATAAAGCTAGGTTAGTTGCCCAAGGTTACACTCAAATCGAAGGAATCGATTTTGAAGAAACCTTTGCACCCGTAGCACGGCTTGAAGCCATACGGATGACACTAGCATTTGCCTCATATAAAGATTTTAAATTGTTTCAAATGGATGTTAAAAGTGCTTTTCTAAATGGTTTTATTGAAGAAGAAGTGTATGTTGAACAACCCCCGGGTTTGTTGATCCTACACATCCGGATTTTGTTTTTAAATTAGATAAAGCTCTTTATGGTTTAAAACAAGTCCCTAGGGCTTGGTATGAAAGACTTTCTTCATTTTTGATTTCAAATGGTTTTAAGAAGGGTAAAATTGACACAACTTTGTTTACAAAACATGTAGAAAATGACATTCTTATTGTGCAAATTTATATAGATGATATTATTTTTGGTTCTACTATTGAATCTCTTTGCCAAGCTTTTGAGTCATGCATGAAGGATGAATTCGAAATGTCTATGATGGGGGAGCTCAACTATTTCCTTGGACTCTAAATCAAGCAAAAGAAGGATGGGATCTTCATCAATCAAGCCAAGTACACAAAGGAACTAATCAAAAGGTTCGGGCTTGAAGAATCTAAAGTAAGCAAAACTCCCATGGCAACAACTACAAAGCTTGACAAGGATGAACAAGGTAAAAGTGTAGACATTAAATTATATCGTAGCATGATAGGTAGCTTGCTTTATTTGACGGCTAGTAGGCCGGATATTATGTTTTCCGTTTGTCTTTGTGCACGTTTTCAATCTTGTCCTAAAGAGTCTCACATAATTGCGGTTAAACGCATAATTAGATACCTTAAGGGCACTATTGAAATGGGTTTGTGGTATCCGAAAACCGGCCAATTTTCAATGAGGAGTTTTTCGGATGCCGACTATGCGGGTTGTAGGGTAGATAGGAAGAGCACAAGTGGAACATGTCAATTCTTAGGTAATTGTCTTGTATCTTGGTCTTCCAAAAACCAAAATTCGGTAGCCCTTTCAACCGCCGAGGCGGAGTATGTTGCGGCCGGAGCTTGTTGTGCACAAGTTCTTTGGATGAAACATACTCTCCTTGACTATAATTTACACTTTGATCATGTTAAAATATTTTGTGATAATACTAGTACTATTCACATGACAAAGAATGCAAATCAACATAGTAAAACCAAACACATTGACATTAGGTATCACTTTCTTAGAGATCATTATGAGAAAGGTGATATTGATATTGATTATGTTTCTACCGATTTTCAACTTGCCGATATTTTTACTAAACCTCTAGATTATGCTAGATTTTCATTCATTTGTGGTGAGTTGAATGTTTGCATGATAGATTCTTAAAATGTTTGCATGATAGATTCTTAATTTCTATTTTGGTGTTTTGTTTGTTTTGATTTTAACCCTTTTTGATGTATGACAAAAAGGGGGAGAAAAAGAAATAAGTTTGCTTATAGTTTGAGTTTTGTTTATTTACTTGAGTTTTGGGGAGAAAAAGATTAAAACTATAAGTTTAAGAGAAAAAGTATAAGTTTAATTGGTATATAAAATTAAGTTTGATTTCAATTGGTATTTAAGTTTTTGACAAAAATATTGTGTTTTCAATGCTTCATGTATCTCACTCATAGTTATTTTTTTACATAGCATTGTTTGAGGGGGAGCTTTCCAAGCTCTTCTTCCATTTTTGTTTAAATAACTTATATGTTTTGTCATCATCAAAAAGGGGGAGATTGTTGGCCCAAGGTTACAATCACCCGTCTTTAGTGTGTTTTGATGATTACAAAACATATTAGTTATTTGTACTAATATTATTTGTTGTTTAAGTGTGTTTCAGGTTTTCTATCTTACATAGGTGTTTTCTTCCCTAAAGGAAGGTGACTTGGACTCAAGACAACTCAAATTGGGCTCAAGATGCAAAATTGAAGATCAAGTGGAGAAAGCCCCTCTTGAAGCCTTGAAGTCCTTAGAACATTGTAAGAATAGAATGTTAAAGTTTGAGTATATGATATTTGGCTCTAGGATACACACACACATTTTTCCTTTACAAAATTCTATGTTTCAAAAATGTTTGTTTCTAAGTTTTATGCCTAGGTTTATATATACATGTATCCAAACTTGTTACAAATTGAATATCTTGTTTAAAACATGTGTATAGACTATTTTTGCATAATACTTAGTTATAAGTATCTCAAAATATTTTTTCACAAAAATTTCCAACTCCAAATCCTGCCAGTTTTCCCTATTTCAGGTTGACCGGCCGACCGCCCGGTCGACCGGCGCCTGTGTCAGGACGTGCACTTTTGTGCACGTCTGTCGGTCGACCGGCCCGGTCGACCGACTGAAAGTAGGCCACTCTCGGTTTGTTTGGGTAGACCGGACGGTCGACCGTCAGAAGGAAACTGTGTTTCCTCAAAGGGGACGGTCGACCGGACGGTCGACCGGAGCCCAACGGCTCTTTGCCAGCAAGGCGACGGTCGACCGGCCCGGTCGACCGCCAATCCTGCTGCAGCCTAACGGCTCTTTCCTCTTTGGGCAAGTCTGAAAATCTGTTTTCTTTTTCTTCTTTATCAGAGTTTTAGAGAGTTGTTGGAGGCCTTTTGCAGGTCAAATTAGGTGTAAAGAAAAGAGTTTTAACCTATTCTCTCCTTATAAATAGAGGGCAATAGGTCTTTGTTATTGACTTAGAAAAATCCTTGGTTTTCATTGTTTTCAAGAGAAAGAGAAAAATTATTTAAAGCTTTCATTTCCAACTCTTTTAAAGTTTGTTTTTCAGTTGTGCTTGATTGCTAATATCACTCTACAACTGAAGTTTTCTCACCACACTTCATAGAGCCAAAAATCCATTACTCATACTATAGTGAAGTTGTAAAAAGAGTGAGAATTGTAAAAGTGTTTGAGAAAGAGTTTTGTGATCTTGAGGAGATCACTATTGTTCTTGTGATCCTTGTTCTTGTGGAGACAACTCCTAGGTGGAGTTCTTTGTAAGTTGTGAAGCTAAGGGCTTGAGGTCTTCGGTAGACCAAACTTGTAAGGCATCCTCGGTGGATAGTGGAAACCCTTCACGGAGGTGAAGGCGGGGACTAGAGCGGTGGCTCGAACCTCAAAACAAATCAATTGTGTTTGCGATTGCCTTGCGTTATTCTTGCTTACTATTTCTCTTGCTTTATATTGCCTTCAATTATTTGCTTGGGAACTAACCCTTTTCTTTGTGCAATCTTCTCTTGTTCATTTTACTTGTGTTGTTGATTGTGTGTATTTCATCATAGCATTTCATTCTTTACTTGTTTGATTATATCTCATACAACACGGTTGCATTGCGCACCTCTAACCCATTTTTAAGGGGAATTGGGAGGAAGGAGTTCAGAACCTCTCACGGGGTATTCGGCTCTTAGTCGTGTTTTGAGAGATCGTTGCATCACTCATTCAATTAAGTTTAAAAAGATCATTAGATTAGCAATTACACCTATTCACCCCCCCTCTAGGTGTATTTCACAAAGCACCTAGCTAATCAATAATTAGACTTGTTTTTTTTTTTCATAAGGCATAAGAATCTTTGTTTTTGAACCCTAAGTGTGTAAGTGTATGAAGTGTGCATATTTCATCAAGGTAAAGATCAAGACCAAATTACTTTGACAAATTATCTTCCTAACTCTATAAATCAAACAAATAATCTTATTTTGACCAAGTATAAGAAATCCTAATTTGGATTTTCCTATTCCTTAAAATTAACTTAATTTCTTACAAAAATAAGTCAAAATATTGTTTCTATTTTTCAAAAGTTTTTAAAAGTAAAGAAAAATGTTAAATTTTTTTTTTATTTTAAAGAAAAAGAAATGTTATGTTAGACCCTCCCCCACACCTATCTCATGCATTGTCCTCAATGTATGAATTAATGCATAGATGCATGAAAAAGAAGAAAGGGAAGGAAAATGGTTACCTTAAGGTGGTGGTTCCGGTGGTGGTCTGATTGGTCCACGAAACGCGGCCCAATCAACTTTTCTTGGGTCTCGGAGGAACCCACCAGAAATATCTGTAATATAACCCATTAAAAGATTTGTCCATAAAGGATTTTTATTAAGTATTTGACCCCATCTAATTTTCATATTCCATAATTGATTTCGGAGTCAAATTTGTCAACCACCTCGTCCCAGAATGGAGTATGAAATGATAGAACAGTTGACTTGGACTCAGGAAGGACAAGAACTAATACCGACTCAGGAAGGTGACTTAAGTCAAGTAAAGGTTCAGGAGTCGAAATTGGTTCAATTAGCGGGTCCAAGTCAAGAAGTTGAAACTCAAGTCCACATGTATTTTCTAACAATGGGATGTGACCTAATATGGGTGATTCCAGTTCAGGAATGATAGGTGGAGGAATCAAAACTGACTCTAAAATATTACTCAAGTTTGGTAACACAACAGGAGTCAATATTGATTCAGAAAGTTGAACTGGATCACAGATTTGAGAATCTAAGTCACATATCTCATTGAGTTCAATATCAAAAAATTGAGAACTTGCCAATTTGTCAATAGGACTTTCAAAATTGTATAATTGGTCAAGTTCAATATGATCCTCAAAGACGGGGGATTCAATTTTCATGATGAATAGGCACAGGATCCAATGTTGACTCGGGGAAAAGATCGAAATCAGGTGAAGATACCAGAGTCATAATCGAATCAGGAAGTAGAATTGAATCACTAAGTTGGGGTTCAGGATCATATTCATTTTCAAGTTCTATTTCAGAAAAAGGAAAACTTGCTAAACTGTCAATATCTTTTTCAAAATTTGGAGTTTGGGCAAGTTCAAATGGTTGTTCTGAAATGGAATCTTGATTTTCAAAACTACATGACTCTTCGGCTTTAACAGAATGGTTACTGACATCAGAACTGGTCCAACGGTGAGAACGTAGAGATTCGACCATCATATCTATGTCACGATTACGAGTGTTTTGAGCCTGAGTCATGGCTTCAAGCATCTTTTCATAGTTGATAGGTTCATTGTTTTGATGAAAAGATGAAGAATTGTCTTGGAAGTGGTAGTGAAATTGTGAGTCCATCAGATTTTGGGATTTGTGTTTGGACTCACGCATACTCATTTCCAAAATTGATGGTTTCCTATTTTGGACGGGTGGAACTGAGTATGACTCTTGAAAATATTGTGGACTAGGTGGAGAAGGAGGACAAGTTGGTTGATAATTATGCTCAGGGGAGGTGAATCCCCACTGACTCGGTGAAGAGTTGAAATTATTATGGACATTATAGTTATTAGATGGGGGACATGGGTTATATTGATTCGGATAAGACCAATCCGGCACACTAGGTTGGTTAAAGTCATGATATGCCGGGTTGATAATATCTGAAAATGAACTCGGTGTGTAATATGGATTATTATTGAAGTTGGAAAAATTATTACTATGAGCCATATCACACAATACAAACAAAAAGAAAGAAAATACAAATAAGCAAACAAATAAAAAGAAAAAAAAAATTCTAAACTAAGTTAGGGTAGACCTAGAGACCTAGACGACTCCTAACTGGTTAGACTGTCCACGGGAGGTTTAATGTAGACTTTGACCACAAGCTAATCAGCCAGGTCAGGGCAAGGTTGGTGGGAGGTTTTCCGTCAAAAGACGTTCCTTAATTAAATAACCACCAACCTTCGGGCTTTCGGCCCTTAATCCCTTTCCTAGACACTGATTTGGCAAGAGTCAAGTTCCAACACCTTTCCCCCTTAGGATAATCTCCTAATTGAGTCCGAGATGTCCCTAGGGCCAACGTCTACTCATCTTAAGTTAGGCTTGGGTTAGTGAGTGCTTGGATTCTGATTTTTGGGCTAAGGAAGGGTGATTAAATCCCCACCTTATCTTGTTATTGGGTTGGTGCCCTTAAAATCAATTAGTGCAAGTGTACAAGATATGTAAGATTCACTCAAAGCGATATAAATCAACCAAGAAGTGAGTCCTATGCTAAATGCAATGCATACGTACCTTGCTCCAGCACTCTTCAACAGTAAAATAAAGTAATTGAAAAGACACGTGCCTAAGATGCAAACATCTAATCAATTTTTTTTTAACTTTTTCAACAAACTTTTTACTGTTGGTTTATTAGCAGGTGTATGGTGATGGCATATAAGAAATAAAGATGCAGCAAGCTATGTTTTTGGCAAAGTAAGCAACCCTGCACAAAATCTATTAGTAGTCAACTCTTCTTTGCCGCGGAGCCGCGGCTTTGGCCGCGCAAACGCGGCAAATCAGAGGGCCCTTGGTCTTTGCTTTCTACAGCAGAGGCCCAAGACCACTTGTATGTCACTGCAACCTTAATTTCCTGCTTTGCTTGCCCTATAACCTGTAACAGGGAAGAAAATTCGTTAAGTTCTAAAAAATTTTCAATAAAAAATCAGATTTCAATAAAAACGTTACCCTCCCCGGCAACGGCGCCAAAATTTGATTGAGGTCAAACCTGCACAAAAATACGGAATTACAGAACTTAAAACAAATATGTGCAAGTGCTCAATTCTTCCGCTATAGCAAGTGGCTATGCGGGTCGTGATCCACAAGGAGGGTTTTGCGATATAAGCGTTTACGTTCTTGTATTGAAATCTTTAAGAAAACAAAACGATAGTTCTTATCTGTTTTTAAAGTTAAGAAAAAGAAAAAGAGTTAATAGTTAAAGTTAGAAGAATATGAGAGATGAAGAAGGTGAAGAAAAATCAGAAAATGAAAGAAGCGACTATGTACAAATGAGTTTGGGAAAGAAGAGTGAAAACGATTTGGAAGAGGTGGTGATCTACATTAAAGAAATAAAAGAAAAGAAAGAAAGACAAGTACTTACCTTCTTTTTACCAAAAGCTTACCTTGAGTTCTTAGCGACGATTTTACCTTGAAGTGGAGGCATTCAGTGCATAGCCCATAAGATTAGATTTTGGTCTCTTCCACATTACATCATCAAGACTACTTCAAGTATGAAATGATACAGAGAGACTCACAATTCCATCGTCATGAGCTATCGGTGGCACTCGCAAAGGCAAGGCTCTTTCGATGCTTTTAGACTCACTTGGAAGACAATTTGTACCAAAAGAAGAGTAAAGTAGAAAAGAAGAAGACGAAGAAAACTAAAAAGAAGTACATACAAAGAAAGAACAAAGATTTGATTTCATAACAATCAAAGAAAAGAAAAAAAACCTTACACCATTGTCACTATAGCTCCAGCTTCATTCTTGTTCTTCGATGAAAGTCTGATCTCCTCTTATTTACATCAATGAAAATTACAATTACATGAAAAAGAAAAACAAAAACCTAAACTAAGAAAATGAAAAACTAGTCTAAATCCTAACTCTGCATTGGCGTCCAATTTTCAGCGCAAAGAATGCCCTTTTATAGGCATAACCCACACCTATAGGATCCCGGGGAGGTCGGGGGAGCAAACGCTCCCCCTAACTCCCCAACAAAACCGCGGAAACGCGGCTAGGGCCGCGTTTCCGCGGCCAAGGTGTGGCCAGATGGCAACACCCTGTTGGTGGGTTTCTCTGAGAGTTTCTTCTGCCTTTATCTTCAGTTTGTTTCTTCGTTTGGGTCCAGGATTCTGACGAAATGGCCTTGGATTCTTGGCTTTAACTGATCGATCCTGAGAGGATTCTTCTCAACCGGTTTCAACCTCTTGATTTTGCCCTGATTTAGTGAGTGCGAATTAATTCTGATTTAATTCAGAATTTTGGTGGGCTTTGGGCTCATTTCTCTTCAACTCCTTAAAGATTGGGCCTGCAAATAAATCAAACAATTAATTAGGACAATGCAGGCTTTTATTCTATAATAAGTATGGACATATGATATTAAATATGCAACATTAGCGACCAATCAATCAGTTCTAGCTCCTGTCAAGCATCACAAAAAGTGCAAATCGCAAAATCTACCAGATCTACCCTCTGTATCTGTCAACACAATAGGAAGGGGACAGGAACCGCTTAGGGGCAGACGAGGACGGCATGATGCTAATTCCCCTTCGTTCAGTTCTCCAAACCCAGACTATAGCTCTGGCTTAGGCCAAGTCTTGGTAGGAGAGGAAGGTGTGTTCCGAAGCACCAAATCTAGGGTGGCAATACAATACAACTATGAGCAACCATCCTCTTCGACTGGAGTAATATCACTAGAACCATTGAAATGATTATTTCAATGGTCGGATGATGAAGGAGAAGCTAGTGGGTATGCCTCTTCAGCAACGATCAGCTCGGTGCGAACGGGCAGAGTATCGGTGCATATGGCCGATAATGGCAATGATGTCCTCCACCGACGGATGGAAGCTCAAGAGCAAATCTCTAAGGCCCAGCAAGAAGCCTTGGACAACATCCAACAAATGCTCGCCCAACTCCTCACCAATCGAAATAACAATGATGCCAGAAGCAATCATAATGAGTAGGAGCATAATTATAATAAGCAACCTAAGACTGAGAAGTCAAAGGAAAGCTCTTCCATCGATGTTGAAGTTCTTAAGGGCATCCAAGCTCAGATCACATCCCTAACTCAAAGGAATGAATTGAAGAAGGCAGGCATGACTCGTCCTTATCCACTTGAATGGGACTCAGTGCCATATCCTCCAAAGTTTAAACCACCAATGTTGCACTCATATGATGGCAAGAGCTCGCCAAATCAGCACATTTACTACTTCCGATCGCAGACCGATAACGTTATAGATAACGATGCTATTATGGCTAGACTATTTATTGGTACTCTCAAAGGAGTGGCCTTCGACTGGTTCAGAAGCCTTCTACCAGGCTCTATCAATTCCTGGATCGACTTGGAGACTCGGTTCCTTTCTCGTTTTTATGAGGATGACACTGAGATGACCATGGATAAACTCCTCTCCACTGTGCAGAAGAAAGGAGAATCCGTCCGTGATTACATTAAGCGATTCAGAAACTTATCTCTGATGCATCCAGCAGGGATGTCATTGCCAATGTTGTTGCAGACATATAGGCTTAACTTCCTGGACCAAGTGGAGATTCGTATGGGAGCTGTCAAAGCTCATACCTGGAAAGAATTGGATGAACAAGCTGAGATAGCTGAGAAGTTAGCTAAAAAGTTTGAACCATCTAACCCCAAAGGTAAATGGGGTATGAACAATAAAGGGCGTGGCGAGATGGCACAATCTTCCCAAGCCAAAGGAAAAAAGACTATGTCTGTTGAGTTGTTAGGGGAGGCTCCTCTGAAGACCAAGAAAAGCGGCGTCAATAATTAGGAGTTTAAGTTTCCTTCGAAATAGTACTCGTTCAAAGATAAACAGGTGGTCACAATATTCCATCTACTCCAGAAAGGAAATAAGTTGAAGCTGCCAGAGGCTTGACGCCCTAATGAAGTGGGACGCACAAACGATCCTAATTATTGTCTTTTCCATAGGATGGTTCATCATCCTACTAACAAGTGTTTTTTCCACAAGGACAAGATTCAGGCTTCAGTGGATGCCGGAGTTCTAACTTTAAAGTTCGAACAGAAGAAAGTCACTGCAAATATGGTGACTCTCGAATTCGGCACTACGCCAAAGATCACAATCCCTGATGGATCTTTTCTGATCCCTAAAGCACGGCTGAGATAAATCATCTTTCAGCTAAACAGCAAGAGACTAAAGGTCTTATTCCCATGACATTGAAAACAGGAGAAATGATGTAGATGCACCCAGACCTCGCCCAAGACGAACAGTATGATTCAAAGGAATCCAAGTCAAAGGGGAGATCTTGCAATGTTGTCCCTGTCTTGCCGGATGGATGACAATGTGACAATAGCTTCTCTTAGTGATTCTGAAAATGAGAGGTATGATTTCATAGCACAGACTGATGTACCCCAGCCAACGGGCACTCGGTCAGAAAAATCATACTTGAAACAGTATGACAAAACTACTGACGAGACACAAACAACAAACGACGTCAGTAGAAGTACCCGTTCCAGCTTCAGTCCTGACTTCAGGGAAAGAGAAGCAAAAAGAAGTCCGGTTTGACCGTAGTTTGAAGAAACCTTCAGGCCCGGGCTTGACGTTCCTTTCCGCTTTGATAAATTGGCCCAGCTGGCTAATATTCCAGCTCGTATCACCATACACGAGCTGCTTCACCTCTCAAAGAGACAAGAGAAGCACTCAGGGATGCACTGGCTAATTCAGAGTCATTTCTGACACATATGTCAGAAACCCCTAGAGATGACACTCAACCCTTGTGTTCTGAATGTCATCATATACAGTCGAAAGTACCTGCTATCACTTTCACAACTGAGGACATGCTCCTCAAGGACAAAAACATGATCGACCTTTATACTATACTGGATACATCGGCTCGACGTGCATCGAAAGGATACAGGTTGATCCAGGGTTCGCACTTAGCATTATTCCCAAAAGGCTCCTCATTTCCTTAGGATACCGCTTTATCGGCTGTCTGCAATGACTACTACGATATACGGTTTTAATGCAGGGAGTAGTCACCCACTCGGAAAAATTCGGCTCCGTTGTTGAATCGGAGATCTGAAATCAGAAGTGACGTTTTACGTCATTGACGCTGAAATGTCATACAACTTATTGCTAGGATGACCTTGGATCCATGCTAACTGGGTCGTTCCTTCTACTTTGCACCAATACTTCAAGTACGTAGAAGACGATGCAATGGTACGAACGGTGTTCGCTGTAAAACAACCATTCAAAGGGGTGGAAAATTACTTTACTGATGCTCTCCTATACCAGAAAGATAGTAAAGTATCAAAACAGCTATTGCCTGATGATGACGACAGCGGCAACGAGGCAGATTCTTCAGAGTCTGAAGGAGACGCGCCAGCTACTTTGGGCTATGAACCAATTGTAGCATATTTCAATGACCCTCCATGTAATAATCCCTCTGGGGATGATGATGAATGGGTAATAAATGAGAATGTTATCTTTGACTATCCTGTCAATGTCGAATCGCTTGAATCTGTCGACAATAGCTCTCTACACATGCTTTTGCATAAACCAAGAATGATAAGTACATCTGTGGAGTGTGTGGAAGGATCCGTCTTCGTGGTCCCTCCATCCAAAAGGAGTCAATCACCGATAGTATTCGGTAGGGCCCAATTGCGAAGGTCTGCGGTCACAGATTCGAGTTCAGACTCAGAACCTCCTCAATTTTTTCATTATGCACAATCAGCACAGCATATAATGAGAAAAATGGGATACAACCTGCAGCATGGGAGTGGCCTGAATTTCAGAAAAGGACGACACAATTTTCTACGTAACTTCATGCCAAAGGGGAAACCGGCAAATTCCTATGATAAAACACAGGGGGTTGGGATATGTTACACCTCAACCTCCTTCATCATTTTCAATCCAAAGACAATAAACCGATCCCGTCACGCTCTGCCTCTTCAGCCGAGTGGGAGTCAGATGTTAGTACATGAATGCTTTTTCAGAATCTCTCCGTTAATATGACTTCGATCAGTCAATTGGAGCCTGGGGAGGCTATTGAAACATTTGATGCTGAACCATGGGCTCAGCAACTGGATTTCGAATGGAAAAAGTGATTCAAACAAAGCGAACCACCTACTGAGGACAAAGTGGTTCAGGTTAATTTGGGTAGTCAAGATCACCCTAAATCCATCTCTATAAGTGAGAGTCTATCACTTACAGAGAGAGAAGAATTGATAGCACTCGTACGAGAGCATATCGATGTCTTTGTATGGAATACGAAGATATGCCCGGACTTGATCCGCAGGTAGCCATGCATCAACTAAACATTAAGCCTGACGTCAAGCCAATGAAGCAACCACAGCGACAATTTCGCCCGGATATTATGGGAGCCATTGAAGCTGAAGTTCATAAACTCATCGCATATGGTTTCATACGGGAAGAGCAGCACCCGGATTGGTTGCTAACATTGTCCCTGTTCTTAAAAAGAACGGAAAATTTTGGGTATGTATTGACTACCGTGATCTCAATGCAGCCTGTCCTAAAGATGAGTTCCTATTGCCCATCACTGATGTCATGATTGACAATACCTGCGGCTCCGAGGATATCTTTCATGGATGACTTCTCAGGGTATAATCAAATCAAGACGTACCCAGAGGATGAGAAGCATACTTCATTCCGAACACCGTTAGGGGTATACTACTATACCGTGATGCCTTTCGGATTAAAGAACGTAGGAGCAACTTATCAACGTGCAATGAGTATAATTTTTTGTTACCACCTCCGAAAGATGGTGGAATACTATGTCGACGACATTGCTGTCAAGAGTCGCGATAATGATGATCATCTTCGTTACCTAAGAACAATGTTCGATATAATACGATCCCATCAGCTGAAAATGAATCCAACAAAATCCTTCTTGGGGGTTTCAACTGGCAAGTTCCTGGGATTAATTGTCACGTCAAAAGGAATTCATTTTGACCCAGACAAGGTCAAAGCTATTCAGAGCATGCATCCACCTAAGAATCTTAAAGAGCTTAGGGGTCTGCAAGGTAGGTTGGCCTATATCAGAAGATTCATAGCAAATCTCTCGGGCCGTTATCAACCATTCACCCGGCTTATGAAAAAGGGTGTTTCTTTTGTGTGGGATAAAACCTGTCAAGAAGATTTCGAGGATATCAAAAGATACTCACTAAACCTCATGTCTTAGTGGCTCCCACATCAGGAAAGTCATTCCTGCTTTATGTGAAAGCTATAGACCATTCTCTTGGTGCTCTGCTTGCTCAAAAGAATGATGACGACCACGAATAGGCCATTTACTATCTGAGCAGGACTCTGATAGGAGCTGAGTCCCAGTATACCCTATTGAGAAGGCATGTTTAACTTTTGTCTTTGCTACTCAAAAGACGCGACATTACTTGATTGCCCAAACCATACATGTCATTTTCAGAGTTAATCCATTGCGTCTCCTCATGACGAAACCAGGATCGCTGAATATAAGATTGGCCAAATGGGCCATCTTCTTATCTCAATATAACATGCTCTTTGTCCCTCAGAAGGCAGTCAAAGATCAGGCGCTTGCAGACTTTATAGCGGCTCATCTGGTTCTGAAAAGCTCAAAGCTTCATGAAGATATTCCAGATGAGATTTTCGAATCTAATATGATGTCAGAGGACGAAGTGTGACAAATGTTCTTTGATTTTACTGGTGTGGGGGTTGTATTTATCTCACCACAACACCATGTCCTTCCTCGGGCATTTTCATTGACAGAACCATATTCCAACAATGTGGCAGAATATAATGCTCTACTTATCGGCCTTCAGCTCGCCCATGAAATGGAGGTACACTACCTTGAAGCTGACGGTGGCTCAAAACTAATTATTAATCAGGTTAAAGGAGAATACGAGGTTCGCCACGGAGATTTGGTGCCTTATTACCATGCCGTCATCAAATGGCTAATTTATTTGATGGCTTTTACGTCGGTCATGTGTCCCGATCCCAAAAATCTAGGGCTGACGCTTTAGCTGCACTTGCAGCTACATTGGCCTTACCGATCGACATAACATATCATCTTATAGTGGCTACTCGACACCTTGTTTGTCCTAAGCATGTGTTGGAAACTAAGAAAGTCCATGTGACTTCAATGGATTTCGAACCAAGAGATTGGCGGTTTCCCCTCATTGACTATGCTTTGCATGATATATTATCGGATGACCCTAAAGAAGCAGCTTCTGTTCGATGAAGGTCTCTCCGCTTCTACTATGATCCGATAGTAAAAACACTCTATCATCGTTCATATAACGGCATCCTGCTCCATTGTCTCTCTAATTCGGAAGCACAAGAAGTACTCAGAGAGGCGCACGATGGTATATGTGGAGCTCATCAACCAGGACCAAACTCAAGGATCGATTGCATAGACTTGGTTACTATTGGCCAACCATGATAGCCGACACCATCAAATATGCACAGAGGTGTAAAGCCTGCCAAATCCATGCAGATTTTATACATCAACCCTCAAAGTTACTCCATCTGACTGTTGCTTCGTGGCCATTCGAAGCATGGGGAATCGATGTCATAGGACCTATCAGTCCCTCGTCAACAAAAGGTCATCGGTTCATCTTAGCGGTAACCGATTATTTTTCAAAGTGGACGGAGGCTATACCACTTATTGCAGTTAAAACTTCCAACGTGGTCAACTTTATCAAACACCATGTTATTCATCGGTTTGGTGTCCTAGGCGGATTATTCATGATAATGGTCCCCAATTTGCAAGCAAAGTATTCTATCAGTTCTGCGATAAATACTGGATTCAGAATGTGGCATCGACCGCCTATAACCTTGCTACTAATGGCTTAACGGAAGCATTCAACAAGACAATTATCAAGCTACTAAAGAAATTCATTTCATCAAGTAAGCGAGACTGGAATGAGAAGCTCAGTGAGTGTCTTTGGGCTTACCGAACCACGGTTCGGACCCCGATAGGCAATACGCCTTTTCTCTGGTATACGAGTGCGAAACAGTCGTACCTTTAGAAATCTAGATGCCGTCATTACGGGTCGCCTTAGCAACCAAGATGACTAAGGAAGACAATGATCGGTTACATCTTCAAGAACTCGAAGCCCTAGACGAGAAACGACTACAAGCTCAACAACTCATTGAGTTATACCAAGCTCGAATCTTTAAAACCTTCAATAAGAAGGTTAAGCAAAGGGTATTCCAGAAAGGAGATTTGGTTTTAGCCGTCAGATGACCCATGATCATGACGCATAAAACCAAAGGTAAATTTCAGCCTAAATGGGAAGGACCGTTCGTAATAGAAATAGTGTACTCAAATGGAGCATATCGCCTTATAACCCCAGACGGTGATACACTCAAGATGCTGATCAATGACAGGTTCTTGAAGAAGTACCATCCTTGATAGGATCCTTCTTATGATCAGGTGGTTAACATTACACCTCTGATCAGAACTTTCAGATCTAAGATGTTTGAGAAGAGCACCAAGGAGAAGCTTCTTTCTTTCTCTAACAAATCATATTGCCATCGACCAGTGTCGAGCCGATCGAACACCTGTTGCATTGAAGAAGAAACAAGGTTACTTCGGTTTTAGCCTTGTCACCCTTCTCTAATTCACTGTGGACCAGTGTCGAGCCGATCGAATACCGGTTACATTAAAAAAGAAACAAGGTTATGAATGTCGATTTTAGCCTTGTTACTCTTCTCTAGTTCACCTATGAACTTGTCAGGAGCTGTCCTATTGACATACCGCATCACCGTCGATCGACGCCGAACCAATGGAACATTGATGATGCATGATGTCAACATTGAGGCGATGACAAAGATGGATTAGGGTTTGGGATTCAAAATGTTTGGAAGAGCGCCAAAGAAAAGCTTCTTTCCTCATTCAATAGATCACATCATAGTCAAATAACGCCGAGTCGACCGAACATAGGAGATACTATGATGCATGACGTAAACATCAAAGAAAAGACAAAGGCAAAATGTCAACTTTTTCGTCTTGTCACTCTTCTCTAGTATATAGACATGTACCTATCTTCAACTTAGAAGAATAGGTCATATTTTGAAGTCAAGGCAAGCCTAAGCAACAGTTTCAAGCGTTCTTCTTTATAATCAGAAGGATGGTTTATCTAACCTGACTTTTCTATAAACCGTGGTGGCATACCTCCCTGCTCCTGTTCGATTGATCGAAGCTCGACCTAACGACAAAAGGTCCGACCGATCAAATGAAAGATCGAATGAGTTTATCTGGTGGCTTATCAAGCCAAATTCATTGAAGAAGGCTCGTGAAGCATCCTTTTGCAGAAGATTTCCACTATTTCCACGTTCATATTAAGACGTGGTGACGATCGAATGGTGACTGATCGAATGAAAGATCAAATGAGTTTACCTGATGGCTTAGTAAGCCAAACTCATAGAAGAAAATTCATGAAACACCCTTTTGCAGAACCTTTCTACTATTTCCACGTTTATCTCAAAACATGGAAACAAAATAAAGATCGACGGGGACTCCATGAGGAAGGTTAATCTCTAGATAAAGTTCTCACGAAATTTGTGTCCATTCCTTTAATCCCCAGCTCATCTACGGAGTGAAAGCCCAGGAGATACGTTATGATACTTAAAGTAACAAAATGATCCGACGCCTCTAACGGCTGAGGATAGAGGAAAATGTTGGCTCTTAAGCCCAACATAAGTCCTTGACAACTCATCATGCTGAGGGGAATAGCATGGCTAGCCCATCTCAAATGGTAGTTGGTAAAGGCATACCAAACCCGTTGACAGCTGAGGGTTTGCTAAAAATCCTAAGGGACCTGATCCCATTTGATTCCTCTGGAATGGTAGTACCACATAAAATAATATTCATTTCCCTTGCAAAATGAATCACGAGTCAAACCTATCATGTTAACACTAAACCTCTGGTAGTGAGACTCAAACATTTTCCCCGGCGAATAAAATCAATATCCCTAATAGATCAAAATTTCACATGTTGTTCTCTTACTAGAATGACAAGTGCATTTAAATTGTTGTTATGTTCAAATACCTTTAACAGGCTACTTTACAAATCTCCTCCTAAATCCCCACGGATTTCTTTTTGTCACGTTAATGATTACCTCTGACATATAATGGGATTCATATTTCTTAACTCCCCAGCGAGTTTCTGGTAGACTTTCTTCAAAGTCTATTATCTCCCTTCCAAGTCCCCAATGTACTTTCTTGGTTGTCACGTTAACAATATACCTCTGACAATTTCTTTCAAATAAAATCCAAAGGAGATATTAATTTTCCCATGGAGTTCACAATCAAATCCTATTTCCCCCAGTGAAATTATTTCTTTTACCATCATGTCCAGCTTACCACCTCTGAATGGTAAAAATCCCGAGCTTGGGGCTTCTAATCGGTTATGTCTATATTACCTCTGAACCGACAAATAACCAAGTCTCAATTTTTCAGTCCAGTAGGGACTATACCTTTGCCGTTATGTCTAGTTCGCCACCTCTGAATGGCAGGGCTCAGAGTCTAGCAACTTCCAATCGGTTATGGACATATTACCTCTGAACCGGCGAATATCTAGATCTCTCTCTCTTTATGGTACTCTAACTGTCATGTTTAGTTCACCACCTCTGAATAGATGAGTCCATAACTTTGTTCTCCTTTCCTCTATCAAGGCCGGGAGTTCTTGTTGTCATGTTAACAGTAAACCTCTGAACAACAGATTATAAATTTGAGATCACTTAGTTGGTCATGTCCAGTCAACCACCTCTTAACCAACAGGACCCCAGATCTAATCTGAAAATCACCTAGAGGGGGTGAATAGGTGATGGCTAGACTTAAAGGCAAATAATGCGAAATTAAAAATAAATTAGCAATAAGCAATAACAATTAGATAAATCTTGCAAAAGAGTAAGCAATATAAGTGCAAGTAAAGAGAGAGTAGAGTTTAGAGAGATAGTAGGCAATCGCAAACACAAGGATATGTTTCGAGGTTCGAGCCACTGCTCTACGTCCCCGCCTTCAACACGATGAAGGATTTCCACTATGATCAATCCCACCGGATCGTCAATCGGTTACAAGTTCTCACTAGAACTCTTCGGACACACTTGTTCTCTCTCACGGTGCCGCAACACCAACTTGGAGCTCACTAGCTCGCTCGAGGCCGCAACCTCTACAACTTCTCAATCGAAGAAAACGGTGATCAACACTTGACCACAAAGATAGCTCACACGCATAACCCTACAACCAAGATGAGAAAGTGAAACACTTGATATTGTGTAGTGCAAAAGCAAGTAGAGAAGTAGAGGAAAGGCTCAAGCTAAAACACCAAATTTTGAAAATAGTTGGCTCAAGAGAAAATCTTTTGCAAAGAGGCTAAACTATGAAAAACTTTGATGTAAGGCTTAGAAATCTTCTTATAAAGTTGTTTCATAGTCCCACTATTTATAGGGGATGAAAACCTGGCTAGAAAATATAGTAGATCCATTGGGACAAGACCCAACAAAAGACAAAACTGAATCTAGCCGTTGGGAGCCAAGTTAGTAGAAATTTCTGCTGCCGGTCGACTGCCAACGGTCGGATTTCTGATCGTTGGGAAAGCGGTCGACCGGACAGTCGACCGTGGTTCCCAAACAGAGAGTGAAACTCTTTGTCGGTCGATCGGGCCGGTCGACCGGAACAAACAGAGAGCACTGCTTTTGCAGCCGGTCGACCGGGTCGGTCGACCGAAGTGCACGGTTGCATTTGGTACATGTCAGTCGACCCCCCGGTCGACCGACAGAGCAATTTTGCTCTGCCAGCGGTCGACCGCGCGGTCGACCGCACGGTCGACCGGCTGAGGGCCAAAACAGGTTTTTAGATATCTTTTTGAAGTCAATATTTTTCCAACAAATTTTCTTTTAATAAGTAAATACAAAATAGAGTCTAGGGATTTGAAGAGCTAGAGTATGATCATAGATCAACAACAAAAAGATTAGAACTATATTTTGATAAAAATTCTTTTCTAAAAAAACTAGTTTTTTCAAAAATTGTTTTTTTTTTCGAAACTTAATTTTTCGAAACTTTGTTTTTCTAAAACTCGGTAAGAAACTAGGTGATAAATTTTTGCTAGAAAGCACAAAGGAATATGAAATGTGTGTGTGTGTGTGACAATCCCAAAAGCTATCAACTTCTTTCATCTTGGTTTTAACAAATGACTATAAATCTTAACTAAAATGGAAAGGTAAAAATACAAATCTTGAAATAGTCTTCTCGATATTGCTTGATCCTTGAGCTCTTCTAGTGTGTTAGGCTCTGGGATCTAAATCTTCTTGGCTTCCAAATGTGTGAGTCTTGTGATGGAGCCGAAATGCAACATATGTTTTTACCAGAAACTTAATTAAACAATTTTGTTAATACCTAATTACATATGGTTTGTTATCATCAAAACTAGGGCTAATGGCCTTTGGGCCAACAATCTCCCCCTTTTTGATGATGACAAAACACATGGAGTTATTACAAATATTTTGGGAAGAGACTTCAAGTGAAGCTCCCCCTTAACACATGCATATATAAGAATAAGACATAAAAGAGCTAAATGCACAATAAAAGCATATATAAAGGATATAACAGTTAGACTCATATGCCAACCATCTATGCATAACAAGGATACAGAGATATGAGAGTTTATGCACAAATGGTTACCTCCATCCATCCAAAAATACCTCCATCCTCCAAATAAGTGGTAGATGGATGGATCAATAAGAAACAAGAAACAATACATATATACCACATAGAGACAATAAAGATAGCTTCCATATCAGAAATAAATATGTCCATACAACATAGAGGTTCATGCCAGCCTCAAAAAAAATAAATACATAGCATATGTCCATAAAACAAACTACATATCCAAATACAGAAAATAAATACTCCAAACATAAAAACTAACTCCCTCAAATAACTCCATCAAAATATCTCTCCCCTTTTTGTCATCAACAAAAGGGGTCAACCTTCCTGGAAATCAGGGTCTTCTGGGGAAGCTGGTGCCTCAAGAACAACAGGAGGAGAGCCCATGCGTTGAAAGGAGGACCCGTGGGAGGAAGTGGCTGTGAGTGACCTCTCGGAAGAGGAGACGACCAAGTGTACCTATTGTAGATGTCATGGACGCAGGTCTGCATATAGCGAATAGAATCATAAATGTGATGGAGATCATTGTCCACGTTGCTCTAGCCACTGAAAGTGAGCGATCATCTGAGCGGACATCTGCTGGTTTTGCTCCCGAAGCTGAGTGGAGAGAGCTTGATAGGGATTAAAAGAAGCAGACAAAGATTCTTGAGCAACAACAGGTATGATAGGCTGCGGCTGAGGAGCAGGAGCACGCTCCCTAACACGCATCCTCTTGAGAAGATTACTATTGATGTCAACTGATGGTTCGATGGACCGTTCAGTGGAAAGATCGAATCTGAGTTGCTTCAGTAGACGTGTGATAAGCATCCCAACGGGCAAGTACCAGTTTGGGACCAGAAGATGATCGGACGTCATGTAGTCAATGATGAGTTTAGGAATATTTATTCTAATGCCTTTCAGAAGATAATAGATCAGAAGAGGAGCAGAACCCCTAGCGTGACTATACTCTCCTGATTTTGGCAGGAGGTTATAGAAAACGATTTTAGCTAAGACTTGGGCGGTGAGAGTGTAATACTTCACCTCCTTATTCCTAACTAAAGCAAGGTTATCATCATCGTGAAGCAAAATAGAGGCGGTGTGGGCAGACTCATCATCAGGATAATCAAATTCATGTAGATCCACATTATAAATATCTACCCCCTCACAGGAGAGGTGTAGGAGATGAGAAAATTTATCAAGGAAAATATTTCTATCCTTGCCCAAAACTCTAGACCTGATATGATTATTTTGGAAAGACAGGTTAGAGTAAAATAATGTACTATTTCAGGTTAAACTGGTTCTTTTATGGTGACAAAATGCTCAAGTGAACTAGTACTTAAAATATTAGCAAGATTAAGGTGCTCAAAATCACTAAGCACCACAGTCCTACCGGAGATAACAATTTTATTGTGGATTATTAAAAATCTATTAGATGCATTTTGGGAGATGAAGGGGTTGGAAGATGATTCAGGGGTTTTCCCCTTCTCAGATCTGGATCTTTTGGGCATGGTGAAGGATTAAACTGGATAATAGCACAAAATAAAGATGTATAAACAAGAATAATAAATAAAATTGAATAGATTAAGGAGAAATTTTGGTTATACCTAAAAATCCAAGAAAAATCTCTGAAAAATTGCAGATCTGGAGCCTGAGAAGGATTTTAATGAATTTTGTGGAAGAAATTTTGGATTGGAAGAGTTTTTAGTAGGTTAGATTTGGTTTGGGAGGAGGAGAATTAAAGTGGGGAGAAAGGAGAAGTCGGTGGAGAGATGAGAGAATGAAAGATTTGGGATTTAGGGCTTTATATAAAATCGGGTGAAAAATACTTTAGCCGACTCACGGTCGACCGCCCGGTCGACCGGCGCAAACCGAGAGCAAACTCAGTTTCAGTCGGTCGACTGGCTTCGGACAAATTTTTTTTCTTTTGTATTCCAAGCTAAATCGGTCGACCGCTCGGTCGACCGGGCCTATGACAGGCTAACTCGGTCGACTGGTTGGTCGACCGTATCTGCCCAAAACAGTTAAAAATTAAAATTTTTGTTCTAATGTTAATTTTCTTTTAAAAAGGAAATTAAAGACTAATATATTTTAACTTATAAAACAGGGAAATAATGTTAAAATATTAATAGGCATGAAAAACACATAAAAATTAATTTTTATTTTTATTATTATTAACAACATAATTTTTTTATTTTAATAATTAAGCAATAAATTTACGATATTAAAGCCGAATACCCCTTTAAGGGTTTTGAACTTCTCCTCGATATTCCTCTAGAAAAGAGTTAAGGCGCGCAATTGCTATCTCCATTTACTTGCTTAATTATGGTTAAATAAATTTTCATATTTGACAATAAAAACATTTATTAATCAAAAAAAAAATCTTTGATACATGGGCAAACAAAATATGGCTAGAATAGAAATAAAAGTAAACTAAATACACAATCTCAACTATAGTCAAGATACAAAAAAAAAAGGGCATGCAAGTCAATATAATTAAAGCATATTATCACAAAATGAAACTAGCAAATCCTATGCATGTATAGGTCTAGCTAGAAATAAAATTCTCAAGTGGAGAAGTTACCAAACCAAGGGCAATCTCCAAAATAGGTGCCTCTTTGATAGCGATGCAAGTGATGATTTGTTCGTTGAGCCTTGATGCATCCAACACCCGGCACCATCTCCCCCTAAGTCTTGGAGGAGGATGACGCACTTGTATCAATCAAATTTGACGTGTCCTTTGGTACCCAAATCTTTTGGGTCCTATGGTGTTAGTACTTTCTTGAACCCAAACATTTTTATTTATCATGTTTAATTTTGCATAACAAAATTTAGCCAAATGGTCTTTGCGGCCACAATGAGCACAAGTATATACTTTTCTATACATAAATGCATGCTTGTGTTGATGTGTGTGTGCATGCTTTTCATGATGTGTGTTTGATGCATGAGGAGTGTGTTTCCTCTGGGTTTTTTCTTAGGAAACATAGATGCAAATTTGTTCATGTCAAATGTACACTTTTTCAAAGTAGTATCCAAAACCTCAATGCGTTTTTGAATATCCAAAAATTCATTTTTATTGTAAGTGATACTTGGGCTTTTACTCTTATAAGTAGTTTTATATTTTTCAAAATCTATTTTCATTTTCTCAAAAGATTTTGACAAATTATTTTTCTCATTTAAAACAATCTCAAATTTGTTCTTTAATAAATCATTTTCCTTTTTCAACTTTTTATTTTGAGCAAGAGAAATTTCATATCTATTTTGTAATTCTTCAAAAAATTGTGCAAATTCATCTATGGTTAAATCCTCATCTTCTAAAGAGTTTTCTAGGTTTATCTTAGAAGCTTTATCACCATGTGCCATGAAGCATATGTGTGCGGTGTCGATCTCCTCTTCAGATTCTGTCTTCGAGTCATCCCACGTGGCCACCGTCGCCTTCTTCTTCTTTTGCACATTCTTGGAGGTTGTAGCTTGTAGAGAGGGGCAATCCACAATTAGATGACCCGTTCTTTTGTAATGGAAGCACGGACCCGTTTTCTCCCTTTTCTTTTCAAGTCTTCCTGAGGTCTTCCTCTTCGGAAGTTGCTTTGTCTACCTTTCTTGTAGAACATCTTGCCCACTTTTCTAATGAGCATGACAAAGTCCTCATCGTAGTCTTCCGATTATTCATCTTCATCAAAGGAGGATGGAGTCACCTTGAAAGCTATTGCTTTCTTCTTTGGAGCCTCCCTTTCTTCTCTCACCTTCATTTCCATCTCATGGGTTTTGAGATTACTGATGAAGCCGGAGAAGTCCATCTCCTCCCTATCATTTAGCTCCTTGAGGGTGGTTGCCTTGACTTCCCAAGATTTGAGAAGGGCTCTAATGACCTTTCAGATCTTTTGGTCATTATCAATCTTGTCACCTAAAGAGGATAAAGCATTAGTGATCTTGGTGAATCGAGTGAGCATTTCATCTATACTTTCATTTTCAAGCACATAAAAATTCTCATATTGAGAACAGAGCAAGTCAATTTTAGATCTCTTGACTTGCGATGTCCCCTCATGGGTAATGATAAGATCATTCCAAACTTCATAAGCGGATTTGCAATTAATCACACGAGAAAGGTCATCTTCATTTAATGCTTATGTAAGTGCATATTGGGCTCTAGCATTGGCCTCATAGTCCTTAGCGGTTGCTTCGGACCATGTATCCTCATCACTGTGAGGTTCAACAAATTCTTTGGTAATGGATTTGACAACTCTAACTCCTAGGGACTTTAGGAATAGGTTCATTTTGACCTTCCAAATAGGAAAGTTCAACCCATCAAATTTGGGTGGGGACTTTAGCTAGAGAAGTCAACTGATGCCATGAAAACAAGTTAGTGCACAAACAAATAATAGATGCAACAAATAAATATAGCCAAATAAAGAGGATCTCCCTAAGGTGGTTAAACCAAAATGCTAGGGTTAGGCTCTGATACCAATTGAAAATCACCTAGAGGGGGTGAATAGGTGATGGCTATACTTAAAGGCTAATAATACGGAATTAAAAACAAATTAGCAATAAGCAATAACAATTAGATAAAGCTTGCAAAAGAGTAAGCAATATAAGTGCAAGTAAAGAGAGAGTAGAGTTTTGAGAGATAGTAGGCAATCGCAAACACAATGATATGTTTCGAGGTTCGAGCCACTGCTCTACGTCCCCGCCTTCAACACGATGAAGGATTTCCACTATGATCATCCCACCGGATCGTCAATCGGTTACAAGTTCTCACTAGAACTCTTCGGACACATTTGTCCTCTCTCACGGTGCCGCAATACCAACTTGGAGCTCACTAGCTCACTCGAGGCCGCAACCTCTACAACTTCTCAATTGAAGAAAACGGTGATCAACACTTAACCACAAAGATAGCTCACACGCACAACCCTACAACCAAGATGAGAAAGTGAAACACTTGGAATTGTGTAGTGCAAAAGCAAGTAGAGAAGTAGAGGAAAGGCTCAAGCTAAAATACCAAATTTTAGAAATAGTTGGCTCAAGAGAAAATCTTTTGCAAAGAGGCTAAACTATGAAAAACTTTGATGTAAGGCTTAAAAATCTTTTTATGAAGTTGTTTCATAGTCCCACTATTTATAGGGGATGAAAACCAGACTAGAAAATACAATAGATCCGCTAGGACAAGTCCCAACAAAAGATAAAACTGAATCTAGCTGTTCGGAGCCAAGTCAACAGAAATTTCTGCTGCCGGTCGACCGGCCAGTCGACCGCCAACGGTCTGATTTTTGACCGTTGGGAAAGCGGACGATCGGACAGTCGACCGAGGTTCCCAAACAGAGAGTGAAACTTTCTATCGGTCGACCAGGCCGGTCGACCGGAACAAACAGAGAGCACTGCTCTTGCAGCCGGTCAATCGGGCCGGTCGACCGAAGTGCACAGTTGCACTTGGTGCATGTCGGTCAACCGCCCGGTCGACCGACAGAGCAGTTTTGCTCTGCCATCGGTCGACCGCACGGTCGACCGGCTGAGGGCCAAAACAGGTTTTTGGATATCTTTTGAAGTCAATAGTTTTCCAACAAATTTTCTTTTTATAAGTAAATACAAAATAGAGTTCTAAGGGTTTGAAGAGCTAGAGTGTGATCATAGATCTACACCAAATAAATTAGAACTATATTTTGATAAAAATTCTTTTCTAAAATGAAAAAACTAGTTTTTTACAAAACTTGTTTTTTTTTTCGAAACCTGATTTTCCGAAACTTTGTTTTTCTGAAACTCGGTAAGAAACCAGTAATAAATTTTTGCTAGAAAATACAAAGGAATATGAAATGTGTGTGTGTGTGTGTGTGTGATAATCCCAATATCAACTTCTTTCATCTTGGTTTTAACAAATGACTATAAATCCTAATTAAAATAGAAAAGGTAAAAATACAAATCTTGAAATAGTCTTCTCGATATTGCTTAATCCTTGAGCTCTTCTAGTGTGTTAGGCTCTGCGATCTAAATCTTCTTGGCTTCCAAATGTGTGAGCCTTGTGATGGAGCCGAAATGCAACATATGTTTTTACCTGAAACTTAATTAAATAGTTTTGTTAATACCTAACTACATATGGTTTGTTATCATCAAAACTAGGGCTAATGGCCTTTGGGCCAACACAATCTACCTTTGCAGTCTCTTGTGGACTAGCTGCCAAGTTAATACGACTATCTCTGGCAGGGGATTCAAAGTTTAGTATGTCTTAGTCTATCATGTTCAGTTTATCACCTCTGAATAGACGAGTCCCTAAAATCGGGTTCACCTCCATTTTGTCATCATGTCTAGATTATCACCTCTAAATGGCAAAATTTCGATCAATCATATCTAATTCGTCATCTTTAACTAACAAATTCTAGACTTCATCTTCCTAGTTCAGTAGGAACTATCGCATGGTTTGGTGTCTAATCCATCATAACCTATTTATAAATCCGATGGTCTTTAATCTGTCATGTTAAACAGTAAACCTATGAATAGTAAGATTGTCAAATTCACTTTGTCCCATTCTTATCCCAACAAGATTTGAATCGAGTCGTTTCTTAAATCTATTGGTGATAGTTTATCGAATAACTAATTCTATCATGTTGTTGACCTCTGAATAGATTAGTTATACGGTTATCTCCTTTCTTTTAAGGGTTGTAATATAACCTGAAAGTATTGCAAATGCAGAAGATAAAACAAGCAGAAAATGCAATAGAAGAGTCAAATAAAATTACTTTTTATTGATTCAAAAAGAAAAAAGGGGATATATGGATTACAAGCTACGATGATGCTTCGTAGGACTTGATCCGTTCTTCGAGGGTAGCCAGCTTGTTCTTCCTCTCTTTAGCAGCTCTGACAAATGCCTGCGATCTTAACTCAGCTTCATTAAAGTTCGCTGTCTGGGACAGACGAGCCTCAATTTCAGCAAAGTTGCCCTCTGTTCTATCTCTTGCTGCAGGACTTCATCATTTTGGGCTTTGAGCTGCTCCAGCCGAGCGATCTCCTCAAGACGCACCGGTTCAGCCTTGGACAGGAGAAGATTAGCCCTCTTGATCATCTCCTTGACCTTCTCAATTTTATCCTCAGCATCAAGAAGAACGCTATTGGAAGCGTCATTGGCATCTCCAATTTCTACTTTCCTTGTTTCCAAGGATTTTAAATATGAAGATATTGCCTTGGCTGCTTCTTGTGCTGCAAGGTGAGCCTCACGCATTTGAGCAATGAGGCGTTCAAGCTCTTTGTCAACTGAGGAATCCAAGTCTGAACTGCTAAGGTGGCGCAATTCGCCCACGTCCTTCTTAAGCCTCTCCACCAGAAGCTCTAATGTGGCTGCCTGGTCATCCCCTCCAAAGTCTCGAATGCTTTCAATATTTTGAGAGAGGACCACCTTTAGAGCAGAAAATGAGGTAGTTAAGTCTTTCAAGACCAAAGCAACGGATCGCTTTAGGCTCTTGTAAAAACTGTCAACCATCTCAGCCACAAATTCTTTCTCGGCTTCAACTACTTCCCGGTGAGCGAGTAGTCCCAGAAGACAAAGCTTCTATCAGTTTCACTGTCATAATGGTGAAGGAAATGGCATAAGCAATGGCTGAAGAAAGACGAGGGATCGTCGGTGATCGGGGAGGAGTCTTCATTGAAACTAGTACACCAGCCACGATGGAAACAGGGCTGGTAACTATTTCAGAAAGAACTGGCTCGACGACCAGCATCAGAGATGTAGGGCTGGTAATTATCCTTAGTCCGGTGGTTGCCAGGACTGGTAGCGTCAAAGAAGCCACTTTCATCTCACCAACCGATTTAGCTGAGAGTGTAATGGGTTCCGCAGCTGTCGTCTCCTCGGCTACCTTAGATTCACTAGTAGGCTCAGGCTGGTAAGAGGGTAAGTTGTGATACAAGACATCCAACTCTGCAGCATCCGTAGTAACTGAAGTACTTGTCTCTTCCATGAATTCCCTGGGAAGACTCGCTGGTTCTCTTGAAGTCGATGCACATAAAGGCGAAACACCTGCAAAAGTACTTTATTGAAACAAGAAATGATGATGTCAAGGAAGGGTTGCTTACAAATGGTCAAGGTATTACCTCTGCCTCAACCACCTCGACAACAGTGTCCCCCAGGACTCCCTCGATGGCAGCCCTTATTCCAGCGGGCTCCATGGAAGAAACTTTAGCAGTAGTGGGGAGAAGCTCCAGAAGCGACCTCAGGAAGAACTTCAGCCATCCTGACGGCTTCCATAACCGGGATGTCTGGCTTGCCTTCGCTCGCCGAGGGCTCTGTAAACCATCCTCTGGAGCTTGAGGCCGTTGAGCTCTCTTTCGAGGCACCGACACCTGAAGGACCTGAAAAAAACACCTAGAGGGGGGGTGAATAGGTGTAAATGCTAATCTAGAAACTAAATGCGCTAAATGCGGAAGCTTAAACAAATTTTGCAATCACACTTAATACAACCAACAAGTGTAGCCGAATTCCCCGTGAAGGGCTCTGGACTAACTCATCTTGATTCCCCTAAATAAGGGTTGAGGTGCTATATGAAGCTCTTGTGGTTAAGTATAAGTGAGGCACACACACAAGCATATAATAGATATGGCAATATGAAACAATGCTCAACACAAGCAAATATGATATGATGATATGAATGATGCTTTGCACAAATAAAAAAGAGAGAGGGTTAGAGAGACAATGGATCAAACGCTAACAACAAGATATGTTTCGAGGTTCGAGCCTCTAGCTCTACATCCCCGCCTTCACCACCGTGAAGGATTTCGAATCCACTATCTCCCACCGAGGGAACCTCCACCGAGGAGGATTTGTTACAACAATAGGAGTACCAAACTCCTCTCTCAAACACCGCCTCACAACCGAGGGGTAGGCCCGTAGCCAAACAACAACCAACACCTCTACCGAAGAGGGTTTACAAACCAAACTCCACCTCTCACTAGAGGGAGCAAACCAACCAACTCAACCTCTACCAAAGAGGGAGCAAACACCTCTCCAATCAACCTCTACCAAAGAGGGTACACAAATACAAGGAGGGTTTACAACTAGTGGTGTATCACAACCACAAACAATCTCTCTTTTCCACAAAACAAGATCCTAATAGAATAGGATAGAAGATAGGCTCAAGTGTGGAAAAACAAAGTGTTTTGATCAAAGAAAATCTCTTGGGAAAATACCAAATTGATATAGAAATGAAGAACAAGAAACCAATTCCCAAAAACTTGTTTTCTTTGAAAATAACAAAACACTAAAAACAAACAAGATGAATCTTTTTGCTCTTTAAACTGTTTTGAAAACTTCTTTTTAAAACCAGAGAGTAGGGAAAAATTAGCTCAAAAAATCTTCGCCAAAATCCCAAAGAAATGGGGTTTATATAGGCCAAACAGAAAACTAGCCGTTAGGCTGATCTGTCAGCCTGACAGGCCTGCGGTCGACCGGCCCCGGTCGACCGCCAATGGTCAGAAATATGACCGTTGGAGCAAACCGGTCGACCGCCCGGTCGACTGCCCAGATACAGAGAGCAGGGCTCCCAGATACAGAGAGCAGGGCTCTCTGGTCCGGTCGACCGACCGGCCGACCAGCCCTGTGTCTGCCAGACGTGCACAAAGTGTGCACGTCGGTCGACCGCAACGGTCGACTGGCCCTTGGTTCGGTCGACCGTACGGTCGACCGACCTGGCCTGTCAGCCACAGTCTGGGTCAGAAACTGGGTCAGAAAAACAGTTAAACATATTTCTAAAAATTCTTTTAAGTCTTGTAAAAGTCCCCAAAAATAGTTTTAACATTTTGCATTGATATATAAACATGTGATAAAAATTTCAACTCAAATATCAAGCAAGTTAGACTATTTTTGTGTCTAAACATTTTACCAAAAACCAAAACTTGTATTTTATCAAACTTGTATTTTTCAACACATGAATAGGAAAGTCAAAATAAGTTTGTTTAAAAGTTAAGCATGCATGTATAGAAAGAATACATCTACTATACATATAAACCATTTAAACTTGTTTCGATCAATCTATTCATGAAAACAAATATCGGTTAAACTAAAAACCGAAAAATCATAAAACGTGTGTGTTGTGCACTTGAGCATATCAACTATTCTAAGCTTTACACATGGATCTAAACACACTAAACTAAAACTAGGATACCTAAGTCTTCTTGATGATCTTCCATCTTCAAGCCGACTCGATCCCAAACGTGATCCACCGAGTGCAAAGGTATGATCTTGATGCTCGGGCACTGGAATCACTAAGTGAAGGCTTCCAAACTCCTCTTTTTGAAGCAATCACCAACTAATATCTTGTTCAATGATCTGTAACTAAAATCAAAAGATTATTAGTAAACATAACAACATGAGTTAATCATCATCAAAACTAGAGAGGAAGGCCTCTGGGCCAACAGGACCGACACCAGCTGAATCACCCTCAGAATCCTCAGAAATGACGAAGTAACTGGCTTCATCGCCCTCCTATAGGTAAACATAGGATCGTAATAATCCCCCTATTCTCCTGCGGCTTCGTTCCTGGATCACAAGTTAAACAAGTAAGCTGCATGATATATATATATATATATATATATATATATATATATATATATATATATATATATATATACATATATACATACATACATACATATATATATATATATATACATGTCATGTTGCAAAAATGGAACTGGTCATAACCAGGCCGGGAACAGCTTTGTCAGTTGCTTGTTTCTACGCCGATAGCTTGATAACTAACAGGGAAGGAGGAGGAGCAACTGCAGCTGATTCACCCTCTGTAATAACAGTGGGAGTGTAGCAACGAGGCTTCTTTACCACCCTCTTCCTGTGGGATCCACCTTGCCGCTTTCGCTTGAAATGGACGTCAGGATCTTCTTCTTCACCTCGTCCACTTCCACGTCTTCCATAGAGGCCGTGCCTACCCCACCGGGAGCATCTGCTGGAGCCTCAGCACCTGTAACTTCTTCAAAGCGAGGGCTTTCAGCGTCCGAAGCCTCACTGACAGCTGCGACAATAAACTCTGGAATGCCTGGCACCCGGACGCTTTTGCCGTCACCCTTCTCTATGACTTTCTGCTTCAGTCGCTGGGGCTTCCACTTCAAGATAAAGGAGTTAATAGAAAATCCGATTGGCGCGGAGCTTGAAGTTCTGTACCATTGGCAGAACCCCAAAGTCATCAGCTGGTTTGGGGTCCTGAACGGCATGCACAGCCGTGCCTCGGTACAACCAGCAATGAAGTACTGCCAAGCGCGAGCACCATCAATTAGGCTCCCCATGAAAGCAAGGTTAGTGTTCGGGTTGCCAACATAGAGTTGGTCATACCCAAACTGACGAGCAAACGGCTGGGGACGTATGGCTCCAAATAGCAGGTGTCCCCGCTCCTATACACAAGGTGAGAAGGCCGGATGCTAACCGGCCATTCGAAGATTCCCCGGCTCAGCGACGTCTCTTACCGTCCTTAACATCCTTGAATTCCTCACCATATCCCTCATCGCGAATATAGGAGAAGCACCGGAAGAGACTATACACGTCGTACTAGCACAACAACTTATGGACCGCAGCCACGTAGGTCCGTGACCACGAGGAACCCTCAAATCGGCGAAGGTGCGCTACCCGAACACCCTCTGGAGGCTCTTCACCAGCTTGACTAATAGCTGGACAGTGAAGATTGAACCATGCCATCAAGTAAGTATATGAAAATCCGATCCTGGGGTTCGGTCTGTCACGGGGTAAGATCGTCCCTTTTCCCATCTTCGTTGCCAGTGGTCAGCAGAAAGCTTCCGTTAATGTAAGAAGACCTCGCTGAATACATCTCACCATCGCCAGAAGAAGTCCAAGAGAGCGACCGTGTACCAGACAAACGGCCGACAATAAGACAGTGGGGAGGATGACATCGCTAGAAGGAGAAGGCACCACACACCTCTTCAACAAAACTGATAAAAAACCCGACTAAAAGTGCTTTCCGGGACATTGGTTGACGGGCCTGATGATGAGAACTCCTGAGAATGTCACCCTTCTTATAGATGCCATCATCTTCTTTCAGAACAATATCTCCCTGGGCATGCTCTTTCATCCTCCGAAAGATTTCCTCATTCGCAACACCGTAGTGAGCCGCTTCAGGGGCATCCTTCAGGTTAGGCAACAGATAATTCCCCAGCTCTTCGAACTGCTCCCTTATGATTTCCATGCATGCTTGAGCAGATGTAGAAATGGCACATCAACTCGCAATAAGTTTCGAACAAAGCAGGCTCCTATTTTTCCAAAAGCGCCAATTCCACTTCGCATGAGAAGTATTCTTCATAAGGGAGATAGCCCATTGGCAAAGCAGAGACTTCCCACATCTCATGCAAAGCCATGCCCAATTCGCCTACAGGTGTAAAGAAAGTCCCTATAGCTGGGTAGTATAATTTAAAGATGGCGTAGAAGTTCGCTACGCTCATCTGGATGCCATAACAGGTTGCTCTGACAGCCTCATAGAGTCCCAGGCTCTCTAAATCTTCCTCAAAATGGGCCAAGAAATATAGGGTCAAATCCCTCCACCAGGCCTTGGGAGGATGAATCCTGCCTGGGGTCCTGAAATCAGATACTGGGTAGTTGCCATTGACCCTAAAGAACTGATTTCCAAAGATTTGACCATAGCTGGATTTTCCCCCACCGGGATATCTTGGAGAACATTTCCGGGGTGAAGACCCAATATGCAGCGAGGAGGACCTGCCGTTGTATAGCCAGGAAAGCAGTTATCAAAATGCCCACATGGACTGAGTCAGTGGTCCGAATCACTTGCCACTTCATCATCCGAGGCCTTTTCACGCACTGGAAGAAGGATAGTAGAAAATGACGCTTGTTGGACGGGAGGTAGTGCTTCTCACCATTCAAATTAAAGATCCACTGCCCTTCCCCGGCTGGCAGCTGATGATCTGTGTCAGGTGCTGCATCTCCAAGCATGAAGCCGGGCTTCCGATAAATCTTTCGGTCACAATCTTCTAGAGGAGCAGTAGTCAGGATAGTCCTCATTGTACGTTGATCCCTGGTATGGATCAGGGCATCGTGGCCAGGAGTGCTCCGCTTACTGAACAACGAAGCTTGCCCCGGGAATTATAGGCTGACATTTCCATCCAGTCCCCTGGCCGATCCGAAGAGGCTGTTTAAGGGTCCCGGAGTATAATGGACTGCAGGAAAAAAAAAGAGAAACTATATTAGTCCAGCAGCCAAAGAAAAGAGAAGCTAAAGCAAAAAAAAATTGCTAAGGCATAGCTTCGCTCTCCGAGCAAAGCTAGCCTAGCATTAGCTTTTCCCCGAAGCTCAGCTTTGTACTCTGCACGAAGGCAGAGTGAAAAAAAAATCACTAAGTGTTAGTGATTAGCTTCGCATTCTGTCGCTAACAGAATCTAAAAAGCCCCAAGGGCTAACTTCGCTGGAAAGGCACTTGTGCCTAAATATATTCAAAGGACTTTAAAGTCTCTTTCCAGCTACGCTTCCAGAGCTAGCTTAGCATCCTGTCATTTGACAGAACGTGAACAGCCCCAAGGGCTAGCTTCGCATAAAGCTTGGAAAAGAATCCATTCGGTTTCTAAGAGAGTGTGACTCCCTAAGATCACTGGATCACGATGAATCGCTCCAGATTCACCATGAAATAGCCAAGAATCAACTTCGAAAAGAGATGAACATCTCTGGAAAAAGGGAAAACTCCCTACCCGCTATGGGGCACTCGATGATCGAAGGAGGAGATGGCGCCTCCATAGCAGAGGTCGCTGCCTCTTTGCCTGCGCGTCGTTTGGGGGCTATGAAGAACTGAGAAGTTCTGAAAGTCTGAATGGGGGAGAAGAAGGAGAAAGAGATTTGCTCTCTGAAAATTCAAAGCGTTTTTTTAAGAGAAGGTAATTCTCTTTTTCAGCCCATCGGGCATTTATAGACATGAAATTGTCTAGCTTCGCCTCCTCAAAAGAAGCACAGGCGGTCGTTTCAAATTTATTTGAAACGGCCCCCAAGCGCCTTCTCTGAGAAACCTTACTCCGATGAGGGCTAACTCCGCTGTGAGTTCAGTATTGACTTCGCTCGATGCTTGGTTAACTACGCTAAAAGCTAAGCTCTAGCTCCGCTGAGAGCTCATCTTTAGCTTCGAGGAAATTTTACGCTAGCTCCGCTGAGAGCTCGTTTCTGACTTAGCTGGAAACCATCTTTAGCTTCACTGGAAGCTTAACTCTGCTAAGAGCTTTTATTTCCTTCTCTGAGAAAGGCCTATGGAGAAAATCGAGTGTGATCACTTAGTGTACGACTGCATCAGATGGATTTCTCCCAACCTAAGCCAGTCCATTCCAGATTCTTCCAGAGTTCAAGAAGAAAGGACATGGAGTAAAGTAAATGAGCAAAAAATAAAAATTTTATTGATTCAAAAGAGAAGATACATTGATAATACATCAAGATTGTCTTTCATACAATAGAGTCTTTGCTCCAAAGGCATACAAGTTGTCCTATCTACTTTCAAGATGATGAGTCGTCCCAAGACCACCAGACAACTAGACACGAAAGGTCTTCCTCCTTCACAGGGTCGTAATCCTTTGCTTAATGCAGATTTGCCACCAGAAAGCTGGATCTTCCTTAATCAAAACTGGCAAAGGAAGGATCCAAGACCTAACTGGTGACGTCCGCCTTCCCGAAGTGGATCATCTCGGATAAGTGACTACCAGCCTCTTCCCGAAGTGGATCATCTTGGATAAGCGACTACCAGCCTCTTCTCGAAGTAGATCATCTCGAATAAGCGATTGTCGACCTCTTCTCAGAATACGCATCAGCTGTTCTAGTATGTTCCTCCTACTTATGATCAAAGCTTCGACTTGAAAATCAAGGGGCATGCTTTTATTCTCCTCCATCAGGTCGAAAGAATTCGGAGCATAGTATACTGCAATGCAAATAGGAAACGAGTTTGCATTAAATAAAAAAAAGAGGGTGAAATGCTAAGTCAAAGTTTTGTTCTTTAAGCGAAGCTAATCCAGATCCGGCCCTGTTATGCCCTGAGGATGAACTTCAGATAAGCAGAGGATAGCCTCGCTTGCATGATAACGTTAGACCGGCGTAGCAAAAGCCAGGTCTCAGTTCCGCTAGACAATTATGTCGGACAAGCCTAAAAAAAAATAGGCTAAGTCCTAGCCTCGCCATATGGCCAGGCTAGACTGGCCCAGAAGGGCACAATCTTAGCCCCGCCTATATGGCAAGACTGGCACAACCTCAAAAAGGCCAAGTCCTAACTCGCCTGTATGGTGAAGCTAAAACTGGTCTAGAAAAGGTGAGGCCTAACCCTCGCCTATATGACAGGTTTAGCAGGTAAAGGCAGGAGCTTCGCCTAGAAAAATCCTTCGCCTGATCAGGCAGAATATTAGCTTTGCCAAGAAGCTTAAAAAGGGCTGAAATCCTTCTCCAAAGATCAGTCAAATGCAGAGACCAAGGAAATTCAATCCCTGAAATAGCTGGTAAAGTTAAGAAAATTAAGGGAGAAAAACTCCCTAAAGTCACTAGTTTATTGGTAAGGTCTCTGGATGACCGAGACTCACCAGCTCTTTGAAAATAACCTAGAGGGGGGTGAATAGGTGATAATGCTAATCAATGGATAATTTAAAAATATGATGCAACAATCGCCCAAAACAAGACTAAGAGCCGAATACCCCGTAAAGGTTCTGAACTCCTTCCTCCTGATTCCTCTTGAAATGAGTTAGAGGTGCGCAATGCAACCTTGTTGTATGGGACTATGATTGACAAGATGAATGAAAACAAATGAATCTTGCAATGAAGATTGAAAGCAAGTGATAGTAACAATGAAGTAAAGCAAGAATTAAGTGCAAGTAAACCAAACGCAAACACCGAGAATTATTATCGAGGTTCGAGCACCCAGCTCTACTTCCCGCCTTCCCCAGAAGGATTCCAACCACTTCCACTATCACAAAGATGTTACAAATTCACCGGAGTACCCAACTCCACAATCTAAGTACAAGCAATCTCTTAGTAGTCAAAAGACCACAAACTCTCTCTTGCAAAATTCTCTTCCCTTACAAAGGTCCTTAGAGAACAATGAGTAGGAATGAAGCTCTTGTGTGTAAAGAAAAAGAAATCAGAGAGTTCTTGAAAACACTTCAGAAAATGAGAGAGAATTTCAGCACAAAAACCAAGAAATCAAAGCTCTTTTGAATGCCTTAAACTTTTGAAACTTTTGCAAATTTTTCTTGTAATCAATCTCTCCCTAAACACTCCTATTTATAGTAAAGGGCTAGGGTTAGAAGATAAAACTCACTTAAGGCTAATAAGAAAGTATTAGGATCAGCAAATGACATTTAAACCCTTATTAGAGAGAAAAGACAAAATAAATCAGCCTTAAAATTATAGCCGTTACTGTTCAAACGGCTATTCCGGTCGACCGGTCGGTCGACCGAAGTACAAAAATAAGAGCCGTTGCAGGCACTCTCGGTCGACCGTCCGGTCGACCGAAAAATACAGAGAGCAATGGTCTTGCAGTCAGGCAGGAGTCGGTCGACCGCCGGGTCGACCGTGAAACGTGCACACGGATACGCACTGCTGCCAGAACCTCGGTCGACTGGGGGTCGGTCGACCGGCTTGACCTGACACAGGGTCGGCTGACCCGGATGGTCGCCGGCTCAGGTCAAAAGCCAAAAAAAAACGGAATTTTGAGGAGAAATCTATTTTTAACAAAAAAATTTTGAATAGAGATATATATAATGGATAAAAGGAGTTTGTAGGCTGAAGATTGTATAAAAACTATTTTTGTACATATTATAGGAAATATTTTTGGAAACAAGATGTGCGCAAAAACGTGTGTGATAGAGCTTCAAACCTATTCACTATTCTTTAACAAAACTCTAAACTAAAAACAAATATAATAAATTATCTTGAGCAATCTTGAAGTCTTGAGCCATGCAATGCTTTAGCTAGAGCCTTCTCTTCTAAGTTCCTTTCTTAATGTGCTATAAGCCTTCATTGCTCCATGAACCTAGAAAGTCTTGCAAAAGCTAGCAATGGTCTCCAAATATGGTACTAACCTGAAACTTATCTTAAACAAACTAATTAGTACCAAATAGCTCTTATTTGTTTTGTTATCATCAAAACTCTAAACAAATGGAGAGTGTAACCTTTTGGGCCAAACAATCTCCCCCTTTTTGATGATGACAAAACAAATAGGCTATAAGCAAAAATATAGGGGAGGAGAAAGCTCCCCCTCAAATTATGCTATCATGAAAACAATGTAAGGTGCAAGCAAAAATCATAAGATTAAAAATCATGAAATAAAATACTTGCAAAACACTTAAACTTAAAACCAAGAATTTATAAAAACCAAGAATTTATAAAGACACATCCAAAAACCAAAAACATATATCCAAAAACCAAAAACATGTATAAACTCATATGGAACAAAAACCATATTAGCTCATAATTCTATCATAAAAACTCATTCTCCCCCTTTTTGTCATACATCAAAAGGGTTATGAAAACATTTTTATTCAATAACACAAACATTAAGTTCACCACAAATGAATGAAAATTTAGCAAAATCAAGTGGTTTAGTGAAAATATCGGCAAGTTGCAAATCCGTAGAAACATAATCAATATCTATATCTCCTTTCTCAAAATGATCTCTAAGAAAGTGATATCTAATCTCAATGTGCTTGGTCTTACTATGTTGATTTGCATTCTTAGTCATGTGTATAGTACTAGTATTATCACAAAATATTTTTATATGGTTATAATGCAAATCATAATCAAGGAGAGTATGTTTCATCCAAAGGACTTGTGCACACAAGCCCCCGCGGCAACATACTCCGCCTCGGCGGTTGAGAGAGCTACGGAATTTTGTTTCCTAGAGGACCATGAAACAAGACAATTACCAAGAAATTGACATGTCCCACTAGTACTCTTTCTATCTACTCTACAACCCGCATAGTCGGCATCCGAATAACTCGTCATTGAGAAATCTCCGGTTTTCGGATACCATAGACCCATTCCAATTGTGCCCTTAATATAACGAATAATGCGTTTTATCGCAATAAGATGGGACTCTTTGGGACACGATTGAAATCTAGCACAAAGACACACACTAAACATGATGTCCGGCCTACTTGTCGTTAAATACAAAAGACTTCCTATCATGCTTCTATACAATTTAATATCAACATTTTTACCTTGGTCATCCTTATCAAGCTTGGTTGTAGTTGCCATGGGAGTGTTGCAAACCTTTGAGTCTTCAAGTCCAAACCTCTTTACGAGTTCCTTTGCGTATTTGGCTTGACATATGAAGTTCCCATCTTGCAATTGCTTGATTTGGAGTCCAAGAAAGAAATTAAGCTCACCATGGAGGACATTTCAAACTCACATTGCATAACCTTTTCAAATTCCTTGCATAAAAACTCATTAGTAGAACCAAAAATTATATCATCAACATAAATTTGCACAATTAAAATGTCATTATCAACATGCTTAGTGAATAGTGTTGTATCTACTTTGCCTTTAATAAAATCATTTGAAATGAGAAAACTAGAAAGCCTTTCATACCAAGCTCTTGGAGCTTGTTTCAATCCATACAAAGCTTTATCAAGTTTAAAAATAAAATTAGGATGAACATGATCAATAAAACGGGAGGTTGTTCAACATAAACTTCTTCATTTATAAAACCATTCAAAAATGCACTTTTCACATCCATTTGAAAAAGTTTAAAATTTTTGAAAGATGCAAAAGCTAGTGTCATCCGTATGGCTTCAAGCCGTGCTACGGGTGCAAAGGTCTCCTCAAAGTCAATTCCCTCAACTTGAGTGTAACCTTGGGCCACTAACCTAGCCTTATTCCTAATGACATTACCGGACTCATCTATCTTGTTTCTAAAGATCCACTTAGTACCAATTATTAGTTTATCGTGGGGCCTAGGAACAAGGTGCCAAACTTGGTTGCGCTCAAATTGATTGAGTTCCTCTTGCATGGCTAGCAACCAATATGAGTCCGCCTCGGCTTCGAGGATGCTTTTGGGTTCAAAATGAGAAATGAAAGCAAAGTTACCACATAGGTCATGGAGTTTGGAGCGAGTTGTTACCCCTTTAGATGCATCACCTAAGATGAGCTCCTTGGGATGATTTGTAGCGTATCTCCAAGCTTTAGGAAGCGGTAGAGAGCTTTCCTCTTTATCCTCTTGAACATCACCAATTGATTCTAGCTTTTCGTCTTGAGCGGATGAGTCCTTCAAGGATAGTCTCTCCATATTATCACCTAATGGTTCAATCTCTACAACATTCTCAACAAACACATTAGATTCTTCAAATTTAACATGCATGGATTCTTCAATGGTAAGTGAAGATTTATTGAATACTCTATAAGCTTTACTAGTTGTAGAATATCAACAAAAATTGCTTCATAAGCCTTAGCATCAAATTTACCCAAGTTATCTTTAGTGTTCAAAACAAAACACTTGCATCCAAAAACTTTAAAATATGCAACATTAGGTTTTCTAGAATGATACATTTCAAAAGATGTTTTGGAAGAATTTTTACATAAATAAATACGATTTGATATATAGCATGCGGTGTTTACGGCCTCGGCCCATAGATATTGAGGGAGGTCATACTCACTTATCATTGTCCTAGCCATCTCTTGAAGTGTTCTATTTTCCTTTCTACAACTCCATTTTGTTGTGGAGTTCTAGGACAAGACATTTCATGCTTAATTCCCTTTTCATCACAATAAGTCATGAAGAGTTGATTAACAAACTCACCACCTCTATCACTCCTTATTCTCAAAATCGAAAAACCCTTTTCTTTTTCAACTCTTTTTCGAAAAATCTTAAAATGAGAAAAAGTTTGATCTTTGTGTTCCAAGAAGAAAACCCAAGTGAAACGGGAAAAATCATCAACTAAAACAAATGCAAATCTACTACCATTTAAGCTCTTAGTTTTAGTAGGTCCAAAAAGATCCATATGAATTAATTCTAAAGGCCTAGTTTACTTGATATCCTTGATTGGTTTGAAGGAAGACTTGGTTTGTTTCCAAGTTGGCACGCACCACAAATGCGGTCTTTCTCAAACTTCAAGCAAGGAATACCCTTCACCAATTCCTTTGAATTAATCCTAGAAAGATGGTCAAAAGATGCATGTCCTAATCTTCTATGCCAAAGCCAAGAATTTTCATCAAAAGCATTTAAGATTTAGTAGAACATTCCACATTAAGCATGTCAATGATATAAACATTATCATCACGAAAACCGATGAGATACAATCATTGGTTTTAACATCAAAGATTTGCAAGAAGAATCATCAAAAACAACCTTAAGTCCACGGTCACAAATTGACTAATGCTAAGCAAATTATGCTTCAAACCATCAACAAGTACAACATTTTCTATAATGGGAGAGATACACCAATTTGAATGTTACCTATACCATGATAGTGCCTTTGGAGTCATCCCCGAAGGTGACGGAGCCACCTTCCACGTACCTTGATTGGGTTGTAAAGTTATTGATGTCCCATGTCATGTGTCTTGAACAACCACTATCAAGGTACCACCGCTCCCTACGTCTTGGAGCCTTGGTGTGTACCTACATCAAATAATTTAGGACTTGATTTTGGTACCCACATTTTCTTGGGTCCTAAAGAGTTAGTTTCATGAACCCAAACAAGATTATTTGATCTATTTACTTGGTCATAACAAAATTTAACCAAATGTCCATTTTTACCACAATATGTGCATCTATACACTCTACCATATTTAAAAGCATATTGAGTGTGAGACTTGTAAGCATGTGTGGATTTAGCATGGGTGTGGTGTGTAGTATGAGCATGTGGAATCTTAACATGTGAATCTTTAGCATGAGAGGTGTGCTTTTTAGAAAACATTTCTTCAAGTTTCTTAGTGTTAAAAGCACAATCCTTCAATACTTTTTCAAAATCAACAATTTTAGTTTTTAAGAAGAAATTTCTTTTCATCAATTTTAGAAAATTTTGCTTTGCAAGCAACCTTGTAAGTACTAAATTCATTTTGAGTAAGAATGAGAGTTGAAGAAATTTCATCTTTTTCTTTAGAAATAATAGCAAGTTGATTCTTAAGAAAAGCAACTTCCTTTCCAATTTTGAGCATTAATCTTTTTATTATCATATGTTTCTGAAAGTTCAACAAAAGCATGCACAAGAACTTCTTTACTTAATTCATCATCTTCTTCATCAAGAGGTTGAGGGGTTACCTTTGGTGTGTTTGCCATGAAACACATATTCGCTATATCCGCCTCTTCCTCGGACTCGCTTTCTGAATCTCAAGTTGCCTTGTACGCTTTCTTTTCTTCCGGTTTCTTTGGCTTGAAGGAGGAGGTCATCTTCTTCTTGAACTCGGGCAATCGGCCATGATATGTCTTGGTTTTCGGCAATTGTAGTATAATTCTTTCTCTCCTCTTTGCCTTCAAATTACCTTCGGAAGTTGAGCTTGTTTTTCCGGTACATTCTCTTCACATTGCGAACAAGTAGTGATAGCTCCTCATCTTCTTCTTCATCTTCTTCATCGTCTTCAAGAGTGGATGAAGACTTGAAGGCTATGGATTTCTTCTTTAGTGGAGCAGCCTCTTCTCTTGCTTTCTTTTCCATCTCATGAGTTTTTAAGTTCCCAATGAGACTAATGAGGTCCATCTCATCCTTGTCATTCAACTCTTTCAAGGTGGTGGCCTTTATCTCCCAAGATGAAGGAAGAGCCCGAATTACTTTTCGCACCTTTTGGTCATTTGAGATATCATCACCTAAAAAGAGAAAGAGCATTGGTGACTTTAGTAAATCTAGTAATCATACAATCAATAGATTCTTCATCAATCTTTTTAAAGGATTCATATTGGGACCTTAAGAGATCTATCTTAGCTCTCTTAACTGGTGAAGTCCCCTCGTGTGTGACCAACAAATGTTGCCAAATCTCATAGGCGGATTGGCAATGAATTACCCGTGTAAGGTCATCCTCATTCAAGGCGGTTAATAGGGAATTTGGGCCTTGGAGTTAGCCTCATATTCTCTAAAGGTGAAGTCGGTCCATGTGCTCTCATCACTATCGGGTGCAACATAGGGTTTGATCAAAGATTTTGCAACTAAGCTACCTAATGATTGCAAAAAGATAGTCATCCTAACCTTTCAAATAGGGAAATTTAGTCCATCAAATTTAGGAGGGGTTTTGATGTTATCGGCCATGTTTACTAGTGAATGAATGTAAGAATGCAAATGTTGATTAGTAAGTTTTAAGGATCTCTCTATGGATGTTAAGCCAAAACTTAGAGTCCAAGCTCTGATACCAATTGAAAATCACCTAGAGGGGGGTGAATAGGTGATAATGCTAATCAATGCACAATTTAAAAATATGATGCAACAATCGCCCAAAACAAGACTAAGAGCCGAATACCCCGTAAAGAGTTCTGAACTCCTTCCTCCTGATTCCTCTTGAAATGAGTTAGAGGTGCGCAATGCAACCTTGTTGTATGGGACTATGATTGACAAGATGAATGAAAACAAATGAATCTTGCAATGAAGATAGAGAGCAAGTAATAAGAGCAATGAAAGTAAAGTAAGAATCAAGTGCAAGTAAACCAAACGCAAACACCGAGAATTGTTATCGAGGTTCGAGCACCCAGCTCTACTTCCCGCCTTCCCCAGAAGGATTCCAACCACTTCCACTATCACAAAGATGTTACAGATTCACCGGAGTACCCAACTTCACAATCTCAATTACAAGCAATCTCTTAGTAGTCAAAAGACCACAAACTCTCTCTTTCAAAATTCTCTTTCCTTACAAAGGTCCTTAGAGAACAATGAGTAGGAATGAAGCTCTTTGTGTGTAAAGAAAAAGAAATCAGAGAGTTCTTGAAAATACTTCAGAAAATGAGAGAGAATTTCAGCACAAAAACAAGAAATCAAAACTCTTTTGAATGCCTTAAACTTTTGAAACTTTTGCAAATTTTCTTGTAATCAATCTCTCCCTAAAAACCCCTATTTATAGTAGAGGGTTAGGGTTAGAAGATAAAACTCACTTAAGGCTAATAAGAAAGTATTAGGATCAGCAAATGACATTTAAACCCTTATTAGAGAGAAAAAGACAAAATAAATCAGTCTGAAAATTATAGCCGTTACTGTTCAAACGGCTATTCCGGTCGACCGGTCGGTCGACCGAAGTACAAAAAATAAGAGCCGTTGCAGGCTTTCGGTCGACCGTCCGGTCGACCGAAAAATACATAGAGCAATGGTCTTGCAGTCAGGCAGGTGTCGGTCGACCGCCGGGTCGACCGTGAAACGTGCACACGGATACGCACTGCTGCCAGAACCTCGGTCGACTGGGTCGGTCGACCGGCTTGACCTGACACAGGGTCGGCCGACCTGGACGGTCGACCGCTCAGGTCAAAAGCCAAAACAAAAACAGAATTTTGAGGAGAAATCTATTTTTAACAAAACAATTTTGAATAGAGATATATATAATGGATAAAAAGGAGTTTGTAGGCTGAAGATTGTATACAAACTATTTTTGTACATATTATAGGAAATATTTTTGGAAACAAGATGTGCGCAAAAACGTGTGTGATAGAGCTTCAAACCTATTCACTATTCTTTAACAAAACTCTAAACTAAAAACAAATCTAATAAATTATCTTGAGCAATCTTGAAGTCTTGAGCCATGCAATGCCTTGCTAGAGCCTTCTCTTCTATATTCCTTCCTTGATGTGCAAAAAGCCTTCTTTTCTTTATGAACCTAGAATTTCTTGCAATAGCTAAGAATGGCCTCCAAATATGGTACAAACCTGAAACTTATCTTAACAAACTAATTAGTACCATATAGCTCCTATTTGGTTTGTTATCATCAAAACTCTAAACAAATGGAGAGTGTAACCTTATGGGCCAACAATCTCCCCTTTTTGATGATGACAAAACAAATAGGCTATAAGTAAAAATATAGAGAAGGAGTAAGCTCCCCTCAAATTATGCTATCATAAAAACAATGTAAGGTGCAAGCAAAAACCATCAAACAAAAAACCATATGATTAAAATCAAAATATGCTTGCAAAACACTTAAACTCAAAAACAAGAAATCATGAAAACTAATTAAACATGTATAAATCATATGGAACCAAAACCATATGAACTCATAATTCTATCATAAAAACTCGTTCTCCCTTTTTGTCATACATCAAAAAGGGTTATGAAAACATTTTTATTCAATAACACAAACATTAAGTTCACCACAAATGAAGAAAAATCTAGCAAAATCAAGTGGTTTAGTGAAAATATCGGCTAGTTGCAAATCCGTAGAAACATAATCAATATCTATATCTCCTTTCTCAAAATGATCTCTAAGAAAGTGATATCTAATCTCAATGTGCTTGGTCTTACTATGTTGATTTGCATTCTTTGTCATATGTATAGTACTAGTATTATCACAAAATATTTTTATATGGTTATAATGCAAATCATAATCAAGGAGAGTATGTTTCATCTAAAGGACTTGTGCACAATAAGCCCCCGCGGCAACATACTCCGCCTCGGCGGTTGAGAGAGCTATGGAATTTTATTTCCTAGAGGACTATGAAACAAGACAATTACCAAGGAATTGACATGTCCCACTTGTACTCTTTCTATCTACTCTACAACCCGTATAGTCAGCATCCGAATAACTCGTCATTGAGAAATCTCCAATTTTCGGATTCCATAGACCCATTCCAATCGTTCCCTTAATATAACGAATAATGCGTTTTACCTCAATAAGATGGGACTCTTTGGGACACGATTGAAATCTAGCACAAAGACACACACTAAACATGATGTCCGGCCTACTTGCCGTTAAATACAAAAGACTACCTATCATGCTTCTATACAATTTAATATCAACATTTTTACCTTGGTCATCCTTATCAAGCTTGGTTGTAGTTGCCATGGGAGTGTTGCAAACTTTAGAGTCTTCAAGTCCAAACTTCTTTACGAGTTTCTTTGCATATTTGGCTTGGCATATGAAGTTCCCATCTAGCAATTGATTGATTTGGAGTCCAAGAAAGAAATTAAGCTCACCCATTGAAGACATTTCAAATTCACATTGCATAACCTTTTCAAATTCCTTACATAAAAACTCATTAGTAGAACAAAAAATTATATCATCAACATAAATTTGCACAATTAAAAAGTCATTATCAACATGCTTAGTGAATAGAGTTGTGTCTACTTTGCCTTTAACAAAATCATTTGAAATGAGAAAACTAGAAAGCCTTTCATACCAAGCTCTTGGAGCTTGTTTCAATCCATACAAAGCTTTATCAAGTTTAAAAATAAAATCGGGATGAACATGATCAACAAAACCGAGAGGTTGAGCAACATAAACTTCTTCATTTATAAAACCATTCAAAAATGCACTCTTCACATCCATTTGAAAAAGTTTAAAATTTTTGAAAGATGCAAAAGCTAGTGTCATCCGTATGCTTTCAAGCCGTGCTACGGGTGCAAAGGTCTCCTCAAAGTCAATTCCCTCAACTTGAGTGTAACCTTGGGCCACTAACCTAGCCTTATTCCTAATCACATTTCCGGACTCATCCATCTTGTTTCTAAAGATCCACTTAGTACCAATTATTGGTCTATCGTGGGGCCTAGGAACAAGGTACCAAACTTGGTTGCGCTCAAATTGATTGAGTTCCTCTTGCATGGCTAGCAACCAATATGAGTCCGCCTCGGCTTCGAGGATGCTTTTAGGTTCAAAATGTGAAATGAAAGCAAAATTACCACATAGGTCATGGAGTTTGGAGCGAGTTGTTACCCCTTTAGATGCATCACCTAAGATGAGCTCCTTGGGATGATTTGTAGCGAATCTCCAAGCTTTAGGAAGCGGTAGAGAGCTTTCCTCTTTATCCTCTTTAACATCACCAATTGATTCTAGCTTTTCTTCTTGAGCGGGTGAGTCCTTCAAGGATAGTCTCTCCATGTTATCACCTAATGGTTCAATCTCTACAACATTCTCAACAAACACATTAGATTCTTCAAATTTAACATGCATGGATTCTTCAATGGTAAGTGAAGATCTATTGAATACTCTATAAGCTTTACTAGTTGTAAAATATCCAACAAAGATTGCTTCATAAGCCTTAGCATCAAATTACCCAAGTTATCTTTAGTGTTCAAAACAAAACACTTGCATCCAAAAATTTTGAAATATGCAATATTAGGTTTTCTAGAATGATACATTTTAAAAGATGTTTTGGAAGAATTTTTACATAAATAAATACGATTTGATATATAGCATGCGGTGTTTACGGCCTCGGCCCATAGATATTGAGGGAGGTCATACTCACTTATCATTGTCCTAGCCATCTCTTGAAGTATTCTATTTTTCCTTTCTACAACTCCATTTTGTTGTGGAGTTCTAGGACAAGACATTTCTTGCTTAATTTCCTTTTCATCACAATAAGTCATGAAGAGTTGGTTAACAAACTCACCACCTCTATCACTCCTAATTCTCAAAATCGAAAAACCCTTTTCTTTTTCAACTCTTTTTCGAAAAATCTTAAAATGAGAAAAAGTTTGATCTTTGTGTTCCAAGAAGAAAACCCAAGTGAAAAGGGAAAAATCATCAACTAAAACAAATGCAAATCTACTACCATTTAAGCTCTTAGTTTTAGTAGATCCAAAAAGATCCATATGAATTAATTCTAAATGCCTAGTTGACATGATATCCTTGATTGGTTTGAAGGAAGACTTGGTTTGCTTCCCAAGTTGGCACGCACCACAAATGCGGTCTTTCTCAAACTTCAAGTAAGGAATATCCTTCACCAATTCCTTTGAATTAATCCTAGAAAGATGGTCAAAAGATGCATATCCTAATCTTCTATGCCAAAGCCAAGAATTTTCATCAAAAGCATTTAAGCATTTAGTAGAACATTCCACATTAAGCATGTCAATGATATAAACATTATCATCACGAAAACCGTTGAGAATACAATCATTGGTTTTAACATCAAAGATTTTGCAAGAAGAATCATCAAAAACAACCTTAAGTCCACGGTCACAAAATTGACTAATGCTAAGCAAATTATACTTCAAACCATCAACAAGTACAACATTTTCTATAATGGGAGATGCACCAATTTGAATATTACCTATACCGATGATAGTGCCTTTGGAGTCATCCCCGAAGGTGACGGAGCCACCTTCCTCGTACCTTGATAGGGTTGTAAAGTTATTAATGTCCCATGTCATGTGTCTTGAACAACCACTATCAAGGTACCACCGCTCCCTACGTCTTGGAGCCTTGGTGTGTACCTACATCAAATAATTTAGGACTTGATTTTGGTACCCACATTTTCTTGGGTCCTAAAGAGTTAGTTTCATTAAGCCAAACAAGATTATTGGTTCTATTTACTTGGTCATAACAAAATTTAGCCAAATGTCCATTCTTACCACAATATGTGCACCTATACACTCTACCATATTTAAAAGCATAGTGAGTGTGTGATTTGTGAGCATGAGAATGAGAAGATTTAGCATGAGAAGTGTTATGTGTAGTGTGAGCATGAGGAATCTTAACATGTGAATCTTTAGCATGAGAGGTGTGCTTCTTTGAAAACATATCTTCAAGTTTCTTAGTGTTAAAAGCACAATCCTTCAACATTTTTCAAAATCAACAATTTTAGTTTTTAAAGAGGAAATTTCTTTTTCATTAATCTTAGGAAATTTTGCTTTACAAGCAACTTTATAAGTACTAAATTCATTTTGAGTAAGAATGAGAGTTGAAGAAATTTCATCTTTTTCTTTAGAAATAATAGCAAGTTGATTCTTAAGAAAAGCAACTTCCTTTTCCAATTTTGAGCATTCATCTTTTTATTATCATATGTTTCTGAAAGTTCAACAAAAGCATGCACAAGAACTTCTTTACTTAATTCATCATCTTCTTCATCAAGAGGTTGAGAGGTTACCTTTGGTGTGTTTGCCATGAAACACATATTCGCTATATCTGCCTCTTCCTCGGACTCGCTTTCCGAATCCCAAGTTGCCTTGTACGCTTTCTTTTCTTCCGGTTTCTTTGGCTTGAAGGAGGAGGTCATCTTCTTCTTGAACTCCGGGCAATCGGCCATGATATGTCCGGGTTTTCGGCAATTGTAGCATATAATTCTTCTCTCCTCTTTGCCTTCAAATTTCCTTCGGAAGTTGAGCTTGTTCTTCCGGTACATTCTCTTCACATTTCGCACAAGGAGGGAGAGCTCCTCATCTTCTTCATCATCTTCTCCATCGTCTTCAAGAGTGGATGAAGATTTGAAGGCTATGGATTTCTTCTTTAGTGGAGCGGCCTCTTCTCTTGCTTTCTTTTCCATCTCATGGGTCTTTAAGTTTTCAATGAGACTAATGAGATCCATCTCATCCTTGTCGTTCAGTTTTTCAAGGTGGTGGCCTTGATCTCCCATGATGTAGGAAGTGCCCGAATCACTTTTCGCACCTTTTGGTCATTGGAGATGTCATCACCTAAAGAAGAAAGAGCATTTGTGATTTTAGTAAATCTAGTAATCATACAATCAATAATTCTTCATCAATCATTTTAAAGAATTCATATTGGGACCTTAAGAGATCTATCTTAGCTCTCTTAACTTGTGAAGTTCCCTCGTGTGTGACCAATAAATGTTGCCAAATCTCATAGGCGGATTGGCAATGAATTACCCGTGTAAGGTCATCCTCATTCAAGGCGGTTAAGAGGGAATTTTGGGTCTTGGAGTTAGCCTCATATTCTCTAAAGGTGAAGTCGGTCCATGTGCTCTCATCACTATCGGGTGCAACATAGGGTTTGATCAAAAATTTTGCAACTAAGCTACCTAATGATTACAAAAAGATAGTCATCCTAACCTTCCAAATAGGAAATTTAGTCCATCAAATTTAGGAGGGTTTTGATGTTATCGGCCATGTTTACTAGTGAATGAATGTAAGAATGCAAATGTTGATTAGCAAGTTTTAAGGATCTCTCTATGGGTGTTAAGCCAAAACCTAGAGTCCAAGCTCTGATACCAATTGAAAATCACCTAGAGGGGGGGTGAATAGGTGATAATGCTAATCAATGCACAATTTAAAAATATGATGCAAAAATCGCCCAAAACAAGACTAAAAGCCGAATACCCCGTAAAGGGTTCTGAACTCCTTCCTCCTGATTCCTCTTGAAATGAGTTAGAGGTGCGCAATGCAACCTTATTGTATGGGACTATGATTGACAAGATGAATGAAAACAAATGAATCTTGCAATGAAAATAGAGAGCAAGTAATAAGAGCAATGAAAGTAAAGCAAGAATCAAGTGCAAGTAAACCAAACGCAAACACCGAGAATTGTTATCGAGGTTCGAGCACCCAGCTCTACTTCTCCGCCTTCCCCAGAAGGATTCCAACCACTTCCACTATCACAAAGATGTTACAGATTCACCGGAGTACCCAACCACAATCTCAAGTACAAGCAATCTCTTAGTAGTCAAAAGACCACAAACTCTCTCTTGCAAAATTCTCTTCCCTTACAAAGGTCCTTAGAGAACAATGAGTAGGAATGAAGCTCTTTGTGTGTAAAAAAAAAGAAATCAGAGAGTTCTTGAAAACACTTCAGAAAATGAGAAAGAATTTCAGCACAAAAACCAAGAAATCAAACTCTTTTGAATGCCTTAAACTTTTGAAACTTTTGCAAATTTTTCTTGTAATCAATCTCTCCCTAAACACCCCTATTTATAGTAGAGGGCTAGGGTTAGAAGATAAAACTCACTTAAGGCTAATAAGAAAGTATTAGGGTCAGCAAATGACATTTAAACCCTTATTAGAGAGAAAAAGACAAAATAAATCAGTCTGAAAATTATAGCCGTTACTGTTCAAACAGCTATTCCGGTCGACCGGTCGGTCGACCGAAGTACAAAAAATAAGAGCCGTTGCAGGCTCTTGGTCGACCGTCCGGTCGACCGAAAAATACATAGAGCAATGGTCTTGCAGTCAGGCAGGTGTCGGTCGACCGCCGGGTCGACCGTGAAACGTGCACACGGATACGCACTGCTGCCAGAACCTCGGTCGACTGGGTCGGTCGACCGGCTTGACCTGACACAGGGTCGGCCGACCTGGACGGTCGACCGGCTCAGGTCAAAAGCCAAAACAAAAACAAAATTTTGAGGAGAAATCTATTTTTAACAAAACAATTTTGAATAGAGATATATATAATGGATAAAAAGGAGTTTGTAGGCTGAAGATTGTATACAAACTATTTTTGTACATATTATAGGAAATATTTTTGGAAACAAGATGTGCGCAAAAACGTATGTGATAGAGCTTCAAACCTATTCACTATTCTTTAACAAAACTCTAAATTAAAAACAAATCTAATAAATTATCTTGAGCAATCTTGAAGTCTTGAGCCATGAATGCCTTGCTAGAGCCTTCTCTTCTATGTTCCTTCCTTGATGTGCAAAAAGCCTTCTTTGCTTTATGAACCTAGAATTTCTTGCAATAGCTAAGCAATGGCCTCTAAATATGGTACAAACCTGAAACTTATCTTAACAAACTAATTAGTACCATATAGCTCCTATTTGGTTTGTTATCATCAAAACTCTAAACAAATGGAGAGTGTAACCTTATGGGCCAACAATCCTAACACAATACCTTATGATACTCTAACAAAATCAATCTAATGTATATACTGATCAAGATCTAATAAAAAGAATGTAAATTTCAGATCAACTCTAAATCCCCATAACAATTCAAGGATCAAGAAACCCAATCTCTTAATAAGATAAGATCACAATTAAACAGTCCTCAATATTCAGATTAAATTCTTATCTAAATAATCGCCAATTAAATATCAAGTCTGATAAATGCTCTACATAAAATATACACTTTCATTCATAGTCACTAACCAATCATCTCAAGATCAATCCCATGACAGACTATCATAACTAGATCCGAATACAAAAATAGTAATCATTTACACATGAAGTGGTATAAGTCTAATGTCTCAATATCAAAATACAAGATACATATACATCTGATGTTCAAATATGAATTAATCCAACCAATTAATAGATCGAATTAAGTCACAGTCCAAGGTATTCCAATACTAGTCCTAAGCCAATGTGCCAAACAATCAACAGATGAAATGACGCTGATAAATGCTCATATCAACTACATAAATAAGGTGAACAATCATTGATGTCTCATGAAGTGATACAAGTAATCAAACTGATAAAATACATCAAATAGTCACATGAAATGATAAAAGAAAAATACAAATATATATTGACAATGGTAAATAAGGAAATAAGACAAAAATAAACACTCACATGAAATGACATAGTTTTGAAATCGAATTACCTTCTCGTCTTCATGCACGAACCGGTATGGATCTCCAGATCATCCCATGTGTCAGTCTTCAAATAGGCAGTGTATAGTGTCCACAGTGAACTCCAATCCGAATCCTCGTTACTGAGTTCGAATCCTACGAATGAGTTTGAAACTCTGTAACACGCAATGAGCACATAGAGAGGAAGGGGAATCATCACACACCCATAATATACTCACACATGTACCCATACACGCACGCCACATGTGCGTACATACACAGGTACACCCGCATATATAGATATACAAGAATACATATACATACACACTATTAATACAAATTAATACATACATGCATTTATACATGCACACCCAATTACAATTAACATACACATCATGCACAATACTCATTTAATAACACACACATTATAACCCCACTTATATAAACAATGTACACACACATTCACACATTAAGAGCACACAAACACAGAGATAGATTGAGAAAGAGAAATACAAGGGGGGGGAGAGAGAGAGATACTGAGATAGGGAAAACACCCACACAACTCACACATACAGTGAAAATAACATGCACACACAACAAACACATAGACACACACTTACAGAGAGAGATAGACACTGAGAGAGATTGAGATAGATATTAACATACACAGGCACATACACCTCACATAAACACTCATTTACTCACGCACAATACACAGGTTACAGAGAGGGTGAAGGGAAATCACACATGGACATGCTCTTGCACAATATAATACTACTCATGCATACACATACGTGCATAAATACTTATATAGAGAACTAGAGAAAGAGAGAGGGAAGGAAAAAACTAGAAAGAGGGAGAGCTCGGCCATGACAGGGGCCTCCGCAAAGGCCGCAGCGGATCTCGCGATCAACGCTGGAGAAGAGGGGGGATGAGTCCGGGCTGCCGCAGGGTCAACGACTCATTGGAGTTCACCGTCGGAGGGTCTCGGAGGTGTGCCATGCTTCCAGTGAAGGGGTGCACCAAGCGAGTTTGCATGCGTGGGCAGCTAGGGGGTGGAAGTGGGACAGGCCAAGTCGTGCTCGGGCTGTTGGGGGGATAGCGCGCTGGTTGCTCGGTGCCCAAGGAGGAGCTCCGGGCTGCCGCGGTGGCCGAAAAAAGGTGGATGAGCCGGGGTGTTGGTCGACGGATCCGGGGCTGTCGAGAGGAGGCCGGGGGAGTTGCTTGCGACCTGGGTTGCTGCAGATCTGAGGTGGTCTACTGTGTGGTTAGCCAGGGCTGTTGGAGGAGGATCTCAGCCAAGGTGCAGGCCAGGGTTGGAGGGGTGTTGTAGATCTGTCGTGGGCTGTCCAAGGGAGAAGCCAAGGAGGTGGTCACCGCAGGGAGGTTCTGCTGGTAGAGATGTCGCCCAGCATGGTGCAGGTGGAAGGAGGAAGAAGGTAATGGCTTTTGGGGCTATTGGTAGAGATGGCCAAGGTAGGGGGACTGGACTGTGGGTTTGCAGGCCGACCTCCTGAGGTTATGTACTGGGGCTTAGTGGGGAGGAGGATTTATTGGGCGTGTGCTGGTCTGCTTCTGTGGTTGTTGCCATGGAGGAAAAGTTGTGACGGCTGTGGTGTTGGGAGAAATAGATTAGGGTTTAGGTTAGGGAATAAAATGGATTAGAGGATGCTTATACAGGGTAAGCTATTGGGTAGGTGAGTTTCGGATTTGGGTAATTGGTATGGGGGGTTCTAAATGGGTATGGATAGGGCATAGATTGAGGAATAGGAATAAGAAGAGAGATAACAATAATACTAACTCAATACTAATAATAACCATAATACTTAATAAACATTAGATATTAATAGCAATCATAATTAATAATAATTAACTATATAATAATATTAATAAATACTAATAATAATTAAAATGCTAATGACAATTTACTAGTAATAATAATAGTCAACAAACAATAATACCAATACATCATAATAATATTAATAACAATAATAGTTAACAATAATAATAACAACTAATGAAAAATACTAATTAGTAATAATAATAACAATAAAAAATACTAATATTAGTAATAATAAATAATAATCACAATGAAACAATTACTACTAAATTAACAATTAATATTAATAATATTTACAGCCAAATAAATATTTAATATCTCAAGATAATTTGCATATTTAATATGATAATAATCACAAGAAGAAGAGCAATAAATTAAGTTAATTAATAATAATAAAATAATCAGTAAAGTAAAATAAAAACTGTAGAAAAAAATACAGTATTACTAATTAGGGATATTACGGAGAGGAGGTGATAGTTGTTCTGGTTGAACTCCTGGTAGGAAGAGTATTGAGCGAAAAATAACTTAGTGAGATCCCTGAAGTTGTGGATTGAGCGTGGAGAAAGGGAGTAGAACTAGTCGGAGCTTACTCTCTTCAAGTTGGAGGGAAAAATCTGGTACAAAATGGAGTCATTTCTGAAATGGATCACCATCTTATCCTAATACTGGCGAAGGTGTTGAACCGGATCGCTCTGACCGGACTACAATCAAAGGTCGAAATCATGAACTTCTTGTATAATTCATATTTCAGTATGCCCTCAGAGAAAAGGGAGTTGGATGCTTCAGGGGCGATGGTTCTGTGTCTGCCGCGATATGACATCCTTGCTTCTTCAACTCGGTTTTGTACAAACTTTTCGAGATATTGGACACGGATGAACTTCTCCGTCTTCCTCTGAGAATGATCATGTCTATCCTTCGTGCAGGAATGAGGCGAACTTGACCCGTCATCGGATTGCTCAGATAGAGTGGGGGAGACTGCTTTGCAATGCCTCCGGATTTGAGACTGCTAGCCACTTGTAGCCTCCATATCAGTAGGCTCTCTGACAATGGAGGCGGTCCTCGGGTGTTCTGGCAGGTCGTGATCTGGGTGAGGAGTTGGTCATTTAAGCATTTCATCTCCTCTCACTCATGGGTTGTTTTCTCGATCCTGATCTGACCGCTTCCGCTGACGGTCGAACAAGGCTTGCTCTTCACTATCTCCCCCTTCATGTCAGCGATTATTTGGAGAAGTTGGGCTTCGTAAGTTGATGGCAGGTGGATGTCTCGTGCTGCTCCCTGCGAAGATGCGAAGATCATCTTTTCCACAGTGGGGTTGAGGTTAAGGACGTTCGGAGAAACAATGCCCCCAGCGGTGGCAACAAATTTGGCCTTGGAGGTAGTCCCTTCGCCAGTGGTCGGTTTCTTCTTCGGGCCATGGCTTGAAGAGACTTTTTGAAGATGGGTTTAATAAGGGAGAAATCTAAGTGTCGGGACTCAGCTCTGTACGAAAGCACCAAATTATGGTGGAGACTTTCTGACACGATTGATTGGATAGTCAACCCATACCACAAGCGAGAGGGTATCCCAATTATCAGTTGATAATTGAAGATTTCAGCATAGTAAACAGGCAAAGACAGAAGATTTTATGTAAAAAGTCAAATTGAGAAAAACTACAGGGAGGAGGGAGAGAATTCACTATAGTATCTCCAGGTTACAATGATTCTATAGAATCTTATTGTGTTTATAACTTCTCAGATGCGATCCATTTTTCTTGATGGATCTCCAGGTGAATAAATACCCTGTGATATTATAATCAATGGTGCGGATTATTTGGATATCCATAACTGCCTAATTTGCACGTTGTATTTTCTTATAACTGCTCAGATAATAACACATGATTGATGAGATTGATATGTAGAGATATCCGCCACTATCTATAACTACCCACACTGAAATAGGGGTGCTGAAATATTTAGTGTAAGAACATGGGATAATTTGACAGCGTAACTGACTCCATGAATCAAGGAATCCTGACGCTGAACTGTATCCAGCGTGGAGGCGGGAGTCTTCGTGGAGGGCCTTTGCTGTGGGGTCGGGGCCTCTGACTAGTAGAATAGTTTCACCCGACTTGCATATCCGAATGAATGATCCCAAATGGCTGTACTCGGAGAGGAACCTAGCAGTTGCGGATGTCGAAGAGGGACCTAGGGTCGAGTGTGAATTCAGAGAGAGACCTGGCAATTGCGGATGTCGGAGAGGGACGTTGGGTCGAGTGATGACTCGGATAGGAACCTCAGGTCGAGTGTGGACTTGGAGAGAGACTTGACAGTTGCGGATATCGGAGAGGGATCTCGGGTCGAGTGTGAACTCGGGGCAAGACCCGAGGCTTTCTCCTTGGACCCGCAATTGGCCAGCTGGTATCTCGAATTTGTTGTTCGTTTGAGATGCTTCTAATACGATGGGAACACATGTCACGATCTTGATGGGGGTCAAAATATGACAGCTACACTATGAAATTTGCAACATAATTTCTCTTCCTCAAAATGTGTAATACATTTAACACGACAAACAATCTTGTGATAAGGAGGATATTTATAATCAAAATGCACAACAAAATTTCTGCCAGGGGCCTTTACCTACTAAATCCACTTAATTATTTGCGTGCAACATCCCCGAGTTTTTATTTTTTTTCATATGATTTCCTCATTTAAATTTTGTTACAATACGTATGAAAAAAATTGAAACGAGAAGATAACAGCCACAACATTTTATGCAAAAGAAAGGATTCAGTTTTGACAAAATAACGTAGATATAAGTCGGCCTGAGGATTTGAATTCAATAATCAATTTATGTTAATCAAAGAATTCAAATGTGATACAATATCACCATGAGACACATGTGGCACAATCAAACAGTATAAACCATCTTGACCCAAAAAAAAAAAAGTTGGTATCGATCTCAATTTTAGATTCTAAATCCTTCATTTGTGTACTATGTTTTTAATATAGAACTATATTTGTGCATGAATAATATCTACAAAAATCTACTGCCTCAAAAAAATTCGTTGTCTCTCTTTTATAATGCGATAATATCGACTTCTGAGAAGGTACAATGATAGCTGACTAGCTCCCAACACGGCATAAAATAACCACCAACCTTTCCCTCCCTCCAACCTCACTTTTAAAAGACATGTAACCAACACAATCTCAATCAAACATCACACTCGTAGCAAGTTTGTGGAAGCCTACAGTCCAATTAGGACAAAACATTGGGTAATCCGCAAACCTTTGCAATTGTCAGAATATACAATCTAAAAGTTTTTTGGGGGCTGATCATCAATAGTCATTTGAAGTGAATAAAGCTAAGTTACGAGTACCCATTAAAAGAATAACAACACCCTGAATGGGCCATCTTGACTTGACTCTAAAGGCTTAAAGCCAAGAATCAAGGCTTTAATTTAAACTTAAAACTCTAGCGGCCATTACCGCCACCCTTGATTGCCCCCTAGCTCCGCGTAATTTCAAAGATTGTGACTGTCCAACCTCTCTCTTTGTTTTTATAATTTTTTTTGCCCCCCCTTAGTTTGCACTTGATTCTTATAAGAAATTAGGTATCTTGGTTTGTTGTAAGAATTTCTAAGGACCCAAATCTCTATTATTTTCAAGTCTTTTGGGGGATCGGCATTGACCAAAGACTAGATATGTTGGTCGAGGTTGTTCAATGGGAATATGCAAAGAAATTTGAAAATTGGGGCTAAGATTCTACATGTGGAGCTGTGGCTTTGAACCGAAGTTTCCTTGGAGTTGGAGCATGGACTTGACTTTTAAGTCCAGGCAGAAAGTTGTGAAAGAAGAAAGAGGAGAAAAGAGGGAAGAAAGTGTTGAGATTTTCTTTACAAAAAGGTGTGACAAAGTAGTTTCGAGGGGATTGTGGGGTGATGGCATTGCAAGTTCTGGAAGGAAATTCACCAATCTTCTCTCATGCAAGTGGTCAAAAGAAAGAACCAAGTAATTTTTGATGACCATAGTAAACGTCAAAAGAAGTCTAGCCTATGCGCTTGCTTGGATGTTGACGGGATTGCTGGTGGAGTTTCAAGCCATGTAATTGTACAAGAATTTAAATAGGAAATAGTATGGTGCAAGTAGGAATTGACTTCCAAACTTCTTGTCACCTGCCCAAAAAATAAAAACATGACCCCACCTCCAGTTAATTCCACGGGCAATCCGCCCTTCTCGTGAGTGTACTTATGTATATCCTAATTGACCATTATCTCACATGAGTCACGTTCACACCAGAGTCCTCGATCAAATGCGTTAAGCTTTAGGTTGTTCGTATATGTTTAATTATTTAATTGAACTTTTGTCGGGAGGGAGAAGTTAAAAAATTATGATAGATTTTTTTACGCTCATTGGAAGAAATAGTGTAGAAATTGGAATCCAAAAGAAGTGAGAACGCAGCAAATTGCAGGCCAGAACAGTGGCCGGCCGACCACCCGGTCGACCGGCGTTCACAACGTGCACAGGAGCAATTTGGTCAACTAACTGGTCGGCGTAGCAAGAAGAGTGGTTCACCAGCATGGTCGACCGACTGCATGCCCAACTCTCTATTGGGTTCAATCGACCGACTGGTCAGCCAAAGGGATGGGTCGGTCGACTGCCCGGTCGGCCGACAGGCGGCTGCTTCTCCTGGTTCGGTTTCAGACTTTGTTTCTGATTTGGAGTCAAATCCAATTATAGTTTTCTAAAACCCTAGGACTCTCTGAGTATAAATAAAGGGGCAGAACCCTTATGAATTATATGCAAGAAAAAACTAATACTTGATTGTTGAATCAATAAATTTCTCTCCCTTTCCCTGAGAACGTAAGCAAATTATCAAATCTCGTTAAATATTGTGTTTGACTTTCTCTCTTGTCATTTGTTCTTGTCTTTTGGGTACTTCCTCGCTGCATCTCTCTCTGATTTGGGGTTCCTTAATTAGTTGTTGCCAAGGTGCGCGCAATAAATGGTATCGGAGTATTCCAGGTTCTTCGTGGGATCATGTATCGATTTCAAGAGCATTGGTTGCTGTTTGGCGGAAATCGCGTGTCGATCTCGGAGCAGCGTTGGGACTGTTTGTGGGATCGTGTGTCGATCTCAGAACAGCGTTTGGATTTCTCAAGGAATCAAATTCGGTGGAGTAAATCATTTCAGAAACTCTCCTAGGGTTTCACCCTGAAGTAAAGACCCTATCTTTATCTAGTTTTTTGATCTTACTCTGTTTATTTTCTGCATTGCTTTGAGGAATCTATTGAGAAGATGGCTGGAGATAGTACATCTATGGTGAAATCCATGAACCCACGTCCATTGAAGATTGATGTGGTGAAGTTCGATGGCAAGAACAACTTTGGTATGTGGAGATGTGAGGTGATAGATGCATTGACGGTAGCAAACCTCGAATACACTCTATGATTTGAAAAAAAGCGTGATTCTACTTCTGAAGAAGATTGGGACAAGATGAATCAAATGGCGTGTGGTTTGATAATATCTTGTTTGACACAAGACATCAAGTATCATTTGGTACATGAAATATCTGCAAGGCAATTGTGGAAGATCCTGAAGAAGAAATATCTGACGAAAAGTATCGAGTCGCGTTTGCAGTTGAAAATGAGGCTTTATTGCTTCCAGATGAAGAGAGGACTCTTTATTGATGAACACATAAACAACTACACCAAGTTTCTTACAGACTTAGTTAATGTGGATGTCAATACCGATGAAAAGGATAAGGCAGTGATTCTACTGAATTCTCTTCCTGACGAAGAGTGTGAGACCTTTACTCTAACTTTAATCAATAGTAGACAAACACTTAACTACAGTGAGGTGTCGACTGCTCTTGTAAATTATGAAGTAAGGAGACAGGACAAACTGTCTTCTTCTAGGAGTACATCAGTAGAGGCGTTGGTGGTAAAAAGTAGGAGGTCCAATAGGAAGGGCAAAATGACCGTGGCAGATCAAAATCTAGGCCAGGTTTCAGAGATATGAAGAAGAACCAGTGCGCCTTTTGTAAAGATCTAGACACTGGAAGGTTGATTGTCTAAAGGCCAAAGATAATAAGAAGGAGTCAAAGATCGAGGCAAACCTCGCACCGGTGGTCAGTACTCACGCCAGTACTTCACAGACAGGTGGATTGGACTTAAACTCATCGGTATTCTCTTTCTCTATCACTACTCCTATCATTTGATACTCAGGAGATTCTGAGTGGATGTTAGATACTGGAGATACCCATCATGTGTGCCCAAATAGGGATTGGTTTTCTAACTTTGAGAAGGTAGATAGATGTTCTGTTATCATGGGTGATGATCGCTCATGTAACATGAAAAGTATAGATACAGTCCAAATCAAGATGTTCGATGGGATGGTGGGGGAATTGAAGGAAGTGAGGTATGTACCTCAACTTAAAAGGAATCTTATCTCAGTTGGTGCTTTAAAAACATTGGGCCTTGAGGTATCTATAAGAGATGGTGTTCTTAAGATGACCAAAGGCTCAATGGTGGTTTTGAAAGGCGTCCGACGAAATAATCTCTACTATTTGAATTGTAGTACAGTTACAGGTTAGGCGACGACTTTACAGATTTAGTTGATGATTCAACCAGGCTATCGCATATGAGGCTCGGACATGTAGGTGAAAAGTCTTTTCAAGCTCTTGCAAAGAAAATTCTATTAAAAGATACCAAAACTCGAAAATTAAAATTTTGTGAACATTGCGTCATCGAAAAGAAAACCAAGGTGAAATTCGGCACAGCGACTCACTGCACCGAGGGGATTTTGGATTATGTTCACACTGATGTTTAGGGACCTACCAAAACGGCATCAATTGGAGGTAACCATTTCTTTGTGACTTTTATAGATGATTATTCTAGGCGATGTTGGGTATATACCATGAAGCACAAAGGGGAAATCCTAGAATTGTTTGTGGAGTAAAAAAAGAATTTAGAGAAAAGCACGGGAAGAAAGATCAAGGTCCTCCGGTCAAATAACGGAGGTGAGTATAAGTCATATCATTTCTTAATCTATGTCGTGATGAGGGCATAGACAGGCCTTTCACAGTAAGGAAAACACCACAACAAAATGGGGTAGCAGAAAGAATGAACATGATTTTACTAGAGAAGGTCCGATGTATGTTATCTAATGTCAGATTACCAAAGAACTTTTGGGCTGAGGCTTTGGCATATGCTTTCTATCTCATCAACAGGTTGCCTTCATCTGCGATAGAAGGTAAAACACCTCTGGAGGTTTGGTCAGGGAAAGCTGCTCAGGACTATGATTCGCTAAGAGTATTTGGTGTCCGACCTACTACTATGTTAAGGAAGACATATTAGACCCAAGAGCGAAGAAAAAAGTATTCGTAGGATTCAAAAGAGGAATAAGAGGCTACAAGATTTGGACTCCTAAGGACAGAAAATTTGTCCTCAGCAGAGATGTCACGTTCGATGAGGCTTTAATGTTAAAGCCTACAATCTCTCAGCAGGTGGAGATTGAGAAGACCAAAAGGGTATCGCAGCAGGTGGAGAATGATGCTGCTTCACCGTCTCTAAAAAGGTCAGTATCTTTGGTGATTATACCAATGGTGACACAGGGTAGTGATCATATAGCCGAGCAGGATACTGATGATGATAAGGATCAAGGACAGACTATGAGTGATATACATGAATCCGTTGCAGTTGCAAGAACCAGAAGAAATTCACGTAAGCCTAGTTGGCTCACTACAGATATGATTGTGGCCTACGCTCTACCAGTCATTGAAGAGGCGATCAAGTCTACATATAGAGAAGCTGAAATCAGTTCAGAGTCCAAGATGTGAAAGAATGCCATGGAAGAAGAGATGAGTTTTCTACACAAGAACAACACTTGGGAATGACAGAGTTACCCAAGGGAAAGAAGGTAATTGCCTGTAAGTGGGTATATGCAAAGAAACAGGGATCTCTAAAAGGTGATATTGTACGCTATAAAGTAAGGTTGGTAGCTTAAGGCTGCGCACAGCGAAAGGCATTGACTACAATGAGGTATTCTCCCCTATTGTAAAACACTCATCGATTTAGATTTTGTTGGCGTTGGTAGCACAGTATGAGTTGGAGCTTAACCAGCTCGATGTAAAAAACGCCTGTCTCCATGGCGATCTTACTGAGGAGATCTATATGTCTCAGCTAATGGGTTCAAAACTGCAGGAAAAAAGAATATGGTATGCAAGCTGAAGAAATCGTTGTACGGATTAAAGCAATCTCCTAGGCAGTGGTACAAGCATTTCGACAGCTTCATAAGAGATAAAAAGTACACATGCAGTCATTATGACTCATATATGTATTACAATAAGCTACCCGGAGGAGAGTACATCTATCTACTATTGTATGTAGATGATATGCTCATCGCTTCTAAAAGCAATCTGCAATTGATAAATTAAAGAAAGACTTGTCTTCTGAGTTCGAGATGAAGGATCATGGTGAAGCGAAGAAGGTACTAGGTAAGGAGATTGAGTGAGATCGAAGGTGTGGTAAGGTTAGCTTGACACAGAAGGGATATTTGTAGAATGTACTTCAGAGATTCAACATCGACGGTGATACGAAATCTGTAAGTACACCATTGGCTCCTCATTTCAAGTTAAAAGCCACCATATCTCTTGCTGTTTTGAAGAACGTAAGTATATGACTCGCGTATCGTATACTAGCACAGTTGGTAGTTTAATGTATGCAATGGTTTGTATAAGGTCATATTTATCACAAGTTGTCTCAGTGATCAACAGATACATGCATGATCCTAGTAAGGGTCACTGGGAGGCAGTAAAGTGGGTTGTACGGTACATTAAGGGTACCATAGATGTTGATTTGGTATTCGAGAAGGATTTCACAGGTAAGCAGGAGTGTATCGGATATGTTGACTCTGACTATGCAAGAGACCTCGACAAACGCCGGTCTACAACGGGGTATGTGTTTATATTGTTCCAAGTAACGGTGAGTTAGCTATATTATACAGTCTACTGTTGCATTGTCTATTATAGAGGCCGAGTACATGGCTATGATGGAGGTTATGAAGGAGGCAATATGGCTTCAAGATTGCTCGATGACTTGAAATTGATCAGGATCTGGTGAAGATCAACTGTGATAGCATGAGTGTTATTTATTTGACGAAGAACCAGGTGTATCATGTAAGGACGCAACACATTAACATCAGGTTCCAATTTATTCAGGAGATTCTTGATGAAGGTGATATTGAGTTACTAAAGATTCACACAAAGGAGAATCCCACTGATATGCTTACCAAGGTGGTTTTGAGAGTGAATTTACATATTAGAAAGAGTTGCTCCATATCCTTCCAATTGCTTGAGCTCAGTGGAGCTCGTTTTGATGAACTACTGATGGCTTGATTCCTTGAGCAAGGTACGTAGGCAGCTACACAGTTGCGGCCACTTTCGAGTTGACAGGTACTGTGATGAGTTCGGCTCAGATTTGAGAAATCTTCACCGAGGTGAAGAATTATAGGGAAAAAGGAGATAAAAAACTATGGTAGAGTTTTTTAAACTCATTGGAAGAAATAATGCAGAGTCAGAAATCAAAAGGAGCGAGAACGCAGCAAATTGCAAGCCCGAACAATGGTCGGCCGATCGCCCGGTCGACCGGCGTGCACAACGTGCAAAGGCGCAGCTTAGTCGACCGACCGGTCGACCATAGCAAGGAGAACGGTCGATCGGCACAGTCGACCGACTGGCATGCCCAACTCTCTGTTGGGTTCGGTCGACCGAACGGTCAGCCGAAAGGATGGGTCGGTCGGCCGACAAGCGGCTGCTTCTTCTATTTGGATTCAGACTTCGTTTCTGAATTGGAGTTGAATCCAATTTGTGGTTTCCTAAAACCCTGCGACTCTCTGACTATAAATAAAGGAATATAACCCTCATGAATTGTATGCAAGAAAAAACTTGTACATGATTGTTGAATAAATAAATCTCTCTCCCCCTTACCTTGAGGACGTAGGCAAATTGTTGAATCTCGTTAAATATTGTGTTTGGCTTCTCTCTTGTTATTTGTTTTTGTATTTTGGGTACTTCCCCTCTGCTTCTCTCTTTGATTTGGGGTTCCTCAATTGGTTGTTGTCAAGGCGTGCGCAACAACTTTAACATTTTGCTCAAACTTAATTTTTTTTCATTCTCAAACGAGTCTGAAACGAGCATTGAGCTTTTCAAGCTAATTTATTGTTAAAAAAAATACTAAAAAAGATATTTTATAGTTATATGCAAACAGAACATAAATAAGAGCAACACATATTTTCTATTTACAGGTAAAACGGGGGTAATTCTCTTCTTTTCTTTTAGTAGAAGAGATATTATTGTATTAGAGTTGTGGTCAAATAAAAATATTAGGTGATAAATCAGATAAAAATCCAATTAAATTGATTAAACCTAAAAGTCAAACGTGTAACAGTCTCAGATTTAACTACATTCACTAAACCTTTTAACAACGAGATAGAATATGCAATAATTCATCAAATGATTGTTCAAAATTTCGGCAGCATTTCTTTTGAAACTTGTCTCTCTACTGAATATAATATGCATAATTTAGGGCCTTCAAGGCTCACCTTCAAACTTAACAACATTCACAATGTATATACATGTACCATTCAAGCACACCCACGCATTTAAGAAAATGGATAATCCTATCAATACATGATAACGCCTTGGCTTTCTATGATACCATCTCCAACACAGCATGCCCAGCAATACATACACTACTAATAAGATAGTTCAAATTCCAACATAGTGTGCCCAACAATAATACATACACCACTAATAAGATAGTTCAAACTCCAACATAGCATGTCCAATAAGAATACATAAACACTAATAAAATAATTCTTGAGGATCCATCAGGTTAAGCTGACATAATGCTTTCTTACACACAAAAGGGATAAATTACACTTCATGAGTTTCCATTACTTGATGTTGCACCATTCTTAAAGTTCATAAACACATGAACATGTTTTCCCCTTCACTTATATACATAGAGTTTCCAAAATGGGTAGAAGCGCTAAAAAAAAGCAAGCAAAATGTAGAAGAAAAGTTTATGATGCCATCGCTCCAACTTCTTTCATACAATTACCACCCCATTTTACGCTGGTCTCTTACCCGTGTCCTGACTTGATGTTAAGAAATAGAGTGAGCTTGACAACTTAGTGAATAAACTATTATCTCTTGAACATTCATGCATATGTGTTGTAAAAATTTCAATAGATTAACTTAATAGGAAGGCTTATACTTACTTATATGGTTACAAGTATTGTGGTAGTGGTTATGCTATGATTTTCTATGTAGAAAAACTTGGTTCTTACTCTTTATTCACCTTGACTATGCCCCACACTATATTAGTAATAAAAATATCACACTTTATAATTATCCATACACATAGCACATGCACTACCTATCAATATCAAACCGATACAAGTCTTATAATCATATATATAAATTAATGCATCAATTTGTAACTCCACCTTCCCCTCCTACAGGCTCCCGTCGGCCAAGTAGTGTCACACTGTCTTCCCCTCTTACCAGCTTCCGCAGGCCCCTTCCTTCAATATATAATATATAAAAAATTATCACACTGTCTTCCCCCTTCAAACTGGCTCCTGCTGGCCCCTTCCTTCAATATATAATATATAAGAAATTATCACACTGTCTTCCCTCTTCCTAACGGATCCCACTGGCCCCTTCCTTCTATACAAGAGTGTGCATATATACATGAAGTGAATAATAAACATGGATAAGTCATTCTCATATTTAGAATACATCAATGAAAAAAATTTCACCTCCCAAAATTTCTATTATTCTATAGGAGTAATAATAATACAAGCACGTACACTAATGTACATACATATAATCCACACATTACTCTCTCTCTCTCTCTCTCTCTCTCTCTCTCTCTGTGTGTGTGTGTGTGTGTGTGTGTGTATAGAGAGATAGACTTGTGTCCTTCCAAAAGGATTTGAGGTGAATCCTTCCACCTCAAATACAACCCTCCGACATTCGAATACAAGATCCACTCTGTTAAAGTTGATATATATTATTTTAAGTATTTATAAACTAAAAATCAAATATTTTGAATATTTTTTGCCCATCCATCAAGCGACGCAAAATGGACGGCCGAATGTGGTGAGTTTGTTAGATCAATGTCTTTAGACATACAAATTCTCGATCCGGTGATTTTATTATGATCTAAACATTTAAAAAAACTCCTACAAATTGATTTTTGTTAGGTTTCAAATGTTTTACACCGTTAAACTAACCAACTCACTATTTAGGCTATTCGTTTTTTCCCTACTTGATGCATGGGCAAAAAGTATTTAAAATACTTAATTTTTTATTTATAGATACTTGAAATAATATAGATCAACTTCAACAAAGTGGATCTTATATTTGAATGTCGGATGTTGGTATTTGAGTGGAAAAGATTCAACCTCAAATCCTTTCGGACGGACACAAGTCTCTCTCTCTCTCTCTTTATATATATATATATATATATATATATATATATATATATATATATATATATATATATATATATATATATATATATATATATATATTATATATATAACCCTTTACAATACTATGCGGTGCACACAATTATATATTACAATATAATATGTGGTGTATACAATTACACGCCACAAACATCACCCTACTCTTCTTATCCATAGTCGGTTCATAGTTTCAATTTCCACTCACTTAGTCCACTCTCCTGAAATTAGGAATACATATTATTAGAATTTACTTAGGACTTTCTTTTAATTTGCGCTTTAGAAGCATCACATACTAAGTAACCACACTTTAGTACCGCAACATCCATAACATAAGAAGCTATATACCAATATTAGCATTTACTATAGACCATACACTAGCATTTTTTTCTTTATAAAATTCACATAACAAAAAAAATAGCGAATAAATTTTTCACAATTTAATTCATATCACCTACAAAAATTATTATGAAGTATTCTTATCTTACTCATCTCTATCCCAAGAGTTTCTAGGTTTAGTCACCTTCTACAAGAGTTGAAAATTGTTAAATTTCACTCCTCTTGTGTCCAAACAATCACCCTATATAAGGAGAACATGAGAGCAAATTTCTAATGCTAATACAATCAAAAATATGAAGGTTGTACATTATTTAATTGGATTTAAATTCTGAAAATTTTAGTCAGAACATTACCTTACTTGAGGGTGAAATTGAGCCTTAAAAGTTCAGATTTTCGCTTGAACCCACCACCCAAAAGTTGAATCTAGCCCTAACAAGAAGCCCCCTTCTCCTCCTTTGCACGTGGACCCCCTCACTAGCGCGACCAGGCCTAGCCGTGGCCGGCCTGGTCGCGTGGTTGCTGGGCGCGACAGGAATTGGTGCGGCTGCGCTTGGCAATCCTTCCCCTTCTTCGAGGTTTGGAGGAGAGAAGAAAAAGGAGAGAAGGAAAAGAAGAAAGAGATAGAGGAGAAATCTTTGAGTTTTTAGAGGAAGAAGGATGGGTAAATTTTTAGAGTTTCAGCCATTGGGTTTCTCTTTCTCTTTGGGGAAGATGAGAAGATGAGAAGTTTTTCTCATCCTGGCGTTGGTAATCTCAAATCAAACTAATTACAAGTTTGCCATGCTTCAAATTTCCCCAAGTGTCCAACACTCTAATCAAAGGCATATGGCCCTTGATCTTCTCCTCCCATGCACACTTAACCCCTCCACTAACTAGGGAATTTAAAAAATATATCTTGTATTTCTCTTGACTTTTACAAAAAAAAAAAAAAAATACTATAAGTATAATACAAATATATACTTTAGTATTAGTAGTGTACCCATGCTATGTACACAAAATCATGGTACTTGTGCCAATTACATAACTCTAGGGAAACCCTTACTTATTAATTTCTTTAAAGAAGGTGGATGGCTAATTAATATACAAAGTTTACTAATTAACAATTATGAGTATTAATTTGAGGTTATTAGGTACTGGGTTTTATAGTCTACCCCCTTAAAGAAAGTTTCATCATCGAAACTTAGCATACCTTCAAATAAGTGTGGATAAAATTTCCGCATCTCTTCTTTAATTTTTCATGTCGCTTCTTTAGATTTTTGACTCTCCACAGTACCTTCACCAACGGAATTATTTTGTTCCTTAGTTGCTTCACCTTGTGACCTAGGATTTACACTGGCTTTTCTGTATAAGACAAGTCTTCTTGAATTTGCAATGATGGATAATTAAGAATGTGACTGAGCTCTGGTATATACTTTCTTAATTGGGATACATGAAACACATTATGAATCTTTTCAATCTCTAGGGGCTAGGCCAGTCGATAAGCCAGTGGCCCGATCCTCTCCAATGTTTCGAGTGGTCTTGCATACCAAGGATTTTACTTGTTGCTCATGCCAATCCACACTACTCCTTTAATGGGGGACACTTTTAGAAATACCATATCTCCTACGGCGAATTCTAGAGGTCCGCGACGCTTGTCTGCGTATGATTTTTATCTGCTCTGGGCTGCCTTCATCCTCTTCCTTATTACTTGAATTTTCTCTGTCGTTTCTTGCATCTAGTTAGGGCCCAACAATCCTCGGTCGCTAACCTCTTTCTAACAAATGGGGGACCTACACCTTCTACCATACAGAGCTTCAAATGGTGGCATTCTAATAGTTGATTGGAACTTGTTGTTATACGCAAACTCCACCAATGGTATATACTTCTCCTAATTACCTCCAAAATCTAATACACATGCTCTCAGCATGTCTTCTAATAACTGAATAATTCTCTCCGATTGTTCATCACTCTGCGAGTGTGCCGCAATACTTGGATGTAATTTGGTCCCCAAGGCCTTAGATAAATTCACCCAGAATCTTGATAAAAAGCGAGGGTCCCTGTTATATAAAATTGTTTCAGGTACTCTATGTATCGGAATTATCTCCCGAAGGTAAATCTGTGCTAACTTCTCCATCGAGTAATTCATTCGGATAGGTAAGAAGTGTGCAGACTTTGTAAGTCAATCCACGACTACCCATATAGCGTCGCGTCCTTGAGGTGATCGGGGAAATCCTGCAAGAAAATCTATAGTAATGTGACTCCACTTTCACTAGGGATTGGTAAGGACGTCAGTAATCCTGGGGGTTTCTTGTGTTCGGCCTTAACTTGCTGGCATGTTAAACACTTTAGCACAAAGTTAGCTATGTCCTTCTTCATTCCTTCCCACCAAAAATTTGTCTGAAGATCTTGATACATTTTTGTTGCTCCAGGATGTACCGCATAGGAAATGTGATGAGCGTCTGCCATAATTTTCTTCTTGAGCCTTGCATCTTGTGGTACACACACACAGTGTCCAAATTTCAACATCCCTTTATCGCAGGTAAAATCTTGAATTTTTTTGCTTTGAACCTTCTCCAAAATCCTTCTTTTCCTGCCATCTCTTTGTTGTGCCTTTTTGATTCGGTCATACAGATCATATTGAACACTAACCTGATTCACCCGGCTTGTTAAAGTCCTTAGTCCCTTTATTCGGACTTCCAATTGCGTCCTTTCTAACTCCGTCAATAGCCTTGATTGTTGAGTTATCAATACGACTAGTGATCCTCCTGACTTTCGACTTAGGGCATCGGCTATCACATTGGCTTTCTCCGAGTGATAATGAATGGTCAGGTCATAGTCTTTTATTGGTTCCAACTAATTTTGTTGTCCCATGTTCAGCTCCTTTTTAGTGAATATGTATTTCAAACTTTTGTGGCCTGTATAGATTACAAATGATACTCCATACAGGTAATGTCTCCATATCTTCAGAGTGAAACAACTGCAGCCAATTCTAGATCATAAATAGGGTAATTCTTTTCATGATTTCTTAGTTGTCTGGAGGCATAGGCTATTACCCTTTCGTGTTGCATTATCACACACCCTAACCCTTTCTTAGATGCATCACTATATGACATATCCCTTAGTCCCTGAAGGCATAGCTAAGACCGGGGCCGAAGTTAGCCTATCCTTCAATTCTTAAAGCTTTTCATCTAGCTCTCTCTCCCCAGATAAACTTGATATCTTTTCTGGTTAGCTTTGTAGGGGCATTGCTATTTTGGAAAACCCTTCTACAAATCTTTGATAGTAACCGACTAAGCCTAAGAAACTTCTTATCTCCTTAACATTGGTGGGCTGGGGTCAATTTTTGATCGCCCTGATTTTTGCAGAGTTTACTGACACTCCTTCTCTAGATATGATGTGCCCGAGAAGGCTCACCTGATCTAACCAGAACTCATACTTCTTAAAGTTTACATACAGTTGATTTTCCTCTTAGTATTTACAGTATTATCTTTATGTGCTTATCATGTTCCTTCTTTTTCTTGGAGTAGACTAGTATGTCATCAATGAACACTATCACAAATCAATCAAGATATGGTTGAAATATTTTATTCATCATGTTCATAAATGTCGCCAGAGAGTTGGTTAGTCCAAATGGCATTACAAGAAATTTAAAATGCCCATATCTGATTCTGAAAGCAGTTTTAGGTATGTCATCTTGTTTAATCTTCAATTGGTGATATCCTGATCTTAAATCAATTTTAGAAAATATGCTAAAGTTGATCAAACAAATCATCAAACCTGGGGAGCGGACATCGGTTCTTGATGGTGACTTTGTTCAACTCTCTATAATCAATGTATAATCTAATACTCCCGTCCTTCTTCTTAACAAACAACACTGGGGCTCCCCAGGGTGACACGCTGGGTCGAATGAACCCACTATCCAACAGCTCTTGCAGTTGATCTTTCAATTCTTTCATTTCTACTGGATCATTCTATAAGGAGCTTTAGAGATAGGGCCTGATCCTGGGAGTAAATCAATAGAGAATTTGATCTCTCTGTCCGGGGGTAAGCCTGGTAACTCTTTCGAGAAAAACATCAGGATATTCTTTCACCACTGCTATATTTTCTAATTTTAATTCAGCTTCCTTCTTATCTATCACGGCTGCTAGAAATTCTTGGCACCCTCGTCTCATCAGTTTCATAGTCTTAATAGTCGATATGATCTGTATCCTCTTTCCATTCTTTACTCCTTCAAAGGTAAATTCTACGATTCCTTCTATTTTGAAAGTTACCCTCTTTTGGTGACAATCTACGTGGGCGTGGTGAGTTGATAACTAATCTATTCTTAAAATGGCATCATCCCTAATTTTACTAGGTTGACCCATGTTTTTACTTTTCCTATCATAACTTCACATCTCTTATAGCACCTACTAGCAATCATTTCTGCACCTATAGGGGTCGATATAATTAGTTGAAATTCCAAAGGTTCAGGTTTCTTATTTAATTTGAATGCAAATATGTAGAAACAAAAGAGTGTGTGGCAACAGGAACAAATAATACTCAGGTAGTATGCCCCCTTTTGCAGGCAATACCTTCTACCACGACATTTGATGCTCAAGTTTCCTGCTGAGTCAAGACATTCATCTTCCCCTGAGCTCCAGGTTGTTGCACTGAAGATTGAATCATTGCCGGTCTGATTGTGTTGAACGGTCGTCTGGAGGTTCCTGATGGTCCCGGAAATGGGACAGCGCCCATAGTTTGTCTTTCAGTCCCAAATTCCACGCTCGGGTATCCATGCAGTTTTGGATATTTCTTTCTCATGTGACCAATATTGCCACATATGAAACATTGTTTGCCTTGAATACAGTTGCCCACATGGTTTCTGTTACACCTGAGATACCATGGGTTCCTAGTAAGATTTGGATGAGGAGAGGGTATTGATTGGGGCCCGTGCATGGACTTTAGGTCCATGCAGAAAGTTGTGAAAGAAGAGAAAGGAGAAAAGAGGGAAGAAAGTGTAGAGATTTTCTTTACAAAAAAGTATGATAAAGTAGTTTTGAGGGGATTGTGGGGTGATGACACTGCAAGTTCTGAAAGGAAATTCACCAATCATCTTCATTTATGCAAGTGGTCAAAAGAAAGAATCAAGTAATTTTTGACAACCATAGTAAACGTCAAAAGAAGTCTAGCCTATGCACTTGCTTGGATGTTGAAGGGATTACTAATGGAGTTTCAAGCCATGTAATTGTACAAGAATTTTAATAGAAAATAGTATGGTGCAAGTAGGAATTGACTTCCAAACTTGGAATTGACTTCCAAACTTCTTGTCACCTGCCCAAAAATAAAAACATGACCACACCTCCAGATAATTCCACGGGCAATCTGCCCTGCTCGTGAGTACCTACTGATTTATATTTCAATTGATCTTACCTCACACGAGCCACATTCACATCAGAATCTTCAATCAAATGAGTCAAGTTTTTGGTTGTTCATATTTGTTCAATTATTTAATTGAACTTTAACATTTTGCTCAAACTTAATTTGTTTGCATTCTCATACGAGTCTGAGACGAGCATCGACCTTTTCAAGCTCATTTATTGTTAAAAGAATACTAAAAAAGATATTTTATAATTATATGCCAACAGAACATAAATAAGAGAAACACATATTTTTTATTTACAGGTAAAAACTAGGTAATTTTTTTTAGAAGAAGAGATATTATTGTATTAGAGTTGTGATCAAATAAAAATATTAGGCTATAAATAAGCTAAAAATTCAATTAAATTGATTAAACCTAAAAGTCAAACTCATATCAATTTATTAAGTTTTCTTTAAACTGATCTCAAATTTGACACAAGACAGCCTATACAAGCAATTAATGAACAGAGCTCGAACACTGATGGCACCAACGAGCTCCGATTTTCTGATTCTCAGCCATTCTCATAGACCAGTTTTCAAATTAGATTTTAGCTCTATTTATTACTATTAGCTTCTTGAAATATATCTCGAATTTCTAAAACTGATGATAAATCACTTGAGGTTCTGATTGCAGATTGCATGTCTTCATTATTTTCTCAAAAACAGTCAACAGAGCACCTGAGTTGGAGTAAAAAAAAAAAAAATGCTACCAAATTTAAAATTCTGACTACACAAGTGGGACACTGGGACTGACCTATCAAGAAAATTTAACACTATGCTAGAGATGGGCTCAAGATTGATAACATTATATGTATATATTTTATGTTCCAGTAATCTATAACTTTTTTTTAAACAAATTCTTCTATTTTTTTTGTTTAAAAAGAAAATATGATGGCTTTTATTTATTTCTTTACATTGAAAAGATAGGACCGTACTAGATTGGGCACTTGGTCACTAACAAAAGCCTTTTTTTATATTCCATCACACAAACTACCATATATTATACCCCATTATTCTCCCATCATATAAATTCCCTTTTATAGATAGAAAGAGGATGTGAAGTTATGATGGCATTTGTCAAGGGATGGGCATAGAATGAGGCCATGGAATAAGCATTGGGCCATTCAGTTCATTTTTGGTGGAGATGTGTGTGTGTGGGCCCTAGTTGGGGGGAATGACTTGATCTTTGTTTTGGCTTCTTTCTTCTACTATATAAATAAAATCCACTATGCCTCTCTTCCTTTTGTCTTCATGGCAGGCAAGATGGTTCCCCTCAAACTATGTTGAGTGGGTCCTTTGTCTACTCCCATTGTACTTTGGTTTGGGTCCGTAGGACCATCTTGTCTCATTGGGATCAATGGATCCGTACCTAAATAAAAATGCTGTCTTAGTGATTGGTTAGGCTTAGCCACGCCTAACCTTAGCCTACTAACAATTTTCATAATTAGTGTTGGGTTGTCTAAGGGCCAGTTTGTTTCTCATTTTTTTGGCTTATCAATTTTGCGAGTTATATTTGATTGGTTACCATTGGAAGCATGTCATCATTACGCGAGCCTCCACTTAATACTGAGCTGGTTTCTCTCTGTGAACTCGTCACACAGAGACTTGAAATGGGGCGAATTTCTGCAACACGCGGGCCCCGTGTTTCTTACGCGTGAACGCTCCCTGCTTTGATCGGATTGTAGATTTCCGATTTTTGGAGTTTGAAACGAGCAGGACCCTAACAGTGATCCTATATTACCAAACAAGAGACCACTGACCTATTGGTTCAAACTAGTGATGCCAAATCACAATAGAGCAATCTTATCGTTGCATTAAAGAGCCCGTGGATTCACATTCATGTTGGTTTCTGCTTAACAGAAATCAATCTGACAACTATTCAAGATTATTGAAATATCAACAATCTAATTGGTCAGGTCGGCAAATATCAGGTGGAAGGTTTTCCAGGTCGGCAAATATCAGGTGGAAGGTTTCTGTTCAATAGAACGTTCCTTAATTTAAGAACCACATTTCAATTTCCTTCCTTGGTTAAACACCAATTAGACTGAATCTAAACCAGTCTCGATATACTGAATATCAGTATATCCCCTGTATAAAGAAATTAATTCACTTATACAGTACTTGGAGTGAGGTACGCTTAGAGCGAATCTCCTTAAGACAATTACGTCCCCCGCACTGGTGCTAACGGGTTACTGGACGCTGGTCTCCCAAGATACAACACTCCTTCACGGTATTTGGATAGCACTACCAAATCACCGTACGGTCGAACCGTAATTAACCAGTACCTTCACAGGATCCTTGAAGCAGCGGGACAAAGACAAATTGAGAATATTTGCCTTTACTTTAGAGGAGCACCCACTGTAGAGGAAGAAGGAAGGTTGAAGAATACAGATTCAGACAACAATTCTATTAAAGAATCTGTTAAATTTTCGTAGTTAACCAGTACCTTCACAGGATCCTTGAAGCAGCGGGCTCCACTGTAGAGGAAGAAGGAAGGTTGAAGAATACAGATTCAGACAACAATTCTATTAAAGAATCTGTTAAATTTTCTGAGCCCTCTTTCAGAACGAATTTATGCAGAATCTCTTTTGGAAGTCGCTTCGGAAACTGACTTTCCCACTTCTCGTTGGAAGTCACTTCAGAACTCCACTTCCTAGTTCAGAACGCAGTAACTCACTTCCAGTTCAGAACTCAGAGAGAGAGACTATTTATAGCGCTCCAGGAGGGGCCAACGGGTCCGAACTCAACGAAAGGTTGCAACGGTTCAGACTGAACCGTTGCAATGGTTCGACCCAACAGTCGCAACTGTTGGCTGTCTAACTGGAGCGGTTCGGATCCGGATAGCGAGGCGGGCTGGTTCGGATTTGGATAGCGGAGCGGGTATGCTTGGCGTAACCCATACCCGTGAGACCTGATTCAAAAAGAACCAAGCCGGGTAGGGAACCCGACCCGGCCCGGTGCCGCACCGCCAGCGGCGGTGTGCGTGCGCAGTTTCCTCCCAATTGCGCGCGAAAACTCCAAGTACCCAAGGGGCACGCCCTTTGTTCTCAATTTTCTCTATTTAAACACTACGAACTTTCATCCCATAGCCAATGTGGGACTAAATGCTTTTAGCTACCTTTAGTCCCATTTTAGCTTTGAATTAGGCAATCTTTAGACTTGAATATCTCATTCATTCGAAGTCGGAATTGAACATGTGAATATACCACGTTCATCCCCAATGGAAGGAGAACACACTCCAACTATCATCCAATTGATTCGATCAACGGATCTCGCCGAATTCAAAGATTCACATTTATATTCTTCATATTCCAACAATTCACACCTCTAGGGTTTATCATATACATTAGGCTTAACATTTTGATGCGAATCAACAAATTCTAATCAGATCCAGGCCTCCAGATTTCTCATGAGCGGGGCTTAAGAGAAGAACAAAGAAAAGGAGGGGAAAAAAAAAAAATCACCATTAGGTACTGATTATTGTGTGGCACTCAAAACATTATCCATGGAGGTAGAAAGATAAAATCGCAAAGTGAAAAAACTGATTAAATGGAGACACGTTGTCTGCCAGATTTGTAAACAAATGAGAAGAACAAACATTACGAGCAGCTTCTATATATAATTGTTAGTACTGCAGGGAACATGACAACCCAATAGGTCAACAAAAACGGGTAAAAAAAAAGGGAGGGGAGAGAGCTTCAACGTTCAGTAGACCAACTCCAATATAGAAATTCTCTAAAGTACGTGAAAGAAAAAAAACATCCTCTTGAACTTTCTGCCTTGTGAACCACGAGACATTGTTCTCTTGCGTGAGCTGTCCCAAGCAGAAGAGAAGAATAGACACAGAGAACAGAGAAGAGATGGTGAGTTCATGGCCCAATATACACCAGAGCATCATGCATGCATGCGTGCGTTTTGTTTTTCTGGTTGGATTCCATTCAGAGATTGGACCAACAAACACACAGAAATGGAGCTAAGCTTTTGATCAGTATGGGGAGCAAAGGCTGTCCTCGAGGGACCACAAGCTCCATAAAGCTGTAAGCGAAAATAGTGACAAAACATTTATTTAGCATCACAACAATGCATGATGTAAAATAACATTGTTAGCCAACTAATTTTTTTTATTTTATTTTTGAAAAATAAGCTGGAGGCCTCCAAGCAACATGCACCAGTCACTTGGTATCCAAACACCCAAGTTAAATTCTTTGTTCAACAACTGTAAGAATTAAACTTGAAACCTTTTCTTCTTTGAGAGAGAGAGAGAGAGAGAGAGAGAGAGAGAGAGAGAGAGGTGCTATCAACAAGCTAAAGTTTTGTCAGGTGCCTCATTGTACTCCACTTTGAATCCAGCCCATATGTCTCTTGGGTTCAAGCCATTAGCAACTATTTTGGATCCACAAAGTTTATATAAAAAATCACATATGTCAGAAACATCAACATTTATCTCCTTAAACATACGACTGTTTACAAGCTGTATAAAACCCCAATACCTCGGATTTGAAATTACTAACTTATCATACTCAATTCTACAAATTGCTCGAGAGCTTTTAGGGTTTTATGTGCTAGATTTTTATTAAAAGAGAAATAAATTTAACCTCCTTTTCTACTTAGATGGTGATGGTTTTGCTTTCTAGCGTAGAGAGTAATTACCGGAGATAGACTTGTGTCATTCCGAGAAGAATTTGAGGCTAAATTGTTCTCACTAAAATACAACCCTAGGACATTAGAATGCAAGATTCATTTCATTGAAAGTAACTAAAAATCAAAAATCATATATGCTGAATACTTTTTACCCATCCATCAAGTATGTACAAAATGGACAGCCGAAAATAGCATATTACTTAAATCTGCATCTTTGGGCATATAAATTCTCGATCCGACTATTTCATCATGATCTAAACACTTATAAATTCTCTCACACCATTTTTTATTAGATTTCAAATATTCTACACCGTTAAACTAACCAACTCACTATTTCTTGTGCCTACTTGATGGATGGACAAAAATGATTCAAAATACATGATTTTTTATTTTTAGTTACTTGAAATAATGTAAATCAACTTTAATGAAGTGGATCTTGCATTCAGATGTTGTAGGGCTATATTTGAGTAGGAAGAATTCAGCTTCGAATCCTTCCGGAATGGCACAAGTCTATCTCGCAATTACAGTTCTGGAAAATGGAAGATTATTTTTGAAATTCTCAAAGCACAAATTATTTTAGTAGACACATCTAAAATAATTAGGTAAATATTATTTTTTTGTTTATTAGATGAAAAATATGAGCATAGAATATGCACTTATGAGAGGAAAAAAAAAGATGAAATAGGTCTAAGATGGCGCTGTGTTTGGTTAGGGGTGGAAGTGAGGAAGTAGTAATAGTTCTCCTTGGAACTGGGAAATTGGTTAGTGAGTTTTTCGGTGTTTGAATGTTGTTGAGAAGCGTGATTTGAAAAATGTTATGTCTTTTCTGGTGTTTGGATGGTAATGCGAAAGTGAAAGTGAAAGTGAAAAAGTTGATCACATGGTTAATCACAAAATAATATTAAAATAAAAATTAATTAAGAAAAATAAAAATTAGATTGTAATTAGAATGCAAGTGAGCTTTATATGATCACAAAATTAACTGTTTTTAGTTACAACTTATTACAAATGAGATTTACATGACCACAAAATTAACTGTAGCACCCTGAAACTGAGGAAGTGATTGTGTAAAAGGGAAAAGAGAAAAGGAAAAGGGGTTTTCTCATTCTCTTTTCCGGTGTTTGAATAGATAAGAAAGTGAGCAATTATACTTCCCCATTTCCTTACTTCCGCCCACGGCCTCGCAACCAAACACGCCATAACAAAAGAGCTTGTATTAAAATAGTAGAGATGATCTAAACTCCCAAAAAAGTTCCTTCTTGTTTTAACTAGTTATCCTGCTCCAAATCACTTAAGGGCCTATTTGGATGACTATAGTTGGAGCGATATGCAGCTCCAACTAAAGAAAATAACAACTCATATAGTTGTTTTGACGTAGTTGAAACTATACGCAATTAACTTCAATGGTTAGACCCACTTCTTTGGTGCTTTTGTTGTAGTTGAAACTGCGACCAAATTGATTGTAGTTCCCACTACAGGAGTTGAGCTATAACAATTGAGGGTGACACATAAGCTTTCGTTAAAAATTTCTATTTAATACAACTTCATCGTGTATTAAACCAAACAACTATTTCTTTTTTCTTTTAGTTGAAATTACAATTGTGAGTTGTCAAACTTAATACATAACTTAGTATTCTAACTACATGAGTAACAACTTAAAACTACACTGTACCTCCAACTACATCGAACCAAATGACCCTCTGTTGATCTCACTTGCCCCATCCTCAACCTAGATTAAATCTGAGATTTGCACCAACAAAATCATTGTCTTTTGTTTTTGTGCACTTTTTCCTTCTTTTTTAGATATAGCCCACCTTTGTATTAAAGAGCCCATTATAGAGCAAAAGATAACATGAATTACAGAGTTTCTTCATTAAAACCAAATCAAAATTAATGATTATAGTTGACAAAATAGAAAAAGATCGAAGGTTAGCAAGAAGGTTGACCCACTTATTATAGACTCGGCCGATCATCAGATCAATGTTTAATTTGCAGCAAAAATTGGCGTACTGAAGTAAAAAAAGGATTATAACCTCAATACAAAATTATTCAATTTGAAAATGGAATTATGGATGTGCAACAAATACTAACAAAATTCTGATGAGAATTTTTATGCATAGTTTCAGTGTACGATTTAGGCATGTTGAAGAATAATCTAGGGTTTTTTACTTCATCTGGGTCAATTTAATACTGTTTAATTTGATGATCTAGGGTTAATATTTTATTTCTTTTTCAAGATGGATTATTAGATAAGCTGCTCTCAAACTATCAGGAAAAAATTCTTTATCTTAATTTCCAGGCTTCATATCTAAGTGCAGATACACAAGTATAGAAAGTTAATAATAATATTTATTTAAGAATTTTGCACAGCCCAGTTTGTCTCACATAAGCAGGCCGGGTACGAATCTAGTGAATTAAACAGGCCGTATTCTTAGCAGAGTTTTCAAGCAAAGCCCAATGGATCTTGCACCATTGATGAATTCATTCATCTTCAACTTAATAAGATATAGCAAAATATAGTGCCATTACGATAATTTTCAACTCAACCCCAATACAAAACTCCCACTATGCTTGTGTAATTTTATTCATAAACCAACAATCTTGGCTTTATTTTAATGAGATTTACAAGGACTGTAGAATAGCTTGGATGTTCTAAATTTCAATTAGGTCTTTGATAAGATCATCTCTTGTCCATGAGGACCTCAATTTTTCCCCTCTTTTTTCCTTCTCTCTTTTCCCTTTAGTCACAGCCAAATAATGAATCATACGAGAGAGCTGATGTTATCTCGTATGACCCGAAATTTCCTCCCTTTTCGCTTGTGATACTCCTAACCATGATGTTAATTTGCAACACTATCGTAAAGATAGAAAAAGAAAATACTATTCTTGGTTTATGTAATGAAAAGTCTAATATGGTGGCTGCCCACCAATCATGCATAGTAAATTTTGTAACGGTCCTAGATTTAATTACCTCAAAATTCATAATCATCAACCGTATTGCTCGTTTATCAGAATATACTAAAGAAATTCCGGCAGCATCTCCTCTGAAATATAGACTTCATCTCAATATTATAATTAGATTTCGGCTAACACAGCCTACTTATAAATCTCATTTTCATCATATGGTTCATCCCAAGGTCCATCATATAAACATATGCATATGAGTGCTTCCAGGATATTATATTCTAACTCACAGTGACTAATAACATCAGAGTTTATAAAAAGAATCACATTCTACAATAAGTACATACGTCATCTCAGGAGAACATCCTTGCAGCTCTAAGTCGGACCTTCGCCTTGCCGTGACCTGAAAATATCAATCTGTGATGGGGTGAGCTCAGTAACTCAGTGAGTGAAGTCATTCAAAATAGAGTTTGTATTATACTACCATTGTACTTCAAGTATTATGTAGTTAAGTAATGTCAAAAATCAGTTTCAATACTTTCTACTTGTAGTTGATAGAAATTATCAAGGGTGGCCTATCGTTGATGTAATATTCTTGTAATATTATGTCACATCCTTTGATAACTTTGATAATGTATCACGTACTTTCCTACTCTGATTCTTCTCTCTACTGATGCTTAGCGTATATATGTTAGCTCGAGCGGTAACCACGCCGAGCGTAATAGCATTTAGTGTTGTATGTTAGTTTTGCTCCAGCTCTGCTTAGCTCTGCTTAGATGTTCACTTACTTGCTTGCCCGCTTGCCTGTTTGATAATCTAACTATTTTCTATTCTTGATGATTGTGAAAAGTTTAAAAATCTCTTCTTGAACTATTTCTCAAAACTGTATTATTTTTAGTATTCGTACCGATCTCTTATATCAGTACTGTTCTCTATATTATGTTATATGATAGTGATATCTATTGTGCTTATTATTTGATATGCTATCACCTGCCTGTTATCACTTGACACTTACTTTATTGATCACCTGACATCTGACATACTACTACTTGACACCTGCCATGTTTGATATCATTTATCACCTGTCACCTGATATGTTATCACTTGAACTGTAATTATCACATTTATGGAAATCTTGTCTTGATATCATGTATTATATACAGTGACTTGTTATCCTGCATTATATACAGTGACCTGTCTTTATAGTACTTATGTACTCCTTGTAAGTTCACCTAGAGGGGGGGTGAATAGGTGATGGCTAATCTAATGGTCACTTAATGCCAAATGATGCGGAATTAAATCTATTAATGACCTAAACAAAACTCTTATACTAAACACCACGTATAACACAAGAGTGTAGCCGAATTCCCCGTGAAGGGCTCTGGACTAACTCCTCAAGATTCCCCTGGATATGGGTTGAGGTGCCGCGTTGGCTCTCTTGGTTAAATACAAGTGTTAGCAAACAACCCAAGCATGTATATCAATTAAGCACAATATGAATATCAAGCATGTAAAGATAAACACAATAGAAACATGCAAGATATAAAGGAGATAGAGAGAGAGTGAGCAATCGCAAACACAAGGGATTTATTTCGAGGTTCGAGCACACTTGCTCTACATCCCCGCCTTCGACACACGAAGGATTTCCACTATAATCGATCCCACCGGATCACTCGGTGCCGCAACACCTACAACTCTCGGACTCCCTAGTCCGTACACACCGCAAGCCCACCGGCTCGCCGAGGCCGCACCTCAAACAAGAGTAAAGATAGAAAAAGAAAATACTATTCTTGATTTATGTTATGAAAAGTCTAATATGGTGGCTGCCCACCAACCATGCATAGTAAATTTACTGTGCAATGATGTAAGCGGTGGTATCAGCATGTAAATAGTGACTGCATAGTACCTCAGAATTTCACTATAAATAAGTCATTCCTGATTCATTTTTATATATCTCTGAAATCAATAAGAGTTTCTCATTCTACTATCTCTCTCAGGAATTCTCTCTCAGTGTTATATTTCTTAGTTTTACAACACGTTATCAGTATGGGCGCTCTACTTCTGTTACAAGTCTCTACTTCTATTAGCTCAAGATAAAAAGGATAAATTATTCTACTCATTATACTCATATAACACCACTATTATTGATAAAAGGAGGTTATGTCACCTATTTATAGTAATATGATGATTACAAAAGTTATTATTTATGTCTGTATAAACACCCACTGAAAGTTTACCGAGTAATGTGGTATGCCTATATTTATTTCATTACTTATTGGTCCATTATTTATATCTGTATAAACACCACCCACTGAAAGGTTTACCGCGTAATGTGGCGTGTCTATATTTATTTCATTATTTATTACTCTATTATTTATGCCTATATAAACACCCGCCGAAAGGTTTGCCAAGTAGAGTGACATGTCTATATTATATCTCATAAATATATATGCTACTATGCATTTACTTTACCATAAATGGGTTTCTCTCTCTCCCGACGCCTATAAACGGCTATAAACAGCTAGTTTTCCTTTATAAATTAGTGAATTCTAAAGCTCCATAACTCACTTCTCAATATCTCCTCATCCTTAATTTTTTCATCATCTCCCTAAGTTTTCCGTTAAAATTTTTGCAAGATACTTAGTTTATTTCTGAAGTTTATTATTGTCCTCATCATCATTTTTATTATTACTCTTTTTGTTGGAGATATGTCTCCAAGTGATTTTCGACTAAACCTTTTACTTCTATTGTTTGTTTTCCCTCTTTTGTCTAATGCTAATATGATTGAGATGTAAATTTTACTATTTTGTTCTGAAATAATAATATTGTAATTCTAATTATTTATGTACTCTGTTATAGTTATCACCATATCAAACCTTGCAAAGCTTAAATACATTTCACTTGATATCACGGAAAAAATTATATATCTTTGATCATTGATATAGATATACATTCGAATAAATGGGTCTCACTGAGACAATAAAAGAGAGAAATTCTACGTCGTCGCAAAATAAAGCAAAAGTGATGATTTTTATCCATAGACATCTTGACGAGTGCTTAAAATGTGAATACCTCACAGTGAAAGACCCAAGTGTCCTGTGAAAAAGTATCAAAGAAAGATTTGATCATCAAAAAAAGTTGCGTTTCCTGCCACACGTGATGAATGAAACACTTTGTGTTTTCAAGACTTCAAGAAAGTCAGTGATTATAACTCTACAATATTTAGAGTAGTATGGCAACTAAAATTCTGTGGGTGAATATCACAGATGAAGAAATATTGGAGAAAACTTACTCTATATTTTATGCATCTCATATAACCTTGCAACAGCAATATCGGTTGTGTAATTTTTAGAAAGTTCTTAACTAATTTTATCTCTTCTGATGGCGGAGAAAAATAATAAACTTTTGATAAAGAATCATCAGTCTCGTCCTATTGGTTCAGCATCATTTTCAGTAGCAAATGTTGCATCTTTTGAAAGTTATGGATAAGAATATAATCATAGCCTTGTTCATGAACATGATCATGGAGGTGACCGTGAACGCGATCGAAGTGGTTATTATAATCCTTCATAAAGTTCAAGTGGTTATTATAACCCTTCACAAAATAACGCGATCTACAAGAAGCATCATGTGAAAATACATAATAAAGGAAAATATATTCGTGAAAATTCTTATTATAAATGTGGTTCTAAAGGATATTGGTCTCGAATCTGTTGAACACTGGAGCTCTTTTGTAAACTTTATAAGGTATCCTTAAAATGAAAAGAAAAGGAAGTGAATTTCACTGAACATCAAGATCCTATGGATGGTTCAATTCATCTTGATGCTTCAGACTTTACTGGTGATTCTATCATAAGGATACTGGTGATATTTAGATATATGAATTTATTACTATATTTTACCATTTATATTTGTCAAAATTATCTTTGAATGTAATATTTTATTTATAATAATATATTTAAACTTTTATTCTCATTAAATTATTTATCTTTACATGAAACTTGATATGCATTATACTAATAATGAAGTCAAGATCAAAATCAGAGATATTTGCATACCGGATAGTGGTACAACGCACACTATTCTCACATATAAAAGATACTTCTCTGATTAAAACTAACAAAGGCAATTATCAATACAATATCAGATCTTGTAGACTTGATTGAAGGAACTGGTAAAGATAGCTTCATATTGCTAAATGGAACAAAGTTTTTCATAAAAAATACTTTATTTTCACCAAATCTAAAAGATTTGTTGTTTTAATAACATATATCTTGTTGAATATGATACTCAGTCTGCAACTAAAAAAAATATGAAGTATATATATCTTACTACTTATACATCAAGAAAGAAATGCATATTAGAAAAACTACTAAAGCTTTCTTCAGGATTGCATTACACATATATAAATATGATTGAATCACATATGATAGTTAAAAAAGATTCTCAGATATTAACTTTGTGACATGATTGATTAGGTCATCGTGATATAATAATGATGCGAAGAATTATTGAAAACTCACATGGACATTCATTGAAGGGCCAGAAGATCATTCAAACCAGTAAAATTTCATGTGAGACTTGTTCTCTTGAGAAATTGATCATGACCATCACCAGTTAAAATTAAAACTTAATCACCTAAATTTCTTGAACGTATTCAAGGTAATATATGTGGGTCTATTCACCCACTGTGTGGACCATTTATATACTTTATAGTATTGATAGATATTTCTAGTAGATGGTCACATGTTTGTCTATTATTTACTCACAATGTGGCACTTGCGAGATTTCTTACTCAGATAATTAGATTACGAGCACAATTTCCTGATTATATAATCAAAAAAAATTAGACTTGACAATGCTGGTGAGTTTACATCTCAAGCTTTCAATGATTATTGTATATCAATTGAGATTACTGTTGACATCATGTTGCCTATATACATACACAAAATGATTTGGTTAAATCATTGATTAACCGCATCCAGCTTATTGCTAAACAATTAATGATGAGAATAAAACTTCTTATTTCTGTATGGGTCATGCAATTTTACATTTTGCGGTATTTATTCGCATCAGACCAAGTGCATATCATGACTATCTCAATTAAAATTGACATTTGGTCGAGAATTAAATATTTTTCATCTAAGAATTTTACCAATTGCTCCACCACAACGCACAAAAATGGGTCCTTAAAGAAGACTATATGACGATTATGAATCTCCTTCTATTATAAGATATTTTGAGCCTCAAATTGGTGATGTTTTTATGGTCCATTTTGTCGACTGTCACTTTAATGAGGCTATTTTCCCAGCACAAAAGGAAAAATAAACAGCTTAAAAAGAAGCTTATATGGAGTGAACCATCTTTATTGCATCTTGATTCTCACACAAAATAATGTAAGTTAGAAGTGTAAAAGATTATAAATTTACAAAATAACAAATCAATTTCCAGTTACATTCACTGATACAAAAGAGTGACTAAATCATACATATCAGCTGCAAATACTCCTGCTCGATTTGAAATCCCAAAAGGACAATTCAAAAATGAATTCACTAATGAGTCTAAAACATGCCTGAAGCGTGGTAGACAATCGTTTCAAAGATAAAAATTCTCGAAAAAGAAAGAGAAAAGATAGCATGATGACCCCAATATGGAGAATGTGTTCTAGAAGAAACATAAACTAAGACAAATTAAGAGATAGAAAACTCTTAAGGTATAGAAAATTATGAGATCTCTGTTGATTATGTCAGTACAGGAGGATTATGGAATCGAAATGAGAAGAAAATATTGATGAAATATTTTTCTATTCTGTAATGTGATATTTTTAACGGAAGCGAGAATTTTGAACCAAGATCTATCATTGAATGTCAAAATAGACATGATTAAACTAAATAGAAAGACGCTATATAGACTGAATTGAATTCGCTTAATAAGCGTAAAGTATTTGGACCTATTGTTCTCACGCTTGAAGCCGTGAGACCTGGGATATAAATGAGTTTTTGTGCGAAAATGCAATGAGAAAAATGAGATTGTGAGGTATAAAGCTCACTTGTTGCACAAAATTTTTCACAAAGACTTGGAATTGATTATGAAGAAACGTATTCTCCAGTAATAAATGCAATTACATTTAGATAATAAGCCTAACAATTTCTAAAAATTTACAAATGTGTCTTATGGATGCTGTTATAACTTATTTATATGAATCGCTTGATAGCGATATATATGAAAACTCCTGAAGGATTTAAGATGCCTGAAGTATCAACTTTAAAATCCAAAGAGTTATATTCAATTAAATTGTAAAGATCGTTATATGGGTTAAAGCAATCCAGGTATAATCGCTTAGCGAGTAATTGTTTAAGGAAGGATATGTGAACAATCCTATATGCTCATATGCTTTTATTAAGAAAATAACATCTGAATTTATTAACATTAGTGTCTATGTTGATAATTTAAACATCATTGGAACTTATAAAGAAACTCTAGAAGGAATGATCTACTTAAAGAGATTTTGAAATGAAAGACCATGGAGAAACTAGATATTGTATTAGTGTACAGATTGAGTACCTTCAAAATGGAATACTTTTACATCAATCAAACTATACTGATAAGATCTTGAAACACTTTAGCATAGAATAAGAGAATCATTTAAGTACTCCAATGGCTGTTAGTTCATTGAATTTGAAAAAGAATTCATTTCACCCTTGCGAAGATAATAAAGAGGTTTTTGGTCCTGAAGTACCATACCTAAGTGCAATTGGAGCTCTTATGTGTCGTGCTAATTGTATCCGACCAAATATAAAATTTGCTATTAATCTATTAGTAAGATTTTGCTCATCTCCTACATGAAGACAATGGAATGGAATTAAGCATGTATTTCGTTATCATTGAGGAACAACTGATTTGAGTTTGTTTTATCTCAAAGGATCAAAATAAGAAATGATTGGTTATGTAGATGCATGCACCTATCAGATCCACATAAAATCTGTTGGCCCAAAGGCCCATCACTCTAGTTTTGATGATGAATTAACTCATAAAGTTATAGTACTAATGATCTTGTGTTTAATTAGTGACAGACTTGTTATCAAGATCTTAGTAGGTGTGAAGCTTCATCAAAGGATTTAAAGTCAAGTTTTAGAGCTAGCACCGGTTGATTCATGAGCCTATGCATCAAGACCACATCATAAGTTGAGCTCGTTGGATCGTGTTTGGACCAAGTCAAGAAGATGAGAAGACTTCAAGTGAAGACTTCAAGAAGTTGAAGACTTGTGTCTAGGTATAAGATTTTGTTTTTGTTTTAGTTAAAAATGTAAAGGATAGAATAGTTGGTGGATTGCTCAAGTACATATCACACACACACTCTTGATTTTATTGTCTTTTCATAAAAGAATTTTCAGTTAGAAAAGACTTTCATTTTGGAAAATACATGTTTGGTTTTTGGTATTTCTTATGAAGATGTTTTTAACCAAAACCAAGTTTAGAGCTTAATGTCAAAAACTTAGATATTTTATTTATTTGTGTAGTGGATCATATCCATACACACTATGCTTTAATAAGTTCAAAATATCTTGTTTTTGCATTTGGTAAAGTTTTGAAAAAACAAAGTTTTAGAAAATACAAGATTTTCTCTAACAATTTTTCTCCCAAGTGCTGACCCAGAACTGGCTTACGGGTCGACCGGGAGGTCGACCGGAACAAAAGGCAGGTCGACCGCAAGGTCGACCGACGTGCACAGAGCCGTGCACGTCTGACAGTTCAGTGGGCGGGTCGACCGGCGGGTCGACCGGAACTGAGAGCGGGTCGACCGGCGGGTCGACCGGATCTGAGAGCAGTGCTCTCTGTTCTTTGGGTCGACCGGCGGGTCGACCGGCAGGCTCCAACGGTCAGATTTTTGACCGTTGGCGGTCGACCGGCGAGTCGACCGGCAGGTCTTACAGACCCAACGGCTAGTTTTTGACAGCCTATAAATTTGGGGGTTTGGTCATTGTTTTGAGTTAAGATTTTTGGAGACTTTTAGAGCCAGTTTTTCCTACTCTTTTCAGAGGTTTTTCTCCACAAAATTTAGAACCAATACTTCCAATTAAAAGGAGAGTTTTTATCAAGAGTGTAAAAGTGATTTCTTTGAGTTTTCCTCCACCACTCTCATCCTATTTTTCTCACAAACACTTGAGCAACCCATTGAACTATTCATTCTATAGGAGTGTTTTTGTGAGAGTGTTTATTGGTGATCAAAGTGTTTAGATCATCAAGAGATCATTTCTTGTACTTTGAGGAGGCGGACGTGTGTGTCCGCGTTGTTTCGAGTTCGGGTGCGAACTCCGTGTTTGAGGTGCGGCCTCGGCGAGCCGGTGGGCTTGCGTGTGTACGGGACTAGGGAGTCCGAGGGCTTGTAGGTGTTGCGGCACCGAGGAGAGATCCATTGGGATCTTGCATAGTGGAAATCCTTCGCGTGTCGAAGGCGGGGATGTAGAGCAAGTGTGCTCGAACCTCGAAACAAACCCTTTGTGTTTGCGATTGCCATTTCTCTCTCTCTATCTCCTTGTTTATATCTTGCATTACTTATCTTGTCTTTACCTTTATATGCATGATATATTCCTTGTGCTCATATTGATATATTGCTTGGGTTTGTTGACTAACACTTGTATTTAACCAAGAGAGCCAACGCGGCATCTCAACCCATTCAAGGGGAATTTAGAGGAGTTTGTCCAGAGCCCTTCAAGGGGAATTCGGCAACACTCTTGTGTTATACGTGGTGTTTAGTTTAAATAATTTGTTAAGGTCATAATTGCTTTTAGCTTCCGCATTATTTGGCATTAAGTGACCATTAGATTAGCCATCACCTATTCACCACCCCTCTAGGTGACCTTCAATTGGTATCAGAACTTGGTACTCTGATTTGGGTCTAACAACCTAGAGTTAAAGATCCTCATTTTAGGCTAATCACAATTTTTGTACACACTATGGATTTCATGTCACCACCCACCTTTGACATTCTTAACATCCAAATTTGGAAGGTTAAGATGTCTATGTACCTCAAAGCCCTGGGCATACATGTTTATCTTACTACAATTAAAGATTCATATGTTAGTAATAGCAAGTACATTGAGGCTAATGCAAAAGCCCTTCATGCTTTAAAGTCAACCCTAAATGATGAATATTTATTTAGGGTTTCTAACATTGACTCGGCTTTTTTAGTTTGGAACATCATCACCTCCCTTGACGAAAAGGATCTATATTATGCCGGGAGCGATTCGGATGTTGGAAGCGACACCTCCAACAAGTGCTATATGGTCCAAGGGGATAACCCCCTTGAGGTAACTACCGAATCCGATGATGAGGACATGTCATATGATGAGCTTACCACTTTTTGTCAACTCCTTCTTGAGAAATATGACATGATTAAAAAGGAGAATAAAAATTTGAAAAAGAAGTTTGATTGCATGCATATAGAAAATGATTCATTTAGAAATAAGATTGCATGCTTAGAAAAGGAAAAAGAAGATTTGAAAATTGAGAATGTTTCCTTATTTTCAAAATTGAATGATTTATGTGAAGGAAGCAATACTTTGAAAAATAAAATTGATTTGGTGGAAAAACATAAAGAAGTTGTTTCTCAAGAAAATAAGTCTTTAAAAAGAAAATTTTGTGAAAAAAGAAAAAGATTTTGTTTCTAAAAGGAAAAAGAAAAATGATTCTTTATCTCATCATGCTTTACATGCCACCACTAATGAGATTAAAGATTTGAAAAATAAAATGGATTGTTTGAGTTTAACTTTGAACTCTTGTGCATTTAACCATACTAGGTTGGAGTCAATATTTTCAAAGAAACAAACTCCACACATTCATGCACAACATCATCATACATATGCTTATGTTACACGTCATGATCACACTCCTACACATAAGCATCTTAAGGTGTACACATGTACACATTGTGGCCGCAAAGGCCATTTAGCAAAATTTTGTTTTGACAAGTTGTATTCTTTAAATTTTGCTAATAAAAATTTTTAGGTTCCTTACAAGACTAACCCCAAAGGACCCAAGAAAATATTGAAAATCACCTAGAGGGGGGGTGAATAGGTGATAATGCTAATCAATGCACAATTTAAAAATATGAAGCAACAATCTCACAAAGCAAGTGAATATAGCAATGACAATCAAGAGCAAGGAGTAATAGCAATGAAAGTAGAGCAAGAACAAAGACAAGTAAACCAATCGCAAACACCAAGATTTGTTATCGAGGTTCGAGCACCCAGCTCTACTTCCCCGCCTTCCCCAGAAGGATTCCAACCACTTCCACTATCACAAAGATGTCACAGATACACCGGAGTACCCAACTCCACAATCTCAAGTACAAGCAATCTCTGAGTAGTCAAAAGACCACAAACTCTCTCTTGCAAAATTCTCTTCCCTTACAAAGGTCCTTAGAGAATTAATGAGTAGGAATGAAGCTCTTGTGTGCAAGAAGAAAAGAAAATGAAATCAGAGAACTCTTGAAAACACTTCAGAAATTTAGAGAGAATTTCAGCACAAAAACCAAGAGACCAAGTCTTTTGAAAGCCTTAAACTTTTGGAAATTTTTAATAATTTTTCTAGTAACCAAACTCTCCCTAAACACCCCTATTTATAGGAGAGGGCTAGGGTTTAAAGATAAAATATTTTTAAGGCTAATCAGAATGTATTAAAACCAAAACATGTCACTTAAACACACTTAAGTGAGAAAAGGACAAAAATAAATCTGCTCAGAAAACTAGCCGTTACTGTTCAAACGGCTAGTCCGGTCGACCGGCCCAGTCGACCGCTAGTACAAAGAAAATGACCGTTGCAGGCCACGATCGACATGCCCGGTCGACCGAAACAAACAGAGAGCTCTGCTCTCAGACCGGTCGACCGTCCAAAGACTTCCAAACGCGCACAGATTTGTGCACGTCGGTCGACCGACCCGGTCGACCGACTTCTATCCAAGTCGACTTGTCATAAGACTTAGTCGACTGGATGAAGTCTGGAAAGGACAGAAAAATAGTTTTAAAAATATTTTGAAAAATCTTTTAACACTCCAAAAAATCACCAAAAATAGTTTTATCATTTTGTATTGATATATAAACATGTGGTAAAAAGTTTAGCTCAAATATCAATCAATATGAACTATTTTTTGTCTCTTATCATTTTTACCAAAAACCAAAAACTGTATTTTCTAAAACTTGGATTTTGACTAGAAAATACGTTTTGTCCAAAACTTCTTCCAAATACAAAAACATGATATTTAAACATTTTGAAGCATAATCCTATAAACATGAAACATGTGTATATCAAAGTTTTTGTCATAAATTTCAATACCAAAATAAGTTCTGATAAAACACGAAACTTAAAACACATGATTATGTATATCAAAGTAAGTTTGTAGGTTGAAGATTGTATACAAACTATTTATGTTAGGAAACAAGATGTGCGCAAAAACGTGTGTGATAGAGCTTCAAACCTATTCACTATTCTTTAACAAAATTCTAAATTAAAAACAAATCTAATTATCTTGAGTAATCTTGAAGTCTTGAGCCATGTGATGCCTTGCTAGAGCCTTCTCTTCTATGTTCCTTCCTTGATGTGTAAAAAGCCTTCTTTGCTTCATGAACCTAGAAATTCTTGCAATAGCTAAGCAATGGCCTCCAAATATGGTACTAACCTGAAACTTATCTAAACAAACTAATTAGTACCAAATAGCACTTATTTGTTTTGTTATCATCAAAACTCTAAACAAATGGAGAGTGTAATCTTTTGGGCCAACAATCTCCCCCTTTTTGATGATGACAAAACAAATAGGCTATAAACAAAAGTATAGGGGAGGAGAAAGCTCCCCCTCAAATTATGCTACATTAAACAAAGAAAAACCATGTAATTTGTAATTTGCAAGTAAACATCATGAAAGCAAAAACCAAAAATACTTGCAAAACACTTAAAAAACAAATTACAAGAATTCATGAAAACACATCAAAATCTCAAAACATATATAAACTCATATGGAACCAAAACCATATGAGCCCATATTTCCATACATAAACTCATTCTCCCCCTTTTTGTCATACATCAAAAAGGGTTAAGAAAATATTTTATTCAATAACACAAACATTAAGTTTACCACAAATGAATAAAAATCTAGCAAAATCAAGTGGTTTAGTGAAAATATCGGCAAGTTGCAAATCCGTAGAAACATAATCAATATCTATATCTCCTTTCTCAAAATGATCTCTAAGAAAGTGATATCTAATCTCAATGTGCTTGGTCTTACTATGTTGATTTGCATTCTTTGTCATATGTATAGTACTAGTTGTAGGCTGTCTAAAAATCACCAAGACAAGCCACCAAAACGCAGAGATCCAAGATCCAGGCGCAAGGCTAAATGTGACAATCAAGACGCGAAAGTCCAAACCCGCGTCTCCGCATCAAGGCGCGTTGGCTCAACGCCCGCGTCTCAGCATCAAGGCGCGTTGGCTCAACGCCCGCGTCTCAGCAACAAGGTGCCCGCACCTTGGTTGTAACCACCCCGATTATGGCGCCATCCACCGCCCATGTAGCGGGGAAGTTGGCCCTCATCGTGGAGCACTTTTAGGGGGCACGATCACCCCCTAAAAACCCTATAAATAGTCCCGTCACTATTGAAGAGGGGGCGGATTTTCGAAGAGGGCGGATTTTGGAAAAGAAAAAGGAGAGATCATCAACAGAGAGAGAGAGCTCGACTCTTCAAGCCAGCTTGCTGCGTACAAGTTGCTCTTCGCCTACCTTCTCTTTTAGAGTTTTGGTGGACGGGGCTGAGTTACTCCTTCTACCTACCAAGGAGAAGATCCCTCGACGGTACTGACGGTCATCTGGTCAACGGAGAACAAGATTCACTCTCCACTGCCACACGAAGAACCCAGCACTAAATAAAGGGGGAATTCAAGATTCAATATTCTCCCTCCCTTGTAACCGGAAGATTAGCCTGTTGTAATTTTTCATCTGATTCAAGGAAAAGTTGCTCCAGTCCGCTTTTACAGTTTTCCGCGTCCAACAAGAGATGGCGACTCCGCTGGGGACTACGTTTGTCACTGACGAACAAGCCGTGGCGCAGGATGATCTCCTCCGTAAGGGGAAGATGGTCGAATCACTCGTCGTCGAGTTCGACCAGGCGAAGTATGAAGAGTTTCTCTCTTCTGGCTCCAAGAGCCCAAAGACCCGCGTCTGTCGCAGGGTCTCGGCGGGGAATGGCCCCGAAGCCCGACCTGAAGCTCTCTTGGGCGCCGCTGCTGTTGCCCACTGTGCCCAGCAAAGTTCACGCGTCAACGCCTCTCAGAAGGCCCGCGCGATCTCAAGCACAGTTGCTGTTGCGACCAACTCCGGCGCACAGAAAACCCGTGTCAACGTCTCTCAGGAGACCCGCGTGGTTAAACTCCCTGATGTTCAACATCAGGATGTTGTTGGTTTCTCTCCACCTCCTCGACGCAACCGGAATGCTGAGCGTCGACAGAGGAGACGTGCGCGTCAACTGCAAGTTGGAACCGTTGGTTGTCCAACTGAAGCTGGACGCGACGTACAGTCTCGCGCCTTGCCCGCGTCACGTCCAGTACGTGAAATCCGCGTTTGGCGGCCCAAGCGCGCAACTCCTCAAGTTGAGTCCTCTGAGGACCAACTTACCAAACTCCAGAATGAAGCTTCTCGTCAAACGCAAGAAGCACGCGCCCAGAGACGAGGCGCCCTGCAGCCCACTCTCTCTCGCGCGCCTCTACCCGACGCACCAAACAGCAACGCGAGACCCGCGTCTCATCTCAACAGAGACGCCGGACGCGCGTTCCACAGCCGAGACGCAGAAACCGCGTCTCTGAAGTCTGCGTCCAGACTGCACAGCGCATGGATGCCTCCCGTCTTCGACATTGCGAGGCTAATCCTTTCAATCCCCCTCCTATGGATTTGAGGGATTACTTGACGAAGAAAAGAAGTGCCAATCAGGTCACTTCATCATGCTGCTGCCAACGGCTCATCTCCATGCTCTCAGAGTGCCGTTGCGAATCAGGCGTACACCAGCAGTCTTTGGTCAGACAGCTGACCCTGATTCCTCCGTCAGCTAAAAGAAGACGCTCCCACAGAAGGAGAACTTTCTCTGACGTTGAGTACCCCGAGCTCACTACAAATATGACAAGCAGGAACAAGAGAAAACAAATTGCAGTCGGCTCAGATGACTCCGAGTCTGACTCTGAACTGGAAGGGGTGTATCGACACACTCGCACCCGGACGGGGGCCATTCCCCCAATTGACTATAATGTCTTAGCCCACGGCGTTAGAGTGAATGATTCCCACTCCGCCGTAGTGGAATCAGGGGCTTCGAACTCTTCCGTCGAGAAGGAGACCTCTGCCTACATGACAGGCACTCCTGAGGAGACGGCAAGACGTATAGAGCAGGTCCAGAAAGCACAAATGGACATGATTATTTCTCAGCAGGCGTCGATTGACTCCCTCAAGCAGGCGATTGCACAACTGCTGGAAGACAGGAGGAAATCTCCTCCTAGGAGGTCAAAGGGCAAAGGGAGAAAGGGAGGAAGCTCATCTTCCGAACCTTCTGAAGAGAGGCAGCAATCTACCTCCAGTTCGTCCAAACCCTCGTCGCAAGTAAAAGGCGACCAAGACCCGGGTTGAACTTTGGCAAAGAAAGGAGAACGCTACTTCGACACTTTGTGCCGAAAGGGAAGGCCCCCGATTATTATCATCGGACGGGCCGGGGGTTGGGCTATGTATCGACTCCGGTCCCATCAGCCTCTGATTCTCAAGAATCGTCGAGCAACGATTACTCTTCAGACACATCATCTTGGGAGTCAGATGTCAGTGTCGGCAACATCTTCAAGGAACTTTCAGTGAACATGGTTTCGACAAGCCACCTAGAAGATGGAAATGAAGAAATGATCCAATCTGATACAGATCCATGGATCAAACATTTAAATGCTCTTTGGGATACCCGCTTTGAACAGCGTGAGCCACCCACAGAAGACAAGGTTGTTCAGATCAACCTAGGAGATGAGGCCAACCCCAAGCCCATCTTCATAAGTGACGGCCTGTCACCATCGGAGAAGAAGGATCTAATATCTCTTGTACAAGAGTATATAGATGTCTTCGCCTGAAATTATGAGGACATGCCAGGACTTGATCCTCAAGTGGCCATGCACCGCCTCAACATCACTCCGGACGTAAAACCTGTCAAACAACAGCAGCGACGGTTTCGCCCAGAAATAATGGAGGCAGTTCAATCAGAAGTCAGAAAACTTATTGATTCTGGCTTCATCAGGGAAGAACAGCATCCCGACTGGGTAGCCAACATCGTCCCCGTCTCCAAGAAGAACGGGAAGATCCGGATCTGCATCGACTTCCGCGACCTAAACGAGGCCTGCCCCAAGGACGAATTCCCATTGCCGATCACAGATGTCATGATTGACAATACTTGTGGATTCGAACGAATGTCCTTCATGGACGGATTCTCAGGATACAATCAAATCAAAATGTATCCTGATGACGAAAAGCACACCTCCTTCAGGACACCCCTAGGAGTGTATTGCTACACCGTCATGCCCTTCGGACTGAAGAATGCAGGGGCAACATATCAAAGGGCCATGAATGCCATTTTCCATCAGCAAATACGCAAAACGATGGAATGTTATGTTGATGACATCGCGGTAAAAAGCCGCACTAAAGGTGATCACATAGCGGACTTGAAGTTGGTCTTTGACATCATGCGAGCTCATCAATTGAAGATGAATCCCACAAAGTCCTTCCTGGGGGTGGCCAGTGGCAAATTCTTAGGATTTATTGTAACCTCCACCGGAATCCATTTGGACCCGGAAAAGATCCGCGCTATCCAGGAGATGCAACCCCCGAGAAGCCTCAAGGAGCTCAGGGGATTACAAGGACGATTGGCGTACATCCGCAGGTTCATCTCAAACCTTTCCGGAAGATGCCAACCCTTCGCTAAGCTGATGAAGAAGGGTGTCTCGTTCATTTGGGACGACGCTTGTCAACAAGCATTCGAGGAAATCAAGCAATACCTCACCCAACCACCAGTCCTTGCAGCTCCAGTATCCGGAAAGCCGTTTCTGGTGTATGTCCGAGCAATGGATCATTCTTTAGGAGCTCTACTAGCTCAGAATGATGAAGAAGGACGTGAGCAAGCAATCTACTATCTAAGTAGAACAATGATCGGAGCCGAACATCGGTATAACCCGATCGAGAAGGAATGTTTAGCGCTGGTGTTCGCTATCCAGAAAATGCGACACTATCTGGTAGGCCAAACTATAAATGTCATATCAAAAGTCAACCCTCTGAGGTTACTTATGACTAAACCTTCATCGCTAAATGGCCGACTGGCAAAATGGGCCATATTGCTATCACAATATGAGATGCATTTTCTGCCACAAAAAGCTATTAAGGGACAAGCGGTGGCGGACTTCTTAGCTGAACACTCAGATTCGAGGGCAGTCAAACTCTACGAGGATCCCCCAGATGAAGTTGCCGAAGTCTACCAGACTCAGACATCGTTCGAAAGTCAAGTATGGCAACTTTTCTTCGACGGTGCATCAAGAACAAGCCCGAAGGGACACATAGTAGCGGGGGTAGGAGTGATACTCGTCTCCCCACAAAATTATGTGATTCCCCGAGCTGTCTCACTGACCGAGCCTTGTTCCAATAATGTGGCGGAATACAACGCTCTTTTGATTGGGATGCAATTCGCCGATGAGATTGGCGTTAAAAATCTCGAGGCATACGGTGATTCTAAACTCATCGTCAGCCAAGTTCGCGGGGAGTACGAAGTCAGACATGAAGACTTGGTACCCTATTACAATGCAACTATCCGCATGGCCGAGGGATTTACAAGCTTCTACATCGACCATGTACCACGCAGGCAAAATGCGCACGCCGATGCACTCGCATCCCTGGCTGCCTCCTTAGCTCTTCCAGCTGGAGCAATGGGGAAGATATTCGTCTACAGCCACGACCTGTATTGCCCGAGAAATGCTCTCGAGGATTATCAGGAGTCAACGGGAGGTCGTCACCGCGAAGAAGCACTTGAAGCGTCAACCGGTCCAGAACTTAAAGACTGGCGATTCCCCTACATCGACTATGTCTTGTACGGCATCCTGCCTGAGGACGCCAAAGAGGCGACTGCCATTCGAAGGAAAGCCCCTAAGTTTTACTATAATGCGATTACACGAACATTGTATCGTCGATCGCATGACGGGATCTTACTCCGGTGCCTCTCACCAAAGGAGGCCCAGGAGGTATTGAAAGAGGCCCACGACGGTACATGCGGAGCCCATCAACCTGGCCCAAAATTGGCATATCGACTCCAAAGGTTGGGTTACTACTGGCCTAAGATAATTGCCGAGGCCGTCACTTATGCCAAGAAATGTCACGCCTGCCAAGTGCATGGTGATTTTATCCATCAAGCGCCAGACTATCTCCACTCTACGGCCTCTACCTGGCCATTTGAAATGTGGGGCATGGACGTGGTCGGACCTATCAGCCCGCCATCATCAAAAGGACATCGGTTCATTCTGGCAATAACCGATTACTTCTCTAAACGGGCCGAAGCCATTCCTTTGAAGGAGGTCAAGTCGTCGAACGTGATCAAGTTCGTGAAACATCACGTTATTTACCGTTTCGGCGTACCTCGGCGAATTGTCCATGACAATGGACCCCAGTTCATCAGCCAGGCTTTCCAGAGATTCTGCGCTAAGTTCAGAATCCAGAGTGTGTCCTCAACGGCATACTATCCTGCCGCTAATGGCCTCGCAGAAGCTTTCAACAAGACTATTGGCAAGCTTCTCAAAAAGTTCGTCTCGAAAAGTCAACGAGACTGGGACGACAAGTTGGGTGAATGCTTATGGGCTTATCGCACAACTGTACGAACCCCGACTAAGGCCACGCCGTTTTCCTTGGTATACGGATGTGAAGCCGTGCTTCCCCTGGAGATCCAAATTCCATCTCTACGCGTCGCCTTGACAGCGGAGATGACGACAGAGGAGAAGCATCGACAGCGACTCCAGGAACTGGAGGCCTTAGACGACAAGCGTCTGCAAGCCAACAGCAAATCGAGCTCTACCAGGCTCGAATCACCAGAGCCTTCAACAAGAAAGTTAAAGTGCGAACTTTCAAGAAAGACGACCTAGTCTTAGCCGTCAGAAGACCCATGGTAATGACGCACAAGACAAAAGGAAAATTCTAACCCAAATGGGAAGGACCATTTGTAGTAGAGTCAGTCTACTCAAATGGATCATATCGCCTCATAACCTCGAATGGCGATACACTCATGATGCCTATTAACGGCAGGTTCCTGAAGAAGTACTATCCCTAGATGGTATCCTTCCGCCGATCAAGTTAAAAGTACACCTCTGATCAAAACATCCGACGCCTCCGACGGCTAAGGATAGAGGAAAATGTTGGCTTTTAAGCCCAACATAAGTCTTCGATAACTCATCATGCTGAGGGGAATAGCATGGCCAGCCCAACTCAAACGGTAGTTGGTAAAGGCATATCAAACCGTTGACAGCTGAGGATTTGCTAAAAATCCTAAGGGACATGTTCCCATTTGATCCGACGCCTCCGACGGCTAAGGATAGAGGAAAATGTTGGCTTTTAAGCCCAACATAAGTCTTCGACAACTCATCATGCTAAGGGGAATAGCATGGCTAGCCCAACTCAAACGGTAGTTGGTAAAGGCACCTCAAATCCGTTGATAGCTGAGGGTTTGCTAAAAATCCTAAGTGGACTTGGCTCCACTCTTTCCTCCAAAATCCCCTACCAATTCTCATCCACAGAATGGTAGGTCTACAAAATACAACCATTACTAAGTTAACACTACACCTCTGGTAATGGAAACTTTTTAATATTCCTTGTCGAGTACAAATTTTGCTTGTCAACTCTACACGGAGTACCAAATCTTCAAATTTGCCAAGTTAACACTACACCTCTGGCACTTCAAATTTTCACTTGTCAATTCTCACCAATAGAATGACAGGTCCTCAAAATTGCTTTTATCATGAGTCAATCTTTGTCAAGTTAACATCACACCTCTGACAAATTGCTGTTAAAGTTCAACACCACACCTCTAAACAGTAATCAAGTTTCTGCCAGGTTTAATATTACACCTCTGACAGTCACTCTTCTTCAGACTTCCATATCGAAGCTGAAATGGATGATGCTAAGTTAACACCACACCTCTAGTATCCAAGTCATTGCTAAGTTCAACAATACACCTATAGCCATGACTTTCCCTCGGACTTCCTTATCCAGCCGAGATGACCAATGCTAAGTTCAACATTACACCTCTAGCATTACCTCACTGTCAAGTTAAACATTACACCTATGACAGTGACACTTCTGAGTTAAGTTAATATCACACCTCTGACTCATATCCTTGTCAAGTTAACATTACACTTCTGACAAGACCACTTTCAACCCGTTAAGTTAATATCACACCTCTAATGGTAACAAACCTTCCTAGACTCTCCACGAGTCTAATCTCACTTGTTATTCTCTTCAATAGAATAACAGGTCCACCTAAAAACACTGTTAGGTTAATATTACACCAATTAACAGTGTTTTCATCAAATCCCCAGCTGAACTCGATTAAGTTAACTCTAAACCTCTGATCAGAGCTTACCCTCCCTGGGGGTACCAATTCTACTTGTCACTTTCTCTTATAAAGTGGCAGGCCCACCAAGATTATTTCATCTCTGTCAAGTTAATATTACACCTCTGACAGTACTGTGGAAGTTCCTGAAATAGGATCTCTTCCTCCACAAAGTTTGACTTATTAAAGTTACCATCATAATTTTAACAAAGTCAAAGATTCTTTGCTTCTACGAGTCTAAGACAAAAAGTTCAAGACAAGGAAAGAGGCAAAAAGAAAAGTGTCGCTTTTATTTATTTTCAAACATATGAAAGTGATACAAAACGCTCTCTTATACAATAAGATGGAGTGTTACAGTAAAAACGCTCTCTTATACAATAAGATTGAGTGTTACAATTAAGGAGTACAAAGAAGTCCCTCTCTCTCTCTTAGAGGTTGCACTCACTCCTTATAAGTCGCGTCTGATTCCAAGTGCGCGATGTTTTGTGGCTACAATAGAAGCTGGTTACACCACGATGCATGATGTAAACATCGAAAGCGCCCTAGCTGACTAAGCTAAGAGCAATGGTGTTCTTGAGGTCTGGTGGCAACAGAAAGTCCTGCAACCCTTCGTTTATGAACATCTCTTCCCCCAGCAGGCCATCCAACGGACATAGACTGTCCTTGATGTGACTTCTGGAGTGGGAGAGGAAGAGGATCTTGTCCGCCACCACAACCGCCGGAACCCTCATCGCCGTCATGCATAGCCTGACCATCTCTTGCCAGCAGGCATGAATGGTGAAGCAGATCAGAAGAGACCTTGGCGAGGGTTGGGTCCTCGTCAGAGATGTAATATACTCTCTTATAGGTGACGAGGACCATAATATACTCTCTTATAGGTGAACATCGAACAAGTTCGCCGGCCAAAGCATCCTTCCAGGGGCCCAGCAAACCAGCAAGTCTACCTGCAAGGAATGAAACAAAGGAATCAGAACAATCTGCAACTTAGTATGTTTCAACAGAGAAAAACTAAGTCGCAAATGCAGACTGCAGACGCGGGAATGATCCACGCAGTCAGCCAAGCAGACGCGGGAATGATCCACGCAGTCGGCCAAGCAGACGCGGAATGACCCACGCGGTGAGCCAAACTGCTGCGTCAGCAGAGACAAACGCGAATCAAAACGCGGTCTCATTCTGCGCCCAAGTCGAAAGCACAGACGCCTAAAAGGCACAGACGCCGAAAGTTGCCATCTTCTTGTTGAGTGAACAAGAGTTGCAAGGCTCAGGTCTGAAACCTTTTTTGAATTCGTCTAAGGCAGTAGCCATAAAACGCGCCAAGACAGTGGCTTTGAAATGCAAACTTTGTGAACAAAACCGGCGCCAAGTGACAAGGATTTCAGCACTTGCGTCCAGAGAGGAAGTTGGCGGCGCAAATTCCAGAAGGAATGCACCAACTCATACTTCATGGGAAAAGTCCAGATAATGATGATGCCAAAGTACAGGCCATGGTAGATTAAAATATCATGGCTAATCGGGACGGCGTACCAACAGAGGCCTCTACCAATAGTCGGGCTCTCTGCGTCCAAACGCGGACATGAAAGGCGATCAAAGAGACGCTTCCGTTTGAAGAGACCAAACAGAAGCATGAAAGCTCTGGGTCATCTTCATCCACAGAGGCACCTTCATCCATGGAGGCAAGCCCCTGATAGGGTTCTTGAAGAGAGAAGGCAGAGTCCCTTAGAGTACTCGTTCTCAAACAGAGCACAGTCTGAGCAGCCGCTGTTAGAAGAAGAGGGTTAGCCCTATTTATAGGCAGACCCTAACAACTGCTATTAATGGTACATCAATCAGAACCGTCGCGCACGACTGTCAAAGCCTAATGGAGGACTGACGCGTGGAGCGTCGCTTTGGGAACCGTCGCAAACACCGGTTTCCAACCGCCAGCGCCAGTTTTTGCATTAAAGAGCGTTAAAACGCCCAAGTCCAATGAAAAATTGACGCGTGGACAACCGCCTTGGAAAACAACGGATGACCCGGTTTCCCAAACGTCAGTGAAGACTTGACGTCCAATCGTCAGTGAAGACTTGACGGTCAAAGATCTCACAAAATCTTTAAGTCAGGCTGCATCAAACGCAGACAACAAAGTCGCGTCCGGCTGCATTAAACGCAGATGGGAAAGCCGCGTCTAAGAATCCGCGTCACCGTTCTCAAATTAAAAGGCATTCACCCGCGCTTTAAAGGAGCGTCCACGTGACTCAAAATCGCGTCCTTTCAGCAAACAATGCTGCGTCCCTCGCGTCTGCCCTATCTGCGTCTTACTCAGCAAGACAAATTCGAGGTTCACTCTGTGATTGACGCTGCGTCTCATCAAAAGGACTTAGTGAAATCTAAGTTCCTATGGAATGATGACCGCGTCTCACCCTGCCGCGTCTCATCAAAAGGACTTAGTGAAATCTAAGTTCCTATGGAATAATGACCGCGTCTCTCCCTATAGATTGACGCTGCGTCTCATCAAAAGAACTTGGTTCTGCCCAAGTTCTTCTGAACTGATACCCGCGTCTCCCTGTAAACAGAGGCCGCGAGTCGATGCTGCGTTTCATTGAAAGAACTTAGTCTTATCTAAGTTCAGTATTCACAGCCAGTGATCAAGAAGTTGGATTCATCCACAGCTAAGTAAAGAAGATGGAACAAAAAAAAATGTCCTTGTTATATCAAAAGTGGATACAAACACTCTGATAAATAGAGTGTTTTTTTCTTTACAAAAAAAAAAAGAAAAGAAGGCTAAATGTCCTGGTTCGCCAAGGAACGGATTTGCTCCCTGAGATGATGCATCTTGATCTGACGTGCCTTCTCAGCCTCCATCAGGGCTTGGACCCGCAGCTCCTCTTCAGATAGGAAGGGTTTTGCAGCCAGCTGCGCTCGCAGAGATTCCACCCTGGAAGAATGCAGAGACAGACTCTCTTCAGCTCGCGCCTTAGCCGCCTGTTGCTCCGCAAGCTCCTCTTTGATGGTAACAAGCTTCTTCTCATTGATCGCAAGCACAGCTTCTGCCTTGGCAATGGTGTCCCGAGCCTTGGCAATGGTGTCCCGAGCACTGATGATGACGTGTTCCGTGCTCTGCATGACAATCTCGGATTCCCTTGAATCGTCAGTTAGTTTCTGGCATTCAGCCTGGGAATATTCGAGGCTGCGGATCTCTGCATCTATTTGTGCCTCTGCCTCCTGTCGCTCTTGTTCTTGAACAGCTAAGAGCCGGGTTAGGGTGGCCTGGGCCTCACTAGAAGAGCTGGCATTCTCCAAAGACTTCAGCTCGTGCAGGTCGTCTCCCAGTTGCTCCACCACCCGCAGACACGCCTGGGCAAGTGAGGGACCTCCGGTTAATTCGACGTTCTCGGCCAGATTTCTGAGAAGCGTCTGGGCAAAATTGAAAGAGCTGCTTCCTCGTAAAATGAGATCAATACATGATCCCATCGAAGCAAAGAATTGTTGCACCATCTGGCGTGCCAGTTCCCCCATATCGTCACCGCCTGGGAAGCTTCCTGACCCCTTTTCTGTCACGGGATAAGGGATATAAGGCGGATCTTCTCGCACAAGAGTTGTGCTGACCACCGATACGGTTAGAGCAGAAGTAGCCTCGGGCGTTTCCAGAGGTGCTATCTCTGCAGGAACCTCCTCCTCAGAAACTTCAGCCGAGACCTGAGCCGTGTGGCCTTCCGGAGGGATATCAATCATTGGACTCCTCACCTGAGCCCCCTTAGTTCTCTCTGCAAATGACCGCAACATTAGCCACAAAGGTGAAAAGCGAAACATTCAAAATATCAGAACTTCCTTACCACCTGAGAGGTCCAGAGATAGCGAACCCTTGGGTGAATCCTGCAGAATGAGAGCTTCCCCAGCCTCAGTGGGTACCTCCTTTTCCGGCAAAGCGGAGGGCTCCCTAGTTTCCGCAGTTGCCCCTTCCGAAGTTGTCTCGCCAACTGAAGCCTCAACTCCTTCGAGCTGGGTCACCTCTTTTACCATCTCCTCGACATGCAAGGAGGTTGTAGTCTCGGCATCCTCAGCCAACCCTACAGCGTAAAAGAAGAAGGTTAAGACACCTTCTTCAAAACCAAAGAGGAAATCGAGTGAAAATACCTGCAATGGGAACAACTGTCGCCAACGGTGATGGCGCCGTCAACGGTTCCCCCCCGTACATTTCTTCCTCCGAGATATGGAAGAACTTGCTCGGATCAGGAAAGGTGGGTTCATCACCGTAGTCGACCTTGTCTTCAAACTCGCTTTCCCCTGAGTACGAGGAAGAAGACAGTTCAACGCGAGGAAACTCTGCAACCGGAGCCTTGCCTCCAATTACCCCAGTGGTAGGGCTGGGGTCAGCCATCCGAGGACTGGAAATGAAGACAGAAGGAGACCCGGGCTGTTGAGCTGAGGAAGACTCGGGCTGAGCTGAGATCCCAGGGATCTTGACATTGCCTCCGCTCATTATATCAACCTCTAGCTGCTCATCCTCGTCAGTGGCGGCGGATCGATCAACGAGCTCCCCTTCCTCCGCAGACCCGTGGCCTCTGCTAAGTGACCTGGGAACACGGACTAGAGGAGTTTCTTCTTCAACTATCTCTTCCTCCCTAAGTGCCTCAACGACAGCAGGGATCTCTTCAGATTGAGAGACTTCGGTTGTCAAGTCTCTTCGAACCTTCTTCGGAGCGGGTTCAGCAGTGGAGTAGAGCCTTGACGACGCTTGCTCACCGCCTGTCGAGACTTAGTTGCTTGCAGCTCTGCCCTAGTCGCTTGTGGCTCCGCCCTTGGTGGTCGTGGCTCCATGGCTCGTGGCTCCCTTCTCATTCTTCGCCCGACCTCCTTTTGGGCCTTCAGGTACTGTTCTACAAGTTTCGTCGGTTTACTAGAATCCGTCCTTGCCTCGAGACTTGCATTGATGCTCTCGATGCATGAAGACGCCAGAAAAAAGTCTGGTGTTTGGATGGCCTGGGAGTACCAAGTGCAGAAGCTGAAGCTCGTACGGCACTTGGGCCCTTCGAGAGGTAGACGGAAAGTTACTCCCGTCCCTCCAGCCACACTATAGTACCAGGCCCGGGCACCCTCGAACAGGTTCCCTTCGAAGGCGAGTCGAGCATTGGGGTTCCCGACATAGAGCTGATCATAGCCGAACTGTCGAGCAAAGCGATTCGGCATGTACGGCTCAATGGTGCATGACGTCCCTTGCCGGAAAAGCACATATCCGGGCCGGATATTGAGCAACCACCAGAAGGCTCCCACGGATAACCTCGTGAAGTCATCTGGGCCAACAGAATCAACAAGTAGATCCCCGAGAGATGCACCAGGGATCTGGGGGAGGCAGCGATTGAGCTGGTAGTTCGCAGGGTCTGAAAGGCACTTCCGGACGTAATATATATAAGGATCACGCCATTTCGAACCCTCCAACCGCTGTACAAAAGGGACAGAACTCTCCCTCCAACGCACCGCCGTCATCAAGGAAGGGCAATGCATCACGTACCAAGCCATGAGGTACGTGTAAGGCAGCTCGACACGAGGGTTGGGACGCTTCACCGTCGGACTCCCCTCTGAGTCAACATACGGCTTTCCCTCGGAGTCTGCAGTCTTCGGTGGCTCGCAGAAACTCTTAGTGAGCGCCCGCAGCCCGCTCTGAATACCAGCCGCCACGGCCGGGAGAAGGGCTATGGGGTTGCCATGAGCCAGGAGCACCGCCGGGTACACCACGTCAGCAACAATGACTTCATGTGGCAGCGTGGGCACCACACAGCGCTTCAGCCACAGCATCAGAAAGCCCGCCAACAGCGCCTGATCGGAGATAGGGGTCCGGGCTTGATGGTGAAAGCTCTCAAAAACCAAGTCAGGGTCGAAACCGTCCTCATTCGACTCCGTGGTGTAGAAACTGTCAGAAGCCTGGTCGATCCTGTCTTCAACCTCCCTGTCGGAGCTGGGAGCCAATCGAGTTATCCGATGGTCTTTGGTGTTGACGTTGTTGAACAAGTAACTGGCCCAAGACAGTTGCTTGACTCCCTGCGACCGCCATTTGGTTATCTGGCCGCAAATGTGGAAGTGACATAGCACTTCCCAGTAGGTCTCATATATGAGGGGAAACTCCTCCTTCAAATGGTGAAGCTCCACCGTGGTTGGGACATATTCCTCATAGGGAATGTCCCCTGTCGACAGCCCCGAGACCTCATATAGCTCGTGCAGAGCAAGGCCCATCTCCCCGACCGGAGTGAAGAACGTCCCCGTCAAAGAATTATAACGCTCTAGAATCCCGAAGAAGTTCTGAGAGCTTTGAGGGATCCCCCACTGCACGGCTCTGACCGCTGGGTACAGTCCCACACGCTTTAGCAGATCCCCGAGCTCGGTAGGACAAAGCCGACCATCCTGCCCCACCAATAGTTCTCCGTGAAACGGACCCACCCCGGTGCACGGAACCCAACGGGATAATCACCCTCCGTCTCCATGAATGCGTTGAGGAATGTAGTGCCAAGTTGTGGTATCTCCCCAGCCGGAACATCAGACTTGCGCGACCCAGGGAAAAGACCGATAACTGACCTATCATGGCTATCATGACGGTACACTTTGTGGGAGCCCAAATCACCGAGAGTAATCTCAGGGACATATCGAGAGAGGTCCCATTCCATCTTCCGAGGGACGGACATGTGCTGGAAGTAGGACAGCGGGAACATCCTCTCCATGTTCGGAAGAAAGAATCTTCCACCCCTTATTTGACGGAGCCATTTGTAAGTCCCGTCATATACGCTATGGCCGCCATCGTGAATACGATCTCCGAAGAAGAAGGCAGGCTTCTCCAGTTTGATGCCAGCATCCGTTGCAAATGCTGCATCAGTCATAAGCACCCGAAGAGTCCTCATGTCAACATTCGAGAGCCTCTCCCCACGAGCCTGCGACTTATCAGCTGTCACAGGAACAGTCCTTTGTAACACAAAGGTCAAGTCCCGGTCAGCACCCCCCTACATGTCCAAAGTGGCGCTTCTTGGCGAGTGAAGTAGCAGGGTGTGGCGCTGCAAAAAGAAAAGGACACTTAGTTAGATACTCTATCAAAAGCAGGAAAAAAAATGCTAAGTGTTCATAATCCGAACGCAGAAGAGACACTGGACGCAGGAATTATCAAATCCGCGCCCAGACCTGCGCATCCACGCAGAAGAGACACTGGACGCAGGAATTATCAAATCCGCGTCCAGACCTGCGCATCCACGCAGAAGAGGCACTGGACGCAGGAATTATCAAATCCGCGTCCAGACCTGCAGGATCGGCGTCTCCACAACATTCTCCTTGATGTCACTTCTGGGGTGCGAAAAGAAGGGAGTTATCCACCTTAACCCTTCCATCACCATAATCGCCAGAAGTTAAGGAGGGTAACTCCCTTCCTTTCACATCCCCAGATGTCAAAATGCTTGGACTCGGGTGCCAGATTCATCAAAATCAACAGCTGATGAAACAGAACGCAAGGATCAAATCCGCATTCTGTAAACTAAGTCCGCGTCTGAACCCTTCACAATTAGAAAATATTCTAAGTGAAGAATCTGAAGCGCAGGACCCAATGGCGCGAGGGTCCAAACCCGCGTCATGGTTATCAACCCAAAGACTGCGTCTGGGAATCAAACACGATTTAAATTCGTGTGTTAAGGGTTCTTAAAGGTTCTTTGAACTTCCTTTAATGGCGAAACTTCCGCCTAAAAGGCATTTACCTTGGAGACCTTGGAGAACAACATCCTGCGCAGAGGAGGAGCTGCCCCTCCGGGCCTCAGCGACGGTCGCCTTTGAAGAAGAAGCAATCGGCTTGGTCTTGGGAGCCATGGCCAATTCGATCCGAGGTTCAAACAGATGAACTGAAGAGGAAGTTCTCTTTCTTAATCTTATCAGCGAGTGCGTTCGGAGAAGAAGAGGAATCTTCCCAACTGTGGCCTTTTATAGGCACAAGGATTCGCGAAGATACGCGGCGTATGGCCCGATGAATTCTGCGGCGAATCTCCGTTCGACGCGTGGAACAAAATCACTTTAACGCACAGAGAAGATCATGCGCCACGACTCGGCAGTGAATTGTCGCTCGACACATGGCACGGATCATTTAATGCGCCAGGAAATCCGCGCGCCAAAAGGCGAAATCCCGTCGGTTCCCCAGGCCAACTGGCAGAGCAATCATGACGTGGCACGGACTCGCACCCGACGGCCATGTCTCTTCGATGGATATGCCCCGTCAGCATCACCATAAATGCGCCCAGACAATCGCGTCTATATTCAAAAGATGCGTCTCTCCGAAGTTCGCGTCTTCAGCTGAACATCGCGTCTGCCTTATGAAGATCAGTCGCGTCTCCATTGCCAAAGGACGCACTTTACAGAAATCGCGTCTTTACAGCAGTATCATCTCCGCTTTTTGAAAAAGAACCTGTGTTCGGCGTCCTGCTTCTGCAAAATCAGTTCAACAGTACACTGACGCAAGCAGACGACCAACCACTCCTGGCTTAAAGCGCGCCAGTGACAGACTAAAAGCAATCGGGGAGGTTTAGACTGTACATCTAGACACTCAACATGATCAACTCTGGGGGCTTCAAAGAGTTCAACAGTACACTCACGAAGACCAACTCCAGATAAGATTAAACCCGGAGCATCAACAGTCTAGTCATGAAGGCGAACTCAGCTAGAGTCCAAAGTATTTCGAAATCCGTCCCAGTTAACTGCGGAATATCGAAAACTTTGGAGGGGGTTCTGTAGGCTGTCTAAAAATCACCAAGACAAGCCACCAAAACGTAGAGATCCAAGATCCAGACGCAAGGCTAAATGTGACAATCAAGACGCGAAAGTCCAAACCCGCGTCTCCACATCAAGGCGCGTTGGCTCAACGCCCGCGTCTCAGCATCAAGGCGCGTTGGCTCAACGCCTGCGTCTCAGCATCAAGGCGCGTTGGCTCAACGCCCGCGTCTCAGCATCAAGGCGCGTTGGGTCAACGCCCGCGTCTCAGCAACAAGGTGCCCGCACCTTGGTTGTAACCACCCCGATTATGGCGCCATCCATCACCCATGTAGCGGGGAAGTTGGCCCTCATCGTGGAGCACTTTTAGGGGGCACGATCACCCCCTAAAAACCCTATAAATAGTCCCGTCACTATTGAAGAGGGGGAGGATTTTCGAAGAGGGCGGATTTTCGAAAAGAAAAAGGAGAGATCATCAACAGAGAGAGAGAGCTCGACTCTTCAAGCCAGCTTGCTGCGTACAAGTTGCTCTTCGCCTACCTTCTCTTTTAGAGTTTTGGTGGACGGGGCTGAGTTACTCCTTCTACCTACCAAGGAGAAGATCCCTCGACGGTACTGACGGTCATCTGGTCAACGGAGAACAAGATTCACTCTCCACCGCCACACGAAGAACCCAGCACTAAACAAAGGGGGAATTCAAGATTCAACATTCTCCCTCCCTTGTAACCGGAAGATTAGCCTGTTGTAATTTTTCATCTGATTCAAGGAAAAGTTGCTCCAGTCCGCTTTTACAGTTTTCCGCGTCCAACCTAGTATTATCACAAAATATTTTTATATGGTTATAATGCAAATCATAATCAAAGAGAGTATGTTTCATCCAAAGGACTTGTGCACAACAAGCCCCCGCGGCAACATACTCCGCCTCGGCGGTTGATAGAGCTACGGAATTTTGTTTCCTAGAGGACTATGAAACAAGACAATTACCAAGAAATTGACATGTCCCACTAGTACTCTTTCTATCTACTCTACAACCCGCATAGTCGGCATCCGAATAACTCGTCATTGAGAAATCTCCGGTTTTCGGATACCATAGACCCATTCCAATTGTTCCCTTAATATAACGAATAATGCGTTTTACCGCAATAAGATGGGACTCTTTGGGACACGATTGAAATCTAGCACAAAGACACACACTAAACATGATATCCGGCCTACTTGCCGTCAAATACAAAAGACTACATATCATGCTTCTATACAATTTAATATCAACATTTTTACCTTGGTCATCCTTATCAAGCTTGGTGGTAGTTGCCATGGGAGTGTTGCAAACTTTTGAGTCTTCAAGTCCAAACTTCTTTACGAGTTCCTTTGCGTATTTGGCTTGACATATGAAGTTCCCATCTTGCAATTGCCCTTTAGATGCATCACCTAAGATGAGCTCCTTGGGATGATTTGTGGCATATCTCCAAGCTTTAGGAAGCTGTTGAGAGCTTTCCTCTTTATCCTCTTGAACGTCACCAATTGGTTCTTGCTTATCATCTTGAGCGGGTGAGTCCTTCAAGGATAGTCTCTCCATGTCTTCACCTAATGGTTCAATCTCTACAACATTCTCAACAAACACATTAGATTCTTCAAATTTAACATGCATGGATTCTTCGATGGTAAGTGAAGATCTATTGAATACTCTATAAGTTTTACTAGTTGTAAAATATCCAACAAAGATTGCTTCATAAGTCTTAGCTTCAAATTTACCCAAGTTATCTTTAGTGTTCAAAACAAAACACTTGCATCCAAAACTTTGAAATATGAAACATTAGGTTTTCTAGAATGATACATTTCAAAAGATGTTTTGAAAGAATTTTTACATAAATAAATACGATTTGATATATAGCATGCGGTGTTTAAGGCCTCGGCCCATAGATAATGAGGGAGGTCATACTCACTTATCATTATCCTAGCCATCTCTTGAAGTGTTCTATTTTTTCTTTCTACAACTCCATTTTGTTGTGGAGTTCTAGGACAAGACATTTCATGCTTAATTCCCTTTTCATCACAATAAGTCATGAAGAGTTGGTTAACAAACTCACCACCTTTATCACTCCTTATTTTCAAAATCGGAAAACCTTTTTCTTTTTCAACCCTTTTTCGAAAAATTTTGAAATGAGAGAAAGTTTGATCTTTGTGTTCCAAGAAGAAAACCCAAGTGAAACGGGAAAAATCATCAACTAAAACAAATGCAAATCTACTACCATTTAAGCTCTTAGTTTAGTAGGTCCAAGAAGATCCATATGAATTAATTCTAAAGGCCTAGTTGACATGATATCCTTGATTGGTTTGAAGGAAGACTTGGTTTGTTTCCCAAGTTGGCACGCACCACAAATGCGGTCTTTCTCAAACTTCAAGCAAGGTATACCCTTCACCAAATCCTTAGAATTAATCCTAGAAAGATGGTCAAAAGATGCATGTCCTAATCTTCTATGCCAAAGTCAAGAATTTTCATCAAAAGCATTTAAGCATTTAGTAGAACATTCCACATTAAGCATGTCAATAATATAAACATTATCATCACGAAAAACCGGTAAGAATACAATCATTGGATTTAATATCAAAAATCTTGCAAGAAGTATCATCAAAAACAACTTTAAGTGCACGATCACAAAATTGACTAATACTAAGCAAATTATGTTTCAAACCATCAACAAGTACAACATTTTCTATAATGGGAGATGCACCAATTTGAATGTTACCTATACCGATGATTGTGCCTTTGGAGTCATCCCCGAAGGTGACGGAGCCACCTTCCTCGTACCTTGATAGGGTTGTAAAGTTATTGATGTCCCACGTCATGTGTCTTGAACAACCACTATCAAGGTACCACCGCTCCCTACGTCTTGGAGCCTTAGTGTGTACCTACATCAAATAATTTAGGACTTGATTTTGGTACCCACATTTTCTTGGATCCTAGAGGGTTAGTTTCATTAACCCAAACAAGATTATTTGATCTATTAACTTGGTCATAGCAAAATTTAGCTAAATGTCCATTCTTACCACAATATGTGCATCTATATACTCTACCATATTTAAAAGCATAGTGAGTGTGTGATTTGTGAGCATGAGAGTTGTGAGCATGAAAAGATTTAGCATGAGAAGTGTTATGTGTAGTGTGAGCATGTGAATTTTTAGCATGAGAGGTGTGCTTTTTGGAAAACTTTTCTTCAAGTTTCTTAGTGTTAAAAGCACAATCTTTCAAAACTTTTTCAAAATCAACCATTTTAGTTTTTAGAGAGGAAATTTCTTTTTCATCAACAATAGAAGATTTTCCTTTATAAGAAACCTTGTAGGCATTAAACTCATTTTGAATAGAAATAAGATTAGAAGAAATATCATCCTTTTCTTAGAAACCATAGCAAGTTGATTTTTGAGAAATGCAACTTCTTTTTGCAACTTATAACATTCAATCTTCTTATTATCATAAGTTTCGGAAAGTTCAACAAAGGCATGAGCAAGAACTTCCTTACTTAATTCATCATCTTCATCATCAAGAAGTTGAGGGGTTACCTTTGGTGTGTTTGTCATGAAACACATATTCGCTACATCCGCCTCTTCCTCGGACTCGCTTTCCGAATCCCAGGTTGCCTTGTACGCCTTCTTTTCTTCCGATTTCTTTGGCTTGAAGGAGGAGGTCATCTTCTTCTTGAACTCCGGGCAATCCGCCATGATGTGTTTGGGCTTTCGGCAATTGTAGCATATGATTTTCCTCTCCTCTTTGCCTTCAAATTTCTTTCGGAAGTTGAGCTTGTTCCTCCGGTACATTCTCTTTACATTGCGAACAAGTAGTGATAGCTCCTCATCTTCTTCTTCATCTTCTTCATCGTCTTCAAGAGTGGATGAAGACTTGAAGGCCAAAGATTTCTTCTTTAGTGGAGCGGCCTCTTCTCTTGCTTTCTTTTCCATCTCATGGGTTTTTAGGTTCCCAATGAGACTAATGAGGTCCATCTCATCCTTGTCGTTCAATTCTTTTAGGGTGGTGGCCTTGATCTCTCATGATGTAGGAAGAGCCCGAATCACTTTCCGCACCTTTTGATCATTGGAAATATCATCACCTAAAGAAGAAAGACCATTAGTGATTTTAGTAAATCGAGTAATCATACAATCTATAGATTCATCATCAATCATTTTAAAAGACTCATATTGGGACCTCAAGAGATCTATCTTAGCTCTCTTGACTTGTGAAGTCCCTTCGTGTGTGACCAATAAGTGTTGCCAAATCTCATAGGCGGATTGGCAATGAATTACCCGTGTAAGGTCATCCTCATTCAAGGCGGTTAAGAGGGAATTTTGGGCCTTGGAGTTAGCCTCATATTCTCTAAAGTTGAAGTCAGTCCATGTGCTCTCATCACTATCGGGTGCAACATAAGGTTTGGTCAAAGATTTAGCCACTAAGCTACCTAAGGATTGCAAAAAGATAGTCATCCTAACCTTCCAAATAGGGAAGTTGAGTCCATCAAATTTAGGAGGGGTTTTGATGTTATCGGCCATGTTTACTAGTGATGACAAATGGAATGCAAATGTTGATTAGCAAATTTTAAGGATCTCTCTATGGATGTTAAGCCAAACCTAGAGTCCAAGCTCTGATACCAATTGAAAATCACCTAGAGGGGGGGTGAATAGGTGATAATGCTAATCAATGTACAATTTAAAATATGAAGCAACAATCTCACAAAGTAAGTGAATATAGCAATGACAATCAAGAGCAAGGAGTAATAGCAATGAAAGTAGAGTAAGAACAAAGAAAAGTAAACTAATCGCAAACACCAAGATTTGTTATCGAGGTTCGAGCACCCAGCACTACTTCTCCGCCTTCCCCAGAAGGATTCCAACCACTTCCACTATCACAAAGATGTCACAAATACACCGGAGTACCCAACTCCACAATCTCAAGTACAAGCAATCTCTGAGTAGTCAAAAGACCACAAACTCTCTCTTGCAAAATTCTCTTCCCTTACAAAGGTCCTTAGAGAATTAATGAGTAGGAATGAAGCTCTTGTGTGCAAGGAGAAAAGAAAATGAAATCAGAGAACTCTTGAAAACACTTCAGAAATTTAGAGAGAATTTTAGCACAAAAACCAAGAAACCAAGTCTTTTGAAAGCCTTAAACTTTTGAAAATTTTTGAGAATTTTTCTAGTAACCAAACTCTCCCAAAACACCCCTATTTATAGGAGAGGGCTAGGGTTTAAAGATAAAACATTTTTAAGGCTAATCAGAATGTATTAAAATCAAAACATGTCACTTAAATACACTTAAGTGAGAAAAGGACAAAAATAAATCTGCTCAGAAAACTAGCCGTTACTGTTCAAACGGTTAGTCCGATCGACCGGCCCGGTCGACCGCTAGTACAAAGAAAATGACCGTTGCAGGCCACGGTCGACAGGCCCGGTCGACCGAAACAAACAAAGAGCTCTGCTCTCAGACCGGTCGATCGGGACGGTCGACCGTCCAAAGACTTCCAAACGTGTACAGATTTGTGCACGTCGGTCGACCGACCCGGTCGACCGACTTCTATCCAAGTCGACTTGTCAGAAGACTTAGTCGACTGGATGAAGTCTGAAAAGGACAGAAAAATAGTTTTAAAAATATTTTGAAAAATCTTTTAACACTCCTAAAAATCACCAAAAATAGTTTTATCATTTTGTATTGATATATAAACATGTGGTAAAAAGTTTAGCTCAAATATCAATCAATATGAACTATTTTTGTCTCTTATCATTTTTACCAAAAACCAAAAACTGTATTTTCTAAAACTTGGATTTTGACTAGAAAATACGTTTTGTCCAAAACTTCTTCCAAATACAAAAACATGATATTTAAACATTTTGAAGCATAATCCTATAAACATGAAACATGTGTATATCAAAGTTTTTGTCATAAATTCCAATACCAAAATAAGTTCTGATAAAACACGAAACTTAAAACACATGATTATGTATATCAAAGTAAGTTTGTAGGTTGAAGATTGTATACAAACTATTTATGTTAGGAAACAAGATGTGCGCAAAAACGTGTGTGATAGAGCTTCAAACCTATTCACTATTCTTTAACAAAATTCTAAATTAAAAACAAATCTAATTATCTTGAGCAATCTTGAAGTCTTGAGCCATGCGATGCCTTGCTAGAGCCTTCTCTTCTATGTTCCTTCCTTGATGTGCAAAAAGCCTTCTTTGCTTCATGAACCTAAAAATTCTTGCAATAGCTAAGCAATGGCCTCAAAATATGGTACTAACCTGAAACTTATCTAAACAAACTAATTAGTACCAAATAGCACTTATTTGTTTTGTTATCATCAAAACTCTAAACAAATGGAGAGTGTAACCTTTTGGGCCAACAATCTCCCCCTTTTTAATGATGACAAAACAAATAGGCTATAAACAAAAGTATAGGGGAGGAGAAAGCCCCCCCTCAAATTATGCTATATTAAACAAAGAAAAACCATGTAATTTGTAATTTGCAAGTAAATATCATGAAAGCAAAAAACCAAAAATACTTGCAAAACACTTAAAAAACAAATTACAAGAATTCATGAAAACACATCGAAATCTCAAAAACACATCAAAATCTCAAAACATATATAAACTCATATGGAACCAAAACCATATGAGCCCATATTTCCATACATAAACTCATTCTCCCCCTTTTTGTCATACATCAAAAAGGGTTAAGAAAACATTTTATTCAATAACACAGACATTAAGTTCACCACAAATGAATGAAAATCTAGCAAAATCAAGTGGTTTAGTGAAAATATCGGTAAGTTGCAAATCCGTAGAAACATAATCAATATCTATATCTCCTTTCTCAAAATGATCTCTAAGAAAGTGATATCTAATCTCAATGTGCTTGGTCTTACTATGTTGATTTGCATTCTTTGTCATATGTATAGTACTAGTATTATCACAAAATATTTTTATATGGTTATAATGCAAATCATAATCAAGGAGAGTATGTTTCATCCAAAGGACTTGTGCACAACCAGCCCCCGCGGCAACATACTCCGCCTCGGCGGTTGAGAGAGCTACGGAATTTTGTTTCCTAGAGGACCATGAAACAAGACAATTACCAAGAAATTAACATGTCCCACTAGTACTCTTTCTATCTACTCTACAACCCGCATAGTCGGCATCCGAATAACTCGTCATTGAGAAATCTCCGGTTTTCGGATACCATAGACCCATTCCAATCGTTCCCTTAATATAACGAATAATGCGTTTTACCGCAATAAGATGGGACTCTTTGGGACACGATTGAAATCTAGCACAAAGACACACACTAAATATGATATCCGGCCTACTTGCCGTCAAATACAAAAGACTACCTATCATGCTTCTATACAATTTAATATCAACATTTTTACCTTGGTCATCCTTATCAAGCTTGGTGGTAGTTGCCATGGGAGTTGTGCAAACCTTTGAGTCTTCAAGTCCAAACTTCTTTACGAGTTCCTTTGCGTATTTGGCTTGACATATGAAGTTCCCATCTTGCAATTGCCCGTTAGATGCATCACCTAAGATGAGCTCCTTGGGATGATTTGTGGCATATCTCCAAGCTTTAGGAAGCGGTTGAGAGCTTTCCTCTTTATCCTCTTGAACGTCACCAATTGGTTCTTGCTTATCATCTTGAGCGGGTGAGTCCTTCAAGGATAGTCTCTCCATGTCTTCACCTAATGGTTCAATCTCTACAACATTCTCAACAAACACATTAGATTCTTCAAATTTAACATGCATGGATTCTTCGATGGTAAGTGAAGATCTATTGAATACTCTATAAGCTTTACTAGTTGTAGAATATCCAACAAAGATTGCTTCATAAGTTATCTTTAGTGTTCAAAACAAAACACTTGCATCCAAAAACTTTGAAATATGAAACATTAGGTTTTCTAGAATGATACATTTTAAAAGATATTTTGAAAGAATTTTTACATAAATAAATACGATTTGATATATAGCATGCGGTGTTTACGGCCTCGGCCCATAGATAATGAGGGAGGTCATACTCACTTATCATTGTCCTAGCCATCTCTTGAAGTGTTCTATTTTTCCTTTCTATAACTCCATTTTGTTGTGGAGTTCTAGGACAAGACATTTCATGCTTAATTCCCTTTTCATCACAATAAGTCATGAAGAGTTGGTTAACAAACTCACCACCTTTATCACTCCTTATTTTCAAAATAGGAAAACCTTTTTCTTTTTCAACCCTTTTTCGAAAAATTTTGAAATGAGAGAAAGTTTGATCTTTGTGTTCCAAGAAGAAAACCCAAGTGAAACGGAAAAAATCATCAACTAAAACAAATGCAAATCTACTACCATTTAAGCTCTTAGTTTTAGTAGGTCCAAAAAGATCCATATGAATTAATTATAAAGGCCTAGTTGACATGATATCCTTGATTGGTTTGAAGGAAGACTTGGTTTGTTTCCCAAGTTGGCACGCACCACAAATGCGGTCTTTCTCAAACTTCAAGTAAGGTATACCCTTCACCAAATCCTTAGAATTAATCCTAGAAAGATGGTCAAAAGATGCATGTCCTAATCTTCTATGCCAAAGCCAAGAATTTTCATCAAAAGCATTTAAGCATTTAGTAGAACATTCCACATTAAGCATGTCAATAATATAAACATTATCATCACGAAAACCGGTAAGAATACAATCATTGGATTTAATATCAAAAATCTTGCAAGAAGTATCATCAAAAATAACTTTAAGTCCACGATCACAAAATTGACTAATACTAAGCAAATTATGTTTCAAACCATCAACAAGTACAACAAAAAGGGGGAGAAGTATTTGAGTTTATATGCATGTTTGAGTTTATATGCATGTTTGAAAAAAGATTTATGTTTATGTATATATATTTTTGTATTGCAAATAGGAGAAAAAGATTTTGATTTATGCTTATTGCATGTTTTATCTCCATACTTGCATACATATTTATGTGCCTCATTGCATATTTATGTGTTTATGTGATATGCATGAGTTAAGGGGGAGCTTCTTTGAAGCTTTACTTTAATCCATACATATATAACTTCATAAGTTTTGTCATCATCAAAAAGGGGGAAATTGTTAGCCCAAAGGCCCATCACTCTAGTTTTGATGATGAATTAACTCATGAAGTTATAGTACTAATGATCTTATATTTAATTAGTGACAGACTTGTTATCAAGATCTCAGTAGGTGTGAAGCTTCATCAAAGGATTTAAAGTCAAGTTTTGGAGCTAGCACCGGTTGATTCACGAGCCTATGCATCAAGACCACATCATAAGTTGAGCTCGTTGGATCGTGTTTGGGCCAAGTCAAGAAGATGAGAAGACTTCAAGTGAAGACTTCAAGAAGTTGAAGACTTGTGTCTAGGTATAAGATTTTGTTTTTGTTTTAGTTAAAAATGTAAAGGATAGAATAGTTGGTGGATTGCTCAAGTACATATCACACACACACTCTTGATTTTATTGTCTTTTCATAAAAGAATTTTCAGTTTAGAAAAGACTTTCATTTTGGAAAATACATGTTTGGTTTTTGGTATTTCTTATGAAGATGTTTTTAACCAAAACCAAGTTTAGAGCTTAATGTCAAAAACTTAGATATTTTATTTTATTTGTGTAGTGGATCATATCCATACACACTATGCTTTAATAAGTTCAAAATATCTTGTTTTTGCATTTGGTAAAGTTTTGGAAAAACAAAGTTTTAGAAAATACAAGATTTTCTCTAACAATTTTTCTCCCAAGTGCTGACCCAGAATTGGCTTACAGGTCGACCGGGAGGTCGACCGGAACAAATGGCAGGTCGACCACAAGGTCGACCGACGTGCACAGAGCCGTGCACGTCTGGCAGTTCAGTGGGCGGGTCGACCGGCGGGTCGACCGGAACTGAGAGCAGTGCTCTCTGTTCCTTTGGGTCGACCGGCGGGTCGACTGGCAGGCTCCAACGGTCGGATTTTTGACCGTTAGCGGTCGACCGGCGGGTCGACCGGCAGGTCTGACAGACCCCAACGGCTAGTTTTTGACAGCCTATAAATTTGGGGGTTTGGTCATTGTTTTGAGCTAAGATTTTTGGAGACTTTTAGAGCCAGTTTTTCCTACTCTTTTCAGAGGTTTTTCTCCACAAAATTTAGAGCCAATACTTCCAATTAAAAGGAGAGTTTTTATCAAGAGTGTAAAAGTGATTTCTTTGAGTTTTCCTCCCCCACTCTCATCCTTGTTTTTCTCACAAACACTTGAGCAACCCATTGAGCTATTCATTCTATAGGAGTGTTTTTGTGAGAGTGTTTATTGGTGATCAAAGTGTTTAGATCACCAAGAGATCATTTCTTGTACTTTGAGGAGGCGGACGTGTGTGTCCGCGTTGTTTCGAGTTCGGGTGCGAACTCCGTGTTTGAGGTGCGGCCTCGGCGAGCCGGTGGGCTTGCGTGTGTACGGGACTAGGGAGTCCGAGGGCTTGTAGGTGTTGCGGCACCGAGGAGAGACCCATTGGGATCTTGCATAGTAGAAATCCTTCGTGTGTCGAAGGCGGGGATGTAGAGCAAGTGTGCTCGAACCTCGAAACAGACCCTTTGTATTTGCGATTGCCATTTCTCTCTCTCTCTATCTCCTTGTTTATATCTTGCATTACTTATCTTGTCTTTACCTTTATATGCATGATATATTTCTTGTGCTCATATTGATATATTGCTTGGGTTTGTTGACTAACACTTGTATTTAACCAAGAGAGCCAACGCGGCACCTCAACTCATTCAAGGGGAATCTAGAGGAGTTTGTCCAGAGCCCTTCACGGGAAATTCGGCAACACTCTTGTGTTATACGTGGTGTTTAGTTTAAATAATTTGTTAAGGTCATAATTGCTTTTAGCTTCCGCATTATTTGGCATTAAGTGACCATTAATTAGCCATCACCTATTCACCCCCTCTAAGTGAACCTTCAAAATCAAATGTCAAACAGGATATGCATTCACATGTAGAGATACGGCGATCTCTTGTCGTTCACAAAAGCAGACACTTATTGCAACTTATTCTAATCATGCAGAATTCATAGATGGGGGTCGAATCGGGCCAAGTCTGCCAGGAAACCCGCACAGACCCGTCCCGTGTAGGCCCGGGCCCGGCTCAACCGAGCCTTGGCCCGGCACGGGCCGTGCCCGGGTTTAGATAACTTGGCCCGCGGCCCAGCCGGGCCGCACCTGGCGTATAAAATAGCCGTTGGGGGGTTTGTAATTTTTTTACAAAATCCCCCCAACGGTTATATTGACCAAAAAATTTTTTTTTGCAAAAAAAAATTCATTTTAACCACTCATTCCCCTCTATAAATATCCACTCTTCCTCATTTCATTCCATCACCAAAAAAATCTCTAAAAAATCTCTTAAATTTTCAAGTGATCAAGCTCTCAGGTTCTCTCAAGTGATCAAGCTCTCTCAAGTTTTCAAGCTCTCTTAAGTTCCTCAAGTGCTCAAGCTCTCTCAACCTCTCCTCAAGTCCTCAAACTCTCTCAACCTTTCCTCAGGTGCTTAAGCTGCCTCAATCTCTCCTCAAGTGTTCAAGCTCTTTCAAGTTCTTTCACATTTCAGTATTTATATTATTATCAATTTTAGATTAAAAATGGATGCACACTCTTTATTAGTAAGATCTAGCAATCCTTCTTATTCTAGGTATAATCGGAATTTAAATTTATTTAGTTAAGAATGGTATGATTTGCATATATCTTTACCTGCCATTCTAATAATTTCATTCACGCAACCAGAAACACCAACCAAAGATTTTATTGCTTCTTTTGAATCATCTTCTTATTCGCCTTCTACTTCCACTGTCAAAGTATTTCATGGCAGAGGATAAATCTGAGGTTTGAAAAATTTTCAAAAAAAGAAACAATTAGTGGAGTTAGGAAGGTTGTATGCAAGCTTTGTCCTGATGTTTCTTATGTTTTTTTTTAAAACTAGTGGAAGCGGCACTAACTAGGCACATTAGGGAAAAACATCCTCAGAATCAACCACGACAAACACAAATTTCTACTTTTTGTGACACACTAAGCACTTTTAGTTATAATCATCAAAGGTAAAACTAATCTAGCTAAATATTTAATTCAGACTGAACAACTTTTTAGTTTTGCTGAAAATAAAACATTTATAAATTTTATTAGAACTACTCATAATCCTTAATATGATCCGTTCTGTAAAGATACTATTAGAGTGAAAATGTACAGTATTGTTGAAGAAAGAAAACAAATTTTAATTGCAACTTTTTTCAATGCCACAAAGAGTTACACTTACTTCTAATTGCTGGGAAGCTTTTAACGGCTTTCATTACATAGTTGTTACTGCACACTTTATTAGTTCTACTGGCTTTTAAATAAGAGAATTATTGGTTTAAAAAAAATTCCTCATAATGATTTTAATCTCAGTCAAAATATTTCGAAAGTTGTTAGAGAATTTAGACTTGAATCTAAAAATTTTCTATTTCAGTTAAAAACGCTAGCAATAATACTGTAGTAATTGAGCTTTTAAAACCTCATTTTATACCGATTTTGAATGGAAAACTTTTTCATATTCGTTGTGTATGTCACATTATTAACTTGTGTGTACATGATGGTTTAAAATGTATAGATGTTTATATTCAAAATTTAAGAAATACTATTTTATTTATTAAAAGCAGTGGTCCAAGAAGGTAAAGCTTTAAACAATTTGTTCAAGCGTCGACCTACAAATTAAAGCTTTACCTCAGGACATAAGGACTCCCTGGGACTCAACATATAATATGTTGAGGAAAACTATTCTTTATCGGACTGTAATAGAAATGTTTATTTCTACAGAATTGTCAGATATATATATTCCAGTGATCAATGAAAAATTATTGAAGTAATTTTTGAATTTCTGAGTAAATTTGAAAGAGTAACAAGATTATTTTTTGGGGTTTATTATGCCACAATTAATTTAGTATTTTACGAGTTAACTGAAATTACTGAACTGTTTTGCACATATTGAGATGATTTTTTGCTTCAAGATATTTTTCATTCTATGGAAGAAAAATTCAATAAGTATTTTAAAGATTTTCCTACTATATTTTATTTTGCTGCTATTATGGATCCTCGAATTAAATTTGAAGCATATAAATATTTAATTAAAATTTTTATGAAAAAATAGATTATCCTGATAGTTCCTCTGTATGGAACGATATTGAGCATTCTATAAATAATATGTATGATTTTTATGATCCTCAATTTGGAAATAAACAATCATCCCAACCTACATTTTCATCTAAACCTAAAAGTTCTTTATTATCTGATTTATTATCTACATCCAAACGATTAATAAGCTCAGACTCATTAAATGAGCTTCATTATTATTCTACTCGTGCTATAGCTCCTGAGATGGATGCAGACTCAGGATTTGAACATTTTGACATTTTGGCCTGGTGAAAATTACAGGAATCAACATATCATGTGCTTTCCTTCATAGCGCGTGATTTACTAACCCCTCCTTCTTCTACTGTAACTTCAGAATCTGTTTTTAGTACGGCTGGACGAGTGTTGATCGATATGAGGAACTGCCTTGCGTCAGAAGCTATCGAGATGAGCATCTGCAGTAAGGATTAGCTTGATGAGGAGACGAGAAGCCAAAATAAAATAGTAGATGAAATCATTGAAGACTTTTAAGAAGATGAGTGAACAAATGAAGATATTTTGTTTTTGTATCTGTATCAATTAAACTTCAATTTTCAATCTACATACTACATTTGTAATTTTATCCTTTTATCTATACTATTCATTTTGTATTTGAATCAGTTTATAATTTATTCAATATTTGATTATTAATAAAAAATTACATTTACACTTTACAACTTGTATCAATTTTGTCCAAATTTGTGTAATATTTTAAGATTTTATTTTGAAATTTTCTGATTATTTTTAGTTTTAAAAAAAAATTTAAAGGTTTTTAAAAAATACGGGCCGGCCCAGCCCGGCCGGGTCTCCGAGCCGTGCTCGGGTCCCCATTAGAGTAACCGGGCCTGGGCCGGGCCACCTGAATTTTGGGGGCGGGTCCTGCCGGGCCCGGCCCGTTTCACATCCCTATTCATAGCACTTCGTGAATAAGTCAAAAATGTGTATGACTGAGATCTGTAACTCAACACATTCAAGTAACTTTTAAATTACCAATCGATAAAGATCCAACATTACTGTTTTAAGAAAATGCAGTATGCGTCGCTCAAATGAATGAATGATACATCAAAAGCAACCGAACCAAACACATACCCCTAAAGTTGTTCTCATTCAGCCAAGAGTTTGAAAAAGATAAGAAATTTAATATTCAGTATATCCAATCAAGTGATAATGCGACAAATCTCTTCATAAAGACACTTCCTATTACAACTTTCAGAAAGCTTATTCGTAATATCGAGATGGGTCATCTGTGAGATTTATGAAGAAGAACTATTCATTCCAATTTGAGGAGATGTTTGCGTGGTTGTACTTTTTTTTTTCTTTACTATAATTTTGTCCTACAGGATTTTACTGATCAGGTTTTTAATGAGACAGCATAAGACACGTATGAAAAGATGGTGTACTTTTTTTTCTTTCGCTATGAATTTATCTCACTGGGTTTTTCTAGTAATGTTTTTAATGAGACATCATAAATAGTAGGCATTTAAAAAGAGCATTATGAAAAGTTTAATATGGTGGCTGCCCACCAACCATGCACAGTAAATTTACTATGTGATGACATATGCGATGATATAAGCATGTAAATAGTGATTACATAGTACCATAGAATTTCACTATAAATAAGTCATTTCTGATTCATTTTTATGTACCTCTCAAATCAATAAAAGTTTATCATTCTACTATTTCTCTTAAGAAATTCTCTCTCAGTGTTATATTTCTTAATTTTTACAACAGTTTACTATTAATTAGCCTTTTTGGCTTACTATTTTCACCCATTGTGGTGGTTCCCACTTGTAATATACTAAACAACAAAAGAAAATAGAAAAATAATATTTAATTTAATAGAAAATTTTATTAATGTTCTTTATATTTTCTTAAAATTTTATAATTATTTATTTAGTTAATATTTTAGTAATATTTTACTAATTTTATTAATATTTTATTAATATTATTGTTATAATTAAAATATTAAAATTATTAATATTTTATCTCAAATTTATTAGTATAATTTAATTTTCAATAGTATATTTGATTTAATAGTATTTATAATATTTAAATCACAGCTACAGTTAATTTTATGGCCAACTTTTTCACTTACACTTTTAAGTTACCAACCAAACACCGTAAAACACATATACTTTCTCATTCACACTTTCACTTTACCAACCAAACACCATAAAACACAATATACTTTTCCATTTACAATTTCACTTTACCAACCAAACACTGTAAAACACGATATATTTTATCTGCTACAGTTCACTTTTTCCATTCTCATTTTACGACTTACGACTTGCGATATTTTGCGACGAAACAAACAAAATCTATAATTAGTATTTTTTGCCATGAGATCAAAAGCAGTAAAACCACAAGAAGATACCAAGTAATCAACAGAAATTTTGTTAAGAATGAGAGAGAAATGTGGCTACAAATAAACACCAAATCCACATAAACAACAATTCTCCCCCTCCCCTAACCTTTCTACCAAAAAAACCAAAAACTTATATTTGCCTCTTTCTCCCTGTGATACAGCCAAAAGACTTGGGTGGCCATTCATTCATGCAAAAAGAACCCATTACAAAACACTGCATTCTCATCTTACATGTATACTAACATCAAGGTTCTTCAACATCCCCAGCAAGCTGAACAGTGTGTCAATGCTCAATGCTCAGGTGAACTGAACCAAAGCGAACCAACAGGCCAAATAACGCGAAGAAAAGATCCATCTATGAGACCGAATGCCTAGTGTTTCGTGAGGGAGTAGACTTCAACTCCTCAGGGTTAATCGAACCCCCCGGACTCTCTGATGTATCAGAGCTGCTGTTCTCGCCACTATGCCCCTTGTTCGATCGCAACTTGCTAAGTAGCTTCTTTGGCATTAGACCCATCTTCACCTTCCCATTTCCCGCCTTGTTAGCATCACCGCTGCCAGAGCTCCGCTCACTCCCCGTACCTCCTCCTCTACTGACCAAATTCATAGACTTGAGCGAGCTGAGATCCCCGGCAGCGGGGATGCCATCCCAGTCGTCCTCAGTGTTGGTTGTGGCGGCCGATCTTGAACTCCCATGGGAAGCACCATTCTCTTGAGGGAGTAGCGACCGAGCACTGCCTGGGGGATCAGGTTCACCTGCAGCTGTAACAGTGGCAGCTGATGCCCTGACCTGCTCAAAGAAGAGGATCTGGACTACTAGACGGAGTGGAAGCCGTTCATTCTGGACTGCGTGCATGCAGGCATCGGCTGTCAGCCTCTTGCAGTCCATTAGGCTGCATATCTTCTTCTTCTCGCTTTTGGTTAGACTTGGGTGCTCCTGATCCATCAAGAAATTGAAATCTGGTGAGAAGGGAATACTAGAAGAAAGCAATTCAAAATCTGCAGACAACAGCTGCGGAAGCTAAACTGTGGGGCCGTTTGTTTCGCGTAAAAGTCCGTAATTCATAAATGACTTACAACCCAATTATAACTACGGCGTTTGTTTGGATCGTAATTCGTAAAAGACTTACACAACCCAATTGCCACTCACTTGCAACCCAATTACCACTCACTTACAGCTCAGTTACAGTGAATTTTGTGGTCATGCAAATTTGTATTATTTTTTTATGTTAATATTAATTTTTTAATATTTAGCATTTTTAATATTTATTTGCAATATTAAAACTTTTTAAATCACCAAATAGTTAATTTTATGATTAATTTTTTCACTTACGACTTACAAATTACGACAACCAAATACCGTAAATCACAATACATTTTTCCATTTACAACTTTATATTACTAACCAAACACCATAAAGCTTACATGCATGTAACTCATTTACAACTGTAAAAGACTTTACCAATTACAACTTACGAATTACGGCCAATTACGACAACCAAACAGACCCACAGTATGTAGCAAATCTCTGTGGAATTTAGAAATTGAGTATTACACGGAGTAGACTGGCTTGTTTTATTATTTTGCATTTATTGTGCGCCTGTAAGAGCCCAAGTATGTACACCGTGTAAGCATACACATGCATATCTAGTGTGGTATAGAAAGATAATTATCTCGTATAAGATTGTAAATTTAGGAAGGAAGATTTTCCTACCATGTCAGATCATAAACACACACCTTTGAGACTTCAACTCCGAAAATAAATATAAACCAACTGTCAAGATATATGAAGAAAGTGGTGGTAATAACGCATGACAATGCAAACAATGCTTGACAAACAAATTATATCACAATCTGAAAGGGGCCAGGGTGTTAGAGAGAGGACTTTCCTAGTGAATTCGCAGCAGCAACAATTGAAACTGACTGATCAGTTGCCAGAAATGATTTCTAGTTTCATCATCATTTAATTGATCAAGAATTGGTGGAGATATTGACCAAATTATATGAATGATTGTTAAAAAGAGCTCAACCCAGTAAGTTCAACCATGTTGAGAACTCCTACGCACTGAAACCTTGTGAAAAGTGAGGGGAGGGCATAAAATGAAGAAAGCCCGTTGGTAGGGGTACAAGTTACTTTATAAGATATATGGTGATGCTGTTGCTGCTGCAACAGAAGAGAAATTGAGACGCCTATTTGATGGAGTCTATTCTAGAAGAGGACATGCTGCTTTCTTTTGGTTTTAGCCTTTCTATTTTTAATTTATTTTTGCTGAATTAGTAGTATTTTTTTATGTGAGTGTTTAGTACATTGGTTATTTTCTAAAAGTGCACTTTTGTAAAGCTTATAAATTTAAAACTTATAAATAGGCCCCAAGACTTCTCTTTAGATTATTATTGAATACTTGAAATTACAAATTTTTCAGTTAAAATTCTTGATAATTATTATCTTTAGTTTTTGGCATGAAGCCTGTGTTGCAAGGGGTGTAAAGTCCAAAACTCTATCCAAAGTCTAGCTCTCTTTTTAAAACCCTAGTTTCAAATTTTTAGTTTGAAGGTAATTGCGATCCAAATTGTTTTGCATCAATTTTGGTATCAGAGCAAATGGTTTCCATTCTCCTTCAAAAAACTTCTTCCCCTCTTAAAACTCTACTTTCTCTCTAACCCTAGATCTATTCAAAAAAGGAAAAAAAGAGAGAAAAAAAACAAAAAAAGCCAGAAGGAAAAAAAAAAGGGGGGGGGGGGGGGGGGAATCAAAAGTTCCCTCTTCATCTTCCCCTTCCTCTCTCCCTCACCCACTCCCTGTGAAACCCTAAAGACCCCCCGCTGCAACCCCAACCTTCCTCGACTTCAGCCACCAACGTCTTTGCAGTCACGCTGCCACCGCGACAGGTCACCACTGCAACTGGCGTCGTCTCCTTGACAATAACAACAGCAACATCTGCAACTTCCCACCACTACAGTCGTTCCGCCCTCTACTGACGTCGTCAACTTGCAGATCCAGCAACCACCGACACCGCCTTGCAAGACCCAGCAAGCGTCATCGATCCGTTGCCTCTGCCAACGTCGAGATTGCACAGATCTCAGTACCTCATCACTGCAACTTCCTGATCCTAGCTGCCATCATAGTCTCCGCCTTCGTCGTCGTTGTCACCTCCACCGTCGTCGTCATCGCTATCCTCTTGCGTCAGGCCGCCGCCTTCTGCTTCGATAGCGCCACCAACCACGAGAAGAGATCTGGACGAGAATCATTTCTGGTTTAAATCATCAACCCTCTAAGAGTCCCAACCCATTTCAACCTGAATCCCACTCGCCAGAGCCGGCTCAATTACTGACGTCAGCGGCTCGATTGCTAGCGTCAGCGACTCAATTGCTGAACCCGAGCCGCCAGTTATCGACTCGAGATGAGTCGACTCGGAGCCATTCAACTCAGCCAGGTTGATTCAGCGCCTGGACTCAGCCTGAGCTCAGTCAGACTCTGTTGCAACAAGGTTCAGTTTTTCAGAGATCATTATGAATTTCATTTCAAGCCCGAATCGAGCCGTTTTTGAAACAGTGAATTCATGGAGATCAGGACTACACATCTACATCCTTCATACCCATGTTCGAGTTTCGATCGCCTCCCGGGTAATCGTTAAAATTTCTATTTAGTTATTTCCTTCTCTTAATTAACTCCGTGACTCTATCGCAAGATAGAATCTATTGACTGTTGTCCACAAAAAGTGATCTGACCTTGAGTGAAAACCTAAAATTGATTTTAGTTGTGCAACTCAATTAACTTAGATCAGCGATCACTTGAATTAATTTGAAATTTACTATGTTAGCGTGTATTAGTTTAATCACTGCCCAACGTTACATTTTTCTTAATCTCATGTTAATCAATAAAGCTTAAAGTTGATATTTTTATCATTAATTTGATCATTGATTCCTTCTGCATTAACATACATCTCACTTTAGGATAGTTTACATTTAGAATTAGTTAGGAATTTGCATCCCAGCTAGAAGTGGGAGAACTTTTTCAGTAGGATAAACTTTTTCATCAATGGACCCTAACCTTAACGATATACTTAACGCACTCATTACTAGGATGAACCAGATGGACCGATGACTACGAGAGTATAAAAATCAAACCAATGCTAATTATAAGGATTTAGCCACAAGACTTGATAGGCTAGAAACAAATCGAAAAAGAATCTCAAAGCCCTTGGAGGAGAACGAGCCCCGTGATAACAATAGGTTGCCCCGACGTAAGTGAGCTCAACCTTACAATACAAAGGACACAAATGCCCAATATGTCAAAAGTGTAAAAGTAAATTTTTTCTTTCGACGGACATTTAAACCCTCAGGCTCACATAGATTGGCAACTAGCTATGGAACCCTACTTTCGTTGACATAACATGTCCGAGCCTAGAAAAATTTGATTTGCAACGATGAAACAAAGTGGACAAGCCAGACAATATTGGGAGAACCTTGAAAGAATAATGAGATATAGAATGAATGATCCAATTGAAACTTGGGAGGACATGAAAGAGAAACTTATGTTGAAATACATTTCTCCCTTTTCAGTCAGCAGTTACTAGACAAGTGGAATAGATTAACTCTAGGATACAAGTCGGTCACCAATTACATCGCAAAATTTAATGAATACTTGAATTGGTGTGATGCAATCGAGTTTGAGTCTCCCGAATAGACCCTATCTAGATTTAGGTCAGGTCTTAAGGACGATTACCGCCAAGAGCTCATAGCTCGAGAAATTACGAGTCTAGAGCAGGCATATCAACTGGTCACCAATTTAGATGAGTCTAGAGGATCATACTTTCACCGATCTGATTTTAGAGATAGCTCTAAGACAATAACTGCTAGCAAGCCTAGCTATAACTAATCTTTTTCTGCTCCGAGCAAACCTATATCCAGTTTTTCAAGTATCAAACGAGCAGGTTCTTCTAGTGTAAAACCAATAACTTTTGAAAAAGAAAACGGCTAGTGAACCAGTGAAGGTCAACCCGCGTACCCAATATTATAGATGTCAGGGTTATAGACACCTTGCAAGATAGTGCTCGAGTCAAACTAAGACTATCCTATTGAAGTTCACATAGAAGAAGTAGAAGATGGTCTAGAAGTGGCTGTGCACCAACAGAATGAAACTCAGACACCTCTGCTGAAAAATGTGAGTTCAATGGCTGCATTAGAACTCTAGCAGTGACTGACCTAACTCCTATTTATGACAGAGCTCGGTTAGGAGTAGTTCGGTGCACTTTAGCACAGCCCGAGCAAGTCAACGACTAGAGAAGAATTGTCATATTCCAAATATGCACAAAAATTAGGAACAAGAGTTTTAAATTGATAGTGGATAGTGGCAGTTACATTAACGTCATTGCATTGAAATTAATCACCACGTTAGGGATGAAACAGGTAAAGGTCACGTGGATCGACTCAGCATCCACAGTTGTTCAAGAGATATGTCAGATTCACATTCAGTTTGCCACATACACAGTTAACGTGTGGTGTGACATACTCTCTATGGATGTTCATCATATCATTTTGGGACACCATAGTTATTTGTCTTTGATGTGACCATATATGGACGAACCAACTACTGCTCGTTTGTCCATAACGGCAAGAAAGTGAAGTTAATGCTGAATCAACCTAAATACCAACCTCTGAAAAAAAAAATTGATAAAGGTAAAGAAAAAGTGGTAACACTAAATCCAGAAAAGAAGGTTGACAAGGGCAAATAGAAAATGGTGATGAACTTGACTAGCCACGATCAGGTTGAGAAAAGCTTAAATGAGGGTTTCAACTTGTTATGCTCTTGTGACTAGAAAAGCTGAACCGGGGAAATCCCACGACACATTAGACAAATACTTGAAGAGTTCTCTGAAGTCCTCCCCAAAGTTTTTCCAAGTGAGTTGCTTCCAATGAGAGACATCCAACATGCCATTAATCTAGTCTCAGAAGAAACTTTGCCAAACCTGTCCCATTACAACCCTGCCAAACATGCAAAATTGTAACGACAGTTAGAGGAGTAGCTTGACAAAGGGTTCACCAAGAGAGTTTGAGCCATGTACGATTTCCGCACTTTTGGCGCCAAAGAAGGATGGAACATGGCGCATGCGCGTGGATAATCATGCAATCAACAAAATAACTGTTGAGTATCATTTTTTCATTCTCCATGTTAATGATATGTTGGATTTAATGTCAGGTGCCACAATATTCTCCAAGATTGACCTTAAGAGTGTGTATAATCAAATTAGGATTCGCTCAAGAGATAAGTGAAAATTCACATTTAAAACTAAGGATGAACTATATAAATGGATGATTATGTCATTTAGACTATCCAATGCTCCTTGCACTTTCAGAGAGTTATGACTCAATTGTTTCAGTTATTTATCAGTAAATTTGTGATTGTATATTTTGATGATATACTGATTTACAACCGAACTCAGGAGCAACATATGGAATATCTGAGATAAGTACTTCACACACTCCAGGCTAAAAAGTTCTATGCAAATCCGAAGAAGTCTGCTTTTTGTACAGACAAGATTATCTTCGTTGAATTTGTGGTTTCATCTGAAAGAGTTTCTGCAGACTCTGAGAAGATTAAGGCAATTACTGAGTGGCCCCAACCCCAAACGATTAGGAAAGTCAGGAGTTTTCACGGATTAGCCACTTTCTACCATCAGTTCATTAGAAACTTTAGTATTATCGTGACACCAATAATCGACTGCTTGAAAAATAAGAAATTTCAGTGGACTCTTACCGCCCACCAAGACTTTTAAAGAAGTAAAGTGGTTGATGGCTAAAGCTCATGTTATGCGTCTACAGATTTTTTGAAGATGTTTGAAGAACATGCGACACATCGGAGCTGGCGATAGGTGGTGTGCTGAGTTAAAAAAATCACACATTGCCTATTTCAGCAAGAAATTAGATGACGCCCAACAACGATTCTCCACATATGATAAGAAATTCTATGTAGTTGTGCAAACTTTGCGCTATTGAAGACATTATCTGCTACCGCAGAAGTCTGTGTTGTATTCGGATCATGAAGCGCTGAAATACTTCAATTCACAAAAGAGGATAAATGCAAGACATTAAAGTGAGTAGAGTTTTTCTAGGATTACACATTTGTCCTCAAGTACAAAGCGAAGTTGAGAACAAGGTCGTTATGCGCTCAGTCAACAAGTGATGATATTGGTAGTTATGAGCACAAAAGTGACAGGGTTGGAAAGATTGAGGAGTATTGAGTCATGTCCCAATTTTGGAGAAATATTTATCATGTTACAGGATGAGCTTACTCAAGATATACACGGGTTTCTGTTACATGACGTATATCTATTTATATTTCATAAGTTATGTATTTTCTGTACATCCCTCAGGGATTTTCTCTTGGGAATTGCATGTTGGAGATTTAACCAGACATTTCAGCCAGAACAAGACAAATGAAGTTGTTGAGCATAGATTCTACTGGTCGCGCTTAAAGAGAGACGTTGCTAAGATTGTAAGTCAGTGCCGTCAATTGGCCAAGCAACAAAAACAGGTTACCAGTCCTTACACTCTCCTCCCAGTACTCAGTTGTCCTTGGTAAGACGTGAGCTTAGATTTTATACTAAGACTCCCAAAACCACACAAGAGACACAACTCTATCCTAGTGGTGGTTGACAAATTCTCCAAGATGGCTCACTTCATTTCGTGTTCCAAAACTTCAGATGCATCCATGTAGATGCCATTTTCTTTGATCATGTTGTCAAGCTGTAAGGGTTTCCCAAAACCATGGTGTCAGATAGAAATATTAAGTTTGTTAGCTATTTTTGGCGAACACTATAGTACAAAATGGGAACCAAACTTAAATTCTCGATGGCCTTTTACCTACAAACTGATAGACAAATTGAGGTGGTCAATAAGACCTTAGAAAATCTTCTTAGGTAGCTCGTCGGGAAAATTTTAAAAACTTTGAGATCTAATATTACTTATGACTGAATTTGCATACAATAGCTTTATAAATAGGACCACATGTCTTAGTCCATTTGAGATTGTAACTGATTTTAAACCTAAGCAACCAATTATTTAGTTCACATGATTCATCATTATTCTAAGATATCAGACTCTGCATCTGCATTCGCATCTCATGCGTATATTATATGAGGAAAAAGAGACAAGATAATGAAAAATAATGCTGATTATAAAGCTTCTGCTGATTTACACCGTAAATTAATATTTAATGTTGGTGACTATGTGATGGTCCGCCTAAGACTCGAAAAATTTCCTCCAGGAAGTAAAGAAGTTACACACGCAAAACGCATAACCTTTTCAAATCCTAAAGAGGATCAATTCAAATGCTTATGTAGTGGACCTCTCACCGGATTTTGGCATTAGTTACACTTTTAATATTGAGGATTTGATTTCATATAGAGGTACTTTTGATATTCCTTCTGATTCATTCGTGGATGCCCACCCATGACTTTTCTGAGGGTCCCCCGCCACCTCCACTTCCTCTAAAATTACCCCATCCAGTAGAAAACACAGATTCTATTTTGGATGATGTCTCTACTAGAGACAAAGGAACACGACGCTATCTTGTTAAGTGAAAAGGAAGACTTGAATCAGAAAATTCATGGATTAGTGAGGATCTCCGACTGCTTTATCCCGACCGACTTGAGCATTACTATAGCCAACAACAGCTTCCCAATACACACTCGACAAGGTCGAGTTTTTTCAATCTCGGGAGAAATAATGAGGGCATCACATCGCTGAGACGATTGTTTGATTGAGTCTATTCTAGAAGACGTGTTACCTTCTTTTGGTTTTAGTTATTTTTATTTTTAGTTCGTTTTTCTTGAATTAGTAGTATTTTCTTTTATGTGAGCATTTTAGCACCATATTGGTTATTTCCTAAAAGTGCACTTTTATAAAGCCTATAAACAAGCCCCAAGACTTCTCTTTGAATTATTATTGAATGATTAAAATTACAAAATTTTCAGTTAAAATTTTAACTAATAAATAAAATCAAATCTTAACTAATAAATAAAATCCTAACTAATCTTAATTAAACCTAATCCCCTTCAAAATTCTCTCTCCTTTTCCTCCTCCCTACAATCGCACCAAGCCCACCCTCAGGCCGATCCCGAGCTCCCAACTCCACCTCTTCAATGCGTGAGCACCCCGGAGCATGTTGACGCCAACCACGACCTTCAACCCGCGCAAGCCATCTTGCACTCCTCCCCTCCATCTTGGCAGAGAGGCCCCTCCCCCTGCACACCCCATATCACCTCCGCATCCTCTCTCCATGCCACACCCTGTGTCCTGGTCGTCCCCTCTCTGCCGGAGACCACAGCCATACCCACTTCCCGTTCTCCATCATATCCTTGTCGAGCTCCTACTTGCACCAAGTCCCACCCACCAAGGTCGAGCACAGCAACTCCAACATCCCAAGCACTCCCCCCGGCTGCTCATCCCCTCCAGCGAGCTCCGCAATCTCCTCCTTCGGCAGCCCATCACCTCTCCTATCTTCTCCACGGCAAGCGCGAGTACACATGCATCCTCTCCGGCGAGATTCTCGAGCCGTCGACATCCTTCGCGGCCTCCGCCTTCCCCTCCGGTGAGCCCCACCGCGGCTTCTTTTGGCCTTGCCCTTGCGTGAGTCTCCTACTCAATCACTCTGTTATTTTGGTGATGGGTGTGTGCATTTATATGTGTTAATTGTGTGGGTAATATGTGTATTTAAATGTGTAGTGTTTGTTCAATTATTTATGTGTATTTTGGGTATGTTCTAATATTGTGTGGTATATATAGTGTGCATGGGTGTTAATGTGTGCATGAATGTGTGCCATGTGTGTGCGTGTTGTGTGAATGAGTGTGTGGGGTGTACACACACACACACACACACATATATATATATATATATTTATATACGGGTATGTGTGTGTGTATATATATAGATGTATATGCGGTATGTACATATATAGTGTATATGTATGGGTATACGTGTGTGTATGTATTATGTTAGTATATGTATATGTGTACGTATGTGTTTGTATATCATCGCGTGTGTTTGGTTACGTGTTACAGTATTTTCAGACTCTTTCGTGTGATCCGAACTCGGTCACGAGAGTTTCGGATTCGTGTTCGTTGTGGATCCGATACACTGGTAATTCGAAGACTGATCTATAGGATAATCCGGAGATCCGTACGGTTCGTACAGTGGAGACCAGACAGCGATTCGAACCCAAAACTGTGTCATTTCACGTGAGTGTTTGTTCTTATGTATTTTCTTCATTTACTGTTACCAGTAAGTGTTTATGTAGCCATTTATATCATTTCATGTATATTTTACCGGAATGATTATCTGTATTACTTCATGAGACATCAGTGAGTGCTCACCCTATTTATTTAATTGATATGAGCGTTTATCAGCATCATTACATGTGTAGATGATTACCATTTTTGATTCTAGACTAGTTATAGTATATCTTAAATTGTGACTTGAATTGATTTGAGATTGGCCCGGCTCATATTTGTAGATATATAGTATATTTATTTGAGGTAGTTATCAGACATCTCTTTGATGATATTTCATATGGGAATTCATTTGGACTCTGATACGAGTAAATAAGATGTTATCTTATTTAGAAGATTAATTTCTCTTGATGGTTGGATTTATATATGGACCTAGAATTTAACTTGAGATTTATATGAGATCTTGATTCGCATTTAGATGAGATCAATTATAGCTGGGTTCTGATCATACGGAAGAATACCTCACCTTAATTTTGATCTATCAGATAATACTGATTTTGGATTATTAGTTACAAGTATTTATTTGGATATATTTACTGATAAATTATCTGAGAAACGATGCTCATTGATATTAAGGTTTGGATACAGAGACTTTCTAGATTTCATATAGTTTGAGAATGTCTCACTCCTTAGTTATGATCTTGATCGGGATTTGAAACTATTGGTGATGTAACTTAGACTATAATCAGATTAGACATTGAATTTGACTGGTTCATGATGTTAGTTATATGAGTGGATTATTGGGTGACATTATTAATTGATTTGATTATTTTTATTGATGGTAAAACAGGTGAGAGTTTAGTTGGATATTGATATTGATTAATTTAGAGATTCTTTATTAAAAGAACGAGATCTTGGACTTGAACTTGTCAATAAACTCGATTGTGATGGACTTGACCTTGGGTTGAGAAGGCATAGATTCGTTTGACTTGACCTAGTGCATGCAATGTTCTAAATGTCGGCCGTCATTTCGAAATTTTGGCCGAAATGTCGGAATTCATGTGGCCGACACGAAATCGGCTACCCTATTTCAAATTTCGAAATGGGGTTAATGTTGTCGAAATTTCAGCAAATTTCTAGAATTTCAGCCGATTTTGGGGTTCCAAATATCAGCTGAAATTGACATTTCATTTTTTTATTTTTTTTGGTTTAAATCCATTAACCCAACGGACCCAATTTTATAAGAGAAGTGAAGAAATTAGGGCTCGTTCGCAGCCTTAATTTCATCGCGAGAGAAAGAGAGAGAAACGAGTTGGCTAAAGAGATATATGAGCTCGACTGACCTCTGACGAGACCTTTACGACCTTCATCGACCTTCAGCGAGTCTCCACGAGCCCCGATAACCTTCAGCGAGCTTTGACTGACCTCCAACGACCTTCAGCGAGTCTCCATAAGCCCCGACGAGGACCAAGAAAGGTCTGCCAAGCCCCAACGGACACCCAATCTTTACAAGGTCCCGTTGAGCTCCGCCGAGCCCCAATAAGAACACAGGAGACGAGGACCCAGGAAGCCCTGTCAAGTTCTGACGAGCCCCATCGTCTCTCTCCATCGTAGATTCCGCTCCGACGAGTTATCGGATCCAGTGACCCCTCGAGAATCTCAAAGGCTAGTTTTCTTTCTTATTTTTTCTATTTAACACTACTCGCTCATTCCTAATTTGATTCACATCATTAATTCTTAGGGTAATTAATTCGAATTAGGACACCATTAACTTATTCTCGCTCGTGAATAAATGCTCAACTGCAATTTATAAAGCTTTGAAATTTTGTTGAAGTTAATGTTAGTAAATAGTCATCATGAAGCCTTTTGAGACATTTTTGAATTTTTATTAGAAGCTAACTATGTTTATTGGATGTGATTAGATAAAATTATTGCTAGTATAACTTATTAATTATACATATAGAGATCATATATGTGATGTTTTAGGACATTTAAGATATTTAGGAGACACACACATAACCTCCGAAATTAAGCAAATATCTCAGAAATTTTCCCGATATCCACAATTCGACTTTACATTTTGCCTTTCGATATTAGGCCGACATCCGACATTTAGAACATTGGGTGCATGTATATAAATAATTGATTAGTTACTTGAATTTCTGGATCTTGTGATTGAGCTTCATGAATATGGGAGTGAATGATGTTCTTAATCAGATTGGACAGTAATGATTGGTCAAATATAAATGAATATGTATTTTTATATGTTGGGACTTAGATATATCGATGACTTTGAGGATCAGAATTTATTGTATACTTTGCCCAAATTATTCTATTCATACCAGCAGGTTATTACTCATCCTAAATATCATGATTTACCTCGAAAACTTGACTGATTATACTTGACATCTACCTGATAATTATATTGTCCATGTTACTATAGTTGCTGAAAAAATATTGTTACACAGTAACAACACTCTCTTGCTATACTTGTTACATATCCTATTATACACTTATACTGGTATCCTAATCACACATGTTGATGTTGTTACCGTTGTCATCATCGAGTTATCCCAGTAACTCAAGGTAATATGTGCATTAAATAATCTTGATAACCTAATAATATGACATTAAATAACTTACACTGGGATTGAAGAAATTGAAAGAAGAGACATCGTTTGTATTTTAGGTGGACCTAGGATATAGGTTGCGCAGCAAAAAGAGGGTTCCAGTGCAGGTTCTCGTGGGGTGACTGACACCATAGTTCTGATCTTGTTCCTGTTATACATATTACCTAACTATCTTACGGTTGAGCTTGGTTCAGCGTCAAGAGTCTAGACCATGGTCCGGGTATACAGGGACCCACTTAAAAGACAAACAATGTCTCCAACTAATCAGTTTCAATAACATAGGACCTTAATTGACATGTATAGTAGACATAGTATGGGATGCGTCTATTACAGGTGGCAAGTAGTGTTCGCGGACACAATAATAATAAACTGTCAATAATGAACTGTGACTGGTTGTAGACACCTGATACATGCTTGATATTATAGACATCATGATTATACTCATGACCTAATATATACCTGATTATAGCACTTACTGGTTTATTTATTGTTCATTTATGTCTTATATGTTATTTCTGTTTTATTCCAGAATATAGTTTCATCATCTGCTCACACATTATACGCGCGTGCACCTTTCCTTTTATTCTTACACATTCACTAGGAGTTCTGACTCCCTGAATTTGCATATTCAGATCTGTGGTTATTTATTATTGATCAGGTATTTGGAGAGAATCACAAGCACGTTGAGGAACCTGGAGTTTTTTCTATTTGATTACCGATACTCTTGCTTAACCTTTATCCCTGTTGATTTTTTATTCTCTATATATATCACTTTCAGTTGCCATTTCATTCTTTATCAACGGGTATCATGTGTGCATCTATATGTAGTGTTGCAGTGATATCGATCTTATTTAGTGATTATAAAGCTTGTTCATGGTTACTTTAGGCTTAGAGTACATACGTGGGGTATTTTCCTCGTGTATATACATCGACGACTCTCGTCGCGACTCCGTTTCCACGTATTTAGAGAAGTAGGGCGTGACATTGATAAACTGGAGTAATGTATTTTTTTAACGGAATATAAGATTGCAAGAATTTACCTTTAGATACATGTCAATAGCTTGATAGAGTCCATCATGCACTGGCCTTGAAGAACTTGGTACCAACTCAGCAAATTTAAGAAACTTTGAAAGAGGTAGCTTCGGATCTTTCGAAACTTCAGCAAGTAGCGATCAACCAGGTTAGCTACAGCTAGCTTTGAACTGACCGGGACAAAAACTGGACTCCTGACCTCCTGAAGCTCTTCTGAGGTCCGTGGCTGGTTTGACCACTACCATGCTCCTGCATCACAAACTCCTCAACTATATTGAGAACCGTATCAACATCATACACTGAATCGTCCCCTTCGGAGCTAGGAATTAAAAGATCAGAAACAGATGCTTCATGCAACTGCCGTCCTATTCTCTTAACCAAATCTTTCTTACAACTGTCTCCAGAATCAACCAATCTTGCAGCTTTCAATAGCTTTAGAAGAAAACTGCAGGAGACAGAACCCTTCTCTGCGGGCAATAACCAAACAATGGTTTCTAAAAGTATCCGACATCTCATAACATCTCCATGGTTTTAATGCCTTTGCTGAAACCTGGCACCCTTCTATACGTGTAAGCCTTTATAGACTCTCCGATCACTTGTGCAGATGATCTCCCTTTAGTCTTGACAGCAATTATAACCTCTTGTAGGAATCCATTTCAAGTTCACACAAGTCCTCAACCCACCAATCTTTAGGCACTGACTGCTGTTTCCTCACGCCATTCCACTGTGGATCAAGACCATTCTCTGAGGGAAGCTTCTTTCTATTGTAGGTGTAAGACCATTCGACCTCAGAAGGATCAATGGACGCTTTGGAAGCTATTGAGTCTATACAGTGGCTAACCACCTTCAGGTCTTCAGACCAAGGTAGGAGAGACTTTGTTGTCTGAAGCACGATGATGGAGTCCTTCCAGCTTTGAAAATACTAGAGTTAAGGAAGACTTCAATCTTGTAAATGAGATTACCTTTCTCAACGGATTCGTGCATCTCAAGATATTCCGCTGCACAGCGAGCAGCGACCACATTGTAGGCGTTAAGGGTGACTGTCATACCATAGCAGAACTTAGCACATATTTCAAAGGCGGCAGGACCACCTGGGATGTCAGGAATGTCAATCTCATCAGTGCTTTCCTCGTTAATAGCTGCCACCAACTTTTGCAAGCGCAGGCTCTTGGACAAAAGAGGGAACTGCAGAAATAAATCAGGCAAAATAAGATTAAAGAGGATCAAGAAAGAAAGATAAAAAAACAAAGAAAATAAAACTATAGTACTATGTTATAGACTCAAACAAGTTGAATAATATCATGTATACATAGCACAACAAAATAACTAGACGAGCTGCTCCCTGGCTGTATGAGCTTAAATTGCAGGACTCTTTCATACATTGTCATGCCACATAACTGACAACCAGGAAATATTAATTAATCCTTCCGTGGTCCCTTCTTCACTGAACAATAGTGCTTCATACACTCTTGAAACAAAAGGGTAGAAGGATGACAACGATGAAGGCCACATGCAAGAATTGATACGAATTAAAGACAATGCAAACTTGTGATGAATTTTCTGACATTCAAATTGGTGGACCATGTAGGAGCCCGCAAACTTCTACAGCTCAGAAAGGCCACTCTGGCACCCAGATTAAACTTAAAGTTAATACACCAAGCAATGCACATATCATTAGAGAAAACATAACAAAGGAATAGATTACTCACTGTTCTTGGTAATATTTATATTAGGCCAAATTCTTGATATTATCCATCTTTGACCATGTTTCATGACAAAAGATTTGATTGTCTTGGTACCACAAAATTTGGGTCATTTCACCTTAACTTAGAAGTCTTTGATCTATATGGATATGCTTCACAGATGATAGTGACAGTTCAACAATAATTGATAACCTTTGGGAATAGTCATGAAACTATGGTACGATTTGTGTGTTTTATGCTAATCAACTACAGAGCAACCCTCTAAGATGGTCAAAGATATGACATAGTATTCAGAGGGAAGAAACTAATGTTTGACTTATTCTGTGGGGCACAGAGCAACATAGAGACAACATTATGCCTAACTTTAGAAGATAAGGTTTTATTTGAGGCATAAATAGCTGACATATAGAGAGAAAGGGTACTAAGTAGTTTCATGACATATATAGCAAATATCTAACACATAGGATGCTTAAGCAGTTTCATGGAAGTCCAATAGATGCTAGCTTTTCTGATATGAAAAAAAGAGTACTAAGTACTAACAAGCATCTAGAGTTAATTAAAAAATAAATTATGAGCATGATAAAAGGTAAGCACTGTCACTACCTTGTGCAGATAAAACTTCACCTCTCCAACATTAACGATGATGTCAGTTGCCAACTCAGTTGCTACAAACCTGCAGATGTAATGTTCCCCGGTCATTTTTAAGAAGTTGGATTCAAAATAAATGGCAAATACTATCAAATTTAATAGAATATACAACGTATGTGCTAGCCATAGGTACACACAATGGCATGTAGAAAAGTGAACTCCAGTGTAACAATGGAGTTAGTACTCTTGATGACTTTCAATGATTGGCATAAATAACCCTTTATGTTATTTCAGGAAAAGAGCTTTTCTATTAGTATGAACACTTGCGCTTATAAAACATTATACAGTCTGAAATGAAACCAATTCGTTTCAGTCTGGGTCCATCAGAAACTATCTACTAGAGGCAATCAATGTCATGTACTCTGAATCAATCATTTATGAGCACTGATTATTCATATCCTTTGCATTTGTAAATCTCGTGTCATGTCTTGTCCCAAAAGAATCATCTCCATGGTCCATCTAATGGTCAGAATGACTTGTTTTGCAGTTCTTACTAGAAAATGAGTTCAATGGTCTGGGGAAGCGATCCAAGGAATAAACTGTATATGCAAGCTATAGCAACGAATGAAAATATCCATAAATATATTGTTTAAAACTAAGGAAGAAAAGAAAAACTGCGGGCAACAAGGTTTTCTTTAATAGAGAGCATGTGATTTGTGTTATATTCAAAGATATAGCATAATAAGATACAGAGAGATGTGAATCAAATTAAAGATTATGTGATGAGTTTAAGAAAAGTTCTGCTCCTAGGCCATTATGCTTGAAGATAGTTGATGGCTCGTAGCTACACAATTCAACTAATTGATCAAGCTACAAGAGTACCAGTAAATGAATAAAAGTAACAGGATGAAATTTCAAAATTTCTGGGTAAAGCAAGGTAGTTCTCTTTTGCATCTGTTATTCTAGATCACAACACAAGGTAGAAACCATATCTTCACCCCTATAATTCCTGGTAGAAAAGAAGATAAAGCTTATGGCGATAGCCAGAAGAGGTGAACAAAATAGAATTATAAATATAGGCCCACTCACCCAATAATATCCATCCATTTAATACTCATAAAATATGACCGCACATATTTGATATGATAGTTGTCCAAGCCACCAACGTACTGTAATGCATAAGCGACATAGTAGGGTGTCATACAGTCTTTCACGACATTGTTCATGTCCTTCATAGCCAGAAGAAATGAGCTGATATGGAGGAAACTTCACATTTAATATACCTTACAGAGCTACATATTTCAGTTTCAGCTTAGACTCGTCTTTTTTCAATCAAAATAAAGATTGGGTAGGATATGGACTTGCTAATAACTATAAGAGATTAAAGAACCACAAATGTTTATGGGCACACAGTTTGAAAGTAACCTGCAGATCATGTGCATATAAGAAATTTTGTAACAAGTGCAACCTATGTAGCACGGATACGGACACAGGTGTCAGACACGATACGAACACGGGACACAACAAATCCAAAAAAAAGATACGAGAACACGCCAAGTAATATTTATTATTATTATTAATATATTTCCTCTCTCTGTTCCTAATTTTTTGATTTTTTTTATGATACTCTCAAAGAGTTGCATTGTTTTCAACTTTTTCAACGTTACTTTTCGAAGTAGACATTTCTACACAACTCTATCTATATGAGTAGAATAATGAATAATCAACTTGTCAAAAAATAATCAAATATGAATAATTAGTTTTATTAAATGTAAGATGAAAAACAAAATAAAAAATCTAAATAATTTACATTATAGCTTCTATAAAGTAACAAGCTAAAAAAATCGTAAAAAAAAATTAACTAATACCTCGCCTAGTTCATGATGTGTGTAAATTCTACTAACATATTTGCTTATGTCAAAATGATGTCTTTTTTCATATTTATTTAAGCGATATATGACTTTTCAATATGTAATACATGATTTTTAAATTTTATTTAATGTCGACACGGTATTGGACACGGTACCAACACGTGATTTTATGGTTGTTTAAAATCCGACACGGCATCAGAGTGTCCAATACGTATCGGGCAAGTGTCGGTGTCCGACACGTGTGATACAGACACGGCACTCACTTTGAAGCGTCAGTGCTTCATAGAGTGCAACATTAACCACTCGTTATCCAATTCCAGGGCTTTGACCATATCAAAGGCACTTCTTCCATTCTCATCTTCAACTATAATTATTCATCATCAAACAGTTACTAGAAAACACCACTATGAGTTTACTTACTTGACAGTAGTTTCCTATTAACTTGTTCTCATCCTACTCCGCATTCATCTCTTGTACAAATCAAGAGAGTTACTAAATTTAAACCTTCAAGCTTGTGATATTTCTATGCCATATAAACATAGAAGCGTTATTAGCCTAGATGAATTTTGTGGGTAAGTTATCCTACCTGGTTGCATGAGCTTAAACTGCAATACCAATAGGTAAGTTATCCTAGCTGCCAATTTATTTCTATGGCAAGCCCCTCAATTCTCCAGAGTGTCCCGCGTTAAAAAATTGGAACCAAAGCTTTAAAATGGCACCAGTTCATGTATAGCCGGCCGTAAATCTGTCAGATCTTGAGGTTGTGCTCTACAACTAAGCCTATATTTAACACAGAAAGGGTTTGTGGATGATGATAGCAGGCACAAACTAACGCCAGGATATGTAAACACTGTTATCCAATTAAATAGGTACCTCTGCTATATATCAAAGCTTTATCCTTTTTCCTTTGCACCAACATTATTATATTAAAGGTGCATATCACAAATTTCCTTTCCACTAGCTCACCGTATAATCCTAATCCCTTTCAACTTTAATTTGTGACTCCCAAGCATATCCATACTTAAGTTTAGCTGCATGTCAGCACCTTGTAACTTTCAAATAATTCGTAGCTAATTTCTCAAATCAGATCAAGCCCACTTACAGTTGCCTTGCACTCAGAAATCTTGATAGCTAACCCCCAGACCTCACAAGTAAATGTTGATGAAAAGGGAATAATATCATTGGATGTAATATCATTAGTTATATCATTCATTACCATTTATGTGGAAATTTTCTGATGGCTTAAAAGGTTAACAGCATATAAGGTAGTGGAGTATTGTCTAGATCTAGCACAGAAAAGCAAAGATTGCATCAAAAGGTCCATCTTCCCCTTTTTGTTCACAAGTTCAACGGAGATTGTCTAAGCGTCATCATGAAATGTTTCAAAAGATTTTCAAAAAAAAAAAAAAATCTTTCTTACAGTCAGCAACCTAGTGATATCATAATAGGCAAGGCACTCTTACTCCATCCTATATTCTCAAAACTATGATATCATCATAGGTTAAAACTTAAAGGAAAAAAAAGAGTAAAGCAGCCACCTGTACTTCTGGAATAAGATGATTTCAAACATAGTCTTGCTAAATGCTAACACATGTCTTCCCTGTTCATAAACAACAAACCTGGAATAAAGTGGAACCATTACGCAGTTCAAAGATAAGCTACATGGTTCACTCATTATAAGATGTAATGACCAAGAGCCAAAGGAGATGCAAACTTAAGTTTACTGTAAAGATGGAGATAATAATTCTTTAAAAAAAAAAAAAAAAAACAGGAAACACTATTCTTTTGAGTAAAATGTGGCACACGTCACATGTGAAAAGCACTGCAAGGACCCACGAGAATTATACTCCATTATTAGACTCTCACAGTGAGAACATGAAGGAAAGCAGATCTTGGTCAGTTCTCCTTAAAACTAATCCCAGATGCAGTGTACGAAACCAGGCTAGGACCAAGATGACACCTAATAATTAGTAGATTATTGCAACCGCTATTGATATCGAGAAGCATGAGTTTATTGGGCATCACCAACCTCAGCCAATGGGAGCAACAAAACTTGTGATAAGATCCCAGATACAGCAGAAATTGGCGATTACACTGATGTACAGTTAATTTCAAACAGTGAATAACTCTAGCAAAAACTTAAGATGTGAAGAACTTTTACCTGATATTGTTACCTTCATTCTGAAACGAGTCGGGCTTCGATCCAAGCTTCATATACTTCATTGTTGAAACAAATTTTAGATCCCGAAACGCGAAATTCCTTTACCAAAACAATCATCAAGAAGAGAAATCTCAAAAATAAGTAGAAAAGTTATTGGTGTCTCTGAGATTTCGAGGGCAATGGCAATGGAACAACAGAGCAAAAGATGTGGTCTAATAGAGAGGGTGCGTTGCTTCCCCGGCCCTTGGCAGAGCCCACAGAGTCCAGGATCAAATGGGATTTTAAGGCAGGGGAGACAGCAGCTAATGGCCCTCTCTCTCTCTCTCTCTTCTCTCTCTCTCTCTCTCTCTCTAGATTAGTAAACAAGTTAACAATTAACAAGAGGAGAGAGGAACACCAAACAAGCACTAAACTGACACCCACCGCCACAATCTCTCTCTCTCTCTCTCTCTCTCTCTCTCTCTCTCTCTCTCTCAGAAAAAGAACGGTTTTTTAGATCAGGTGTGAGAGCTGAAACTAGGTTCAAAGTCTCAAAACAAGAGAACCCACCACATTCCTCCTCCAATCTCCAGTCCCAAGTTTGAGAGATTAAATCACCTGCAAGGCCAAAGACAGCATCTTGAAGTGAGAGGGAGTGCAGCAGTGAGAACTGCAGACAGAGAGCATCTTGTTTTTATTCACAGAGAGTGTATAAGGAGACCAAATCAACAGCTGCTGCAGACGGAATCTTATCAATTTGCCCACTCCAGGCCATGCACAAATCAACAAGGTAGAGGCCAGAAATGGGAAAAGATGAGAGAGAGAGAGAGAGAGAGAGAGAGAGAGAGAGAGAGAGAGAGAGAGAGCCCATGTGAAAACTCCATGCATTTGCTGGAAAAACTCGATTTTTTCCCCATTTTTAAGAACCCATGAACAGAAAAAACCATTGAAAAACCAAAACGATGAAGACCCATCAAAGGAAAGATGATGACGATCATGATTTGATGAAGAAACCCACCTCAGAAAACCACTACCAAAAAGCACAGACACCAATCAAATCCAAGAGAAAGCAGAGAGACCCAGATTGGAAAAAAATAAAATCAAAGAAATTTTAATGGGCACCATTGAAAAGAGAAGAATTTTACAGGAACCAACATCAAATAAAAAAAAGGTGACAGAAATCTCAATTTACCTCTCTGTCTCTCTCCAGGTGTCCTTCGAGAATGAATCAATCCAGCCCTGCATAAGTTTCTCACTTGAATCCACACAAGAAAATCAAAAGACAAGAGAACAGAGAGAGAGTCTCAAATCTAATCAACACTAAACGTCAACCAGAAGGAGCCCATCTCTGGAACAAAGAGAGATGGGCTATATACTACTGAGCTCTTGCTTTACTTTCATTCTCACTCGACTCGCTCTGTGATCTCTCTCTCTCTCTCTCTCTCTCTCTCCCCCCCGCTCCCCCCGCTTTAATTATTTTTATCCTCTTCACTTCTCCTCTCTCTCTCATGTCATGTGATCTATATACACTACTGCTACGCATCTATTGCTGGGTTTGCTTGGGTTTGTTCCAGATTTTTCCAGGGACCAAAATGTCCTCGAGAGGTCAAATGTAATTTCAGAAATGCCACTGTGTCTACTACCAGAAAACGACTCTGGCTTTTGGCCGCATACTGTTTTAGTGGAACTTTTTACCTGTCACAAAAGGGAAGTCCTGTTAAATTGTTTGATAGTGTAACTTTCACACTCTTCAGTTCTGTTAATAATTGTCGCATAGTGTTCCTTTCTGATTCTTTGGTTAATATTTATGACTTTTAAAGACGCCAATAATCAGACAACTAACTACTTTGAAAGGTGTAATGAGATCTGACATGAAGCGGGGAGTGTGCGTACGTAAAGAGAGAGATCAGAGTGTTGTGCTATTCTGAAAGGATTCGAGATTGTATCATTTCCAGTTAAATGCAATTTAACAATATTTGAATGAAAGGTTCATTTCATTGAAATTGATTTACATTATTTTAAGTAATTGATAAGCAAAAATTTTGTATTTTGAATACGTTCTGGTCATCCATTAAGAAGGCGCAAAATAGACGACTAAAATAGTAAGTTGATTTATTTAACGGTGTGAAATATTTAAAATCTAACAAAAATTAGTGTGTGAGAGTTTTTAAGTGTTTAGATCATAATGAAATAATCGGATCAATAATTCTTATGTTTAAAGACGTAAATCTAAGCAAAATATTATTTTCGGCCGTCCATTTTGCGCCTACTTGATGGATAGACAAAAAGTATTCAAATATATAATTTTTAATTTTTAGTTACTTTAAATAATTTAAATCAACTTCAATGGAATAGATCTTACATTCGGAAGCCACAGAGTTATATTTGAGTGGAAAGAATAAAGAGAGAGACTTGTGTCATTCTGGAAGGATTCGAACTCGAATCCTTCCCACTCAAATACAATCCTCCGACCTTCAAATAGAAGATCCACTCTATTGAAGTTGATCTATATTATTTCAAATATCTATAAAACAAAAGTCAAGTATTTTGAATACTTTTTGCACATGCATCAAGTTGGGGAAAAAACGGACGGTCTAAATATTGAGTTGGTTAGTTTAACGGTGTAGAATATTTGAAACCTAACAAAAATTCATTTGTAAGAGTTTTTAAATGTTTAGATCATGACCAAATGGCCGGAGCGAGAATTTGTATGTCTAAAGACATAGTTTAACCAACTCACTACTTTCGATCATCCGTTTTGCACCGCTTGATAGATGGGCAAAAAGTATTTAAAGCACTTGATTTTTTTAATTTATGATTATTTTAAATAATATAGATTAATTTTAACAGAATAAATCTTGTATTTGAATGTCAGATATTGGTATTTGAATGGAAAGGATTATGCCTCAAATCCTTCCGGAATGACACAAGTTTATCTCTCTATATATAGAGATAGACTTGTGTCCTTTCAAAAGATTTAAGGTCGAATATTTATCATTCAAATTCAATCCTCCAACATTCGAATACAAGATCCACTCTGTTAAAGTTGATCTATATTATTTCAAGTATCTATAAATTAAAATTAAGTGTTTTGAATATTTTTTGCACTTCCACCAAACGCGTAAAATAGATGGACAAAAGTAGTAAGTGGGTTAGATTTATTTTTTTAGGCATACAAATTCTCGATCCGGCTATTTTATATGATCTAAATATTTAAAAACCCCTACAAACCTATTATGATATAAACATTTTTAAAACTCCTACAAACCAATTTTGTTAGGTTTCAAATGTTTTATATCATTAAACTAACCAACTCAATATTTAGGTTGTCCGTTTTTTCCTACTTGATGCATGGATAAAAAGTATTCAAAACATTTGATTTTTAGTTTATAAATACTTGAAAGAATATAAATCAACTTCAATGGAGTGAATTTTGTATTCGAATGTCGAATGATTGTACTTGAGTGGAAAGGATTCGACCTCGAATTCTTCCGGAATGACACAAGTGTGTGTATATATATTCAGAAAAGAGCATCGGTCGCAAGTTTGACACTTGAGAATAATTCGACGAGGATTAGAAGTTCAAAATGGGAGAAGGATGTGGAATGACATATGAAATAGGATACATATCGTATGTAGTTATTTACTACATTGAGATTTAAGCAACCGTGTGATTTATTGGTAAATGCCATGGTTTTCCATCTCAATGGTACTAGTTGTAACCCTAGATCTCTAGTGGATTTGTCAGAAAAACAAACGTGCAATTAAATTTTTTAACTGAAAACTCAAAAAATAAATCTTGCAATCAGTTTGTTGTGATAGTAAATTTGACTTAAAGATTAGAGCTCTAAAGTTGTTAGAGTTGGTAATTTGGTTTTCATTTTTATGTCTGCTTGATGTGTTATTATAGACTTGCAGAGTAAGGTGGGGTGAAAAAAAAATCAAGTAGAAAAATGATAGAAAAATAAGACCACATCATTTTCAACAGATTCTTGCTAAAAAACACTGTGATAATCAAAGAAGGGTGATATCAACATTACAAAACGAAGAGAATAATCAGCAGAGAATCATCACTAATAACTCACTAATGCTCCTAAAAAACACCACTAAGGCACTAAGAGAATCTTTTTATTATGAAAGCTCTCATCCAAAATCTAAAATTACCTTTAGCAGCATTCAGTTAAATGATGCATATAAAGACTCTCTGTGCTGATATTCATAACTCCCAAGTAATCTTGGCTTCACTAAAAATTCTAGCATTATTTCTTATATCATTAGATAAAACTTAAGAAAACTTTAAGGAATCCATTTTAATAAGAAACCTAATACATAATAATCATCAAAGTAAGAGAGTCTAATAATCAAACTATAAATGATTTTGAAATCTAATATGAATTATTCCTTGGATAGTAAGGAGACAAGTTCAAGATATAATTTTCCACAAAAAACCTCATGCATTTATCTCAAAAATAAAATAAAATAAAAGTTTCATGCATCATTGCGGGTTACCATCTTCTAAATAAGATTATGGTGACTACTTTCCCTACTTTCAAAACAATATATGTTAGATACTCTTTTCTTTAGATATCTGTGTCCTATTGTTAGACACCCTTATCTTTAAATATCCTTAATTTATCTTATCTTACTACTCGTTTTTTTATTTATCTACTCTTATGTTTCTATATACTGATGTAATTGCTTTATGAATAAAGATACTGAAATTTTTTTCTTCTCCAAATTATCAGAGTATCAGAGCCTCTCAAATTTTTCTCTGCTGATCGAAGTTCTCTCGGTGTTCTCGAGCATACGTCGGGCCGCGCTCGCATAATGTTTGCCTAGCGTCGGGCCACTCTCGCCTCATACAACATCGGAGCTTCCCTCGTCGTCCTCGCGCGTCCTCCTCCACCTCAACTTAGACCGGGTCCTCGCTGATCCTCTCGCATCCAACGATTTTGGTTCCACCATCACCCGTGTTCCTCTAACATTGTCCCCTTGGGCTCTATTTTAACACTCTTGGGTTTTCTCATCAATTTAGGGTCTGTTCGGTTGTCGTAACTGGCCGTAATTCGTAGTTGTAATTGGTAAAGTCTTTTACAATTGTAAATGAGTTACATGTATGTAAATTTTACGGTGTTTGGTTGGTAATATAAATTGTAAAGTGGGAAAGTGTATTGTACTTTACGGTGTTTGGTTGTCGTAATGTATAAGTAGTAAGTGAAAAAGTTGACCACAAAATTAACTATTTGATAATTTTAAAAGTTTTAATACTGCAAATAAATATTAAAAAAGTTAAATATTAAAAAAATTTAATATTAATATAAAAAATAATACAAATTTGTATGACCACAAAATTAACTGTAACTGGGCTGTAAGTGAGTGGTAACTGGGTTGCAAGTGAGTGTTAGTTGAGTTACGTAAGTCTTTTACGAATTACGGTCCAAACAAACGCCGTAATTGTAACTGGATAGTAAGTCATTTACGAATTACGGAGTTTTACGCGAAACAAACGGCCCCTTAGCCCTCATGCACTCTATTTTAGCCATTTTGCTCTTTTCTTCATACTTAGATGATCGACCGTCCTCCAGCACGCTGTCAGTCGAGTTCAAAGAGCTCACAAAAACCTCCGTCCGCTTGATCCATCTCGATCTCGCCTGCCTAATCCTTCCAGAGCTCGCCCTGCCAGATCTAGAATCAATTCGGATCTTGCCTTTCATCTGATTCCTGGTCCATCTGGATCTCGTTCTGCCTGATCCATCCGAATCTTGCCTTCTCACTTGATTCTTCTGGATCTCATCCTGCTGGATCTCGCCCTACGGAGCTCGTCATCCTCTCGGACATCTAGATCTCGCCACACCACCCTTGATCACAATCTGTTCCATCGACCAGCTCATCAAAACCTCCCATCTTCGTCAAAATTTATCTAAACTCTAGGTATTTGATCCACCGTGTGTTTGAGGGGATGTTAGATACTCTTATTTTTAGATTTTTTTATCATATTGTTAGATATCCTTATCTTCAGATACCCTCATCTTACCTTTTCTTACTACTCTTTTTCTTATCTATCTACTCTCTCTCTCTCTCTTATATTTATATTTTTGTAATTGCTTCGTGAATAAACAAACCAAATTATCAAGATGAAAGAAAAATTTTAAATAAAAAGAAAAAAAACTGCATTCAGAAAAAAAAAAAATTCTTATGCACCAGATACATCAGGAATTAAGAAGCTTATAAAAAATAATATTAAGAAAATAAATAAATAAATAATGTTAAGGAACCCCACCCCCCCCCCCCCCCCCCCCCCCCCACCCCACCCACACACACACACACACACACACACACACAAAACACCAAAAAAAACAAAACAAAACAAAAAAAAAAAAAAAAAAAAATCCCACCCACTTTGTTTGATCAGAGAAAACTCCTACTCGGTCTCTGTCACATGCAAATGCCTTGATCTGCCTCTCCGCCAACTTTAGCTTGCCGCAGTGAAAAATCTAACATTTCTTACAAGAAATGAGCTATAAATTCTTTGTTTAGCTTATTTGAGCATTTGTTGTATTCAGGTAGAACAAAGAATTCATATCATTTGTTAATGATAAATATATACAAACATTTCTTACATAGAATAATTTCTTATAAGAAATATTTATGCATAATTATCATTAATCTATGTATGTAAGTAGCAAACATAGATTTGATTTTCCACATCTCAAATTTTGAAAATATATTTTCTTTTTGTATGTAATTATCATTAATTTCTTCCAGAAACAGAATGTTTACTGACCTCCTAAAATCATGTGGAAAATGTCACCTAGCAAAAATTCCTTAATTATCTCAATTTCCCAGTGAACTCTCTTAACTATCTCAAATGTCTCATCAGCCACACTGACTGATCCTATAGTATAAACATTTTTGAACTGTCAGAAATGAATTTCCTAAAGTTCTATTTGCAAGTATATTTTTATTTATAGAATATAAGTCAACTTTTTATTTCATAGAATTAATGATTTGCAAATACTATTATAGCACAATGGTAAATTCTCTTTGCAGTGATCACGGGTTGTATTTCAAAAAAAAAAATAATATTAATGATATAAATAAATATTTGGCATGCTACATGCATGCATAGATTAAGAACCGAAAGTCTCAAACCCCATCAACTTGCTAAACTTTTCATTTCAAATCTAATGTTAGAATACTCCTCCAATTAGTCCCCTATTATGATTCGTCAAAATTTTCAAAAAGAATCTCGTGTTCAATAAAGTTATAGGGGTATCCAATTCTCCTTCCCTTTTTTTTTGTGCCTTCTTGCTTAAAGATATTATTTAAATACTTATTTTATTTTATTTACATTATTTTTTTTATGCCAAGTCTTTCTCTCTTTTTTTAATTTAATTTTATTACCTTTCATCTCACACTAAACAATAACCAATTCACATATTGATGACATTAAAATAAAATATTAATTATGAAAAATTTAATATATGAAAGAGTGAGAGAAATATCAAAATTTAGTTTTATAATGTTAAAAGAATTTGTCGGTATGCTGATTTTACACAAATTTGTAATAGTAGGGGGAGAAAATTTTCAAATTAAATTTGCAAAGGCACACTAAGGTGGCTATCTTTTCGTTATTATTGGATCGACGTAGATATTGGAGAGAGAGAAAGATAGTGAATGAAAACACTCAATTCATCTTCTTTTTTTTTTTTAATTCAGTTCATGTAAGTAATAGAAATTATCCGCACTACAACCTTTTTTTGCAAATTTATTATTTATTTTATCATATTTTGCATATAGTTTTTTTTTTTCTGTTTATGCATGTTATGATATTTGGACATTTGAAACAATCTAATCACTATTGATTTATCAATAAATATATAATGCCTGCCTGATATGGGCACCTGATATTTATCTCATATTTGGATATTTCTGATATATTGTATTTATTATCTTGTATGCGAAACTTCTCTCCAAGATCAACACAACATGTGATACATAAAACCTTGAATATAATTGATAGATTTTCTGCTTTTATTCCAATTGTAGTATCATTTACTTTTCTCACCCACCATGTTGCACACAAACACATGAAACGAATATCCTTTTTTTTGAAGTAGAAGAGTAAGCTGAGGAACCCTACTCATGTCTATTAATAAAAAATCTGTATGTACAAAGATTGCAGCAAGGATAGAAAAATAAATTACTTAGCACCACCAGAACACCATCTGTAGTAAAAATTTTCCTTCCTAAGGATCCACAAAAATAAGGAACGGTAGTCGATATTGGCCCAAAGGCCCCTCATTCTAATTTTGATGATGATTAACTCATATATTTATTATACTAATGATTTTGTGTTACTTAAATTTTAGATATTAACCAAAATCTTAATTGGTGTTCTGCTTCTTCAAGAAGCTCAAAGTCAAATTTGAAACTAATACATATTGATTTAAGAGCTCAAATATAAATATCACATCAAGTACTCAAGGAATCTAACACAAATGAATCAAGTTTTTGACCGAGTCAAGCGAAGAAGACGATCATATCGACAAGAAGACTCTAGTTTGTAAGAATGCCTATATTTGTATAAAGTCTAGATTAGACTTGATTGCTCAAGCTTACTCCAAGGTTAATATTAGTTTTTTATTTTCAGTTTAATCCGTTTCATTTTAACTAAATTATGTTTTGATTTATGAAACAAAATTTCTCCAAAATAAGTTTATATTGTTTTATGTGTTTATTGGATTTTATCCATACACATTGGTGCTTCAAATCAGTTTGAAAAACTTGTTATTTTATTCATACAAGTTTTGAAAAAAAACTTGTTTTTCAATTTAAAGTTTAGTTTTGAAAAAATTATTTTTAATATAGTTTATATTTACAAGATTGTATTTAACATCTCAAAAAGCAATTCACATGTTTTGTTGATTTTTGATTACACATATGTGTACTCATATGTATTTATAAGAGCTTATTTTTGGTAGATTATATATAAATTTATTGGGATTTAGAAAGATTTTTTAAAATACAAAATATAGCATTTTGGCCTTGGGCCGGTCGACCGGGCGTGTCACAAGCTGACTGTTTGTGCACATGTGGTCGACCGGGAGGTCAACTGAACGTGCACACAAGCAAATGCTTGCGCACGCGGTCAACTAGGCGGTCGACAGCTTGGGCAGAGAGCAATCTTTCTCTTTGGCCGGTTGACCAACCCGGTCGACCGTGCATAACAAATAGCAGAGTGCTCTCAGTCAATCGACCAGGTGGTCGACCAACTACTGTGAGAACACATTGTGTTCTCACAATGGTTGACCGAGTGATCGACCGGCAAGCCTCAACGGTTAATTTTATAGTCATTGAGCGGTCGACCGGCAAGCCTCAATGGCTAGTTTTATAGCCATTGAGCGGTCGATCGCTAAGCCATTTTGGGCCTGACTTGCCTTAAACGGCTATATTTTGATTTTTTTCTAATTTTTATTTTATTTTCAAATAGTTATATCTTACTTTATTTGATTTTAATCAATATTTTAACAGCTGAGTGTACTCTCTAATCATCTCTATCCTGTTCCTATAAATAAGGGTCATAGTTGAGAGTTTAAAATAAGATTTTTTATTTTCTATTAGAACTCACAGAGTTCTCAAGGACATATAGAGTGTTTGATGTATTGCCACAGAGAAGTTTTACGGGGCTGCGGATGGAATCAGGTCTACAAGATGAACGAAAAGGGTGTCAAGCTAATGAAAGGAAATGGATTCGTTTTCAATTGCTCAAGCATTCAATGACAGAAGAAATATAAGGCAGTACATAGTTCAAAATGTTGTCAAGAGATAGAAAATGTATATCGTGGTAGTGATAAATTATGACAAGAAAATACATCATGAAGACGGAGAAAGATTGAAGTCATAATGGCTAGTTGTGACACGGCGATATCATCATGGGAGTTGGTTGGTTTGTCAAGTTTGAGATCACCATGAAAACAATGGAACTAGCATCAGTTGAGAACAACAGTAGGATGATGGATTTGTCAAACATCTGTTAGGGTTGTGTCTTATATTTGATTTATGCATCCATGTCAATAACATCAATATATTGATGGACATCAAAATATTGATGGACTAATAGCCGATGGTTGATGAAAAGGAGATCAAAATGATGTGTTGGTGGTGCTGGGGCATAACTGATGCTCTAATACCATTGTGCACGAAATCGGTGTGCTATGATCCAAATATTACTCCCAGGATCGACGTTTGCAGAACTTGATAATATGATAATATTGTTGGCCAAAAGTCTCATCACTCTAGTTTTGATGATGATTAACTCATGTACTTATAGTTACTGATGATCTTGTGATACATAAGTTATAGGTTTAATCAAGATCATAGGTTGGTGTTTAGCTTCAACAAAGATTCAAAATCAAATTTTACAGCTAACACAGTTTGATTCAAGAGTTCAAGCACAAAAGATACATTTAGTACTCAAGGAGGAGTTAAGCTCAAAATGAATCAAGTATTTGAATCAAATCAAGATATAATAGAAGATCAAGAGATGACTTGTTTATAGAATTTGTAAGTGTTTGAAGTTTTGTAAAAAATAGTGTAGAATTGATTGCTCAAGCTCACACACAAAAATTTTTTTATTAGTTTAATGGGGTTTATTAAATATGATTTTGTATTTTAGTTTTCAAGAAATTGAGTTTAACAATATTAATTTGAAAAAGATTCTATTGGTTGTGTTTTAAACTCAATCATGTATTTATATGATTTATATCTCAAATAACTAAGTGTAGTTTTATTTTTATTAAAAGTTTATTTCTTATAAAAAATAGTTTTTATAATTTTCTATATGACACCCTTTCAGTGTTTTTATCATAATTTTCTAACCCAACATTTGACATGTGATTTTTATTGCATTATGAAGTAACTTTAAGGGATGCAATATCTTCTTATATAGTCATTTCTAAAATTATAATATCTAAAACTTCAAAATTTGATTTTAAAAATTAACTGTGTAGCAGGACAGTCGACAGCTACTTCATAGTTGTCGACAACATTTTACAGAAAGCTCAATTGAGGTCGGACTATCGACAGTTACTGTCGATAGCTGACTGTTTTGCACTGATACATGTTTAGTATTTGATCATAGCCTTTTACTCCGATATCTGTTTGATATAATTCAAATTGCATTACAAAGATAACTTACAAGATTACAATATCTTCCCATATTGTCATTTCCAAATCAAAATGTTTTAGACATAAAATGTTGGTTTTAAATTAGCCTATGTGCTGAAAATAGTTTTCATAGTTTCAATTTGACACTCTTCAGTATTTTAATCATAACTTTTTAACCACATATCTGATTCATATGATTTTTATTTAAGTAGAAAGGTAACTTAAAAATCTACAAATTCTTTATATATATTTATTTTCAAATTTTAACACTTTTATCTTCATAAATGTGTAAGAAATTTGTCTATGTGCATGCCACTCGTCCTATCGACAACCAAACATACTGTCGACAGCTAATAGACAAAACTTGCCTATTCTTTCTTGTAACAGCTAGTTTTCTATTCAAATCTGTCCAGGATCATTCCCAATGGCTATTTCTTGATTCTAATAAATTTTAACATGTTTTAATTACTGAAATAATTTGAGAATTGATCTCTAGGCTTCTCCAATAAAAAGGAGTCACTAGAGAGTATTTTTACAACAAGCTTTCAAAAAGATTTTCAAGTGTTCAATTCTAAAATCTCTTGTAAAATTTTTTAGTGCTTTTCACTTTTCAATCTCTGTTTTCTCTCACCTATGCTGGAGCTCTCATTTCTATCTATTTTATAAGTAAAGTTGTAAAAGAGTTTTGTTTGTGATCGAGTATTGATCACTAATGTTCATTCTTTATGATTGAGTTGTTGGATGTTACGATCTCGATCGAGCTTGTGGGCTCGTGTGTTTATGTTCTTGTGGGAACGAGAAAGGAAGCTTCTAGGTGCTGCGGAACTGAGTGATCTTGCGAGATCAGGTTCATAATCTAGAGCGATTATAGTGGAATCCTTCATTGCAGTGAAGGCGGGGACATAGAGCAAGTGACTCGAACCTTGATAATAATCCTCTGTCTTTGCAATTAGCTTGCGTCTAATCTTTCTTACTCTCTCTTATTTATTTCATTTCTCTTATGTATATATGCTTGTTTTTATTATTCTTACAAAATAATATTGTTTGAACTCTATACGTCAAGAAAGTAATTACGCACCTCAACTCTTATTTAAGAAGAATATGAGGAGAAGTCCAGAGCCCTTCACGGAGTATAGGACTTCATTTCTTGATTATAAGTTTGATATTAATTATCATTGTTTATATATTCATATATTTGTGTAGAATTATTGTTGACAAGTTTTTAATTCTCGCATTGATTAGCATATCACCTATTCACCTTCTCTAGGTGATTTCAAGTGGTATCAGAGGTAGTACTCCTGATATTTGATTTAACCACCGAGAAGTGATCCTTGTTTTGCTAATCTTTACATTTGCTATACACATTCTTGTTTTAACACATAATCATAGATTATCTTGCTCCACCTATACTTGATGCTTCTAACATCAAAACATGAAAAATTAGAATGTGTTCATATCTTAAAGTACTAGGAACACATGTTTATATTGCCCCCACTAAAAGAACATTTATTGATAATGGCAAATTTTTTTAGGCTAATGCACAAGGCATGATTGCACTAATGCAAACACTTAGCAATGATTGTCTTTCTAAGATTGCTAATTGTGATTCCGCTTTTGCAGCGTGGAACGCATTACTCTCTATTGAAGACATATTCCAAATGAGATGGCAAGTGAAGATGATTCTGACCAACATGTTTCATTGGACTAAGGGAATGACTCTCTTGAGATAAACTCAGAATCTGATTTTGATTATGTAATGTTTTCAATAATGATGCTCACATGTTATATGAAAAACTTATCATGTTTTGTGACGATTTATTGCGAAAATATAAATTGTTGAAAAATAAGAGTTTGAATTTAAAAAAAGAAAATGAATCTTTATCTTCTAAGCTTGATCTTGTTTTAAAAGAGAAAAAGTGATTTCAAAGAAAAATGATTATTTTCTTCAAAACTAGATTTTGTTTTAAAAGAAAAAGATTTTTTGAAAACTCAAGTTGATTTGGTTTCTAAAGCAAAAGAGATTGTTTTGAAAGAGAATGATGTTTTATCTTCAAAACTTGATTTCGTTTTGAAAGAAAATGATTCTTTGAAAAATCAAATTGTTTTGATTTCAAAGAAAAAAGATTCTTTGAAAAATATTTTGATTCAAAAAGAAATGACTTCTTCAAATAAAAAAATATTTTTGTTTCTCATGCTAAAGTTTTTTCTTCCTCAAATGTTAAAAATAAGATTTTGTTTTGAAGAAGAATATTGATTGTTTAGGCTCTACTTTGAACCAATGTGCTTTTAATCATACTAGATTGGAGTTCATATTTCAAAAGAAACAAACTTCATATATACATGCACATCCTCCATGACATATACCAAATACATACCATATTCACACCAATATGTAAACTAGAGTTTACACTTCTACACATTGCTGCCGTAAAGGCCATCTTGCAAAATTTTATTTTGATAGATTAAATCTTCCCAATTTTGTAAACAAGAATGTTAGGGTTACAATTACTACTAACTCCCGTGAACCCAAGAAGATATGGGTATCAAAATTCACACTAGTTATTTTTGATGTAGGTGTGGGCTCTCATAACATGTGAGAGAAATGGTGTCTTTGATAGTGAATGCTATTGAGCTTGATGAACATATCAATGAATGCATCACTATCAAGGAGTTTTGATGGGAGGACCACCTTGGTTTGGAGAAATGAAGTTGGCTAAGATAAAGAAGAAGGAGAAGAACACTTATTTGTACAATGACAAGATACCACTAGTTATGCTTCTTGGTTGTGTGTTTGTGTGTGTGTGTATATAGACACACACACATTGGTCGCGTGTTTACATTGATTTAGGAGAAACAATAGGAAATATTGACTGAGAGAGAATGAGAAATACATGGTGCATGAGTTCCATAAGTCCCATGTATTCTTATAATCATAAGAGATAATAGGATCTGGCCATGAGTCTCATATGTTCCTATAATCATGGAGAGATTTTAGGTATGGTTGATTTCATGAGGGTTTCTTTCACATGAATCACATATTTCACATGAGTCACTGTTGTCATTGATATCTCTAGCGCCCTCCTTCCGGCGCAAGCAAAGCGGGTTCAAAAGAATCGAGAGCTTGTTTTTCAGCATAGAAAACCTTAATGAGCTCAAAGGCTTAGTAAGGATGTCTGCTAGTTGGTCTTTAGTGTTGACAAACCTAACATCAAAGACTCCATTGGCGACATAGTCTCGCACAAAATGAATGTCGATCTCAACATATTCGAAGCGTGCGTGACAAATAGAATTGATCGAGAGATATATTGCACCGAGGTTGCACAGAGAACTATTGGGGGAGATTGCGGAACTTCAAGCTCACGAAGTAAAGACTGCAACCAAACAACCTCTGTTGTAGCATTGGCTACGCCCCTATACTCTGCCTCAGTGCTAGATCGTGCCACTGTAATGCTTCTTCGAGCTCCAAGAAATGAGATTTGTACCAAGAAAGACACAATAACCACTGGTGGATTTTCGATCATCAATCGACCCTGCCCAATCTGCATTGGTATAAGTAGTAAGCTGTACAGAAGAATGACGAAAAAGAAAAAGGCCATGTTGAATAGTAGATTTGAGGTAAAGGAGGATCTGTTTTACAGCACTCCAATGCTCATGGTTAGAGCTTGCATAAACTGAGCGACTTTATTTACTGAGAAGACAATATCGGGTCTGGTAAAGCTTAGGTATTGTAGAGCCACAACAGTACTTTAATAGTCAAAGGGATTAGAGAGAGGCTTGTCAACAATCTTGGATAGCTTACAGGAAGTAGCCATAGGCGAGCTGACAGGCTTGACACCATCCATCTTGAGTCGGAGAAGCAAGTCACGGATGTACTTCTGTTGAGAGAGAAAGAGACCTGCGGGTGTACGATGACACTCCACGCCTAAGAAATAGTACAGTGGACCGAGGTCTTTTAATAAGAATTTCCAGCGTAGTACTTGACTAAGACGAGTGACAGCCCGTGAGTCATCTCCTGTGATGATGATGTCATTCACATAGATAAGAACCAGAAGAAGATCTGTCCCGACCCGTCAGAGGAAGAGAGATGTGTTGGACTTGGAGCCCACAAAGCTCATTATAACTAGATAACTGCTGAGGTGAGAAAATCAGACCCGTGGAGCCTGTTTTAGGCCATAAATACGGATGTGAAGCTTGCATACATGATTGGGACGAGCGGGATTGATGAACCCCGAAGGTTATTCCATGTAGACCGTTTCAGTAAGAAAATCGTGCAAAAATACATTATTCACATCCAACTATCGAATAGACCAGCCCTTGGAGATGACTATGTTGGCCCAAAGGCCCATCACTATAGTTTTGATGATGATCAACTCATGTAGTTATAGTACTAATGATCTTGTGTTTAATTAGTGACAGATTTGTTATCAAGATCTTAGTAGATGTGGAGCTTCAACAAAGGATTTAAAGTCAAGTTTTAGAGCTAGCACCGGTTGATTCACGAGCCTATGCATCAAGACCACATCAATTGTTGAGCTCGTTGGATTGCACTTGGACCAAGTCAAGAGGATAAGAAGACTTCAAGGGAAGACTTCAAGATCAAGACTTGTGTCTAGGTATAAGATTTTTATTTTTAGATAAAATGTAAAGGATAGAATAGTTGGTGGATTGCTCAAGTTCTTATCACACACACACTCTTGATTTAGTTGTCTTTTCATAAAAGAATTTTCAGTTTAGAAAAGACTTTCATTTTGGAAAAATACATATTTGGTTCTTGGTGTTTTCTATATACATATCCTTTAACCAAAATCAAGTTTTATGCTCAATATCAAAAACATAGATATTTCATCTTATGTGTGTAGTGGATCATATCCATACACTCTATACTTTAATAAGTTCAAAATATCTAGTTTTTGTATTTAAAGGAGTTTTGGAAAAATAAGATTTTGGAAAATACAAGTTTTCATTTGAGCCAATATTTTCCTATTTACAAAAATAGTCCAATCCTTTATAACATGTCTTGATTTTGTGCAAGCATGTTTGTTTATCAAAGTATATTGGTAAAACTATTTTTGTAGATTTTTATGTATTTTATGGGATTTTTATGTGAGCCAAAAGACCAAGTTTTAATCCCAGATTTTCTGTTCCAGGATTCAGCCAAGTCGACTAGTCGACCTACCAAGTCGACTAGGGCTGAAGTCGGTCGACCGGCTCGGTCGACCGACGTGCATGGACGTGCACGCCTTGACCTGGCAGATGGCCGGTCGACCGACCCAGTCAACCGGAACTGAGAGCAGTGCTCTCTGTTTATTTCGGTCGGCCGGAGGCTCCAACGGTCGGATTTTTGACCGTTGGCGGTCGACCGGTAGGCCTGACAGACCCCAACGGCTAGCTTTTCTTAGCCTATAAATTTGGGGGTTTGGGCATTGTTTTTCACCAAGATTTTAGGAGAGCTTATTGGCCCTAGGTTACAATCACCCGTTTTTAGTGTGTTTTGATGATTACAAAACATATTAGTTATTTGTACTAATAATACTTGTTATTTGAGTGTGTTTCAGGGTTCTAATGAAACTAGAAGGTTTCTTCCCTAAAGGAAGGTGTTTTGACTCAAGTCACCTCAATTCGGGCTCAAGAATCAAGTTTTCAAGATCATATGGAGAAGCCCACTTGAAGAACTTGTAGTCCTTAGAACCAATGTAAGAAATAGTTTGTTAAAGTTTGAGTTTTGAAAAATTGGCTCTAAGATACACACACATGTTTGTATATAAGTTTTCATGTTTAAAGTTTTTGTTTCTAAGTTTCATGCCTTAGTACATATACATGATTTCAACTTCTTACACAATGAATATCTTGTTTAAATCATGTATGTATACTCTTTCTAGCATGATACTTAGCTATCCTTACTTCAAAATGTTTTTTACAAAAAAATTTCAAGTTCTGTCTCTTGCTGTTTTTCTGTTTCAGGCAAGACCGGCCGACCGGACCAGTCGATCGGCGCTTGTATCAGGACGTGCACGCTTGTGCATGTCTGTCGGCCGACCGCCGGGTCGACCGACTGTAAGCAGTTTTGCTCTCGGGTTTTCTTGGTCGACCGCCCAGTCGACCGCCTTTAGAAAACTGTGTTTCATTCTAGAGGACGGTCGACCCGAGCCCAACGGCTACTGCCAGCAGGGCGGACGGCCGATCGGACCGGTCGACCGCCAGGCCTGCAAAGTGCCAACGGCTCTTTCCTCTTTGGTACTATCTGAAATCTGTTTTATAAATCTATTTTTGGCAGACTTTTTCTGAGTTTTTGGAGATCTTTTCTAGGTCAAATAAGCTTAAAATAAATTGTTTTTAACCCCTTCCTCTCCCTATAAATAGAGGAGAATAGTCTCTTGCAAAACACCAAGAAAAATACCTAAGTTTTCAAAGAGAAGAAAAGTTTTTAAGCTCTCCATTTTCCATTCTTTCTTGAGCTTGTTTTCAGTTGTGTTTCTAGCAAAGATTATTTTACAACCGAGTTTTTCTCACTACACTTCTTAGAGCCAAAATTTCCTACTCAATCTATAAGGAAGTTGTAAAGAGAGAAGTGTTGTAAAGAGTTTGTGATCCTTTTAGAGATCACTTGGCTACTTGTTACTCCTTGTTCATCTTGTGGAGACACCTCTTCGGTAGAGGTTCTTATAAGTGGTGGAGCTCGGTGCTCCGGTCTTTGGTAGACCTTGTAAAGTCCTCGGTGGATAGTGGAAACCCTTCACGGCGATGAAGGCGGGGAGTAGAGCGGTGGCTCGAACCTCGAAACAAATATCTTGTGTTTGCGATTGCTTTGTGTTCTTGCTCTCTATTACTTTCTATTTCTCTTGCACTCTATTGCTTTCAATTACTTACTTGAGATCTTATCTTCTTCACTTTGTGTTATATTGTGTGCATTTCATCATTGCATATTATTCATTCCTTATTCGATCAATTCTCATACAATAAGGTTGCATTGCGCACCTCTAACCCATTCAAGGGAATCAGGAGGAAGGAGTTCAAAACCCTTCACAGGGTATTCGGCTCTTAGTCTTATTTTGAGAGATCGTTACATCATTCATCCATCTTAATTTTAAAAAGATTGTTAGATTAGCTATTACACCTATTCACCCCCCTCTAGGTGTTTTTCAATTGGTATCAGAGCTTGGTCTCTAGGCTCTTGGCATAACAACCTTAGAGAGATCCTATATTTGCTAATCACTCCATTCATTTTTCATTCACTACCACTTAGTAAAAATGGCCGATGGAATTAAGACCCCCCCAAAATTTGATGGACTTAACTTTCCCATATGGAAGGTTAAGATGACCGTTTTCTTGCAATCTCTAGGAAGTCGAGTTGCAAAGGCCGTGACCAAACCCTTTAGTGCACCCCCCGGTGATGAATCCACTTGGTCCGAAATTGAGACTAAGAAATTTGATGCCAATGCTAGGGCTCATTATGCACTCCTTCAAGCCCTTAATGATGATGATATAGCTAGAGTTATTCATTGCAAGTCCGCATATGAAATTTGGACACATTTGCTAGTTACACATGAGGGGACTTCACAAGTGAAGAGGGCTAAAATAGACCTTCTTCGGTCCCAATATGAGAACTTTTGCATGCAAGAAAATGAAACCATAGATGATATGGTTACAAGATTTACCAAGATCACTAATGAACTTTCTTCTCTAGGTGATGGTATCGACAATGACCAAAGAGTAAGAAAGATCATCCGGGCTCTTCCTCCTTCATGGGAAGTCAAAGCAACCACCTTGAAGGAACTCAATGACAAGGAGGAGATGGAGCTTATAGGTCTCATTGGGAACCTCAAAACCCATGAGATGGAGAGAAAAGCTAGGGAGGACATGGCTCCTTCCAAGAAGAAAACAATTGCCTTCAAGAGTCAGTCCTCATACTCCGACGAAGACAATGAAGAAGAAGATGACGAAGAGCTCCCACTTCTCGTTAAGAACGTCCGGAGGATGTATAACAAGGCTAAGTTTCAAGGAAGAAGGAGATGGCAAGGAGGCAAGGAAGAAAGAAAGATAATTTGCTTCAATTGCCAAAGACCGGGACACATTGTTGCGGAGTGCCCGGATAAAGTAAAGCCCTCCACCTCAAAGAAGCCTTACAAGAAGAAAGCATTGAAGGCTACATAGGATTCCGAGAGCGAATCCGAGGAGGAAATTGACACCGCCAACATGTGCTTCATGGCTAATGAAAGCACAAGCAAGATAACCCCTTCCACTTCTTTTGATAATGAACTTTCCATGGATGAAATAGGAGAAGCATTTGTTGAACTTTCACATAACTATGATTTTCTTAAGAAAAATTATTTAAAAATGAAAAAGGAAAATGAGTCTCTTAATCATCAAGTTTTTACTCTTTCCAAAGAAAAAGATGAATTACTTTCCACCCTTGTTTCCACCCAAAAAGATTTTGACAATTATAAAATTTCTTGTAAAGGCAAGTTTCCACAAGTTAATGATAATGAGATCACCATGCTTAAAGAGAAAATTGATTCTTTAGGAGTAGTTTTGAAAAAGTGTGAATTTGATAAAAATAGACTTGAGGCTATGTTTCCTAAGAAACAAGCCCCTAAGAAACAATCTCATGTTCATGCTCATGTTCATACCACACAACCTCTACATCATGTCAAACCCCACAAACATGCTCACACTTCACACACACATCATGCATTCATGTATGGTAAAGTGTTTTCATGTTCATATTGTGGCCGTAAAGGTCACTTAGTTAAGTTTTGCTATGATAGACTAAATGCATCTCGTCATAATGTTTGGGTTCGAAACACTAACTTTCAAGGATCCAAGAAAATTTGGGTACCAAAGTCAATAAATTTGTTAAATAATGTAGGTACCTTCCAAGGCCCAACGACGTAGAGGGTTGTGGTATCTTGATAGTGGTTGCTCAAGGCACATGACTTGGGATATCAATAACTTTGCAACCCTATCAAGATACCATGAAGGTGGCACCGTCACCTTCGGAGATGACGCCAAGGGTAAAATCATTGGTATCGGTAATATCAAACTTGGTACATCTCCTTTAATAGAAAATGTAGTTTTAATTGATGGTCTCAAGCATAATCTCTTGAGTGTTAGTCAACTTTGTGACAAAGGTTTTGATGTTATTTTTGATAATGTAGTTTGTAAAGTTATTGATAGAATATCTAATACTTGTGTATTTTCCAGTTTTCGTGAAAATAATGTTTATATGATTGATATGTCTAATATGTCTTGTAATATTACTTGTTTAAAAGCCCTCGATGATGACTCTTGGTTGTGGCATGGAAGATTAGGCCACATTTCATTTGACCATATATCTAGGTTAAACACAAAGGAAATGGTGAAAGGTATTCCTTACTTGAATTTTGAAAAGGACCGGGTTTGTGACGCATGTCAATTTGGGAAACAAACCAAGTCCTCCTTCAAGTCAATCAAGGATATCATGACATCACGTCCCTTGGAGTTGATCCATATGGATTTATTTGGTCCTACTCAAACCAAAAGTCTAAGTGGGAATCGATTTGCATTTGTTTTGGTTGATGATTTTTCACGTTTTACTTGGGTTTTCTTTCTTGAACATAAAAACCAAGCCTTTTCATATTTTCAAGCCTTTAAGAAAAGAGTTGAAAAGGAAAAGATTCTTCAATTTTAAGAATAAGAAATGATAGAGGAGGTGAGTTCATTAACCTACCTTTTACCACTTTTTGTGAAGAACATGGAATTAAGCATGAACTTTCTTGTCCTAAACTCCACAACAAAATGGAGTAGTTGAACGGAAAAATCGAACTTTACAAGAGATGGCTAGGATAATGCTAAGTGAATATGGTCTACCACATTATTTGTGGGCCGAGGCCGTTAATACATCATGCTACATATCAAATCGTGTTTTCTTGTGTAAAAATACTTCAAATACTTCTTTTGAAATGTACTTTTCTAGAAAATCAAATGTTTCATATTTCAAAGTTTTTGGATGCAAATGTTTTGTTTTAAATACAAAAGATAACTTAGGAAAATTTGATGCTAGATCTTATGAGGCTATTTTTGTGGGTTATTTTAATACAAGTAAGGCTTATAGAATCTTCAATAGATCATCTTTGACTATTGAGGAATCTATACATGTTAAGTTTGAAGAATCTAATTTGTTTGTTAAGAATGTTGTAGAAATAGATGCATTGGATGAAGACTTGAAGAAAATGACCTTGGAGGATACACCCACTATGGGAGATAAGCCAAAGGATGATGAAGGAAGTGGAGCTAAAGTAGAAGAGGCTCAAGGAAATGAAAATCAATCAATTGAAGTGGAGCCTACTCAACAACTTCCAAAGGATTCGAGATACAATCCCCATCATCCCAAGGACCTCGTCATAGGTGAAGTATCTAAAGGGGTAACCACTCGCTCTAAACTTCATGATTTTTGTGGACATTATGCATTTATTTCTCATGTTGAACCCAAGAACGTCCTCGAAGCCGAGGCCGATTCATATTGGTTGCTAGCCATGCAAGAGGAGCTCAATCAATTTGAGCGCAACCAAGTTTGGCACCTTGTTCCTAGGCCCCACGATAGACCAACAATTGGTACTAAGTGGATCTTTAAGAACAAGTTGGATGAATCGGGTAACGTTAGAAATAAAGCTAGGTTAGTTGCCCAAGGTTACACTCAAATCGAAGGAATCGATTTTGAAGAAACCTTTGCACCCGTAGCACGGCTTGAAGCCATACTGATGATACTAGCATTTGCCTCATATAAAGATTTTAAATTATTTCAAATGGATATTAAAAGTGCTTTTCTAAATGGTTTTATTGAAGAGGAGGTGTATGTTGAACAACCCCCCCGGTTTGTTGATCCTACACATCCGGATTTTGTGTTTAAATTAGATAAAGCTCTTTATGGTTTAAAACAAGCCCCTAGGGCTTGGTATGAAAGACCTTCTTCATTTTTAATTTCAAATGGTTTTAAGAAAGGTAAAATTGACACAACTTTGTTTACAAAACATGTAGAAAATGATATTCTTATTGTGCAAATTTATGTTGATGACATTATTTTTGGTTCTACTAATGAATCCCTTTGCCAAGTTTTTGAGTCATGCATGAAGGATGAATTTGAAATGTCTATGATGGGGGAGCTCAACTATTTCCTTGGACTCCAAATCAAGTAAAGAAAGGATGGGATCTTCATCAATCAAGCCAAGTACACAAAGGAACTAATCAAGAGGTTCGGGCTTGAAGGAGCTAAAGTGAGCAAAACTTCCATGGCAACAACCACAAAGCTTGACAAGGATGAACAAGATAAAAGTGTAGACATTAAACTTTATCGTAATATGATTGGTAGTTTATTGTATTTGACGGCTAGTAGGCCGGATATTATGTTTTGTGTATGTCTTTGTGCTCGTTTTCAATCATGTCCTAAGGAGTCTCATTTAGTAGCGGTAAAACGCATTATTAAATACCTTAAGGGCACAATTGAAATAGGTATGTAGTATCCGAAAACCGGACTATTTGAAATGAAGAGTTTTTCGGATGCTGACTATGCGGGTTGTAGGGTAGATAGGAAGAGTACAAGTGGAACATGTCAATTCCTTGGTAATTGTCTTGTATCTTGGTCTTCCAAAAAGCAAAATTCGGTAGCTCTTTCAACCGCCGAGGCGGAGTATGTTGCAGTCGGAGCTTGTTGTGCACAAGTTCTTTAGATGAAACATACTCTCCTTGATTATGATTTGCATTTTGATCATGTTAAAATATTTTGTGATAATACTAGTATAATTCATATGACAAAGAATGCAAATCAACATAGTAAAACCAAACACATTGACATTAGGTATCACTTTCTTAGAGATCATTATGAGAAAGGTGATATTGATATTGATTATGTTTCTACCGATTTTCAACTTGCCGATATTTTTACTAAACCATTAGATTATGCTAGATTCTCTTTTATTTGTGGTGAGTTGAATGTTTGCATTATGGATTCTTAAAGATAAATTTTTTTTGTTTTGTTTAACCCTTTTTGATGTATGACAAAAAGGGGAGAAAAAGAACAAGTTTGTTGTCTATTGTGTTTATTTAAGTTTTTGACAAAACTATTGTGTTTTCAATGCTTTATGTATCTTACTTCTCATTGTCATTCCTTATACATAGCATTATTTGAGGGGGAGCTTTCCAAAGCTCTTCTTCCATTTTTGTTTAAATAACTTATATGTTTTGTCATCATCAAAAAGGGGGAGATTGTTGGCCCTAGGTTACAATCACTTGTTTTTAGTGTGTTTTGATGATTACAAAACATATTAGTTATTTGTGTTAATAATACTTGTTGTTTGAGTGTGTTTCAGGGTTCTAATGAAACTAGAAGATTTCTTCCCTAAAGGAAGGTGTTTTGACTCAAGTCACCTCAATTCGGGCTCAAGAATCAAGTTTTCAAGATCATATGGAGAAGCCCACTTGAAGAACTTGTAGTCCTTAGAACCAATGTAAGAAATAATTTGTTAAAGTTTGAGTTTTGAAAAATTGGCTCTAAGATACACACACATGTTTGTATATAAGTTTTCATGTTTAAAGTTTTTGTTTCTAAGTTTCATGCCTTAGTACATATACATGATTTCAACTTCTTACACAATGAATCTTGTTTAAATCATGTATGTATACTCTTTCTAGCATGATACTTAGCTATCCTTACTTCAAAATGTTTTTTACAAAAAAATTTCAAGTTCTGTCTCTTGCTGTTTTTCTGTTTCAGGCAAGACCGGCCGATCGGACCGGTCGACCGGCGCTTGTATCAGGACGTGCACGCTTGTGCATGTCTGTCGGCCGACCGCCGGGTCGACCGACTATAAGCAGTTTTGCTCTCGGGTTTTCCGGGTCGATCGCCCGGTCGACCGCCTTCAGAAAACTGTGTTTCATTCTAGAGGACGGTCGACCCGAGCGGTCGACCCGAGCCCAACGGCTACTGCCAGCAGGGCGGACGGCCGACCGGACCGGTCGACCGCCAGGCCTGCAAAGTGCCAACGGCTCTTTCCTCTTTGGTGCTATCTGAAATCTGTTTTATAAATCTGTTTTTGGCAGACTTTTTCTGAGTTTTTGGAGATCTTTTTCAAGTCAAATAAGCTTAAAATAAATTATTTTTAACCCCTTCCTCTCCCTATAAATAGAGGAAAATAGTCTCTTGCAAAACACCAAGAAAAATACCTAAGTTTTCAAAGAGAAGAAAAGTTTTTAAGCTCTCCATTTTTCATTTTTTCTTGAACTTGTTTTCAGTTGTGTTTTCTAGCAAAGATCATTTTACAACTGAGTTTTTCTCACTACACTTCTTAGAGCCAAAATTTCCTACTCAATCTATAAGGAAGTTGTAAAGAGAGAAGTGTTGTAAAGAGTTTGTGATCCATTTAGAGATCACTTGGCTACTTGTTACTCCTTGTTCATCTTGTGGAGACACCTCTTCGGTAGAGGTTCTTGTAAGTGGTGGAGCTCGGTGCTCCGGTCTTTGGTAGACCTTGTAAAGTCCTCGGTGGATAGTGGAAACCCTTCACGGCGGTGAAGGCGGGGAGTAGAGCGGTGGCTCGAACATCGAAACAAATATCTTGTGTTTGCGATTGCTTTGTGTTCTTGCTCTCTATTGCTTTCTATTTCTCTTGCACTCTATTGTTTTCAATTACTTGCTTGAGATCTTATCTTCTTCACTTGTGTTATATTGTGTGCATTTCATCATTGCATATTATTCATTCTTTGTTCGATCAATTCTCATACAACAAGGTTGCATTGCGCACCTCTAACCCATTCAAGGGAATCAGGAGGAAAGAGTTCAGAACCCTTCACAGGGTATTCGGCTCTTAGTCTTGTTTTGAGAGATCGTTGCATCATTCATCCATCTTAATTTTAAAAGATTGTTAGATTAGCTATTACACCTATTCACCCCCCCTCTAGGTGTTTTTCAGAGCTTTTGGCCAGTTTTTCTTATCTGTTTAAAAGAGTTTTCTCCACATATTTGAGAGCAAATATTTCCTATCTAAAGGGAAAATTTTATCAAGAGTGTTAAAAGTGATTCTTTGAGTTTTTCACCATCAATCTCTTTCCTTGTTTTCTCACACAAACACTTGAGCCATCCATTGCTATTCATCCTATAGGAGTGTTGTAGTGAGAGCTTTTATTGGTGATCAAGTGTTTAGATCACCAAGAGATTTCATTCTTGTACTTTGAGGAGGCGGGCAAGTGTGCTCGCGGTGGTTTTGAGTTCGGTTGTGAACTCGTGGTTTGAGGTGCGGCCTCGGCAAGCTAGTGAGCTTGCCTGTGTACGGGACTAGAGAGTCCGAGGGCTTGTAGGTGTTGCGGCACCGGGAAGAGATCCATTGGGATCTTGCATAGTGGAAATCCTTCGTGTGTCGAAGGCGGGGATGTAGAGCAAGTGTGCTCGAACCTCGAAACAAACCCTTTGTGTTTGCGATTGCTCTCTCTCTTTGTCTCTTATTATATCTTGCATGCTTCTATTGTGTCTATCTTTACATGCTTGATATATATTGTGTGCTTATTTGATATACTTACTTGGGATTGTTGCTAACACTTGTATTCAACCAAGAGAGCCAACGCGACACCTCAACCCATTCAAGGGGAATCTAGAGGAGTTAGTCCAGAGCCCTTCACGGGGAATTCGGTTACACTCTTGTGTTACACATAGTGTTTAGCGTAAAAAGATTAATTTGGTCATAATTGTTTTTAGCTTCCGCATCATTTGGCATTAAGTGACCATTAGATTAGCCATCACCTATTCACCCCCCCTCTAGGTGAACTTTCAATTGGTATCAGAGCTTGGTACTCTGATTTGGGTCTTACAACCTAGAGTTAAAGATCCTAATTTTTAGGCTAATCACAATATTTGTACACACACCATGGATTTCATGTCACCACCCATGTTTGACATTCTTAATATCAAAATTTGGAAGGTTAAGATGTCTATGTTCCTTAAGACCCTAGGCATTCATGTTTATCTTGCTACTATTAAAGATTCATATGTTAATGATAGCAAGTACATTGAGGCTAATACAAAAGCCCTAAATGCTTTAAAGTCAACTCTAAATAATGATTATTTATCTAGGGTTGCTAATGTTGATTCGGCTTTTGTAGCTTGGAATATCATCACCTCCCTTGGCGAAAAGGATCTATATTATGCGGGGAGCGATTCGGATGTTGGAAGCAACACCTCCAACATGTGCTATATGGTCCAAAGGGATAACCCCCTTGAGGTAACTACCGAATCCAAGGTAGATAAAGATAATAACATGTCATATGATGAGCTTTCCACATTTTGTCAATTACTATTTGAAAAATATGACATGATTAAGAAAGATAATAAAAAGATGAAAAAGAAATTTGATTGCATGCATATAGAATAAGATTCATTTAGAGATAAAATTGCATGCTAGAAAAGGAAAATATAAATTTGAAAAATGAGAATGTTTCCTTATTTTCAAAATTGAATGATTTGTGTGAAGGAAACAATACTTTGAAAAATAAAATTATTTGGTGGAAAAACAAAAAGAAGTTGTTTTTCAAGAAAATAAGTCTTTAAAAAGAAATTTTTGTGAAAAAGAAAAAGATTTTGTTTCTCATAAGAAAAAGAAAAATGATTCTTTATCTCATCATGCTTTACATGCCACCTCTAATGAGATTAAAGATTTAAAAAATAAAATGGATGGTTTGAGTTCAACTTTGAACTCTTGTGCATTTAATCATACTAGGTTGGAGCTATGTTTTCAAAGAAACAAACTCCACACATTCATGCACAACATCATCATGCATTTGCTTATGTTGCACAACATGATCACACTCCTACACATAAGCATTCTAAGGTGTACATATGTACACATTGTGGTCGCAAAGGCCATTTAGCAAAATTTTGTTATGATAGGTTAGATCATTTTAATTTTGCTAAGAATAAAAATTTTTGGGTTCCTTACAAGACTAACCCCAAAGGACCCAAGAAAATATGGGTACCAAAATCCCCACCTTGTGTATTTGATGTAGGTGAGGGCTCTCACAAAACGTGAGAGATTTGATGCCTTGGTAGTGGATGCATATGGACTTGATGGACACACTTTGAATGCATCGCTATTAAGGAAGATTGGTGGGACAACCACCATGGTTTGAGCTTTGGAGTTGGTAACAATCTCTAAACTCCTATTTTTTTAATGTACATGCTTTTACATATATCATATTCGTAGCATGTTCATGTTTTTTGTTGTATGTGCTTCATGTGGTAATAACATGCTTAGATGTAATTTTTATCAAAACTTATATTATACATGTACAAATAGTGAGCTACATTTGTTTTATATACTTTTGCACTTCATGCTCATTTGTACCCACTATATGCATATGTATAAACTAGTTTTGATGATTCTCTCATTTATACATGCTTTGTCAATCTTTATGGTTTTACTTCATGTATATGTATTTTTAATTCAATCTAATAAATATACATGTATACCCGTGAGTCTCTTGCCTTCATGCAAATACATTTGATAGACTCTTTTATATTTGGGATATGTATGTGTATTGTTAGATTGGATAAATCATACATATACCATGAAGATTAGTGTTTTTATGAAAAATGATTTTGTTTTGTTAAAATGTGACTTATAATCTTTTTGTGCCTAAATGACTAATTTCATAAAATTGCTATTTACATGATCTTTTAACACTCACATTTTCATTTATCTATTCATGACTTAGTTTCATGATCATTTTGAGTTTTATAGACCATGAGTGATTAAATCTTTATGTATTTAGTTATGCTTTATGAAAAACATATGTTCTTGAATTCATATATTTGAAGGATCTTTAACTAGTTTTTCAAAAACAATTTATACTAGTTATTTATTCTTCAAATAGTTTTGAAATACCCACATGATCCTACTTTACAATAATTTGGATAAATTCTTTTGAGTTCTCAAAATTTGATGCTTCATGATTTGAATATTAGTTTAAATGTTAGTCTTTGTCAATACTAGGATTTATACTTGTACATATTGTGGGCCACAAATAAATCTATATATGGTTGGGTTTGATTGCTTATTTGTGCCCATTAGGTGTGCTAGTATAACCTAGTTTTGATGATCCTTACATTTTTAAACTTGTATTCCCATTTTGGATTTGTGTTATGATCATGTGATTTCATTTCATGTATATGTTTATTTTGCCAAACTTTAAGATATACATGTATACCTCTTGAGTCATTTGCCTTTCATGCAAATCTAAATATATGGACTCAATTGTGTTTAGGGATATGTATGTATACTTCTTGTATTGTCAAAACATACATATACCTTGAAATATTCTTTTAATGAAAAATTTGTGATGATTTTCATATTTCAAAATTTATGATAATTTTATTTTGTCTCATTTAAAGGAATATTGAGCTTTATTACCATTTTTGATTTATTCTTTGATTGAAGGATTCCGTACTAGTTTTTTAAACATTTTCATTTAGCTAGTTTGAGTTCTTCATGTGGTAGATTATATGATGTATACACTTAAGCCTATTTTTCTATTGGTATCATTGGATATTTTCAATTGGTATCAATATGACTCTTTTTGTATATACTCATATTTTGCTCTCTTATATATGTATGTATCCTTTTCTATATACTCTTTTCATACATATATATGATTTGTTGTGTGCTTGAGTTAAAATTGTCTTACATATTTAAAGCACAAATATTATTAATGCTAAGCTTAATTCAAATCTCATTTTTCAAGCTTATGCATTAGTTTTTCTATTGGTATCAATATGTTATGATCTAATTTACAATTGATTGATCATTACCTTCCTATTGATCACTATTTTACAATTGATCATTTTCTAAATTGATATCAAAATTCAAAATTTTATTTTGCTTTAACCCCTTTGTTGATGATTGACAAAAAGGGGGAGAAGAATTTGAGATTTTATATGCATGTTTTCCTTGTTTAAGGGGGAGAAGAATTTATGTTCATGCATGTTTTGTGTTTTGCAAATAGGAGAAAAAGATTTGATTTTTTTTATCTCCATTCATTTGTATACATGTTTATATGCTTCATTGCCATATCTTATTATTTATGTCTATGCATGAATTAAGGAGGAGCTTCCTTGAAGCTTTACTTTAATCCATGCATATATAACTTCATGAGTTTTGTCATCATCAAAAAGGGGGAGATTGTTGGCCCAAAAGCCCATCACTCTAGTTTTGATGATGATCAACTCATGTAGTTATAGTACTAATGATCTTGTGTTTAATTAGTGACAGATTTGTTATCAAGCTCTTAGTAGGTGTGGAGCTTCAACAAAGGATTTAAAGTCAAGTTTTGGAGCTAGCACTGGTTGATTCACGAGCCTATGCATCAAGACCACATCAATTGTTGAGCTCGTTGGATTGCACTTGGACCAAGTCAAGAGGATAAGAAGACTTCAAGGGAAGACTTTAAGATCAAGACTTGTGTCTAGGTATAAGATTTTTGTTTTTAGATAAAATGTAAAGGATAGAATAGTTGGTGGATTGCTCAAGTTCTTATCACACACACACTCTTGATTTAGTTGTCTTTTCATAAAAAAATTTTCAGTTTAGAAAAGACTTTCATTTTGGAAAAATACATATTTGGTTCTTGGTGTTTTCTATATACATATCCTTTAACCAAAACCAAGTTTTATGCTCAATGTCAAAAACATAGATATTTCATCTTATGTGTGTAGTGGATCATATCCATACACTCTATGCTTTAATAAGTTCAAAATATCTAGTTTTTTGTATTTAAAGGAGTTTTGGAAAAATAAGATTTTGGAAAATACAAGTTTTCATTTGAGCCAATATTTTCCTACTTACAAAAATAGTCCAATCCTTTATAACATGCCTTGATTTTGTGCAAGCATGTTTGTTTATCAAAGTATATTGGTAAAACTATTTTTGTAGATTTTTATGTATTTTATGGGATTTTTATGTGAGCCAAAAGACCAAGTTTTAATCCCAGATTTTCTGTTCCAGGCTTCAGCCAAGTCGACTAGTCGACCTACCAAGTCGACTAGGGCTGAAGTCGGTCGACCGGCTCGGTCGACCGACGTGCACGGACGTGCACGCCTTGACCTGGCAGATGGCCGGTCGACCGACCCAGTCGACCGGAACTAAGAGCAGTGCTCTCTGTTTGTTTCGGTCGGCCGGGCGGTCGGCCGGAGGCTCCAACGGTCAGATTTTTGACCGTTGACGGTCGACCGGCCGGTCGACCGGCAGGCCTGACAGACCCCAACGGCTAGTTTTTCTTAGCCTATAAATTTGGGGGTTTGGGCATTGTTTTTCACCAAGATTTTAGGTGAGCTTTGGGCCAGTTTTTCTTATCTGTTTAAAAGAGTTTTCTCCACATATTTGAGAGCAAATATTTCCTATCTAAAGGGAAGATTTTATCAAGAGTGTTAAAGTGATTCTTTAAGTTTTTCACCATCAATCTCTTTCCTTGTTTTCTCACACAAACACTTGAGCCATCCATTGCTATTCATCCTATAGGAGTGTTGTAGTGAGAGCTTTTATTGGTGATCAAAGTGTTTAGATCACCAAGAGATTTCATTCTTGTACTTTGAGGAGGCGGGCAAGTGTGCTCGCGGTGGTTTTGAGTTCGGTTGTGAACTCGTGGTTTGAGGTGCGGCCTCGGCAAGCTAGTGGGCTTGCGTGTGTACGGGACTAGAGAGTCCGAGGGCTTGTAGGTGTTGCGCACCGGGAGAGATCCATTGGGATCTTGCATAGTGGAAATCCTTCGTGTGTCGAAGGCGGGGATGTAGAGCAAGTGTGCTCGAACCTCGAAACAAACCCTTTGTGTTTGCGATTGCTCTCTCTCTCTCTCTCTCTCTTTGTCTCTTATTATATCTTGCATGCTTCTATTGTGTCTATCTTTACATGCTTGATATATATTGTGTGCTTATTTGATATACTTGCTTGGGATTGTTGCTAACACTTGTATTCCACGAAGAGAGCCAACGCGGCACCTCAACCATTCAGGGGAATCTAGAGGAGTTAGTCCAGAGCCCTTCACGGGGAATTCGGCTACACTCTTGTGTTACACATAGTGTTTAGCGTAAAAAGATTAATTTGGTCATAATTGTTTTTAGCTTCCGCATCATTTGACATTAAGTGACCATTAGATTAGCCATCACCTATTCACCCCCCTCTAGGTGAACCTTCAGACTAGACTGCACACGGTACGAATAGTGGTCAGTTTGATGGCTGGACTGAATGTCTCACCATAGTCTAATCCTGATTGTTGATGAAATCCTTGACCACCAGGCAGGCCTTATACCTGTCAACAGAACCATCAGGTTTATATTTTAATTTGAAAACCTATTTGCATCCACCACATTCATGGTAGGATGGTATGACATAAGAGACCAGGTTTTGTTCTTAAATGAGGCATTCATCTCAGTGTCCATTGCCTGGCACCATTTGGGATCTTTAAAAGCTTGCGTGAAACATGTGGATTCAACGGGAGTGTTGGCCAAGTTGGCCAAAAGACAGGTAGGCATGGGATACTGGGTGGCTAGCCAGACCTTTGGTGTTCTGGTGACCATATGGTGGGTCCTGTTAGGAGGGGGACTGGGAGAGCCTGAGTATAAGGACGATGAGAAGAACTCATCGGCGGGTGCTGGTGGAGGTGGTGGAGAAGGAGTATGTGATGGAGGTGGTGGTGGAGGCGGAGAAGAATTAATGGTGGGGCCCACATGAGAAAAGGGGAATAGAACAATGGAAGGTACCAGAGGCATGGAGATGAGAATTGGTGATGAGGCGTGGGAGTAGGTGGAGAGAGCGAGGACAGAGGAGACTGGAAAGGAAAAGAAGATTCGTCGAACACAACATCCCGGGAGATATAAATACGACTAGAGGGGGCATGCAAACATTGATAACTTTTATGCGAAGCTGAGTAACCTAAGAAGACACATTGACTAGACGAAAACTAAATATATGAGTTTGTTATGGATGCAGATGAGGGTAGCAAGCACAACCAAAAATTCTTAAGGAAAGATAGTCAAGTACTTTATGAAATAATTTTTAAATAAATTATGGAGGACGGGGGTGGGTATTCTATTGATGAGAAATGAGGCGGTTTGGAAAGCATAAGGCCAGTAATGGAGTGGAACATTTGATCGGGCCAGAAGAGTGAGGCCGATCTTGACAAGGTGGCGGTGCTTTCTTTCTGCGGTACCGTTTTAGGCACTAGTATGTGGACAAGATAAGTGATGAGCAATACCATGAGAAGACAAGTAAGGTTTAAATTTATTGAACTCGCCACCACCATCAGTTTAGAGTGCTTTAATGGAACGCCCAACAAATTTTTTCATATGAATTTTAAACTTAAGAAAAATAGAGAAAGCATCACTTTTATTAATTAAAGGATAAAGCCAAACATACTTACTGTAGTGATCTACAAAGTTAATATAATAGCGATGACCACTTACAGCGGACACAGGAGACGAACCCCATAGATCGGAGTGAATAAGTTTTAAACGAGCAGTAGCAATCGTGAAAGATGACGAAAAAGGGAGACAGTGGCTTTTCCCTTACTGATAGGGGATGTAGAAAGGGATACCAGCACGGTCAGTGAAGAAAGGAAGCGAATGATGAGATAAAACACTGGAGATAACTCTGATAGAGGGACGACCTAGGCGCTCATGCCAGAAAGGAGGAAGATGCACGCTCACCGAGAAGAGCCTGAGGAGAGGCAGTAAAGTTATGATTCCCTAGGAAAAAGACATACATGTCATCTTTAAATTATCCCCGCAGAAGAGTTTTCCAGGTAGAGAGATCCTTGACAAAATAAAAGTCAGGGTGGAATTCAAGAAGGACTTTATCAGCAGTAAATTGACTAACAGACATAAGATTTTTGGTGATATCAGGAACATGTAAAAGATTTTTCAAGACAAAAAAGAAACAGGAGAACACAATAAAGAAGCACCAGTAGATCGGATAGGCAAACCTATCCCTTTACTCATGCAAACTCTGTCGGGTCCTTGATATTCTAAGTGAACCACCAGAGTCGCCATGTCAGCCGTAAGGTGATGAGTGGCTCCGGAATCAACATACCAGTTGGGATCGACTGGACTATTCCCATAAGAGTGGAGAAGAGCAGTTGGGCTAGCTGAGTCATCATAACGATTGTTGCATTGATTAGCATAATGACCAAAACGATTGCAGATCTGACATTAAGGTAGGCCACTGGTGGACTGATGTGGTGGTGGGAAGGAACATCCATGACCACAACCGTGCTCTCTGCCTCGGCCACGTCCACGACCACGGAAATAAGATGGAGCTGAATGGTAGATTAGAGTGCGAGAAGAAGTATGAACCGCAGGAGAATGGGAGATGAGGGTGGGTTATGGAGTCTGGTGAAGTGATAGCAGACCCACGATAAATCTCCTGACTGAGCATCAGACCGATGAGTTCTTCTTATAGTACAGGGTCGACTCGTGTGTTGACAGAGGTGACGAATGAGTCATATTCAGGAAACAGACCACTAAGCAAGGTAGAGACGAGGTCGGAGTCTGCATCTGGATTAGCCACTGCCGCCAGGTTGTCCATGATGACTTGACAAACTGGATGTGCTCTGACATAGAAGAGGTTCTCATCTTGATGGCGTGCAGCTAGTATTTGAGTTGCTACACTCTAACTCTAGAGGGTGACGCAAAGATTCACTCCAGAAAGCACCACGAGATGTGGTGAAGCTGACGACATGAGCAAGAACAACCTCAGTGAACGAGGAGATAAGCCAGCATAAGAGCATCTGATCAAGCTTGATCCAGCGAGTGTATTCCAGATTAATAGTGGGCTGAGCATCCATCTCGGTAGAAGAAGGAACCGGACCGGACATGTAGAGGTTCGGTCGACGAGGCCTTCAAGATCATGGAGTTTGAGAAAAGGAAGGACTGGAAGCGCCACGGTAGATAGTTTTTCTTTTCAAGTTTGTCATTTAGAAAGTAAGTGATGTTGGGATTGGGAGTAACCATGGATGCAGGCGTTTGGATCGAGGTGAGGGAAGATGAAGAGAAAATACTTGACATGGTACAGGAGTTGCTCTGATACCAAGATAAAGAAGAAGAAGAAGAACACTTATTTGTGCAACGACAAGATACCCTAGTTATGCTTCTTGGTTGTATATATACACACATATTGGTCACATGTTTACACTGATTTAGGAGAAACATAGGAAATATTGACTGAGAGAGAATGATAAACACATGGTGCATAAGTCCCATGAGTCCCATGTGTTCTATAATCATGGAGAGATTTTAGAATCTGATCATGAGTCCTATGTGTTCCTATAATTATGGAGAGATTTTAGGTCTGGTTGATTTCATAAGGGGGTTTCTTTCACATGGATTACATGTTTCACATAAGTCACGGGCTACAACTGTATTGATAACCATCTCATCCTATATTTTAAAAATATTTTATTTGCTAAAATGCTCATATGCAAGTCTGGTGACCTAAATTCTATCATATGTTATTTTGTACTTAAAGTTGAGTTGATTGTTAAGCTATACATGTATTTTTAGAAATTATTTTCATGTTTTCAAAAAGATTTACATGTCTATCTTTTTAATAGATTCATGTTTAAATATGCTTTTAATTGATGCATATCATGGTTTACATGTCTCATGTTTTAAATGCAAAGTTTATTAGAACTTGTGATATACTTATATACCTTTTGAGATACACCCTTAATTTTATACTTAAAATCAATTTATATCTTTTATGTACTCAACTATTGTTTAACTATTTGTGTGTATCCTAGTTTTAATGACTCTTTTATTTACACCCATTTGTTTCTCAAGTATGTTTTGATGAAATTCTTGTTTTGTTCATTATACATGCTAGCTTTGTGAAAACTATGTGATATACATTTGATCTTCATGTTATACATGTACTATTTTATTTGTGTACTCAATTATATATATTTTTTATGATTCTTGCATTTATAAATTAACTCTTTTCAAAATACATTTTTGAGTAAATTTCTTGAGAAGTATATTTGATCTTTTATGAGATTGTTTATATTGATTTTGCTTCATGTATTTGTAAATCTTATTAAAAATTATGAGATTTACATGATTATATCCTTAAGACATAAGTTATGTACCATATACTCAAAATACTCATATGTAATACTCAATTTATATTTGGATATACACACACACTCTCTCTCTAGTTTTGATGAAATTTACATATATCAATGAAGTTTATATTACATTTGTCTCGTATATTTCTTGATTATCTTGTTGGTGAAAGTGTGATTTCAGTTTATTACTTTCACTAATCTTGATTATGAATGTTTATATTTTTTTTGTAATTTAGTAAAAAAGAATTTTTTGATTTATGTCTTCATAATCTTTTAAAGTAAGTCTTCTATATATCAATATATTTAATAAGAATTTCATTTAAGTTTTTGATGAATTCTTTGGAGTTTTATGGATCTTATTTCATGAATATGATATTTATATGATTCTTGATCACTCACCATTTGTTTACTCATGATTTTAGATTCATGAGCATATATATGTTATATAGATTTTGAGTGATAATTCTTGTGTAATTATCATGTTTCATGAGATGTATATGATTGGTTTCTTATTTGAAGAATCTTAAACTAATTTTCAAATTATTTTAAATTAGTTCTTTTATCCTTCATTCGGTAGTGTTTTTAATTAATACTCAACTATTTTCAAATATTATTTTCGAAACTTTCAAACTTGTGGGCGGTTGGTTGGTGATCATGCATAGTATGAATATTTGATTATTTTTATGATGGGCATGTTAGCCTAGTGATAATTATGAGATACACTCATTATTCTTAATATATGACTTGCATGTACTCATTCATTATTATTTATATATGTATGTTCTAAATTTAATAACAATTCGATATATATATATATATATATATATATATATATATATATATATATATATATATATATATATATATATATATATATATATATATATATATATATATATAGGGGTTACTGTACCTCAGCCTGCAGGCTGAGAGAGTTTCTCAGCCTGCAGGACGTGGCAACATCAGAGCCACAAATCTGTCATAAATTTTGGCGGACAAGAATTTCAAAAATCCCGCCTAATTTAATGTCAGTCGTGTCAACATTGTATTTTCCGAAAATACCTCTCACTCACAACTTTTTACCTTATGTAAAAACGTGTCCTTTCAAAAAAATTTACAGATCTAAAATTTTACCTAATCATTTTGTTTAAAAAAATTTGTTTAAAAATTATAAATTTACAGACCTGGTCGCAGTGTCGAACCGGTCGCAGTTTTTTTACATTTATATTGTACATGACAGCGACCTTGGTCGCTGTGTCGTCCCGGGTCGCAGTTGTTTCAATATTCGTTGTAGTGTCATACGACTATAGTCGCAGTTTATTTAACGTCATCTGTTTTTAATTCCCCTAGTCGCAGTTTGTTATGTTTGCAGTGTACACTGTAGATGACTGCAACCTTGGTCGCAGTGTCGAACCGGGTCGCAGTTTTTTGCATTTGTATTGTAGATGACTGCGACCTTGGTCGCTGTGTCGTCCCAGATCGCAGTTGTTTCATATATTCGTTGTAGTGTCATTCAACCATGGTCGCAGTATATTTAACGTCATCTGTTTTTTAATTCCCCTAGTCGCAGTTTGTTATGTTTACAGTGTACACTGTAAATGACTGCGACCTTGGTCGCAGTGTCTAACCGGGTCGCAGTTTTTTACATTTGTATTGTAGATGACTGCGACCTTAGTCGCTGTGTCGTCTCGGGTCGCAGTTTTTTTACATTTGTATTGTAAATGACTGCGACCTTGGTGGTAGAGTTTTAAAAATTATTTGTTTTTTATTCTCTTATAATTTTTAAATAATCATTGGTCTAAATTTTTTTATTTTTCTAAATCTGACAACTAGCGGTCAAAAAATTGTCTTGTGAGAAAATAATAATAAAAAATAAGGAAAGTTACCGAAAGAGTAGCTATTCATAAGGGGTATTTGGTAATTTAACTTCTTCCTATAAGCGGGCCGCAAGTCAGTGAGCTGACAAATTGAGCCACTTCACCACAGGCTGAGAGAGTTCTCTCAGCCCCCAGGCTGATATACATTTTTCTCATATATATATATATATATATATATATATATATATATATATATATATATATATATATATATATATATATATATATGATTGTGCACACTATTGTATTTCGTGCTCGTTTCATGCATGTTTCATGTATTATTTTTGGGCAAATTATCTATTTATTTGCTTGTTTATGCTCAAATATGTATGTTGATATCTTTTGCAAGTTTATGCATTGTCTTTTTAGTATTTATAAAAGGGGGAGAAATTTCTTATTTTGATTTTGATTCCTTCCCTTTTTTGTCAAAAAAGAAAACGATTTTTTGGTAATGTTCAAATTTTCAGTTGGTATCAATTATTACATTTGGTATCTACATTTCAAAATTTTTTACTTTATAAATGTCTAAATTTATTTCAAATCGTGTTGATTTCAATGGGTTTCTTTGGTATTTAGATTAGAAAATTTTCAATTGTTATTTATTGTTCTATTTATAATTGGTATTTAGACTTATGTTTCAAATTAATATTCAATAGAGAAACTTTTATTTCAGTTAGTATTCAAAATATGTTTTGGTTTCTTTCCCCCTTTATTGATGAAATGACAAAAAGGGGAAGAGAAATTTAAAGTTAATATATATACATTTTCCTTCTATTGTCATGCATATTTATTTGTATTTAAAATCTTAATGAATATCTGTCTATGTTTCTTTGCATGCATGAGTTAACGACGAGTTTTTATAGATATCTTCTCTACTCCATGCATATATAACTCTACGAGTTTTGTCATCTTCAAAAGAGGAAAATTGTTGGCCTAAAGACCCATCAATCTAGTTTTGATGATGATTAACTCATGCAGTTATAGTTACTAATGATCTTGCGATATATAAGTTCTAGGATTAATCAAGATCATAGATTAGTATTTAGTTTCAACAAAATACTCAAAGTCAAGTTTTGAAGGTAACACGGGTTGATTCAAGAGCTCAAGCACAAAAGACGCATTTATCACTCAAGGAGGAGTCAAGCTCAAGATGAATCGAGTCAAGATATAGTAGAAGATCAAGATTAAGAGATGAAGACTTGTTTATAAAATTTGTAAGTGTTTCGAACTTTTATAAAGAATAGTGTAGAATTGATTGCTCAAGCTCACACACACAAGTTTTTTTAATATTAATTTAATGAGTTTTATTAAATATGATTTCAAGAAATTAAGTTTAACAATATTGATTTGAAAAAATTCTATTAGTTGTGTTTTAAACTCAATCTTGTATTTATATGATTTATATCTCAAAAAATGAGTTTACTTCTATTTTATCAAAAGTTTATTTCTTATAAAAACAGTTATTATAATTTTCTATATAACACCCTTTCAGCGTTTTGATTATAACTTTCTAATTCAAAATTTGATTCATGTGATTTTTGTTGCATTACAATGTTAACTTAAAGGGCTACAATATCTTCCTATATAGTCATTTCAAATCACAATGTTTAAAACTTTAAAAATTGATTTTAAAAACAGATTGTGCAAAAAAATAGTCGACAACTACTTCAGAAGCTGTCCGACAGCATTTTACAGAGAGCTCAAGTGAGCTTGGCCTGTCGACAGCTGACTATTTTGCACTAATACATGGCTAGTATTTTTATCATAACTTTTAGCTCTAATATTTATTTGATGTTATTCAAATTACATTATAGAGCTAACTTAAAAGGTTACAATATCTTTTATATGGTCATTTCCAGATTAAAACATTTTAGTTAAGAAATATTGGTTTTAAATTAGCCTATATGCTGAAAACTGTTTTCACAGTTTTAGTTTAACACTCTTCAGTATTTTGATCATATCTTTCTAACCATATATCTGATTCATATGATTTTTATTTTATTAGAAATGTAACTTAAACATCGATAAATTCTTCACATATATTTATTTTCAAATTATAACATTTTTACCTTTAAAAATGCGTATGAAGTTTTGCCTATGTGCAGGCCACTCGGCCTGTCAATCTGTCGATAGCTAAACATAGTTGTTGACAGTTAGTAGTCAAAACTTGCCTATTTTGCCTTGTAATAACTAGTTTTCTATTCAAATCTGTCCAGGTTCATTCTCAATGGTTATTTCTTCATTCTAATGAATTCTAACATTTTTAATTGCTGAAATAAATTGAGAATTGGTCTCTTGGCTTCTCCTATAAAAAGGAGCGACTAAATAGTGTTTTTACAATAAATTTTTACGAGTTTTTTACAATAAGGTTTCAAAAAGATTTTCAACTGTTCAATTCTAAAATCTCTTGTAATTTTTTTAGTGCTTTTCACTTTTCAATCTTTGTTTTCTCTCACCTACACTTGACCTCTCATTTCTATCTATTTTATAAGTGAGGTTGTAAGAGAGTTTTCTTTGTGATCGTGTATTGATCACCACTGTTCATTCTTTATAATTTAGTTGTTAGATGTTGCGGTCTCGAGCTTGTGGGCTCGTGTGTTTATGTTCTTGTAAGAACGAGAAAGGAAGCTTGTAGGTGTTGCGGAACCGAGTGATCTTGCGGAATTAAGTTCAATTATAATCAAGAGCGATTATAATGGAATCCTTCAGTGCGGGAAAGGCGGGGACGTTGAACAAGTGGCTCGAATCTCGTTAATAATCTTCTGTCTTTGTGATTGGCTTGCATTTGATCTTTCTTACTCTCTTATTTATTTCACTGCTCATATGTATATATTCTTGTTATTATTGTTCTTATAAAATAATATTGTTTGAACTCTATACATCAAGAAAGCAATTACGCACCTCAATTTTTATTTAAGAGGAATTATGAGGAGAAGTTTAGAGCCCTTTACGGAGTATACGGCTTCATTTCTTGATTGTGAGTTTAATATTGTTTATCAATGTTTATGTGTTCCTACATTTGTGTAGAATTATTGTTGATAAGTTTTTAATTTCCGCATTGATTAGCATATCACCTATTCACCCCCTCTAGGTGATTTCAAATACCTACAGAAGAAAACTGTTGTAAAGTAAACTAGCAATACCTAGACAAAAGAGTAATAGCAAACAACACGAGAATTTAACGTGTTTTGACCCAAACTTGGGCTATGTCCACAGGGAAAGAACTTGAGAGAGCTTTAATAATAAACTTGATACAAAGAAATTTAAAGTTTCTCTTGATCCCATAAGAGTATTCACCTTCTCCTTGAAACTAGACCTAGATTTTAAGAGTATACCTTCCCTCTATGCACCTTCATCTTGCTCCTCTTTTTTGGCTTCCTCTGATCTTCCTTGGTGTTTTACGTACTTTACAACCTACTGGTTACAACTTTTATTTATAGAATTTTACAATATAACTCTTATTTGAACTATGAGATAATTTTGACCGTCGGATGCTCGAAGAATCTTGATCAATCCTATGAGGAGTTGATCTCCTTGATCTAGAATATTTTTAGACCCTTAAAATTTAGAAATAAATCTTCATTGAATAGAATCTGAATTCTATTCGAACTCCATCAGAAACAGAAACTCACACGTGCCAGAAAAGAAAACTGATCACGTTTCAGAAACGCCTTGATTAGTTGACTTGTCAAAGAAATTTGTTGACTAATCCCTTCCATTAGTCAACTTATAAAACTTATTAATCTACTACTGTATATTGCTTCCTCTCTGTATCATGTCTAGTCGACTAGTTTGAGTGACTATATAGTCGACTAATTTGCTCCACCTTGATTTGTTTCTTCTACTTCAAGCCATCGCCTTCTCCAATCGGATTGGATTTTTTTGGACCATCATCTCCTCTTGAAAACAAAGCAAAATTCTAATACTCTCCACCTTGACTTGCTTTTCAAGTCTTAAGCAAAACGCTTTGAGATTTTGGATTATTATCTTGATTTTAACAATATCATGAAGCATTTAACTCTTGTCCCCTCTCGTTGGGGCCTTGCTGATTACCGCTATGGCTTGGGCCATCTCGGGCCTCGCCTAAATGCACCCTTTCTCCTTCCTACAACGCTTTGATCCGGTTCACGTCCCGTCACAATCTTCCTTAAAGATCCACCTTGTGATGAGTTCCCTTCCAAACTTATCCCTAAATTTCACCCTGAGTTTTCTTCCTACAACTTGTATAAACCTTCACACTTCTCTCCTTTGAGGATTATCCTTTCTCCTTGGCTAACTGTGATGACGTCTTGTTGCACTTGAATTTCACATCCTTCTTCATTGAGTACCCTATGGATATTAGATTGTACCATGCCTTCAGGACATATTGGACCGCCTCTAGAGCACTTACTGTCTCATATCTTTCTATAACATTAATTGTCCCAGTGCAGATGACCTCGCAAGCGAGTCATCCACAATTATGAGTCTCCTACCTCCTTTGTAACTAAAGAGTTACTGAATAGTTCTTTCTGGGAATATACATGAACCGTACTACTCGAATCAAATATCTAGTCTTTACCTTGAGAAGTGTTGTCTTCAATATAAGAAGCCATTAATATTTCAGTGTCAACACCGCTTGGTACGTCTGCCTCCGCAGCTTGCCCCTTCTTTTTCAATCACTCTCGTCGATGCTTGCAGTTATTTTTTCAATGACCTTTCCTGTGACAACAGTGACACTTCGTTGACGAGCCCGTACCTTTCTTTCCTTTTCCTCTTCCTTTCTTTCGCGTGACCATCAAATCCGATCCTTCCTGCTTCTATTAATTTGGCCTTTTTCTGATCTCATTAGATAAGAGAGTTGACATGACCTCTTCTAAGATGAGAGTTTTCTTACCGTAGAGCATGATGGTGACAATATAATCGTGTAATTATGAAAGCGAGATGAGAAGTATCAACGCCTTGTCCTCCTCGTCGATCTTGACATCAACAGCTAGAAACTCGCTAATGACCTTATTGAAGAAGTTTAGATGCTCCAACACTGCTGTCCCTTCCTTCATACATAGCTCATATAATTATTTCTTGAGGTACAACTTGTTGGAGAGGCTTTTTATCATATACAACGTCTCTAATTTTGACCATAATCCTGTAGTCATCTTTATCCATCACGTTGTACATAACCTCGTTTGCGAGATATAGTTGGATCGTGCTTGCCGCCTTTAGATCATCTCCTCCCAATACTCATCAGACGTACCTGAAGGTTTTGCTGACTTTCCCTGTAAGGGCTTGTGAAGGCCCTGTTGCACCAGTAACGCCTTCACCCTCTTTTGTTATAAACTGAATTTTTTCTTTGCCATTAAATTTCTTGACCTCGAACTTTATCGTAGAACTTTCTATCTTCGATATATCGTCTTTCGTCAACCTTTAGCTCTAATATCACTTGTTGGAACACAACTGACACTCTGATCCACTGTTGCATGAAATTGGTATGCTATGATACCAATTGTTATTCCTGGGATCAACGTTTGTGGAACTTGGTAATACGATAATACTTGCAAAAGAAAACTATTGTAAAACAAACTAGCAATACATAGATAAAGAGTAATGTAAACAACACGACGATTTAACGTGGTTTGGTCCAAACTTGGCTTATGTCAACAGGGACAAAACTTAAGAAAACTTTGTTAATAAACTTAATACAAAGAGATCTAAACTTCCTCTTGATCCCACAAGAGTATTCATCTTCTCCTTAATTTAGACCTATATTACAAGAGTATACCTTCTCTCTATGCACTGTTACCTTGATCATCTCTTTCTTGGTTTCATCTAATCTTCTTCAAGATCTCTTTATTGTTCTCCATACTTTACAACCTAATAGGTTACAACTTTTATTTATAGATTTTTATAATACAACTCCTATTTTAGCTATGAGATGATCTAGGCCATCCGATGTTTGAAGAATCCTAATCAATCCTATGAGGAGTTGCTCTTCTTGATCTAGAAGAATTCTAGATCCTTAACTATAGAAACAAACCTTCATATAATAGGATCTGAATCACATTCAAACTCTAGTAGAAAAGAAAACTCGCACGCGCCTGCTCACGCTTCAGAAACACCTTAATTAGTCGACTTGTCAAGCATATTAGTTGACTAATCTCTTCTATTAGTCGACTTATAAAACTTATTAGTCGACTACTGTAAAATGCTTTCTTTCTGTATCATGTCTAGTCGATTGTATGGTCGACTACTCTGAGCATTAGTCGACTATATAATCGACTAAGCTGTTTCACTTTGATCTGTTTTTTCTGTTTCAAGTCATTGTCTTCTCTAATAGGGTTAGATCTCTTAGACTATCATCTCCTCTTGAAAACAAAGCAAAATTCTTTTTATGATTGTTAAGTGAAGATGGCTAGTTCCAAAGGAAAGATATTGATGGATATGCATATCATAACCAATGATTGGCGAAAGGTTGCGACACCTACACATGTAAGGTCACTATGACCATGGAAAGATTTGAGAAGTGGTTAACCTCAAGACAAATGGTGAGCCCAGTAACCGATTATGCATCACAAAGTTGGTATTGGCTAGTGGTGATAATGATGCAAAGGGGTTTCTACAATGCTTGTTTTGAAAAATGTAGGAAAACATGTATGGAGTGACACGAATGGTGCATATAGAATTTGCAGCTTCTTGTCTTATCGCTTTAAGGCAAAATTTTGCATGAGAAAGATAACAATAATCTGATTATTCCAATGGAGGTAATAGTTTTAACTTAAGATAGAACAATTGCCGGTAGATTCTCCGTGTATATGCACGATTTGCAAAGACATATTATGGACACAATGAGAACACCATATCAAGATGGAGACTAGAAAACTCCATACAAGGTGAAGGCAAAACGTTGTCACATGGATTAAAACCAAAGATGGACAAGTTCATGGTAGTACGGCAAGATAGTTAGCTTATAACATGTTCTTTGAGAGAAGGGACGTAAAAGAAAGCTTCAAGATATGTTTTCTCTAATTATGAAGTAAGACTTAACACTAAATAAATTCTAATATGTTTAAAAGGCTTAAAAATAAGCCAAGGTGGAGTTGTTGTGAATATTTCTTATTCAGTGGATCTTACTTTCAGTTAAAATGACTTTTACAATGAGAGCATCTATTGACATCTTTCTCAATAATTAAAATTATCAAAATTCTTTATAAGAAATTTTATAATCCAGAGCTTTGAGAGAAGAGATGAAGAACTCTTTGAAAATAAAGATATAAATCAAGAAGAAGAGAGAGAAAGATCAAGAAGAGAGAAATAAATACCTCTTTGTCGATGAATCTAAAAAAGATTCTTAGCATCAATGTATGATTGATTTACTATAGAAAAGATAGATTCTCATTAACGCATGGATTTAATCTTCGTAAGGTGAGTGCCCATTCATGCATGTATTGAGAGAAGAGGTTTAGTGTGCATGGTTGCTCTTTTATATTTCATGATATTATAATATATTTCTTTCAATTCTCTTCACGTGGTTATATTCAGGTTTGGTCTAATCAGATAAAATACTCAAATGATTATGTTTTCTTCCATGTGCATGTATGATATGATCTTATGCGAGCTCAATGTCTAACAAATAAAAACAATGGGTTTGGTAGTCGATAATCGTTCGGGTTTGGTAAACGTCATCGCAACAGCTGTAGCTGTTGGACACAGGATTTGTCGTGATGCACATGGACTAAACTCTCAGTACCTGTCACTACTCACTAATATTTGCTACAAAAGGCCATGTGAATGACCAGATTTATAGAAAGCAAAAAACATCTGCTGCAAAAACTTGTGTTCAATTTTGAAATCCAAATAAAGCCAAGTATCTGAAGGACTTGGGACATCATTCCAAAAGACTAACTTTTTAGGTGAAGTTGCCCGATCATCCCCATGTCTTAGCCGATGTGAGACTATTTGTTCCACCCAAATTCCAACAACCCCAAACCGGAAATCAAATGCTCTATTGAGATACAATTTCTTCACCGCACGCCTTACGTGAAGCACAAATTACATCATCGAAGCACGCCTTACGTGAAGCACAAATTACATCATCGAACATCACCCACGCACACGACTAGGCTCTGATACCAATTGAAGGACTTGAGGTACCATCCAAAAAACTAGCATTTTAGGTAGAGTTGCTCAAATCTTTATATACTCAAGACTATCCTCATGTCTAGCCGATGTGGGACTATTTGTTCGACCCAAATATCAACAGTATCAAACAGAACATCATCCCCAAACTTTATGTCAATACATAGCAAATACAAAATGTTCAATAACGCTAGTTGTCCTAATCACAAACTTATGAGGTGTTTTTGTCAATGCAACATGGACCAATCAACAAACTCTTGAAGAAGCAAATCATCATATTTTAAACATTTTAATCCTTGGTCAATTCAGAATGTCAAACTGTCAACTTCTCCTCTTTATAGCTTGTCCCGGATCCAGCCTCCAATTAAACAAAGGAAAGTCCACCGCACCCACCGGATCAAAAATGGACGGCTGGGATCTCCCTGCAGGCTGATACGTGGGTCCCACTCTTGTCTGTTGGTTGATCCCCAGCTCCAAATTTGCATGGGGACAGGGGACTTGATATCAGTATTCCGAAGCCTATATATAAAAAGAAAAAAAGAAAGAAAGAAAAAAAAGAGATGGATCTTGATTCTTGACCGTTAACACAAGTACTGAGCTATCATATTTTGGAGTTTGAAAGGGATTCTGTGTTCTTCAATGGTTTGCTGCTCAGTTTTGGTGTTCTTCATTGTTTTTTCAATGAACAATTACTATGGATCCTGGGTCCACACCCTAACCTTCTTCATTGTCTCAATTACGTATGAAAGGAGAAAAAGGATAAAAACGAATGAAAAGAACTTCCACTAATATTATTCCCCCTCGTTTTATGCTTGTCACCATACCTTTGGTGGCACATGCTCCTGCCCTATCTAATCTTGAAAAAGATGTAGAAAAATCTGTGAATTTATTGGAGTAGGACCTTCATAGAAAAAAATTCGTCATCTTTGAAATGAGTCTGAGTTTTATGTAGAGTTATCGAGTAAATTCTTAATTGTCGAAGGAAAAAAGAAAAGAACATACTATCTATATTAACTGTAAATATCATACGATTTGAAGGTGGGATATCACAGATACGGAGGTTACAAATACTTAATTATAGGTACTTAAAAAACCACTGGAGATGCAAATAGATTGAATACTGAGATGTGCAAGTAATTTTCTATCTGTTAAATTTCAACAGTAGAAGTCAAAGATAATATGCTTCACATGAAATAAAGTCAATAGAAACAGTAATGCATGCATAAATTATATCTAATATTAGTTTACACGCAGTTTGCGTTGTAGGTGTGAAGCTGGGGACCAGAACCAGACATTTTATTCTAGTGCAAGAAAAGTATAAACATATCCACACATTTCCCCATGAGGAGGGACTTGAACCAGGGATCAAGTGAACTCTAAGTCTTTGATTGCTTAATTAACGCATTTTATATGGAAAGTTTAATTCAATTTGTTATCAGTTCTTTCTCTTTGTTTTTCTTAACAGTGTGGAAGCTCTAACTTGTTATACAACAACTTCAACGTCTTCATTTTCTACCACACTTATTTCAGTATCTATTTACATGCTAGAATTAGGGTTCAGAGTCTAGTATTCAAATTCAATTGAGAGATTTCACATGGTGCAGGATCTCTAAGTACTTTCGTGAATCAATTGCTTCATTCTCGTATTGAGATATGGTCTATGTATTAAGAAAGATCTAGCTATATAATTAGCCGCAATCTCTTGATCCGACCACAATCTTCTTTATTGAACCTTTGCCCCCTGGTTTACAATAAAATAATTTGCTCCCACCCTCCCAATGTTGAAAATTTTTCACCTACGACCGTGGATGATTTGAATCCACTATCTTCTTAATCCCTCACTTAAGTATAATAATTAATCTGTGTTGTATTAGGACCTACCCACCCACCCACCCCCCCCCCCCCCCCCCCCCCACCCGCCCGGCAAGAGGAACCGGCAACATGTGGTGCTGACTCACACTACTCACAGTTTGAGAATCTGTGGGCAATATTACATAGTACTATATTTATGCTCAGCATCTTGTCATCCAAATCTTTAGATTGAAGAACAAACATGATCGTAATCCAATCTTATGAGGATTTTAGTGTCGCGATTGTGGTTAATTTTAATTAATTTTTCCAAGATCTTGTTCCTCACTGTAACTAATCCTGAATCTAATCATACATTATTAAGCTCTTAACAGTCAGCATTGTATACCCTGCAAGTGGGAAAAATCTACAAAGCATTGGTCCGAGAAACTTAATATTGAGTATTTGGGTGGGGGCCAAGTTTGAGACACATACATAGACCCCCAGCGTGTGAAAGTGTGGGGCTCTCTCATTCCTCCAGTGTCTAATTGATGTCATGACTAATTTAAGTCAAGAATTATCTTTCAATTTAAGGGGTTGCTTTTGATTTGGTGTATCTGCAAATGCAACAAAAATTCGTATTAATTTCATGCACATAATATGAGGACCTGGGGGGTATCAGCCATTTGCAGGAAGGAAATTTTTTCCAATAAAAGCTGAACAACCCACTCTTCCATGCTCGTTAACTTTTCACTCGTTCACTAAAATGGAGAAAATTGAAGGGTTTTCGGTGATAACATATCTTTCACGTCATGTTCATGATAATGTTCGTGATAAAGAGTATGGAAATCATATGATTTATGGTTGTTAGGATTATGACGTGAATACGTCGTCAAAATTGATTAATGTCAGATTTGACAGTTTCATTTTTTAGATCTGTTTTGAGTCCGAGTTGGATTTAAGTTTCCTTTGTTCTGATTGAAGGAGTTTATTTAGGACTAGGAGAGTTCTATGTTCTATAAATAACCCCTTAGGGGTGTTCTTCAATGTATTCCAAAAGAATCTCATGAATTTGTAATTCCTAAGGGTGTAATTCATCTAGGTGAGAAGTTCATGAGAGAAGCTTAGCCATAAGCGTTCGCTGTTCTTGGCGGCCATTAAGGACTTGAAACTTCTTAGCATGAGGTGTAAGTAATTCTTATTGTACTTCCCTAAAGTTTTAATAAAGTTTTTCCCCCTTCTCTCATGGACATACACACAATCTGTTTGATCGGTGGAACTACATTATATTGTGTGTTGGCTTTCTATCTACTTTGAAATATCTTCTTCTTCTCTTTTTTAAGTTGGCTTAGTAGATCCTATAGTTTATTTTTGCTGCGCCGCCCCAGTCGATCCGGTCGTGGGGGCATCCTCCCCTGAAATTACAACAATTAGTATCAAAGCATACAAATTGTTTCACAATAATTGGTATCAGAGTCAGGTTAACTTGAAGATGTCTGCGATCAAGTTCGATATTCAGAAATTCAATGGCGTCATCAATTTCAGCAGGTGGCAGAATAGGATGAATGTCATCCTTACTTAGAGCGGGTTGAGGAAAGCACTATTCAGGAGGGAGAAAAAGCCTCAAGACATGAAAGAAGAAACTTAGCAGGAGTTGGATGAGAAGGCCTTGACAGCTATTCAGCTTTACTTGGTGGACGAAGTGTTGGATGAGTTTTCAATGGAGAAAACAACGTCCTCGCTGTGGGAGCGACTATTGGACCACTATTTGAAGAAGTCGTTGGCGAATCAGTTGATTCTGAAACAGCGTCTCTTTCTTCTCCGCATGCATGAAGGTACACATATTAAGCCTCACATTGCAGAATTTTTCTCTATTATCAATGATCTAGATAAAATAGAGTTTAAGATGGAAGATGAGGATTAAACACCTCTATTACTGTATTCTTTACATTCTTCATTGAAGAGTTTTAGGTAAGCTATCACCTATGGAGACAAGTCAACAATCAAGGTCAATGAGTCAAGGAGCATCTACTCAACAAGGACAAATGTAACAGTCCCAGTACATAAATTCTCAATTAACATAAATATTCTTTTAAACTGATAGATTATTATAATCATCTCTAATTCTTTAAAATTTTGACAGTACTTCCTTTGTAAATACTAACATGCCCAAATATACATTTCAATTCACAATAATTTCGACCAACAATAGCCCACTTATTCTCAATCCAAACATATAGATCAAAGTCAACAATCACCCATGCAATCATAATAATATTTTGGCTCACCACGGCTTGTTTATTCTCTAAATAACAATTTCGGCTTGACATTACCCACTTATATGAAAACAAAAGAAACATATGCTCGAGAGTACTCCTCTCGGCATCCACAATATAAACAGATCTAACTATAAATCTAACACATCACCATAATCACAGTCTAATTTAATTCATACATATCCATCATCTCAAAACTAACATAAGGTACAAGTATACATCGGGTAGGATTTCAACAGGAACTAAATTACAACTCTAATACAATCATTAATAGTGAAATTCTTAGCAAAACGCCTAAATCTGATGCTAGTCTTCCGACATACTATGACCTGAAATATAAAACTGGGAGGGAGTGAGCTCGACAGCTCAGTGAGAGAGAATCAAAGTGTATCAAGGAAGAAAACTATGAATAGGGAGCATGTTTTCTTTAAATATTTAGCAAGTATAGATGAACAAATAAAATGAGAAAAGAGCAATATCTTATAATGAATAATTAATACAAAGATTCATATAGTCTATGTGACGGTTTGACTTCTCTAGGATCGATTCTCTTTAACTTTCTTTAGTTTTCTACTGCAGATTACATGGTCTAGGAATTCAATAAGATACTTGCTCAGTTATTTATAACTTATGCCTGATTCTGTTTTAAGTACTTTTAGAACGTATAACTACATAGCTCATATCTCATACATGAAGTACAACCAATTGTAATCAAAGTTTCATGGGGATAAGTGTATGTCCTGGTGAAACAATATCACAAGATCACCCCATATCATCAAAGTATAGTTTATCCATATGGATAATACAATCTCACATAATCATGCTACACTTCACAATATTTAAATATCATACTTAGTGATATACACATCGCAATTTATTCATATGCTTGCACAATCACAAATGAAGTGTGAGATTCTCCGTCTTCTCCCTCCTACCGGCTCCCGCCTGGCCCCTTCCTCTAGTATATATATGTATAATAATAACACCGTCTTCCCCCTCCTACTGGCTCCCTTCCGGCCCCTTCCTCTAATATATATATATGTGTGTGTGTGTGTGTGTGTGTGTAACAATAACACCGTCTTTCCCCTCCTACCGGTTTCTGCTCGGCCCCTTCCTCCAATATATATATAAAAGCAACAGTTAGAAATGCGTATGCCCACATATAACAACCAATTCATGCATAGTACAAAATATCAATCAATGTTTTAATTTTTACCTCTGCGTTTATCGATTTACTTTCAAAAATTTCATATGGTTTGGTATATTATGCATAATGCGTATATCAGTTGATACTGTAGTGATCTACTCATCTTAATTATACTAGTCTGGTTCTTATTCGTGTTATCAATGTTCAATCTTCTATTATGATTATGAATAACTGCTACTTATGTGCGTGAATACACATACACACATGTGCCGATAACCAAAATTAAAAAGCGAAGATCAACTCCGAATAATTACTAACATTCCCAGTATATATTCTTAGGCCACACGGTGATGTCTTGTAGTTACATATACTTTCCCTTTTATATGCTCTATATTTGATATTCGAAATCGACTATCCATCCATTCATGTTAGAAATCTTAACATACGTGTTAATTGTAGGTTTTTTTTCAATAATCTTAAGCAACATCAATCATTAAATTTTTGTATGTAATTTATCATACATTGATTACTACGGATGCCATTCAATTATATCAATGTTTATGTCTAACCCTACTTCTATTCATACTCCATTAGGCTATGCGTTTCAGCTCTCTCACTAATCCTTAATGTAACTAGACTTGAAGTCTAGAACACATACTAACACTAGACATTATCACTAAAACCAAAAGAAACTGAAAGGAAAAAGGAAAAAAATCAACTTTAATTAAATGAAGTTTGCCAATCTAGATATTGAGACAACTGACCACTCGGAAGATTGGAAGGTTAATTGAATCAAAGGACTAGTTCGGTTCTTAACTAATTTGTCACACAATTGATCAAGTGAGCATCTAAGTGTAACGAGTTCTCAATAAGAATAAGAAACTACATACCAAGAGATGTGTAGACAACTCTGATATAAAAGAAATAATAGCTTATTTTAAAATCTGGCGCTTGCATACTACGAAAGTTAAATGTGTCCAAATTTTAAAGTTAGTCATGTTATCATAAATCTCTTACTTCAAATCCAACATAAGAGCATTTATCAGAATTTGTTCGGTCAACTTAGACCGCGGATTATTAGATTCAATGATAGAAATAAGGTTAGGATTACTCATATAACTATGCTCAAGAATTAAATTTCTTTCTAACTTTCACACCTAATTGCTAAAATGGAAGAACAATCAAAAAGTTTAAGAATTTACCGTGTAGTTTGTGGCTAACGGGTCGTGTCCACGAGGAGAAATGCGATGGAAGCTTTTCGGTGAATCGTTTAAAAACAAAGAATTGTGTTCGTTTTTTAATGGAAAAGAGAATGGAAAGAAAGAGATGATTAAAAAGAAATTGCAACTTTAGAAACGGCTTTGGAGAAGGTGATTTAAAAAAGTTCGAAGATTGTTTTGTTGATTATAATAAGGAAGAAAATCTGAGCTCATTATCTCACTACTCAATTGTTCATTCTTCTATTGAAATCCTAAGTGCCTCAAATTGATCATAGGCAAAACTTAAAGTTATTTTTTTAGAAAGTTTGAAGTAAAGCACATAAGATGGTTTGAAGAGTTCAACCTTTTCTTTGAAAAATTGAATCGAATATTAAATCATCAAGCGCGAAGAAGTAAGAATGAAGTAAAAACATTTCAAGAACGTTTATGAAAACCCATCCTCATGTGTCTTCAAGAACACTTTCAAAAAGAAAGGCTTTTCAGTAAGACATACATATGATTCATTAGGTCTTTTTCTTTAAAATCAGAAAAGAAAAAGAACTAGAGAGAGTTACAATAGCGAGCTTAGAAAAATATTTAGTTACTCATAGAAAACAAAGAAGAAAGCAGATAAATAATGCAAGTCATACCATAATACGAGTGGAAGAAAAAGCTGCTCGATTCTTGTATTAATGTTACTTCAATCTTCAAGTACAAGTACTCAATTCCTCTCTCTCACAAGTATTGATACTGGACTACAAATTAAAAAATAAGATTATAACTTTTGTGCTAGCTAACAAAGAGCCTAAATCCTTAGAAAATAAACACAAATTCTAATCCTAGTCTTCGCTCCTTTTTCCTTTGTTGAAACTGGCATTTATAGGAAAAAACCAGAAGAGGAGGATCCCAGGGAGATTGGGGGAGCAAACGCTCCCCCAACAAAGCTCAACACGGCCAGGTGGCCACACCCAATTGGGAGAGAACTCTGGTTTGTTGATTTGCCTGTATCTTCTTCTGATTTTCTTATTTCTGCTCCAAACGTTGACGGAACGTCCTTTGATTGTGTGGCGTTAACCGCTTCATTCAGGGAGGATTCTTCTCAACCTCTTGATTTGTCAAGATTTTGTCCTGATTCTTTGATTTCGAATTTATTCTAAATTAAATCAGAATTTGGTGGCTTTTGGGCTTGTTTCTCTTTTTTTTCTTTTAGCACTTGGGCCTACATTTAACAAAGAAAAAGAAGACTTATTAATAGGATTTATTAGCTAAAAAGTATGGTAAGGTGACAATGTAAATGCAATATATGTGACTAATCATACCCCCACACTTATCTTTTGCTCGCCCTCGAGCAAAACATCAGACTAATTCTAATCAATTATTAGACCACTTTCGCAGATCACTCGATTGCACTGAGCATGTGCAACAAGCCGTTAAACTTCTAGGTTACCCCTAGAGGACGAGTTTTGTCTCATGAGGGTTTTCAGTGAATTGCACCCATAAAATCCATAAAGAAAAAGAAAAGAAAAAAATTAGTATTTTTGAAAAGCATTTTTTTTAAAGGAGAAAATATTTGAAGTATATTTGTGAGGCTTTAAGTAATCTATAAGTTATAGGAATATCAAAATTTTCATTCCTAAACTAGTCTCTATTCAACAATTTGTCATTAATCAAAGTAAGGAGTCAAATTGTTTTCCTCATCTAGTCTATTAATTTACCCTGAGTTGTATCACCATCGTGACTGTAAAGTTGACTAAGGGTTCTTTAACATTAACTCCTATGCCTTATTTATTTTTGGTGGAATTTATTCCTCAATTTCATTAGGCTTTCTAATCTGCCCATGTAACGAGCCTTCAGTCGGTGACACCCAAACCAGACAGTTTTAGGGCACCAGGTGAGAAAACACCCCTATGGACTTAAACACTCGAGCAGATAAGGCCATGAAATCAAGGTTTTATTTATAAGATGTACCCCCTTTTAGGCGTGAATACTTATGCTTCATGAGGCATAAATACCCAGCTTAATCAGAGGATTTATGTACACATTTTTTTTCAAACTTATCTAATTATTTTTTGCATAAATACTAAGGCTTGCTTAGGCCAAAGTACCTAACTAATCAATAATTAGACTTATTTTTCTTTCTTTTTCATAATATATTTTTTTATAAGGCATAAGAGTCTCTGTTTTAAACCCTAAGTGTGTAAGTATATTTAGTGTGCATATGTCATCAAGGTAAATATCAAGACTAAATTACTTTCAAAATTTTCTTCCTGACCCTAAAAATCAAACAAGTTATCTTATTTTGATCAAGAGTAAGAAATTCTAATTATGATTCTCCTATTCCTTAAAATTCACTTAATTTCTTACAAAAAATATATCAAAATATTGTTCTACCCCTTTCAAAAAGTTTTTTTTCTTTATATATATATATATATATATATATATATATATATATATATATATATATATATATTTCTTTCAAGTTATAATTTTTTTCTTTCAAGTTATAGTAGTCATCATGTTAGATCCCTCCCCCATATTTATCTCATGTATTGTCCTCAATGTATGAAAGAAATGTAAACATGCATGAAATGAAATGTAAAAGAGGTGCAAATATTATACAGGAACATGTACAACATCAAGTTTCTCCCAGACCTAGATTTTTTTCGGTCTTATCCCTCTAGCTCTCTTCCCATCATTCCAATGGGTCCTCTTTATAGGGCACAGTGGGGAGGCCAATTGTTTTGTCATTTTAGCTTTCTGCCTCTCCAGTCTCACCTTCTTTAGGTGTTTCTTTCTCATATTGCTACAATTATTATTCAAAAATTTATCACCACCACCCTTCTCATGTGGAACTTCTTCATTATGAATACTTAGGAATTCTAATTCAGTTCCATATATCTCCTCAAAGCTTAGGTCAACACTTTCCCCTAGAGATGTACAATTAACCAAAAGATCCCTAGTTGGTTCATCCAAACACATGAGTTCTTCTTCGAAGAGATTTTCAAAGAGTATGTCAATCGGAGGTTCTTGAATTATATCCTCATGCGATACATTATTGGTTGGCTCATCGAAAGTGAAGATATTCAAATCAATTTTCCCCTTTTTAAAGGGTACTCTAACATTTGGATCTTCGACATCAAAATAATCGCATTCATTTTTAAATAATTCATTAAGAAACAGCGACTCATCTTCTGAATCTTCACTCTCTTCATCACAATTGTTTTCAACAAAGTTTACTGAAGGTTCACCTAGAGGGGGGTGAATAGGTGAAGGCTAATCTAATGGTCACTTAATGATGAATGATGCAAATAATGCGGAAGCTAAAAACAATTATGACCTAATTAAAACTTTTACACTAAACACCACGTATAACCAAAGAGTGTTGTTGAATTCCCCGTGAAGGGCTCTGGACAAACTCCTCTAGATTCCCCTTGAATGGGTTGAGGTGCCGCGTTGGCTCTCTTGGTTGAATACAAGTGTTAGCAAGCAATCCCAAGCAATATATCAATATGAGCACAAGGAATATATCATGCATATAAATGTAAAGACAATAATTGAATGCAAGATATAAACAAGTAAGGGAGAGAGAGAAAAGGCAATCGCAAACACAAGGGTATATTTCGAGGTTCGAGCACACTTGTTCTACATCCCCGCCTTCGACACACGAAGGATTTCCACTATGCAAGATCCCAATGGATCTCTCCTCGGTGCCGCAACACCTACAAGCCCTCGGACTCCCTAGTCCCGTACACACGAAAGCCCACCGGCTCGCCGAGGTCGCACCTCAAACAAGAGTTCGCACCCGAACCCTAAACAACCACGAGCACACTTGCCCGTCTCCTCAAAGAACAAAGAAAAGATCTTTGGTGATCTAAACACTTTGATCACCAATAAAAACTCTCACTACAACACTCCTATAAGATGAATAGCTCAATGGATGCTCAAGTGTTGGTGTGAGAAAACAAGGAAAGAGATGGTGGAGGAAAACTCAAGAAATTCTCTTTTAACACTCTTGGTAAAACTTTCCTTTAGATAGGAAATATTTGCTCTCTATTTTGTGGAGAAAAACTTCTGAAAAGAGTGGGAAAAACTGGCTCTAAAAACTTCTCCAAATCTTATTGAAAACAGTCCACAAACCCCCAAATATATAGGCTGTCAAAAACTAGCCGTTGGGGCTTTGTCAGAACTGCCGGTCGACCCGTACGGTCGACCGCCAACGGTCAAAAATCCGACCGTTGGAGCCACGGTCGACCGCCTGGGTCGACCGACCCACTGGAGCTGAGAGTCGAACTCTCTGTCGGTCGACCCGTACGGTCGGCCGAACTTTCCAGAGAGCAGAGCTCTCTGGAGCGGTCGACCGGCACGGTCGGCCGTCCTCCAGCACACAAAGGCGTGCACGTTTGTGCACGTCGGTCGACCGGTCCGGTCGGCCGCCTTCAGGATTAGTCGACTATAAAGGTTGCAAGTCGACTTATCCGAAGCCTGAAACAGTTTTCTGGGATTAAAAAGTTAGTCTTTTTGGCTCAAATAAAATCCCATAAAATACTTAAAAATCTACAAAAATAGTTTTACTAATATACTTTGATAAACAAACATGCTTGCACAAAATCAAGGCATGTTATAAAAGATTGGACTATTTTTGTAACTTGGAAATATTTGGCTCATGATAAAACTGTATTTTCCAAAACATGTTTTCTAAACTTTGTTTTTCCAAAACATCTTCAAATAAAAACTAGATATATTTAACTCATTAAAGCATAGTGTGTATGGATATGATCCACTACACAAATAAGATGAAATATCTAAGTTTTTGACATTAAGCTCTAAACTTGGTTTTGGTTAAAAAGATATGTAAACATGAAAACCAAAATCCAAACATGTATTTTCTTAAACTAGAAAATCTTTTGTAAAAACAAAACTAAATCAAGAGTGTGTGTGCATGGTATACTTGAGCAATCCACCAACTATCTATCCTTTACATTTTATCTAAAACAAAAACAAAATCTTATACCTAGACACAAGTCTTGATCATCTTGAAGTCTTCACTTGAAGGCTTCTCATCTTCTTGACTTGGTCCAAGCTTGATCCAAAAGCTCCTTGGATCACACCGTGCTAGCTCCAAATCTTGACATTTTATCCCTTGTTGAGCTATGCACCTACTAAGATCTTGATAATGAATCTGTCACTAATTAAACACAAGATCATTAGTAAACATAACTTCATGAGTTGATCATCATCAAAACTAGGGTGATAGGCCTTTGGGCCAACAATCTCCCCCTTTTTGATGATGATAAAACTCATGAAGTTATATATGCATGGATTAAAGTAAAGCTTCAAAGAAGCTCCCCCTTAACTCATGCATAGACATAAATAATAAATATATGCAATAAAGCTCATAAACATGTATGCAAATGAATGGAGATAAAACAAAATAAATCTTTTTCTCCTATTTGCAAAACAAAACTTATATGCATAAATAACAAGGAAGACAAATACTTCTCCCCCTTAAGCAATGAAAACATGCATATAAACTCAAATACTTCTCCCCCTTTTTGTCAATCATCAACAATGGGTTCAAAGTAAAATCAAATCAAACAAATTTTTCTCCCCCTTTTTGTCAAAAACAAAGAGATCAAGAAGGGGTAATACAAATCAATCAATAAAGATTTATATGCGATATACATTCATGAAGAGGAAGACGCTAAGTTAGCTTCCCTACACATATGCATTACATGAAGAAGGGATGACAAGCCCTAACTCACATAACACATATTATGTAATGCATAAGAGGAGATGTGAAGCTCCCCCTTCACACGTATATCATATAAAGAAGAGTTGTCAAGCTCCTCAATTTATAATATACTCAACATGAAACTATATGTAAGAGAGATGTTAAGCTCTCCTTGCATATAGGAAATACATATCAAAACATTTTTTTTAATTTTTCTTAAACAGAATTTTTAAAGGTATCAGAGCTTTTGTAAAACAAACAAATTTTAAGATACCAAATTGAAAATAATCATTATTCTAAAACATATTGATACCAATTGAAATTTAAAAAATATGAAGTTGAAGCATTTTGATATCAATGGTAAACATAATGATCAAAAAATTTTTATTTTCATCATAAACTTTGTGCCTTTAAAAAATTGTGAACCAATTGAAAGTTAAGCACATGAAACTCATATATATGTATGAAATGAGTATACCAATTGAAATTGATACATACATATATAAGAAAACAAAATATGAGTATATACAAAAATTATCAATTTAGATACCAAATGAAAGAATCCAATGATACCAATTGACATAACAATAAAATCAAGTGTATAACTCATAACCTATACCTCCCAATCATGTTCAAGATTAAAATGATTTTCACTATTAAGCATACTTGAGCATAATCGCCCAGCCATCCACCCATGAATGGTAGGGGTTTTCAAAAATAGATATGAAAAATAAGCTTTGTTTGAAAAACTCTACCAAATGAAGAACAATTAACTAGTTAAAATAATTTTTGAAAAACTAGTTAAAGATCCTTCAAAAACATGAAATCAAAGCATATGTATTTCATGAATCTTACTAAATACATAAAAGTTCAATCACTCATAGTCCATAAAGCTCAAAATTATCTTGAAAAGTAAAAGATGAGTGTTCAAAGGTTATGTAAATAGCATTTTCATGAAAATAGACATTGAAGCTCAATCAAACATGAATCTCATTTTTAGACAAGACATGAAATTTTTTTTTAATTAAAAATAAATCATGAATTTTTTTTTATTTTTCATCTTAAAATAAACTTCAAGGTATATGTATGATTTATCCAATCCTAACAATACACATACATATCTCAAATATAAAAGAGTCTATTAAATGTATTTGCATGAAAGCAAGAGACTCACGGGTATACATGTATATTTATTAGATTTGAATTAAAAATACATATACATGAAGTAAAGCATAAAATAGGCAAAACATGTATAAAAGAGAATCATCAAAACTAGTCTATACATATGCACATAGTGGATACAAATGAGCATGAAGTTCAAATATATATGAGTCAATTGTACTTCACTATTCATATATGTATAAATGCAAGTTTGACACATTCTACATCTAAGCATGTAAATACCACATGAAGCACACAAATCATAAAACATGAACATGCTATGAATATTATAAATGAACAAGCATGAACATAAAAAGTAGGAGTTTAGAGATTGATACCAACTCCAAAGCTCCAAAAATGGTGGTCTTTCCACCAAAGCTCCTTGATAGTGATGCATCCCAAAAGTATGTCCATCATGTCCAAGTGCATCCACTACCAAGGCACCGATCCTCTCATGTTTTGTGAGAGCCCTCACCTACATCAAAAGCAAATGGTGGGGGTTTTGGTACCCACATTTTCTTGGGTCCTTTGGGGTTAGTCTTGTTGTAAGGCACCCAAACATTTTTATTAGCAAAATTAAAATGATGCAACTTGTCATAACAAAATTTTGCTAAATGGCCTTTGCGGCCACAATGTGTACATGTGTACACCTTAGGATGCTTATGTGAATGTGTATGATCGTGACGTGCAACATAAGCATATGCATGATGAGGATGATGTGCATGAATGTGTGGAGTTTGTTTCTTTGAAAACAAGGACTCCAATTTCTTATGATTAAATGCACAATTGCTCAAAGTTGAGCTCAAGCAATTAATCCTATTTTTCAAACATTTACTTCATTTTGATCAATAGAAGTGGTGGCATGTAAAGCATGATCACAAGTCTTTTTCTTTTTAGAAACCTTTTCTTTTTCTTTTTCTTTTTCTTTTTCTTTTTCATTTTCAAAAATTTTTCTTTTTAAAATATTATTTTCTTGAAAAACAACTTCCTTTTGTTTTTTCACCAAAATAATTTCATTTTTCAAATTAGTGTTTCCTTCACATAAATCATTCAATTTGGACATAAGGGAAACATTTTCATTTTTCAAAACATTATTTTCTTTTTCTAAACATGCAATGTTACTTCTAAATGTATCATGTTCTACATGCATGCAATCAAGTTTCTTTTCCAAATTTTTATTATCTTTCTTAATCATATCATATTTTTCAAGCAATAATTGACAAAATGTAGAGAGCTCTTCATATGACATGTTATTATCCTCATCCTCGGATTCGGAAGTTACCTCAAGGGGGTTATCCCCTTGGACCATATAGCACAAGTTGGAGGTGTTGCTTCCAACGTCCGAATCGCTCCCCGCATAGTATTGATCTTTTCCACCGAGGGAGATGAGGGTATTCCAAACTACAAAAGCCGAATCAAAGTTAGAAACTCTAGATAAATAAACATCATCTAGGGTAGACTTTAAAGCATGAAGGGCTTTTACATTAGCCTCAAAATTCTTACCATCTAAACAATATGCATTATTAGTAGTGGCAAGATAAACATGATAACCTAGGGCTTTGAGGTACAAGGACATCTTCACCTTCCATATATGGATGTTAAGAATGTCAAACATGGGTGGTGACATGAAGTCCATAGTGTGTGTACAAATAAAGTGATTAGCCTAAAAGGAGGATCTTTTACTCTAGGTTGTTAGACCCAAATCAGAGTACTAAGCTCTGATACCAATTGAAGGTTCACCTAGAGGGGGGTGAATAGGTGAAGGCTAATCTAATGGTCACTTAATGATGAATGATGCAAATAATGCGGAAGCTAAAAACAATTATGACCTAATTAAAACTTTTACACTAAACACCACGTATAACCAAAGAGTGTTGCTGAATTCCCCGTGAAGGGCTCTGGACAAACTCCTCTAGATTCCCCTTGAATGGGTTGAGGTGCCGCGTTGGCTCTCTTGGTTGAATACAAGTGTTAGCAAACAATCCCAAGCAATATATCAATATGAGCACAAGGAATATATCATGCATATAAATGTAAAGACAATAATTGAATGCAAGATATAAACAAGTAAGGGAGAGAGAGAGAGAGAGAGAGAGAGAGAGAGAAAAGGCAATCGCAAACACAAGGGTATGTTTTGAGGTTCGAGCACACTTGTTCTACATCCCCGCCTTCGACACACGAAGGATTTCCACTATGCAAGATCCCAATGGATCTCTCCTCGGTGCCGCAACACTTACAAGCCCTCGGACTCCCTAGTCCCGTACATATGCAAGCCCACCGGCTCGCCGAGGCCGCACCTCAAACAAGAGTTCGCACCCAAACCCTAAACAACCACGAGCACACTTGCCCGTCTCCTCAAAGAACAAAGAAAAGATCTTTGGTGATCTAAACACTTTGATCACCAATAAAAACTCTCACTACAACACTCCTATAAGATGAATAGCTCAATGGATGCTCAAGTGTTGGTGTGAGAAAACAAGGAAAGAGATGGTGGAGAAAAACTCAAGAAATTCTCTTTTAACACTCTTGGTAAAACTTTCCTTTAGATAGAAAATATTTGCTCTCTATTTTGTGAAGAAAAACTTCTGAAAAGAGTGGGAAAAACTGGCTCTAAAAACTTCTCCAAATCTTATTGAAAACAGTCCACAAACCCCCAAATATATAGGCTGTCAAAAACTAGCCGTTGGGGCTTTGTCAGAACTGCCGGTCGACCCGTACGGTCGACCGCCAACGGTCAGAAATCCGACCATTGGAGCCACTGTCGACCGACCCACTGGAGCTGAGAGTCGAACTCTCTGTCGGTCGACCCGTACGGTCGGCCGAACTTTCCAGAGAGCAGAGCTCTCTAGAGCGGTCGACCGGCACGGTCGGCCGTCCTCCAGTACACAAAGGCGTGCACGTTTGTGCACGTCGGTCGACCGGTCCGGTCAGCCGACTTCAGGATTAGTCGACTATAAAGGTTGCAAGTCGACTTATCCGAAGCCTGAAACAGTTTTCTGGGATTAAAAAGTTAGTCTTTTTGGCTCAAATAAAATCCCATAAAATACTTAAAAATCTACAAAATAAGTTTTACCAATATACTTTGATAAACAAACATTCTTGCACAAAATCAAGGCATGTTATAAAAGATTGGACTATTTTTGTAACTTGGAAATATTTGGCTCATGATAAAACTGTATTTTCCAAAACATGTTTTCTAAACTTTGTTTTTCCAAACATCTTCAAATAAAAACTAGATATATTTAACTCATTAAAGTACAGTGTGTATGGATATGATCCACTACACAAATAAGATGAAATATCTAAGTTTTTGACATTAAGCTCTAAACTTGGTTTTGGTTAAAAAGATATGTAAACATGAAAACCAAAATCCAAACATGTATTTTCTTAAACTAGAAAATCTTTTGTAAAAATAAAATTAAATCAAGAGTGTGTGTGCATGGTATACTTGAGCAATCCACCAACTATCTATCCTTTACATTTTATCTAAAACAAAAACAAAATCTTATACCTAGACACAAGTCTTGATCATCTTGAAGTCTTCACTTGAAGGCTTCTCATCTTCTTGACTTGGTCCAAGCTTGATCCAAAAGCTCCTTGGATCACACCGTGCTAGCTCCAAATCTTGACATTTTATCCTTTGTTGAGCTATGCACCTACTAAGATCTTGATAATGAATCTGTCACTAATTAAACACAAGATCATTAGTAAACATAACTTCATGAGTTGATCATCATCAAAACTAGGGTGATAGGCCTTTGGGCCAACATTTACCTCAAATGTTTGATCTCTTATCTTACGAGGTTGCTTTTCTAGGTTGAAGACATTGACTTCTCTAGTCATGTCCCCAAAAGTTAACCTCATGGATCCATTCCTACAATTGATGATGGCATTGGTAGTAGCAAGGAATGGTCGCCCTAGGATAACAGGAATTTGAGCCCTATGATTGGAGTTAGACACAGGTTGTGTCTCAAGAACTATGAAATCAACAGAATAAATAAACTCCCCAACCCGGATAAGGACATCATTAATCTCCCCTTTTGAAACTTTCACTGAACGGTCAGCCAGTTGGATAGTGACTCGAGTTGGATTAAGATCGCCCAATCCGAGTTGTTAATAAACTGAGAATGGAAGCAAGTTGATACTTGCCCCCAAGTCAAGAAGTGCACGACTAATCTCGGTTTGTCCTATTATGCAGGCAATGGTTGGACTACCTGGATCCTTATACTTGACAGGGATCGGACCCGATAGTAGCTCACTAATATTAGTGGCTAAGAAGACCTTTTTAGGTACATTAGTCTTTCTCTTCTTGGTGCACATGTCCTTAAGAAACTTAGCATAAGATGGGACTTGTTGGATGGCATCAAGAAGTGGCACATTTATCTTCACTTGATTGAAGATCTCCATTATTTTATCCATGCGTGGATTTTGCTTATTTTTCAGCCTATTAGGAAATGGTGCTATACGCTGGTGCACATGACTGGTTGACTTATCTTTTTTAAATTCATCAAATTTAGGAGGAGTGGGATTAGATGAGGTGGATGTTGAAGTGTGATTGTGCTGACTAGGATTAGGTGGTGTTGACACTTGATTATCAACTTTCTTTCCCAATCTCAATGTATGAACAGCATTACATTGATTCAATAATTGATCCTCAACCAAATGAGCTTGTTGTGAATTCCTAGGATTCATAATTGATTGACTGGGCAAGGTACCCTTTTGCCTCTCATGTTGTGGATTGGCTAACTGACTCATTTGACCCTCTAGCTTCTGTGTTGTTTGCATGAGGGAATCTTAGTTTTTCATGTACCTTTCCATGTTTCTCTCAAAATCAATCATTCTCCTTTCGAGTTGATGATTCTGAAAGGAAGATGGTGGAGCTTGGTTGGGAAAATTTTGTTGATAATTTGAAAAATTGTTGGGAGAATTGTGAGGGTAATTGGAAACGTTGGGTTGATAATTGGAAGAATTATTGGAATGATGGAAGTGGTTTGCAATGTTTGACCGTGGATGGTCATTATTTTGATGGCTCCATGAGAAATTTGGGTGATTTCTCCAGCCAGGATTGTATGTTGGAGCGTAAAGATCATTGTTTGGCCTTGAGAAGGCCGCATTCATCGGTTCAGGAAAATATTGGTGAGCTTGAAATACATGACACTCCTCAAACACATGATTCATAGTCTAACAGTAAGTACAACCCGGAGTTGGAAATTGGTTTGAGCTGACTTGATTGACTGGACTTGGTTCCTTAGTTTCTAGAGCTTCCAGTCTTCTCGCTAGGTTAGCTAACTTAGCCTCGTTAGGTATGAATGATTCAATCGAATGGAGACCTCCTTTTGAAGAGATAGAGTTTAGAATTCTAGAGTTTTCACTAGTAGGTTCCCAGTGGATGATCTTTTCAGCTAGATTCTCATATAAATCTCATCCTTCATGCTCATCCTTCTGCAAGAATCCCCTTGGCACATGCTTTCTAAGAGGGTCTTGGTCGAGTAGTCTAAACCGTCATAAAGAATTTGGCATTGCCACCATTTCTCAATTCCATGATGAGGACATTGGACAAGGAGGTCTTTGAAGCGTTCAAAGTACCTCCAAAATGGTTCACTAGGTTCTTACTTGAATTGCATGAATTTCTTCAAGAAGACCTTGATGAAACCATTCCAAGATGTGATAGAGCCGGCCGCTAAGCTGTAGAGCCATTTCTTGGCTAGCTCCTTAAGAGCGAATGGGACAAATCTCAACCTAATAGCATCATCTGCAAGGTGTGAGATTTTTATCATTAAGCATACTTCCTCAAATTCTCTTATGAAGAAATAAGCGTCTTCGGACTCTAAGCCATAGAATTTAGGGAGTGTATAGATGAACTGTGTCTTATGCTCAAAATTGTGTTCACCAACCGATGGAAGTTGGATGCAGGATGAAAGTGATGTTCTAATGGGGTAAAACCTATCCTGCAAAGATGTCGGTCGATTCATAACCGAATCTGGTCTTGTTTCGAACTTGGGTGGTGATGTGTTTCTAGTTAACCTAGATGAATTAGGGTCTTTTGACCACACTTGCATACACAAACACAATCACAAACAAGTTCACCAATAGTCAAGAAAAGAAAACAGCCAAGCCTAATCTAAGGTAACCTTGACCTAGATAATCCTAACTAGTTGATTGTCCACTGGAGGTATAATGTAGACTTTGACCACAAGCTAATTAGCCAGGTCAGGGCAAGATTGGTGAGAGGTTATCCGTCAAAGACGTTCCTTAATTAAGTAACCACCAACATTCGGGCTTTCGGCCCTTAATCCCTTTCCTAGTCACTGATTTGGTAGGAGTCAAATTCTAACACTTTTCCCTTTAGGATAATCTCCTAATGAGTTCGAGATGTCCCTAAGGCCAACATCTATCAGATTTTACTTAGGCTTAGGTTGTGCATGCTTCGAGATTGTTTGTGAGTTAAAGAAGGGTAATGACTTCCCCACCTTATCTTGACTTGGGTTTTGCCCTTAGAATTGATTTGTGCAAAGTGTGCAAGATATAGAAAAGTAGCATTCAAAAGAACCCAAGAATGTTTCCTAAACTATATGCTATGCATACATACCTTGTCTCCAGTTATCTTCAACAGTAATTATAAAATAAACGTAATTAGACAAATGCCTAAAATGTAAGTCTAAACATTTTTTAAGTAATTAATAATCACTCAAATTACTGTTAGATTAAAACAGAGATGATGGATAACAGAAATAGCAAAAATATAACATACAAAAACTTAAATTTTTGCGAGCAATATGTCCTGCAAAAAAAAAGTTTTTAGTAGTCCAATGAAAATTTTAATTTTTGCAACACAATTTCTTGAAATTCTGTTTCCTACTTTCGAGAGTAGGGGCATAGAATTTGTAAGTCTTCTCTTGTAAAGCTTGAATGCTAGATCTGAATCTTCAAGTCCCTAAAACAACACACAAAACTTGTTAAATAATAAATACACCGTTTCCTCCCCGGTAACGGCGCCAAAAATTGATTGCTGGAATGGAAGAACAATCAAAGAGTTTAAGAATTTACCGTGTAGTTTGTGGCTAACGGGTCGTGTCCACGAGGAGGAATGCGATGGAAGCTTTTCGGTGAATCATTTAAAAATAAAGAATTGTGTTCGTTTTTTAATGGAAAAGAGAATAGAAAAAAAGAGATGATTAAAAGAGAAATTGCAACTTTAGAAAAGGCTTTGGAGAAGATGATTTAAAAAAGTTCAAAGATTGTTTTGTTGATTATAATAAGGAAGAAAATCTGGGCTCACTATCTCACTACTCAATTGTTCATTCTTCTATTGAAATCCTAAGTGCCTCAAATTGATCATAGGCAAAACTTAAAGTTGTTTTTTTAGAAAGTTTGAAGTAAAGCACATAAGATGGTTGGAAGAGTTCAACCTTTTCTTTAAAAAATCGTTTAAAATCGAATATTAAATCATCAAGCGCGAAGAAGTAAGAATGAAGTAAAAACAGTTTAAGAACGTTTATGAAAGAAGTGAGAGTTTAACAATCCAAACCCATCCTCATGTGCCTTCAAGAACACTTTCAAAAAGAAAGGCTTTTAAGTAAGGCATACATATGATTCATTGGGTCTTTTTCTTTAAAACTAGAAGAGAAGAAGAACTAGAGAGAGTTACAATAGCGAGCCCAGAAAAATGTTTTAGTTACTCATAGAAAATAAAGAAGAAAGCAGATAAATAATGCAAGCCATACCGTAATACGAGTGGAGGAAAAAGCTGCTCGATTCTTCTATTGATGTCACTTCAATCTTCAAGTACAAGCACTCAATTCCTCTCTCTCACAAGTATTGATACTGGATTAAAAATTAAAAAATAAGATTACAATTTTTGTGCTAGCTAACAAAGAGCCTAAATCCTTAGAAAATAAATACAAATTCTAATCCTAGTCTTCGCTCCTTTTTCCTCTGCTGAAACTGGCATTTATAGGGAAAAACCAGAAGGGGAGGATCCCGGGAAGATTGGGGGAGCAAACGCTCCCCCAACAAAGCTCAACAAGCTGCGAAAATGTGGCTAGGGCCGCGTTTTCGAGGCCCTGGTGTGGCCAGGTGGCCACATCCAATTGGGGGAGAACTCTGGTTTGTTGATTTGTCTGTATCTTCTTCTGGTTTTCTTGTTTCTGCTCCAAATATTGACGAAACAGCCTTTGATTGTGTGGGTTTAACTACTTGATTCAGAGAGGATTCTTCTCAACCTCTTGATTTGCCAAGATTTTGCCCTGATTCTTTGATTTCGAATTTATTCTGAATTAAATCAGAATTTGGTGGGCTTTTGGGCTTGTTTCTCTTTTCTTTCTTTTAGCACTTGGGCCTACATTTAACAAAGAAAAAGAAGACTTATTAATAGGATTTATTAGCTAAAAAGTATGGTAAGGTGATAATGTAAATGCAATATATGTGACTAATCAACACCCAATGAACTTAAACAAAAATAATATGATCATAAGAGAAGAAGTCTTTACCTTATTTTTAATTACACTCAAATGATATCAATAGATAATCATATTTTGGTATTTTATTTCTAGCTTCCTTAGTCCCAGAGGGGTGCTGGAGTCTTAATTAGAAGAAAAGCATGTATATTCAAGTTTTTCTTCATCTAGAAAAGTACTTCATATATTTTATCAAAAACTTAAGCTTTGTTGATAGAGGATCAGTGTGACTAGTTATATCGTGAACCCTTTTACGCTAGATCACCCTCAAAGAATCAAATTGAGTTAATAAGGACAGAATTCAGCATAAGAATCACATGAAAGGAACACCTATGTTTGCAATATTCTCTACTCACAAGAGACAAATATGAAAATTCAATGTATAGCCTAATGCTTACGAAGAGGAACCGTAAGGTAATGCATAACTGATGAAAGGTCAAAATTTTAGCATTCTCAGGAACATTAATAGACCAATATAAGGATGACTCGTAAGGACCTAGATGGTATACATGTTGCCACGATGACATCCTACAGGCCAATATCAGGATCAAGATACTGTGTGAATAACAATACCAGAAGTTGTGTCATTACAAGTAGTCTAAAAATTGTCGATTTAAATTTTTGAGGTATATACAGCAATACTGAGAAATAATGATATTTACGCATGTATTAAGTGTAAAGATCGTCTCAACTCTTACAAAGTTTCTATGATTTCGATTCTAAACACTTGGATGTCATATAATGACTGGTTGAAGTAGAAATCTCAATAAGGACACCACAAAGATCACTCACAATATTTATTATTTCTTTCTAATTATTTATGAGGACAGATCCTGGGGAATACTTCTTAAATAGATTCAAACATATAAAATTTATATCGTGAATGAATACAACCCCATATGCTATTATAAAATGCAGGGAGATGTGTACTTCACACACACACATTATACATGAAGGAATATCCTAAAAAATAAAAGAAACAGTACATACCAACAACCATCTACAAGGGAAAGAACAAGATTTTAAAAATAAAATTTATTTGTAAGAATCAAAGCATGCCACTTAAATATTTGAAATACAAAGAGTTATACACGAACCTCGACGAGAGGACCTATACTTGTGCATATAAAATTTATAAAACATCAACATTCATTATTGGAAGCGTATTTAGTTCTATGCTTACCTCAACATGCCTCTCTATTATTCCTATAATTTCTCATAGGCCCCCCTTAAACGGTAATTCATAGGGAGGAAACTAATTTCTGACATGGTTTGTACTTTCTTTTGTTTCTCAAAGGATTCCTAATGTCCAATCAATACAGGGTAAAACTCATGTACTTAGAGATCCTATCATCTTTCTAATAGTATATTAAATGACATTTATAATTAAGTTAACTAGTAAAAGAAAATTTAGAAACTCCTTATTCATAAAAAAAATTCTGCAATTCAGAAATCTTAACTAGCCTGTCATATTTTTATGATAATTTTCAGCACAGACCTTCAAATAGGACACTGCAAAAGTCGTTGGAAAGTAGATTCTATTATCTTTCTAACGGTATATTACATGATACCTATTGTCCTTAATATGCAAACAAACTGAATTAATGTTTACATATTTCAGTGTTTGACAGATTTATGGCCCATTTCAAGAGTGCTAAAATTTATAAAATTCATGACTTATTCTTTGGCCTTTTCACCCAATTCAAAATCATAATCAAACTGTGGACTTGAACGTTTATAATCCTACCTACAAATATGATCCATCATCATTTTAGCCCCATTTACTTCTTAATCTCACAAAATAAAAGATCTACCATTTTACTTGTAACAATCATTTAATTAAGAAATTGTAAGAACTATTGAAGATCATGGATCAAGAGAAATACTCCTCACGATTGATTTTTGATTACAAGAATTTCAAAGTAATACTAATTAATTATTGGAGGTAGATCATAACATGATTAAAATTTTCTAAAATTGAGAAAATTGAAATTAGGTTTAAATTAAGATAGCATCTCTCTCATCTCCTTGTCCCACCTCGCTGTCGCCGCTCCCACTTGCCGCCGCTCTACCACCAGCCTGGCCGCCGCTCCACTGCCGGCCTAACTGCCGCCGGCCACCCGGGTGTGGCCGCGACGCTTCCGGTTCCAAAGAAGATAGGGAGGGGGAGAGAGTGAGATTAAGAAATTAATTGAGGGTTGGAAAGAGATTTAGAGAAGTTGTATTTGAGGTTCTTTTCATGGGTTTCTTAGGTTGAAGATGGGAGATGGAAGGAGATGAATGAGGGATTAGTTGTCTCCCCATTTACAGAAACCCCCTCCCATAAACATGTATTACATATATCCACAACCTCTCTCTTCCCTCATCTTACCACCTATACACACACACTTCAAGGCTAATCATAACCCTCCATCTACCTATGTCATGCACACCTACTTTCTCCACTAGCTCTAAAAATAATAAAATAATTCTCATGGTTGTATTTTATTTCTATTATATATATATATATATATATATATATATATATATATATATATATATATATATATATATATATATATATATATATATAGAGAGAGAGAGAGAGAGAGAGAGAGAAAAATGTATATCAGCCCGCGGGCTGAGAGTACTCTCTCAGCCTGCGGTGACGTGGCTCGATTTGTTACCTCACTGACTTGCGGCCCGCTTTTATGGAGAAGTTAAATTACCAAATACCCCTTATGATAACTTTTCCTTATTGTTTATTATTATTTTTCCCCCCTTTTATTTTGCCGCTCTTTATAGGATATAAATTAATTTTCGCCTTATTTTTTTACCTCTTTTTTGAAAGATGTAGTTTCTCCTTTTCAGCCTGGGATAAATTTTTTTTGAAAATATAAAATCTTTTCAGATCAATGTTTTCAGCCTGCGATAAAATTCTACTTTATAGTTTAATTTTTTTTGTATATAATGTAGTCAGAGTCTTTGGTCGCATTGTACATTTAAACTGCGACCTTAGTCAAAGTCTTTGGTCGCAGTGTACATGGTGAAATGCGACCAAGGTCGCAGTGTTGTTATTGATAAAGATAGCCAGCAACTGCAATCTAGGGTTGCATTACATGGTCTGCGACTTTGGTCGCAGTACGTTAAGTAATTATTTTTTTGAATATAATGTAGTCAGAGTCTTTGGTCGCATTGTACATTTAAACTGTGACCTTAGCCAAAGTCTTTTTGTCGCAGTGTACATGGTTAAATGCGACCAAGGTCGCAGTGTTGTTATTGATGAAGATGGCCAGCAACTGCAATCTAGGGTTGCATTACATGGACTGCGACTTAGGTCGCAATACGTTAGGTAGGTGTTTACTTTATATTAACATGCATAGCGCCCAAGGTCGCAGTGTTGTTTTATTAAGTGGTGAAATGCGACTTTGGTCGCAGTACGTTAAGTAAGTGTTGTTTTATTAAGTGTTGTTTTTTGGATTAAGTCATTTTGTGAATCTAAATGAAAAATGAAAAGTTGTCTGTTGTGTGATGCGACTTGGAGTCAGTCCGTGAGACGCGACCTGTCATAAAGATTTTATGAGATCTTTTAACGTCAAGTCTATGTTGACGAACCCCGCACCATTCGTTGTTTCCCGAAGCGCTTGTCCACCCGTCGGTTCTTCATTGGGTTTAGGCGTTAATGTCTTTTAATGCCAAACCGGCGCTGGCGGTTGGAGACCATTAATGCCGACGATTCTGATTAATGAACCATTAATTATGGTTATTATGGGCTGCCTATAAATAGGGCTCACGCTCTCCCTTTAACAGTCCATAATTAGACTGTTTTCTTTCGAGAGCAATTGCTCTGAGAATTTCCGTCTTCTTCAGAGTCTCTAACAGGGGCCTGCCTCCATGGATGAAGATGACCCTATTGACGAAATTGATCGATGTTCGTCCACAAGTGAAGAAGTCATAGACCTCATCGTCCACAAGGGAAGAAGTCATGGTCCTCGTCGTTCACAAGGGAAGAAGTCATGATCCCTGACGAGGACTTAATCCTCACCGAGATCTGCTCTGACTTGATGCACCAGTCAAGCTTGCTGGTAACGGATGGTCAGAGTGGGTATGGCGGCGGGGGATGTGGTGGGTAGCATTCCTTGTGAGGTCTCAAAACCTCCTCTCTTACCCCAGAAGTGACATCGAGGAAACTCCATGCTCACTGGATAACCTTCTGGTGAAGAGATGTTCATAAACGAAAGATTCTGCTGCCACCAGACCTCCAGGAGAAGATTGCTCTTAGTAGTCAACAAGGGCTCTTCTTGGCTCTTTTGATGTTTTGTCTTCTTGGATACTTTGATGTTTAGTCTTCTTGGATTTTTTTGATGTTTTAGTCTTCTTTTGTACTGCTGTATTTGTAACACTCAGTCTTATTGTATAAGAGATCGTTTTGTATCATTTGCACATGCCTGGAGATAAATGCCTGGACATAAATAAAAAGCATATTTGTTTTTTTTAATAAACTACGAACTTTTTCGCAGCCATGCATTGCAAACAAAACAACTATGATCATAGATGACACTGCGACCAAGGTCGCAGAAGATACATTGCAAACAGTAAGTACTGTGACCAGGGTCGACAGTGCGACCAAAGACTGCAACTAAGCAACTGTTGCGGTGACGTGTCACATCGTCGCAGTGTTGTTGTTGATTAAGACTAAAAACCAGCAATAGCGACCAAGATTGGAGATTATTTTTTAAGACTGCGGCCATCAACTGCGACCAAAGTCGCAGTGTTGTTGTTGATTATTTATAAAGAACACCAACTGCGACCAAGGTCGCAGTGATTTTGTTGATTAAGAGTAAAGAACAGCAACTGCGACCAAGGTCGCTGTGTATTTTATTAAGACTAAACAGCAACAACTGCGATCAAGGTCGCAGTTTATTTTATTAAGACTACGGTCAGAAACTGCGACCAAGGTAGCAGTGTTGTTGTTGAGTAACACTAAAGTCCAGCAACTGCTACCAAGGTCGCAGTGTATTTATTAAGTCTGCGACCAGCAACTGCAACCAATGTCGCAACCTTTCATTTTAAAAATTTTTAAGGGTGAAGTAATATAATTATTAACTGCGACCAAGGTCGCAGTGTTGTTATTGATAAAGATGATCGCAGTGTACATGGTTAAATGCGACCAAGGTCGCAGTGTTGTTGTTGATAAAGATGGCCAGCAACTGCAGTCTTAGGTTGCTTTACATGGACTGCGACCTTGGTCGCAGCACGTTAAGTGTTTTCCTTTAGATTAACATGCATAGCGACCAAGGTCGCCGTGTTCTTGTTTTATTAAGTGTTGTTTTGTATTAAGTCATTTTTTTGAATGTAAATGAAAAATGAAAAGTTGTCTGTTGTCTGATGCGACTTGGACCGACTCCGTGAGACGCGACCTGTCATAAAGATTTTATGAGATCTTTTTAACGTCAAGTCTACGTTGATGAACCCGCACTGTAATACCCCGTTCCTGGAATACGTACTTAGTTACGTATTCAGATTTTCGATCGTATTTTTTTCGATTTGTTTCCTGTATTTATTCTGTATCATGAATTCCTTACACGATTAGTTTATATTGGATTTGGATTCGTGGACTCGGATTCAGCCCTAGTCTGAGCCGAGGGCCCGATCATAGCATATTCTTCGACTTGGTATTTCTGGCGTGTAGAATTGACCGATTTCAATTTTAAATATTGTTTTTCAATATATTAGATTTTCTGTGATTTTCTGGATTTTTCTGGAATTAAATTGAATTTCTTCAAAACCGGTGTCGGCCAGTACCGCTGACCGATTCCCGAATTTTTAGTTCTCTAACAGTTTAGAATTTCATGATGGTTCTTTAGACTTTATTTCTTGGAATCATATTTTCTGTCTATATTCTTTTTCTGAGAATTTTATGATTTTATGGAAATTCTTTCGGAGTCGGTAAATCACTGATTCCGGGATTTTTAATTTTAAAACTATAAAGTATTTCTTCGAACAGATTTCACTATTGGTCTTTATATATTATTCTTGATTTTTGGTAAAATTTCCAGATCATTCCGAGATACTTGAATTTCGGGCTTTTTTCCAATTTTTGCAATTCCTATTTCCACCTAAATTGCCACCTCATTTCCCACTCACCCTTCACCTAACCCCACTCATTCTCTCTCCTTCCCATAGCCGGCCAAGTGGCCACCCTAGGGACACCTCACCCCTCCCCTTTCACACAAAGCCCCCTTGCATTTATCCTATTTCCATCTCCTTCACAAAATCCCCATCATATTTATACTTTCCTAATTGCTAATTTCTCTTTTCTTCCTCCACTTCATCAAGAGAAGAACTCTCTCACAAAATCCTCTCATCTCCTCCACCAAAACCCTAGCTTCAAGGATCCATCTCAAGACTTCAAGAACCCATCTAGGGCTTCATCACAAGGGCTTCATCTCCAACCACCAACCCCAAGGCAACACCAAGATCTACTCCTTCAACCCTAGCTTCAACAACAATTCATGGATTGAAGCCATCATCTTCTTCATCTTGGATCAAGCCCCAATCCAACCTATCCAGGTGAGTACCTTACTCACCAAGACCTAGATAGCTCTCTATTTTCTTGTGATGTGAACTCTTGAACACTTGCACCATAAAAATCCCATTTTTAGGTTATCAAACTAAAGATCCAACCTTTCCATGTAAATATCTCTACTCACCAAGGCTAGTCCATCCCTTGTGTACTTGTGTTGGTAGATCAGGCCCCCTAATATCATAAAAATCCCATCTTTAGACTATTAGAGACAACCCCATAAAAATCTGATTTTTAACTTAACAACAGCAGATTTCAGAGGATCGGTCGACCGACAGTCGGCCGATCACTCGACCGATGTGCACAGCGTGCACAGTTTTGAGCTGGCGGTCGACCGGCAGTCGACCGATGACTCGACCGACTTAGGAATTAGGTGTGGACCAGTCGACCGGCAGTCGACCGGCCAAAACCTGGAGCTCACGGCATCTGACCGGTCGACCGGCAGTCGACCGGGAGTCGACCGTTAGTTATGTCCCCAGTCGACCGGCAGTCGACCGGAGGGCGACCGACAGTCTGATTCTGGGCCAGAATTTCTGACTCTTTCCATTTCTAATTTCGATATTACCCTGGCACATGTATGGTATGTTAGTCTTGTTTATGCTTCATATTTGTACCGCTTGACATGTTACATGATGGATCTTACACTTGGTTCATGTGAATGTACCTTGTACTTAATAACCTATTACTTGTAGTACATTACCTCTAGTCACCTCATCTTGTCATGCAATTGCTTGTTCCATTCTTGTACTTGTACCTTGCCGTGTTATTATTGTTTCCTTATTCTATAGTATGCGTGGCAGACCCTCCGAGGTCGTTGAACCCTAGGATGCATCTATGTTCCACTTGTCTTACCTTATCACAGCTTTGTCAATTATCTATTTTCCTTTTAACACATGTATATCACACGACACCTAATATGTAATCACTTGACCCACTGACATGCCACCACCTTGTTAGACCCTATTGTTATGTCATGGTTGACCCGGCCATTTATATATTTATTGTTACGTTTTATTGTTTGTTATATATCACCACTTTGTCACGCTATCTCCTAAACCAAGCATGATACACCTGACTTCATGATTATCTTGTTAACGGGAACCCTGCCTTGTTTTATGGAACTAAGTGCCACACCATACTCGGTGGGGGCCACCTCTAGAATCCACTCCCTCAGAACAAAGTGCCACATGGAACAAAGTGCCACACCACACGGTGGGGGCCACCTCTTGAATCCATGGGGGCCACCTCTTGAATCTGTAGGGCTATTACTGTTATGTTCATTTTCCCGTAAACTGATAATCCTTAATAAGCTACAACTTGTATGGGGTATGGGTGGAAGTGATGGATGCCGGAATGATACCTTGCTTATAGTAGGTGGGCGGAATATGGAGATTACTGTTAATGGGACTTTGGGCCCACACTATATGACTGTTAGGGGGACTTTGGGCCTCCAAACCGGTTCCAAGTGTATGGAAACTACTATAAGAAGTGATATCAGTTCTCCATCTACTTCCGATAACGACCCTCGACTTTCTTATATATGGATGTATGTGAGTTGGGATCGATACCGAGACACATACCTAGATATACGGGTTAGACGAGTAATAATAATAATTGATGTCAGTTATGATTCCCGATATAGTTACTGTTATGTGTACCTGTTATGTTATGACTCCCGTTCTACTTGCCGTGATTCCAGTGATGATTCTGGTTATTGGCTTATGTCTTTCTCGTTATGATTATCACATGATTTGCAACTTCGATTCTATATGCTTGGATTACTGTGGCATGAGATAGAGGTATATAGATGAGGGTTTCCTTGTTTGGATTATTCCTTCGATGTACTAGTCTCATGGGACAGTGACTTAAGCGTATATAATCACTTTTACTTATAATCAGTTTTACCCGTATTTCCTGTTCTATGATTCTGTTATATCTGCTCTTATATACTATTCTTGCGTTCTGACACTATTCATGTCTCTTAGCCACTTGGCAGTAGTTCATTTATTGTTATATGTCTTGACCCCTTGGATTTGCACATTCAGATTCCGAAGCTGGATCGAAGTGGAGTTGTCCATCGTAGATCGAGCCATCCTTAGCGGGCAGGCATCCCAGCTCCAGTTCCTTGTGCCTGACCTCTTTTGACTCACGGGATCTCCATCCTACTCGTGAGCTCTTTTGTACTTTTGCTGTACATCTTACTTTTGGGACTTGGTTGTGATAACTGATACATGTAAAATGAAATGTTTATCATATACTGTGATGACTTTGTATTGTACCTTTATGTTGGCATATATGTGTGTATACCACGCTTTGTGTTGCACTCTGATCATTTCTTGTTGTACCTTTGCTTAGCGTATATGTGTGGGTGCATTTTCGGACCTACGCATATACGTCGCAGTGACGTCCCCGTATCCGTGGAATCGGGGCGTTACACGCACCATTCGCTGTTTCCCGAAGCTGTTATTATGGGCTGCCCATAAATAGGGCTCACCCTCTCCCTTTAACAGCCCATAATTAGACTGTGTTCATTTGAGAGCAATTGCTCTGAGAATTTCCGCCTTCTTCAGAGTCTCTAACAGGGGCCTGCCTCCATGGATGAAGATGACCCTGTGCACGAAGAAGACCCAGAGCTTGATTGTCCTTTTTCAGGTTCGCTGGGCCTGTGGGAGAATATTTTGGCCGGTGAACTTGATCGATATTCGTCCACAAGGGAAGAAGTCATGGTCCTCGACGTCCACAGTTTTTTAGTACACGTGGACGTCAATAACACCACTGCTCTTATTCAACAAGGGCTCTTTTGATGTTTAGTCTTCTTGGTTCTTTTGATGTTTAGTCTTCTTTGTACTGCTATATTGTAACACTCAATCTTATTGTATAAGAGATCGTTTTGTATCATTTTTACATGCTTGGAGATAAATGCCTGGACATAAATAAAAAGACCTCAATAACACTGCTCTTAGTCAACAATGGCTCTTTTTGATGTTTAGTTTTCTTTCTACTGCTATATTGTAACACTCAATCTTATTGTATAAGAGATCGTTTTTTTTTCATTTTCACATGCCTGGAGATAAATGCGTGAAAATAAATAAAAAACATATTTGTTTTTTAATAAACTACGACCTTTGGTCGCAGTCATGCATTGCAAACAAAACAACTTAGACCAGAGACCACACTGCGACCAAGGTCGCATAAGAGTACAGTGCAAACAGAAACAACTGCGACCAGGGTCGACATTGCGACCAAAAAACTGTGACCAAGGTTGCAGATTATTTTTTTTAAGAATGCGTTCATCAACTGCGACCAAAGTCGCAGTGTTGTTGATTATTTATAAATACCACCAACTGCGACCAAGGTCGACATTTCAGTGATGTTGTTGATTAAGAGTAAAGATCAGCAACTGTGACCAAGTTCGTTGTGTATTTTATTACGACTAAATACCAACAACTGCGATCAAGGTCGCAGTTTATATTATAAAGACTACGGTCAGAAACTGCGACCAAGGTAGCAGTGTTGTTGATTAAGATTAAAGACCAGCGACTGCGACCTTGGTCGCATTGTATTTATTAAGTCTGCGTCCATGGTCGCAGTATTTCAACCAAAACATAGTAGTAAAAAATGTAATTCACACAAATAACTTTAGAAAACAGATTTATATATATTTAAAAAGAAAAACAAAATACAATTTTTTAACTTCTAATCGTCGTCATCACCATAGTAATCAGATTCGTCGTCAAGAGTCATGCTTTCGTCTTCTGTATCGCTTTCGTCTTCTGTCTCTTCCTCCTCTTCAGGTACAGTCTCATCGTCGCTTTCTTCCTCTTCATGTTTGTGTTTTGGTTCATCAATGAACTCCCAGAAAGGGTCGTCTGTATCAAGCTCAGATTCTGACCCATAGCGAGACATTGTTTCAAAACTAAACATAAAATCATCATTTGATGATTGGCTTCTTTCCGGTGAAGACGGTGGTGATGGTGAAGACATTTTTTGAATGTATTTTCGGAACAGTGAGAGTAACGAGTTTGAGCAAAAAATAACTTAGTATGTTTTTAATCCTTTGCTCATGACCCTTTATATGTATTTAATCCCGGAATTCCAAAAGGTTTAAGCTCTCGGACCACGTGAATATCTCTCAAATATATTTTCTATCTTTTCCCAAAAATTGTATACTTCCTAGGTGACTGTTCAGTTATCCAAAACAGTTTAAAAGTTAATACACTATAACTTTAAATTACTTTGAACTCCAAAACAGTACATTATTGCGACCAAAGTCGCATTGGGAACTGATAAATGATTAACTGCGACCATAAATTGCATCCGTAGCAGGGTTGCGACTATGGTCGCAGTGTTTAAGAGCAGCAGTCGCAGTTTGGATATTTAATTAAAAGAGCTTATAAGTTAATATAGTGAGAAAGAGACCTTACAAAAAAAATAGAATTAAAAGCTTTTAAAAGAAGACAAAATATAATTGAATATCAGAAGATCAGGAAATCCTAATCCTCGTCATTATCACCATCATAAGCAGATTCATCGTCTTCATTCTTCTGCTCTTCCTCTTCATCACTTATTTCCTCATCATCTTGAGGTTTTTTTGTTTCACCGATGAACTCCCAGAATGGATCGTCTCTATCAAGCTCTTCGTCTGACCCGTTGCTAGGAAGCGAGCCTACAGCATCAGAGGACATGCTTTCATCAAGCATGTCTCCGTCAAGTGGCAGAGGAATAATGTCTTCTTCACTAACGCACATGAAAAATTCATTATCATCATGAATAGGAGGATCAGTTAATACATTATTTGATGTAGTGAGATAGTCAAAAGGAGTGAAGTCCAGACTGGTATCAGATTCACTAGAATATCCTAAAGACAAAGGACCGGTGGGGGATTGATTGAAGTTGAATTCTGAGTGTTCAGAGGAAGAAGATGGGGAAGACATGATTCAAGAATGAATTTTTTTTTGAAAGTTTTTGAAATCAAATTGAAAAGGAAGAGCAAAATTATAGTTTTTTAGGTATGAGGTAATATATTAGTTACAAGCATTATATAAAGGTCAATATTATGGAAGAACATGAATAGTAATAATAATTGTTACAGGTGAGGGTTGAGTATGGTAGGAAGTGGTAAAAAAAACTAAATATTTAATTGAAGATTTATTGCTGGAGAATCCGAAGTACAAATTAACTTTTTATAGAATTGTTTGGCTATATCTTTAGATTACGTATGGTGCACATCTTTCCTTTCTCGAGATTAACATTAGTGCATCTCTTTTTTTCTAGACTGGTGTTGTATCACGGTAGATATAATATTAATTACTTCTTTTACATAAGGAATGAGAAAGAAGATTGCGAATTTGGTCGCAGTACCGAAGGAGGTCGCATTGCTATGCGATAGCATTTTTTGTCTTGTATTCTTTATTCTGTATTAAGTCTGCGACCATGGAATGTTTTTTTACTTGTGAATGCTAGAAGTCGCAGTCGTCATTTAAAAGGGGTATTTTTGTCATTTTGATTCACGATTGTTTAGGCGGGATTTTTTGATTTTTTGTGGCGCCACACTCTGCGACCGATGTGTGGCCTATATTCAGCCACGTCCCGCAGGCTGAGAAACTCTCTCAGCCCGCAGGCTGAGGTACAGTAAGCCCATATATATATATATATTTGTATTTGCTTTATTTTCTTGTATTTACACAATATATTCATATGCCACTTTATTACACATATATGTATAAACAATATATTGAAAAGCACAAAATATATATGTACATGTATTCATACAAGAATGATCATGTTCACAAAGTTTTACATATACATAACATACATAGACATGTTATATGTATATATATCGAATACCCATATTTCTCACTTTCAGAATTTTCTTTTACAGGATTTCTAAGCATCCCTTGTTACACCAGCTTAATTTGGTCCTAATCTGAGAAAATCAGTTTATCCTCTTTAACAAGTATTAAATTAAGATTTAGAATTTCAGGGTGTTACAATAAAATTGACACCCAATTGACGGGTGAGTCTCATCGTGATGATTCCTGGCAAGTTCATTATTCAAGGGAGAATAGTAATAATAAAAGTTCCACGGGTAACTCAAAACATAAGAACTTGATGTGCAACTATTACTACAAGAAAGGCCATATTAGATGTGAGCGTTGGCTTCAAAAGAAAAAACAACCTGATGTTAATACACTGGACTGGTTGAAGAAGATGAAGAACAGTATGACGTTCTATCTGCTACAGACAGATCAGTTGGTAACAAAGATAGATAGGTCATAGATTCTGAATGTTCACAACATATCAGTTCAAATAGGAAGATGTTCTCTTCATACACTTCGATTCAAGGGGAGAAACCTTCATGGGGAATTCTGCTACAAACAAGGTGATTGGCGAAGGAACAATGCAGTTTCAGTTTCATGATGGATGCATCACTATAAGCATTCGTCATGTTCTCGAATCAAGGTACAATTTTATCTCTCATGGAATCCTAAAAGGGGAAGGGCTCTGTTTCAGTTCGAAAGGTGATTTTATGGAAGTTTCAAAGAGGCCCATGTGATGTTTCAACCGAATGTGTTGGCAACGTACATATGTTGCAGAATTTGGAATTACAGTTGGTAGGTTGCAGTTATCCTCGGCTTTAAAAGTGGTGGTTGTGGAACAATCAGAGACTACGATGGATTTGAGTTTAGATGTTCAATTGTACCCCGAAGAGAGATTGGGACTAGGCGCGAACAATCAGAGACTACGATGGATTTAAGTTTAGATGTTCAATTGTATCCCGAAGAGAGATTGGGACTAGGCGTGCAAAAAGGTAGTCAATATCGTTACTCCTTTGGTGGAGCAAATTCTCATAGATCTTGTGTTGATCAAGATTATTGGGTAATAAAGTTCAAGTTGAGTCCGAACCTATTCGACCTAATTAAAATGTGAACCTCATAAGGGGGTTATGGAGAAGAGGGAGTGAGATGGAGATGAAGTCAAGTTTGTTCAATTGTGCGTATATACGAGCACATAGAGCATGGTGGCTATCCTCGGACTTGGACATATTCAAGTCAAGGAAAAAATTGTGAGGATTATAACGTGAATACGTCGTGAAGGTTGATTAATGTCAGATTTAGCAGTTTCTTTTTTTGGATCTGTTTTGAGTTCAAGTTAGATTTAAGTTTCGTTTATTCTGATTAAACGAGTTTGTTTAAGACTAGGAGAGTTTTATGATTTATAAATAACCCCTGAGGGGGTGGCCTTCGATGTATTCCAAGAGAATCCCATGAATTTGTAATTTCTAAGGTATAATTCATCTAGGTGAGAAATTCATGGGAGAAGCTTAGCCACAAGGGTTCGCTATTCTTGGCGGCCATCAAGAGCTTGTTATTTCTCAGCGTGAGGTGTAAGTAATTCTTATTGTACTTTCTCAAAGTTTTAATAAAGTTTCTCCCCTTCTCCCGTGGACGTACACACAATCTGTTTGATCGGTAGAACCACATTATATTATGTGTTGGTTTTCTATCTACTTTAGACTATCTTCTTCTTCTCTTCTTCAAGTTGGCTTAGTAGATACTGTAGTTCGCTTTTGTTGCGCCGCCCCCAATCGATCCGATCGTAGAGGCATCCTCCTCTGAAATTACAACAATTGGTATCAGAGCATACAGATTGTTTCACAACAATGGTGAATCTATATTTAGGCAACAAAGATTAATATCGGTGATGTTGATCATCCTGCCAGGGTGGATAATCGGCTATTTGATCACCATGGAATCAAAGAAATTAACCTCTTTTCTTCACAACTTCTCTTTACTTGATGATAAAATGATCTGAAAGGAGGTAAAACCACAATGATGATCTGGCCAATGGGCGTTGGACCGCGTCGGCAGTAGTGGGAATTTGGGTCGCCGATCCGGCTAAAAGAGGGTTGGATCGCATCTGCGGTGATGAGAAAATGCCACGTTTGATGGTGGGTGAATACAATGACAGGACATATCAAATCGGAGAAACAGTTGCCGCGATGAGTGTGGAGCACCGATGACATTCTAGTGGCCGTTTTTTTCTTTTGAAGAATCAAATTGTATATGTATTGCATCTTTGGGCCCTTCTTACTTGAGAATTAATGAAACCCCACAAAGCTTTTGGCTCACAGTTTTTTCTCCAGAAAAAAAAAATGATCTGAATGGTCTCTCAAACCCTAAATGAGACAAATGTCCCTCAACCATCAGATATTAAATCCTAGACCGGCAGGACTATCATCAAATAAAACTCAATGGCGATGCGAGGATGAACAGCTGGCCAGCTAGCCCAATCCATAAGACCAAATGAGCGATTAACAACAATTAATTGTCCGTCAGTCTACAAGAGCAAGCTGCGCATGTTAAATAACAAGTTAATCAGTACCAGTTTCTTAATACTGTTCATCTAAAATTTGAAGAAGCCTATAATTTCTCTATTGAAGTTTAAATTTTGAATATTTTACATAATATGAATTATAATGTTAATAACCCATTTATTTAATATAAATGTTTAAGTTGTTTACGTATGATTGATGTACGTAAGCCCTCCAAAGAATTAGTCCTGTGTCCAATCCTGAGATTCTGGACCCTTCAAACTCTACCTGGAATTGTGTCTCCAATCAACTTAGAAAATATCCAGCTCATTTCATGACAATCTTTATATGCCAACTAACTTTCACAAGTCACAGCTCCACCTTGAACTGCAATTCTATGAGCATACTGTTGGGTATTCATGTACAAATATAGCCTCTAGAGTATTCACCTGCAAATAAGATCCATCATGTTCTCCCGTGAAGACTCGAAAACTCTCCAACACAAACTTGTCTAGCTGACTTCTGTAAAAGCACATGCATCATGGCAATCGTCGGCCGGCGGGCGATGTTATCATGGGTGGCAAAATAGCTGGAGTAGCATTGGGTGTTTCCTACACGAAAAGTGCTTCCGGCTCTTAATTTGTGCCCCTCCGTTCTCGCTCGAAAAATGTTCTAATTTCTTTAAGAGATGTTGACAGCAAATGACACACTCGATCTATTATTTTGTACTCCCCTGGTCCGCCAGTGGCCACAAATGCCTACACCCCGGACTGATTCCTGACTCGGAACCCATCTTGTTGCACTTCAATACTAGGACGACATGTCCCCTTCTTCTCTCCAGGGTAAGGGCAACCCCACCCTTATTTTGCTTGCATGGTCCCCTCCATGATCTCACCCATGGCCATGGGCTCACCCAATTGTTACATTACATAACCCACCCACTTTTGGAAAGTGGCTCAGCCATGGTCCCTTTGTTTGGTCCGCAGGGCCCTTTTCCCTCTTTGGCATTGGCCCGTGTCTCATCTCATGTGCGCGCCTCTCTCTCAAAACCTTTTAATTCCACTTTAATCAAATCCTAATATATTCTCTCTCCCTAAATCAAGCCACGATACCCCACAAAACAAGGGATGGCCCTCAACAAATTATGATGTTGTCCTAATCCTCATTGTTTAATTGGCTAACTCTAGCCCATTGGAAAAAAACATCAAGCCTAGAAAGTTAGATGATGAAGGGACATGAGAGAGTGGGGACATAAGCAATGGAACAACATCCAAACACAAGAAGGTGCGTCAATCAAGAAGAAGACCCCAATGAGAGTCCAAGATCCAACCTACGTGGCTCTTTGGGAGCTTTGCCCTTGGACTCACTCACTCACTCACAAGGGAGAGGGACCCTCTCTCATTGTGTGTTGAAGAAGTAGCTAGATCTAAAAAGCTTGCACATTTACAAAGAGGGAGATTGGAGGAGAAGCAAGCAAAGCTAGGGTCCAAACGAGAGAGAGAGAGAGAGAGAGAGAGAGAGAGAGAGAGATTCATTGCATCTGGCCTTGCTTCATTATGAGCACTGCATGAACGTGAGAGAGAGAGAGAGAGAGAGAGAGAGAGGAAAGAGAGACAGAGAGAGAGAGAGAGATTCATTGCATCTGGCCTTGCTTCATTGTAAGCACTGCATGCACACATACGTTCGAGAGAGTGAGTTTTGGCACGGAGAGAGAGGAGGATGAGATGAGAGTGCTGCATGCTTGGATAATATGTAGAGTTTTTAAGGAATTAAAAAAGGTTGGATACTTTTAATTATGTGCATCAGCATGCATGCATTCATGCACCTATTGTAGCATATGCATCTTTTATTTCCCTTTTCTTCTTTTTCTTTTATTTTTTTTTAAAAAAAAATCAACTTGATTTCAATAATGCATTGCAACATATGCTGCAGCTAAATTTCCTGCAACCTTTAAGAAACAAAAAGAATCTTCTTGTTAAGCTGCCCCGATCACATATTTCCAATTTCCTGCAAAAAAAAAAAAAAAAAAGAAATGTAATTTTGCATCTCTCTTTCTCCAAAAAAAAAAAAAAAAAAAAAAAAAACATTTCGCTCATAATGTTGTAGTCACATTAAAAACATGATATTTTGAACATTGCCAATTTCCATATAGATGTTTATTATTTTCGTAAATACATTTATTTAAGTTGCCTAATGTTTTAGGTTTCTTAACAATACCATCAAGGCTTAAAGATCATGTGTAACAGTCTGAATTATTCAATGTTCTAAACCATGAGACTTCTATTTCTATTTCAATAGCTTAGATTCCTTGTGGATCTCTTGTGAAAAAGAAAAGAAAAGAAAAGAAAAACAAATCCATCAACTAGTCCAATCCACTGGTCCAAGATTCTTACAATTCTTTTTCTCAAAACCAAATTAGAAATATAATTCCTTATTAGAGATCAATCAGAGGGATACCAAATTTCTATCAAAAATATATCGTGACTTTGGATTTAATTCATGTGTGTGAGCCATACACACATATTATACGAAAACTGATCTCGCGTTAACACATGAATAAAATGTCGAGTTTTAGGGGCGCAAAACTTTAAAGTCTTTGGATCTCTTATAATATTATAAGAGGAGAAATCTCACATGTTAACGCGGGATTGACCTGCTTATAATATGTGTGTATGGGTCACACACACGAACCGAACCTGATTTCGGTTAGGTTCAAACATAGGATTCGATTTTGATAGCGCAATGGTAGGAAAGAGCATTCATTGGATGGAATATTTTGTTTAACTAACTTGTGCTAAGTATAATATATATAGTATGGGGATTAATTAATTAATATAATAGAAAATGAGATTGAATTAGCTGACAACATGTGCATATCACAATATTATAAAGTTCAATGTTGCCTCTAATTATGGAGAGTATCCCAACTGCAACCTTAATTAGCTAATTAATTAGCTTAAGGTCCTATAGAAAAGTGACGGACTCCAATCTCGGACTTTGCCTAAAATCAAGATTCATAGATTCAGCCAAGTTTCTGGACTTTGAATGGGCTGTGATGAGAGGCTGGATTTAAAATCCAAGACCTCAGCCCATGGATCTGATTCTACCAATGGGTCTGGCCCAAATTTATTGCATCTGCTAGATCCAGGCCCGTTTCCAAAGCATTGTTAGCAAAACGGTAAACGACAAAAAAAAAAAAAAGGAGAAATAGCAGTGTTTATTATGGGTATATGTGAAAAAAATATATCTAAAAAAGCAGTCAAAATAATTCAAATGTATAGAAAAGGATAGTTAGTAATTGGTATTGAATTCTGAAAAAAGGAATGTAAAAAAACGTCATACATATTACATATGTTCAATTTATATGTTGCTCTGTTAATTTATACATACACAATAGAGATATTTTCTAGTAGTAAGAAATACTGAACATTTCTATTTTTAATTTTTTGCTAATTTAGAGATATATTGATAGATAAATAGGTGTTTACTATAATAGCCTGAGTATATATATTTCTAATATAGAAAATGACATTAATAAATATCTAAAATAAAATGTAAAATTATTCCTTTTTAAAAAAAACGTAAAAACTTGTTTAAAACAAGTTTTAAAATATTTTATGAAAAACACGTGTTTTTTTTCCTTGTCTCCCTTTTTAAGCAGAGTTACAATAGAGAGGCGTCAAAACTTGTTTCCTTTCCCTGCTGTCTCTCCCACTCTCCCTCTCTTCTTCCTTGGACATGATCGGCAGCAACCCCACACAAAAAAAAGTCTGCTTTTCTCAATCTTCCATCTCTCTCCCTCTCTCTTTCTGTCCCTCTCTTTTTCGCAAATCTGGGACGTCAGAAGTGGCGGCCGGCCGGCGGAGCAAAATGAGGTGAGGGAGTCTCCTTGATCTTGTTCTCTTTGATACTCCTGAAAGAAAACACAATTGATGTTATCTTTGCACTATCAGTTCACAACTAGTTTAAATTACAATAAAAGTGAGATTAACCTACCTTTCCTTTATCCAAATAAATCACGACAATTTACATCACGACAAAATAGGTGAGACTACTCATTTCCATCCAAATGAATCTCAACAGTTTGGATCATAACAAACTAAGTAAACCATCATTTCTTTAAGAAAAAAATAATAATAGATAAGGAGTTTTTTTAAAACTCTACAAATCATAAGAAATAATTGATTTAATAGAATTTTATTTATGCATGTTTCACAATAACCAATCAAAGCCCACTCTGACAACTATTATCAGTGCTTCTGACCTATAATGCCAAAGGACAAATATTATTTAACTATAATATATCTTTTACATCAATTAGTATGTATATATATTCTCACTTTTAATTCATCAATTTTAAAATAATATTTTCATCTTATACATCTTTGAAATAAACTACGCAATACACAATTTACATAAAATATTCTTAATATTATTATTCTCTTATAAGTAAGTAATATTACTTTAAAAAAAAGATCAAATTGATTTTTATACATAATTATTCTTTTACAAAAGTGTTGGTTTAGCTAGAGGCTATTGCCTCTGGATGCTCATATAAAAATAAATAAATTTGTTTGTGAGGCCTCGTTTACGGATAAATAGGTGAGAGTGGCTTATGAGGAGTCAAGGTTCAAGTTCGGCTATGGTCAAATATTAAAAAATAATAATAATAAATAAGTAAAATTTAAGCGAAGTTGCCAGAAAAGGGTAAATTTTATTTCACAAAAGCGAAACAAAAAGAATCCTAAAACCCTAAGCCTTCTCCTTTAAGGAGCAGCTCACCGAATCAAGCAGCTATGGCGCCAAAGATAAAGAAGAAAGAGAAGAACACTTATTTGTGTAATGACAAGATACCACTAGTTATGGTTCTTAGTTGTATATATATACACATATTGAGAAATTTGTAATAGTTCTCTTTTGAACTTGAGAATTAGTAAGTTTTTGAGTGTTTGGATGTTATTAGGAAGTGTGGCTTAAAAAATGTATGTCGTTTCCGGTGTTTGAATGGTAATGTGGAAGGGAAAATGAAATTGACCACAAAATAGTATTAAAATAAAATTAATTAAGAAAAATACAAATTAGACTGTAATTAGAATGCAAGTGAGATTTACATGATCACAAAAGTAACTGTTTTGTGCTACAACTTATTACAAATAAGATTTTCATGATCATAAAATTAATAACTGTAGCACCTTGAAAGTGAGAAAATAGTTGTGTAAAAGAGAGAAGGAAAATGAGTTTTCTCATTTTCTTTTTCTGGTGTTTGGATAGATAGGGAGGTGAGAATGACACTTTCCAATTTTCTTACTTCCGCATACTTCCTTGAATCCAAACAGCCCCTTAGGAGAAATAATAGGAAACATTGATTGAGAGAGAATAAGAAACACATGGTGCATGAGCCCCACGAGTACCATGTGTTCCTATAATCATGGAGAGCTTTTAAGATCTGGTTGGTTTCATGAGGGGTTTCTTTTACATGAGTCACGTGTTGTCATTCATATCTCTAACACCCCCTCCCCCTGCGAGCGAAGAGGGTTCGAAAGAATCGAGAGCTTGTTCTTCAGCTTAGAAAATCTTAATGAGCTCAAAGGCTTAGTAAGAATGTTTGCTAGTTGGTCTTTAGTGCTCACAAACCAAACATTCAGGACTCCATTGACGACATAGTCCCGCACAAAATGAATGTCAAACTCAACATGTTTGGAGCAAGAGTGACGAATAGGATTGATCAATAGATATGCTGCACCGAGGTTGTCACAGAGAACTATTGGGGGAGATTGCGGAAGTCCAAGCTCACAAAGTAATGACTGCAACTAAACCATCTCTGCTGGATCATTGGCCATGTCTCTATACTTTGCCTCAGTGCTAGATCGTGCCACAGTGCACTGCTTCTTCGAGCTCCAAGAAATGAGATTTGTACCAAGAAAAACACAATAGCCACTGGTGGATCTTCGATCATCGATTGATCCTACCCAATCTGCATTGGTGTAAGTAGTAAACTGTATAGAAGAATTACAAGAGAGAGAAATCACGATGAATGGTAGATTTGAGGTAACGGAGGATCTGTTTTACAACGCTCCAATGCTCATCGGTTGGAGCTTGCATGAACAGAGCAACCTTGTCACTGAGAAGGCAATATCAGGTTTAGTAAAACTTAGGTATTGTAAAGCCCCAAATGTACTTCGATAGACAAAGGCATCAGAAAGAGGTCTGCCAATAGCTTTGGAGAGCTTACAGGAAGTAGCCATAGGCGAGCTGATAGGCTTGACACCATCCATCTTGAGTTGGAGAAGCAAGTCACTGATGTACTTCTGTTGAGAGAGAAAAAGACCTGAGCATGTACGGTGACACTCTACGCCGAAGAAATAGTGTAATGGGCCGAGGTCTTTTAATGAGAACTCCTGGCCTAGTTCATGAATAAGATGAGTGACAGCCCGTGAGTCATTGCTTCTGATGACGATATCATCCACATAGATAAGAACCAGAAGAATATATGTCCCGACTCGTCGGAGGAAGAGAGACGTGTCAGATTTGGAGCCCGCAAAGCCCATTGTGATTAGATCACAGCTGAGGTGAGAAAACCAGGCCCGTGGAGCCTGTTTGAGGCCATAGATACTGCGATGAAGCTTGCATATATGATTAAGCGGCGGGATCGATGAACCCCGAAGGTTGTTCCATGTAGACCATCTCAGTAAGAGAATCCTGCAAAAATATATTATTCACATCCAACTGTTGAATAGACAGCCCTTGGTGACGGCCAGACTGCAGAAGGTACGGACAGTGGTTTGTTTGATGACCGGGCTGAATGTCTCACCATAGTCTAATCCTGGTTGTTGATGAAAACCCTTGGCCACCAGACGGGCCTCATACCTGTCAACAGAACCATCAGATTTATGTTTTAACTTGAATTACACCCAACCAGATTCATAGTAGGGTGGTATGGCACAAGAGACCAGATTTTGTTCTTAAACAAGGCATTTATTTCAGTGTCCATTGCCTGGCGCCACTTGGGATCTTTAGAAACTTGCATGAAACATGTGGGTTTGACAGGTGCGGTGGTCAAGTTGGCCATGAGACAGATAGGCATAGGATATCGGGTGGCTAGCCAGACTTTTGGTGTTCTGGTATTATTCTGTGTTCTGCTGACCATATGGCGGGTCCTGGTAGGAGGGGATTGGGAAAGTTCGAGGATGAGGATGATGAAAATGACTTATCGGCGGGCGCTGGCAGAAGTGGTAGAGGAGTATGTGAGGGAAGTGGTGGTAGAGGAGGAGAAAAGTCAATGGTGGGGCCCGCAGGAGAAGAGGGGACTGGAATAATGGAAGGTAACAGAGACGTGAAGATAGGGATTCGTGGTGAGGGCGTGTGAGTAGGTGGGCAGAGAGAGGACAGAGGAGATTGGAAAGAAAAGGAGGATTCGTCGAACACAACATGCCGGGAGATGTAATACGACTAGATGAGACATGTAAATATTGATAACTTTTATGCGAAGCCGAGTAACCTAAGAAGACACATTGACAGGACCAAAAATCAAACTTATGAGTTTGATATGAATAAAGATGAGGATAACAAGCACAACCAAAAATACGTAAGATAGTCAGGTGCTTTATGAAATAATTTCTGATAGGAAGAAAACTATAGAGGATGGCGGTGCGCATTCTATTGATGAGAAGTGAGGTGGTTTGGAATGTATAAGGCCAGTAATGAAATAGAATATTTGACCTTGAAAGAAGAGTGAGGCCGGTGTCGAGAAGGAGGTGGTGCTTTCTCTCTGCTGTGCCATTTTGAGTACTAATGTGTGGACATGATAAGCGATGAGTAATACTCTGAGAGGACAAATAAGATTTAAATTTGATGAACTCGCCACCGCCATCAGTTTGAAGTGCTTTAATAGAACGCTTAAGAAATTTTTCATATGAATTTTAAACTCAAAAAGAATAGAGAAAGCATCACTTTTATTAATTAAAGGATAAAATCAAACATACTTATTGTAATGATCTATAAAGCTAATATAATAGTAAAGACCATTTACAGCAGACATAGGAGACGAACCCCATAGATAGGAATGAATAAGCTCTAAAGGAGCAATAGCAATTGTGGTAGATGGCGAAAAAAAGAGACAGTGATTTTTTTTTGCTGACAGGGCAGGCATAGAGGGGTACCAACACGATCAGTAAAGAAAGGAAGCTGATGCTGAGATAAAATACTGGAGATAACTCTGATAGAGGGATAACCTAGGCGCTCATGCCAGACGAAGGAAGATGCACGCTCACCTAGAAGAGCTTGGGGAAAGGCGGTGAAGTTATGGTTCCCCAGGGAGAAGACATACAGGTCATTCATAAGTTATCCCCGCAGTAGTTTTTCGGGTAGAGAGATCCTTGACAAAATAAGAGTCAGGATGGAATTCAAGAAGAATTTTATTATCAGCAGTAAATTGACTAATAGACAGAAATTTTTTTGTGATATCAGAAATATGTACAAGATAAAAGAAGAAATAAGAGAATACAATAAAAAAGCATAAGTAGAACAGATAGGCAAACTTGACCCGTTACCCATGCGAACTTTGTCGGGTCCTTGATATTCTGAGTACACCGCCAGATTCGCCATGTCAGCCGTTAGGTGATGAGTGGATCCGGAGTCAACATACCAGTTGGGATCGACTGGATTATTCCCATAAGAGTGGAGAAAAGCATTTGGGCTAGCCGAAGGAGAAAGATCGTCATAACGATTGTAGCACTGGTTAGCATAATCGCCAAAACGATTGCAGATCTGGCATTGAGGTCGGCTACCGGCGGACTGATGTGGTGGTGGGAAGGAACCTACACGACCGCGACTGCGCTCCCTGCCTCGGCCATGTCTACGACCATGGAAAGAAGATGACACCGAATGGTAGTTTGAAGTGCGGAAGGCAGTATGAACTGTAGGAGACGGAGAGATGAGAGTTGTGGAGTCTAATTAAGTGCTAGTACGCCCACGATAATTCTCCTGAATAAGCATGAGGTCAATGAGTTCTTCTGACAGTATAGGTCGAACGTGTGTTGACGGAGGTGACGAACGAGTCATACTCGGGAGACAGACTACTGAGCAAGGTAGAGACAAGGTCAAAGTCGGCAACTGGATTAGCCACTGCGCCAAGTTGTCCACGATGGATTTGACAGATTGGATGTGCTCTGACATAGAAGTGGTGCCCATCTTGACGGTGTACAATTGGTATTTTAGTTGCTGCACTCTAGTTCTAGAGGGTGACATAAAGATTCACTCAAGTTAGCACTACACATCACGAGATGTGGTGAGGCCGATGACATAAGAAAGAACAGCCTCAGTGAGCGAGGAGATAAGCCAGCATAAGAGCATTTAGTCAAGTTTGATCCAGCGAGTATATTCCGCGTTGATAGTGGGCTAAGCATCCTTCTCAGTAGAAAGAAGAAATCGAACCGGACACGGAGAGGTTCCATCGACGAGTCCTTTGAGATCATGGAGTTTGAGAAGAAGAAGGAACTGGGAAAGCCACAATAGGTAGTTTCCCTTGTCGAGTTTGACATTTAAAAAGTGGGTGATATTGGGATTAGGAGTAACCATGAATGCAGGTGTTCGGATGGAGGTGAGGGATGATGAAGAGGAAATACTCGACATGGTACAATAGTTGCTCTGGTACCAAGATAAAGAAGGAGAAGAATACTTATTTGTGTAATGGCAAGATACCACTAGTTATGATTATTGGTTGTGTGTGTACACACATACATACATATATTGATCACATGTTTACACTGATTTAGGAGAAACAATAAGAAACATTAATTGAGAGAGAATGAGAAACACATGGTGCATGAGTACCTATGTTCCTACAATCATAAAGAGATTTTAGGATCTGGCTGATTTCATGAGGGATTTCTTTCACATGAATCACATGTTTCATATGAGTCACGTGTTGTCATTGATATCTCTAACAGTTTCACATGAGTTACATGTTGTCATTGATATCTCTAACATGCAGCATCTCGCTCTCTGATCTCCGCCACACGTGGCCTTTGGAATTCTCATCAATTTCTCTTATCATTTTCATAGATTATTTTAGAATCGAGGTAAGTTATTGCTTTTTTCTTTTAATTTTCTCTGTCTGTCTTTTTCTTTGCGAGAATCCAAGGTTTCTACTTTTCTCCTTGTGATATGCATCATAAATGCCTCTAAATACTTGAATTTAACTCCCAATGTTTTTTTTTTGGCAAAGTAATTGGAAAACAAATTCATGCCAACATGTTATTTGTCACGATCGAACATGTATTATTGAGAACATTCATTTCAGCTTAATTTGAGTTGTGCTACACGACTTAATGTTAATTGTTAAGATCAAACATGTATTCTTGAGAACATTCATTTCAGCTTAAATTTTGGTTTTGATATGCAACAATTTAATGTTGTGTTCGGTGTGCGGGAATCTTCTTGAGAATCCAAGATTCTCATGTTTAGCATATCCTCAATTCACTCAATTCATCATTCTCAGAAATGTTAGGTTTCCATCGGCATTACATTCCCTCATATGGAAATGGGATTCCCTTCTATGAGATGTGGTATCCTACGTCCTATCTAGTAATAGCCCTTAAAAAAAATAATTTCCTTGATGTCCTTATTCTTTCTTATCATCTTTTCTTTTCTTTCTTGGCACTGACATCAGCACCAACACCCCTAACCTCCCAGCTCCCCACTCCACTCCACTTCTCGGCCACCGCCACCACTGTTGTTGCCGCTATCATTAACCCCCAACTGTCATTGACACCATTATAGCCATCAACCTCATCATCGGGGATGCTACTGATAGCCGCTATTATTACCACTGTCACTATGGACCACTGACATCATTGCCGCTCGTTGCCACGATCACTGCACCACTAACCGCCACCTGAACTCCCATCACTACCACTGCCTCCATCACCACCCACACCAACCACCGTCACACTTTGGCATTGACTGTTACCGTCATTGCCATCCCTGCATCACAACAAGTGCTATTGTTACCATCTGCGATTGCCATTGTTACTGCTACCACCATTGGCCCGTCACTGTCACCCGCCATCACTAAATCGTTGTTGCTACTACTGCTGTTGATGCGACCATCTCCATTGTTATGCATCTACCGTTGCCGCCACCAGCACCTCCAGCCCGACGTTGTCGTTACCACCACCACTAACACCAGCCATATGCCATTATTGCTACTATTACCTCCACCAATGCGACCAACGTCATTCTCTCACTGTTGTTGTTACAAAAGGTAGCATTGGTGCATCTGTGATGGGACTAGAGAGACGCCTTAAGTGTGAGGGGCAACATCATGACTTTTGGATGTTAGGGCAAGATATAGAGATCAAGAGAGAGAGACCATGGGAGAAGACTGAAGGCGAAGGGGGTTAAATTAAGGCTTGATTTTAGTGGGGATATTGATTGAGGATTTCTATATTTGCTCTTATTTTAAATTGATAATTATATTGTGGTCAGTTTGGGTCAATTTTGACGCCAAAACTGAATTGAACCGAATATGTACAAAAATTCAATCCGAACAACACCACAAAGCTTTGCAAACTGATCCAAACTGATTGAAAATTTCGGTTCAGTCGGTTATTTGATTTTAACTGAATTGTGCTCACCTCTATGTGAGAGTTTTTAAATGTTTAGATCATGATCAAATGGTCAAATCAAGAAATTGTATGTCCAATGTAATAGATCTAAGAAATATGCTACTTTCGGCCATCCATTTGTACTTGATGCATAGAAAGAAAAACTACAAAACACTTAAATTTTGATTTTTGTTTAGTTTAAAGAATGTATATGATGTAAAACAGAATCGCAATTACCTTCGAATACAAATAAAAAAGAAAAAGTAGAGTTTTACAAGAAATAAAATGAAAAGAGAGATTAGGGTTGGAGAAATAACCAGATAACTTTGGGCTTCGCACCCCTTACGCAGGCTTCGCACCCCTTGCACCGCGGGCTTCACACCCAATCTCAAGAGCTCAAGAGCTCTGAAATTTTAACTAAAAAAGTTTTTATTTAATCATTGTCTACTTATTCATTGAGTTGAGCTTTTTTATATAGGCTCTTACAAAGTGAACTTCTCGGATATAACTGATGCGGTATTAAAAGTAAGATAAACAAAACACATCTCTAAAAAAACTAAGGCATGAAAAGATAACTGAGAACTGGCGTAATGTCCTCATCAATTCCCTCGGAGTGGGAGAAACTCGACTCGGTCGAGTGAGGACTCTTCTAACGAAGCATCTCAATCGGGCCAAGGTGGTAGTCGTAGCAGCATCACTAGTATGCCATGTTGATACCATGGTGGTGGAGATGGAGCTGGTCTCCGTGACGGGTCGGCTGTGAAAGATGGCAGCTCGATCAAGACATATAGAGTAGACCAATGCGCATCATCTCTACTGAAGACAGAGTTAATACCAGGATCCTATGGGTTATCCAACTCTCAAGCAATGAAAGCAATCCTCTTCAGAGCCCTATTGAAGTTTTTATGCCAAGCGTGCAACTTCCTCACAGCCTCACAGCGACTTGTAACCATCACCTTATTTATTAACTGTAAATTCCTACAAAGTACTATGGGGTATGCAACAAATTTGTGAGTATCATTGCAAATTGCTATCGGCCTAGTGATATCATCAATATATGCAACATGCAAATGCAATATAATATGCTCAACTATCTCATTCACGTCATCACTGACGCTATCAGACATGTGAATTTCATCAATAACCAGTGTGTCGGCATTAACTGTTGTGTCTTCAATTATACTAACAATATTGGAAGGAATGTGGATTTCATCAATAACCTTCGAAACATCAACTTCATAACTAGATATAATTCTAACATGTTGACTCTCCAAAGGAGACTGATAATCATAATGTCCATATCCCTCACATTTAGAACACCTGGCCTTAGCATTGGCTAGGGTTTTGAAAGCCAAGTCCAACCTTAATGCAACATCAAAGGCCTATTCAACAGTGTCTAAATCATAGGGGCCATTAATCATAGCACGTTTTATTTTAAGTTGTAAACCCCAAACAAACTTAGTTAGAGTCTCAGAAGGGTGCTCTCTCACTTCACTACGATGGGTTAAGTTCTTAAATATGGTAATGTAATCATGAACGGACATATGACCCTGATGGAGATTGTGTAGCTGGTCTAAGTGGGAGTCCCTATAATGCTGACTAGTCATGATGGCTCAAGCAAACAAGCAGATGCAGTGGAGAATCCTAGAGTCAAGTAAACTAAATGTATGCACTAAACAAAAAATACCCTAAAGTTTAAGTTCTAAAAGAAAAATGCATTCCTAAAATGATGAAAAGCGATAAATGCTGATGCAACCACTAAATCGAAGCAAATAGCATTTCAACCAATAAATTATAGCAATCCATATAGTAGTTGCAAGTAATCTAACAGTTAACGATTCAGGTCAAGTTATGATATCACCTGAGGGGTGAGTCGTTCACGCCCAAACGCAAAAAGTCTCTAAGATTTCTTGGATAAATATTTACACTGAAGAGCTGAAATCGCCCACAAGACTCCTGGACAGCAGTGATAAGAAGTGGAAGATGGTTACCTCGAGAATGGCGCAAATCGGGCGCTAATCGGGACAGAAACAAAACAAGTTCTGCACTGTGGTGCGCTGATCTGCTGAGTTGAATCGGGCAGACGATCGAAACTTGAATCAGGATATAAAGGCTGTAGATGTGTAGTGTTGCTCTCTACGAATCCGCTGCTTCGAAAATGGCTCGAATCGGGCTTAAAACGAGCTCAGAATGGACGAGTTTTGGAGTTTAGGGGGAGGTAAAATGGTTACTGTTCACAAGAACAATAATCGGGGATTACTGTTCAGTAATCGGAGTGATTACTGTTCACATGAACAGTAATCAGATTTTTTCCCTCTGTTTTTTCCTTCTTTTTTTCCTCTCTGTTTTCTGCTTTTTTTCCCCTCTGTTTTCTGTTTTTTCCTGTTTTCTTTTTTTTTCCTGTTTTTGTTTTTTTCTGTTTTTCTGTTTTTTTTCTGTTTTCTTTTTCTTTTTTCTTTTTGGGCAAAGTAGATCTAAATAGATTTAAATTTAGATTTAGATCTAGATCTAACAATAATCGATTTTTTTTGCAAAGTAGATCTAGATATAGAGATCTAGATTTAGGATACCGCGGGCTTCACACCCAATCTCAAGAACCCAAGAGCTCTGAAATTTTAACTGATAACCGATGTGATACTAAAAGTAAGATAAATAAAACACATCTCTAAAAAAGTTAAGGCATGAAAAGATAACTGAGAACTGGTGTGATGTCCTCATCAGTTTATCAACTTTACCAGAGTGAATATTGTATTTGAATGACTTAATATTGAATTTGCGTGAGAAGAATTTGTGTTCAAATCCTTTCGAAAGTAGCCAACTCAATATATAATTGCATGTATGAATAATATTAATTAGTAGCCGTATCTATTGTTGTTGTTTTTTTAAATTGTGTATTCACGTATTTTTTTTATTATGTGTATTTTGCCAATATGGAGGGAACTCAAACACCAGTCTCAATGGTGATGTAGCGCAAATTAGACAAGTCTCTCGTTAGCACTCAGCAAACTTGTGTATATGTGCGGCGTACATGCGTAGGTATGAACTACATATATGTATGTATGTATGTGTATTGAATAAAGGTTGTAGCCCAAACTTGGACCGGTGATGATCTTGTTAGTTTATAAGTTTCTGGAGGTCATTAAAGACATGCTTTATTAGGTACGTTGCATGCAAATTATTTAATTCTAAGATGAAATTTTGTCTTTTAACAAAGTTCTGAAATAGTAATTTTGTTGATAAAAATTGTTTGGAGAAATCAGTTGGGAAATGAGTGAAGGCTTGTACTTACGGAACTGTCTTATTAATTATTGTTGGTTCTGAAAGGATGTTAGATGTGATGTATGTCTTTAAAATATTAAGTTCTATTTTCTGTTTCTAGCAATGTATATCTTGAATGTGATGTAGCATTTCAGTGGCTTCCAAATGCATAGGTTTTTTGTTCAATAACTTGATTAAGTCTCTTGGTTCTGTAAAAAAGAAAGAATTATTGAACTTGTTGCTGTTTCTGACCAGAGGTGGTGGTTTCACTGCAGGAACTGATCTCGTTGGAGATGGACTTCTTGTGTTCTAGTGGATTTCTTGCCTTACTAGGTGAAGCAACTAATCCATGTATGTTGTTTTCTTCTGGTTTCTTTTTTTATGGTTGTATTCTTGAGCACAAAGGTGTTTAAAAACTATCGGCTACTTACGGCTTTGTTTTATAAAGATTACCTATATTAGACCTGTTGTTAGCGGCAGGTTTGGTGGGTCATCAGTTGTTGTCTGTATGCAGACATGAATCATGTTTCTCTATTCTGCTCTGATAAAATATGTGGCAAAGGCTAAATATATGGCTCGAACATTGTTATTTATTAGGTGTGATATATGGAAAAGTTCTTTATTAGCATGGATAGGGTTTAGTTTCTGCTAGTTTCATCCATGGTGTACAAGGCAAAGGCTCAAAATTGAAGTCATTTTACACCAAAGAGATGGGCAAGACCTTTTCAATCTAAGAACCTTGTTTATGTTTTAAACTAGCAGAGTAACCAGCCGATGACCCAATCCAAATGTGGGCCCAGCCTGTACATATTTAAGAGTGCAAGGTTGACTTTTCATAGCCAGACCCGAACCCGATGCACAAGGTTCTAAATATCGGATGTCGATCATATCTCGAATATCGAATATCGGGGGAGATATTGGGAATACGCGCGCATATCGGGCGTTCATATTGGATACTATATATAATGAGATATTGATAACTAAACGTTGGTTTAGTATTATAGATATCATTTACCAAATAAAAAGGTGTAATATGTAGGAAAAGACAATAAAAAAATTTTATTTGTACGCAATCGTGCAATAAATAAGTTATTCATGTCGGACGATATCTCGGGCAATCTATTGTCCGATATCGGCAATTTATTGGCCGTTATTTCAAATATCAGCTGCTTTTTATGGAAAACTATATGGACGAACGATTTTCCCATATCGTATCGGCAACAAGTAAAAAATGAGATATCAGCTGATATCTCTGCAGACTCGGCCGATATTTAAAACAGGGCCAATGCATGGCTCTACCCCTGTCGAGTTTGGGCCTTGCATCTGGGTTAAGTATCTGGTTGCGGTCAGTTGGATCTAAGGAAGCGTTATTATACTTGGGCTTATTTAGGATGGAATCATCTATCAATGTGAGCTGCCATTAGATGATGGGCAGTACAAGGGCTTCTTTTGTAGCATTATTAGATCACCTACGAGTTGGTAAAAGTGACTTGGTTGTTTCTCTTGTAGTGGGATCAAGAGATAAATATGAGAGTATGTGATGATGATAAAAGAGATGGTAAGACGTGTGCGTGTGGGTTGGAGGTTGTTTGGATAGGGATTGTAAGGAAATATTACAGTTAGCAATTTCTAGATAAACTATCTGATGCGGACATCCACATCACATGAGGCGCCACGGTTCATTTGGTTCTAGTTATTTGGAGTATGTAATTTATTGCTTTTATTTATATTGAGTCGAGATGTTTCTCTTTTACTTATTTAGTTTTGTTTTACTCAATTTAGTCCCCCATCGATTGTGAGAAGAAAAATCTGAGTGAAAGGTTATTTAAAAGCTTGAGGTATTGTGCTGAAAACAAGGAAGTTTGATTAATGACAATTTTAGATTAATTTCATAACGAAAATTATCTTTTATCAATTCGGATGTGAAATTCAATTCAAGTAAGATTTGTATGTGAATCTAAATCTTTTGTTATCCCCTCCTTAATCCCACTTCTCAAATCTTATTCTCATCTCAAATCTCTTTCCTCAAAATCCCAAATTATTCCATCCATTTCCCTTTTCAGAAAATACAAAAAAAATACACAAAATATCCACCCAGAAGTTCACCATGAAAATTCCCCTAAAATAGAAAAGGCAACTATAGCCCTTTCTTTCCCTTTCTCTCTCTTTCTCTTCTCTTTTCTGCTACCAGTAAGAAAACCCATCAACAGATATCTTGCCCCCCTCATCTTTGTTCTCCTTCGACAGCGCCGCAAGCCCATGTTTGTCTTCCCCCTTCATTCCTTTCAGCTCCCTCTCTAGACTTGTACCTGCACGAGTGTACCTACCCCTGCGCGCGAACTCTGGCCAACTACTCTCGATTCCCCCTCACGATTGTGCCTGACCTCGTCGCCATACCCGTCCTTTCCACTGCTCGACACCACGACAATCGACACCACGACAATAGGTTCTAAGCATTGCCTGCCCTACCACACCAACATGGTCGTGGGTTCATCTCGGCACCGTCGCCGGGCTGAGGCTCCAGCACCATCTCCTTCACTACTGTTGTTAATTGGTTGCTGACCAGTCCTCTAATGTTGTCTTCGACTTCATTGCATGTTACTGCGTGTCTTCAACTGCAACCAAATAACAACAACACACATCATTCAACTGAGCACAATGTTAGGGTAACAAACAGGGGATTACAAGCAATAATAGGTTCAATAGTACAAGATCCACCTCAGTACGGATGCCTGAGAATGAGCTTCTCAGTCGGTAAGGTTTCGTTTCTCAATGATTAGATTATTAATTTAAATACTACCAATTTATCTCTAAACTTTATCATGCTGTGCTGCTGTCCACTAAAATTGTAAGGTTGTGTGATTCTGTTTATTCTCGTTATTTGCTGATCTCGATTTTAGGGAATAGGATTGTTCAAGATAATTGAATGTTACATGTGATTTCTTGAGACTAGAATTGTTTATACTACTCTTGCAATGATTTGTTAAAATTTATCGTGTGACAATACTAGTTTTAGATTTATTTTCTACCAAGATCATATTATTCGGTAATATGTTGTGAATTCAAGTTATCACTAATTAATTATCACTAATTAATCTCATATGCATTTTCACTATTTCACACCAATTTGGTATCAGAACATGATTTAAGTATGAAACTTGCATCAATAGGAATTTGGTTTGTTTCTTGCATAAATATAAAAGAAGAGTAAATTTTTTTGGTATTTAGGAATTCCCAGCATTCATTTTTAGGTCTTTGTTTAGTGATCCCCAACCACCACTATGGATGTTCCGACTTTTAATGGTCACTTATACTATTCTAGTCGTTTAAGTAATCCTCAAGTTTTTCTTGATTGGCTACACAGCATAGCTTGGTACTTCACCCGGTACTCGCTATCTGGAATGGAGAAAGTCAGATTCACTATCACGCAACTGACTGGACAAGCAAGTCAAATACTGGACAGATGTGAAAAAAAAACAGTAAAGCTCGATTTCAAATACCAATTGAGACTTGAAAATATATGAAGGACGAATTCATCGGTAAATAAGTATCACCATTTTATTTTGCTAATCTTTTTGACAGATGGCGTCGAATTACCCAAGACAACAAATCTGCCAAGGAGTATGTTACCGAATTTGATGAGTTTCTTACTCGCTACAATATCGATGCATGCAGAGTGACATCCAAATCTTTTTCCAACTTAGAAATGGACTTAAAGAAAACCTGGTACTTGAGCTTTAGAATCATGAAGTCACTAATCTTAAAAAGACTTATGTCTTGGTCTAAGATTTAGATACTCCTAATGTGAGTTACAGAAGTCAGAATCACCAAGCCTTAGCATTCAAATAATAACTCGAGTCAATACCCACGCCGAGTTAGTTCTCACTCACCAAAACACAAGGTGGACATCAAAGACAAAAATGTTGAAAATAACTCAAAAAAGCAAGAACACTGGAAGGGATTTCTCCACACTTAGTCTTATAATCAAGTGTCAAAGCTATGAGTATATTACTGCCAATTGTCCAACTCAAGTCAAAGTCGCTAAAGTGAGAGAACTACCTATAACAAATCCGGAACCCCTTCCTCTTTTATTGCAGACCCAACTGTCATTGTTTGCTCTGGTCGTCAACCCCTTCCGTCTCTATTGCCGACACCACCCCTTTTCCCTTGTGGCATGTGTTATGTCCCTAATCGGAATTCTCCACTAACATCCAACACGTCATTGATTTAGTCCCAGGAGCTAGTCTTTTTAGCTTACCACACCATGGGATAGATCCTATCAAGGACACTGAACTTGAATAATAAGCTGATAAGTTACCACTAGAAATCAAACATCAATGCCTTGTTCCAATAGACACTCACATTTTTGAAGACAAGTTTTGTTGCGAAGTTGTGACTAGGAACGTGGATCGAGTCAAGGATGTTATCATCTATGGTCGATCGATATCTGAGAATTTAGAGAATGTCTTTATGGGAGAATCTAACAATCTGCAACTTATCAGTTTATTATCCATTGGATTATACAAGGGGATATTGTCGCTTAGACTCTACTTATTAGGGTATCTCCTTTCCTCATTGTTAAAATAACAAGCAATCTACCACACACATTTAGGATAATTCCCCTAATAATTCTGTTTGATAGAGGTCATGAGTATTGTTGACCCACTGTCCTTAGTGCCTAAAGATTTTATGTCTAATAGGGAGTCCTCTTCATTAGCCATCTTTTGGAAAACCCTTTGATCACATGTTAGGTACTAGGCATAGTTATCTCTACTACTATTTATTATAGAGCTTCTGAGTTTGCATATCAGAGTCTGCATCATATTTTTTTCACGCATATTGCATGATCTCCACATAAGAAATCAGTGATATATTTGAACAAAGTAACGATAACTATAATTTATGAGCTTCATTAGGAAAGGATTTAAAACTGTTAATGTTGACAATTATGGTGAATCGGTGATGGTTCAGTTTCGTCTGCAACGATTTCGCTGAGAACTATTAATGATTTGCATGCTTATCAGATTTTTCAAAATCTTGAAGAAATCAAATTTCAATACTCATGTTATATATCTTTTAAAAGATTTTAAAATTAGTCCTATTTTCAATGTTGAGTATTCAGTATATTACAAGACAAGACTTTGATTTTAACCCTAACAACCCACTGGTTGTCAGCCTTCCTTAAGTCATTTTTCTGAGAGCCCCCACATTGAATCCACTCCTAAATATTCATCCCAATACAACAGTAAAATCTGATAAAATTTTAAATGATTAACTGGTGAATCCCATTGATATATGATTTGTTGAAAAAAGAATATAATCTATTGATTAGTGAGTAATAGCATGTAGACTCAATTGTGTTGAAGCATGATGATAATTTTCTACATCAAACTCGATGGAGTCAAGTTCTCTCCCACTTGAGGAGAATGATGCAGACATCCACAGCTGATGAGGCGTCACTGTTCATTAGGTTCTAGTTACTTGGAGTATGTAATTTATTGCTTTTATTTATATCGAGTCGAGATGTTTCTCTTTTACTTGTTTAGTTTTGTTTTACTGTTTTTAGTCCCACATCGATTTTGAGAAGAAAAATCTATGAGTGAAAGGCTTTTTAAAAGGCTGGGGTATTGTGTTGATAATAAGGAAGTTTGATTAATGACAATTTTAGATTAATTTCGTAATGAAAATTATCTTTTATGAATTAGGGTGTGAAATTCAATTCAAGTAAGATTTGTGTGTGAATTCAAATCTTTTGTTATCCCCTCCCTAATTTCACTTCTCAGATCTTACATCTTAAATTTTTCCTCAAAATCCCAAATTATCCCATCTATTTTCTCTTTTCAGAAAATAAAAAATACACAAATATTCACCCAAAAATTCACCACGAAAATTTCCCTAAAATAGAAAAGGCTACTATAGCCTTTTCCCCTCTCTTCTCTTCTCCGCTGCCAGCAAGAAAACCCATCAACAGAGATCTCGCTCCCTCGACTTCGTCCTCTCTCGATAGTGCCACAAGCCCGTGTTTGTCTTCCCCCTTCGTTCCTTTTTGGTTCCCTCTTGACCTATACCTGCGCGAGCGTCCCTACCCTGTGCGTGAACTCTGACTGACTACTCTCGATTTCCCCTCACGACTGCACCCGATCTCGTCGTCCTACCTGTCATCTCCACTGCTTGACATCCCTACAGATCCCATGACAGTGGGTTCTAAGCATCACCTACACCACTCCACCAAGACGGTCGTGGGTTCGTCTTGGCACTGTCGCCAGGCGAGGCTCCAGCAACATCTCCTTCACAATTGCTGCTGATTGGTTGCTGACGAGTCCACTAGTGTTGTCTTCGACTTCATTGGATGTCACTGCGTGTCTTCAACTGCAACCAAATAACAACACACATCATTCAACTAGGCACAATATTAGAGCAACAAACAGGGGATTACAAGCAACAACAGGTTCAATAGTATAAGATCCACCACAGTATGGATACCTGAAAACGAGCTTCTCAGTCGGTAAGGTTTCTTTTCTCGACGATCAGATTATTAATTGGAATACTACACATTTATCTCTAAACTTTATCATGCCTTCCTGATGTCCACAAAAATTGTGAGGTTGTTGTGTGATTCTGTTTATTCTCGTTATTTACTGATCTCGATTTTTTAGAATAGGACTGTTCAAGATAATTGAATGTTGCGTGTGATTTCTTGAGACTAGAATTGTTCATACTACTGTGGCAATGATTTGTTAAAATTCATCATGTGATAATACTAGTTTTGAATTTATTTCCTACTAAGATCGTATTATTTGGTGAAACGTTACGAATTTAAGTTTATCATTAACTAATCCCACATGCATTTTTCCTGTTTCACATCGCTATTAACTATTCTCAACATAGCTATCACTTCCTTTTTCTTCAAGTGAGAAAAGGATGATGCAGCACCAAACTATGGGCCATACAAGATTCGGGTTATGATAAAAAAAAAAAAGAAGAAGAAGGATTTGACATTCAGATTCATGATGTGGGTTGTTTCACTTCTGGATTTCCGTATGCTTCGTGGAAAGGATTATAAGGATACATATGGCATGATTGCATAACGAATGGTTGCCAGATGCAGCAGGATTATAGGGGTTCCGTAGGGGGGCTTCTATGAATTGATTTTCTTGAGCAAAGTTCAAACTGTGGCAGTTTTGGCTGATCTGAGAGCTTAGAAGACGGTTTGACTTTAGTTTTGATTTCAATTGGTTGAATGGTGTTTGGTGGCAGGAACAATTCGGCTATGGGTTCTGCTGAAATGGAATTTACGTCTGGAAAATTTTTATTGATAGGAACAGTTCTGCATGTGAAGGGTTTTCTAGAAGGAATCCTGGACTCAGTTTTGATAAAGGATTTTTGAAAGGTTTATATATGATATGATGCAGATTTGTATTCAGCTGCAATGACTAGAATTAAAAAAAAAAAAAAAAAAAAACAAGATCTCACACCTTGTTTATTGATTTCACATCCAAATCTAACCAATCCGACCGTAGAAGATAGAGGAAGAAATTTATCTTCAAAGACTCAGAAGCTGGAACCAGCAACTAGCTCACTCCTTTCTGGAGTCTGACCCTAACATTTTGTACTATTCTAAGCATCACGGGGTTGTAATTGGCACTTTCTAGATGTCGATTAATTGTTCTAATTGACTTTTAGGTGTCTTATTGCTCCCCTTGCTGTTGTTTTAATACTTGCAATTGACTTTTGATGCGTGATAGTTAGGACGGTTCCTACACTTAGATAGCAGGTTATATAGCATTAAGATCAGTTCTTTTCGATGATTAGTTAAGAGTTTTTTTTTATTGACTTTCAAAACAGGATAAATACAGTGAATCTACTGCAATTAAATAATGTTTACGGTGGAAGAATATTCCAACAAGTTGACACTTTAAACCTTATCCTTCTGGAAGTGTTCAAGCTATTTGGTTAAGTTCATATCCGTATCCAAACCAAAAAACTTGTGAAGAACTCTTTTTTTGCCAATTCAAAGGTCAATATTGAAGCCACACATTGAGAAGGTTCAAAGAAAGTTTGAAACAGTTGAATTAGTTACTTCAGTGAGAAGACCAGCCTTTTGTGCTTTTTGGAAGCTTCTATTGGGTGAATGCCCAGGTTTTTTTTTAAAAAAAAAACTTTTTCATAGATTTTGCCCTGACTTTTTGTTCACCTTTTAACCCCGTGCAAAGTAAAAGACTTCTTCAGACAGAAAAGTCCAATCTTGGACGTTTTTGCCTGTAAGATATCGATATTGTCCATTGGTTGTTGTCGATATTTTCATTACAGTATTGTTGTTTTCATGATTACTTTGATGCTAATAATTCTATGAGCTATGTTTTGTGATGCTCTGTTCAGTTTCATAATGTCTTTTTCGAGGGTAGCACAAACGCATTTTTCCCTTCGATTGAATCAGAATCTATTCTGGAATGCATAACAGTGTGAAATTCAATGGTGATAAGAAGTAGCCGTGGTGACTCATGATGTCAAGTTAGTTTGAGCACAGGTTAGTTTGAGCTCATTCTCACTGATTCACAACTTGCCACGACATCGAGCTGCTGTGTAGCTGGGATAGGGATGAAGTGACTCACATTTTTTCTGAGTGTAGAAAGTAGAAAGAGACTTTTTAGAGTAGTTGAACTCCTTAAAGGCTCAACCAAATCGTGTGCTACTATGGAAGTGGGTGGAACTTGACTTCTCACTAAGGGGCTCACAAGTAAAGTAAGGTTTAGATTGTTGAGCAACGTGGGTGGCACTCGACTAAAGACTAGAAATTTTGAGAGAAGATTCCTGGCAAGTCATTGATTTTGATTAGGAGAGCAGAGTGGTTAGCAAGTAGTGGGGTGCAAGCTCTCATCACCTTCATCTAGCACTGAGATGGATGGCATTTAATTAGGTGAACTAGGTGCAATGCAGGCTCACTGGTTGATTGGGAACCCATCACTTTGTTATTGAGAGTTCAAACACAAAATGAGTCACTGTCCACTTGAGCTCGCTGTTGGCCTATACTAGATACTTTGAGACTGTATATCCCCTGTGCCCACCATATATATATTGGGTATAGATACAATACACAAATGGTTACTCCTATTTACAAAGTCGGTTATTTTGATTTGCTAATTTGTAAAATATGAATTTGTCTTGCAACGAAAGAGAGACGAGCGAGATTTCATATGACTGAGAAGCGAAGGAGAATACATAATACATGTGCCATTAGATATAAAAGAACGTTGCATACATATTAGAACATTGGACTTGCACATCTTCGATATGAAGCTAAATCATATATTTGCGAGAGTTGGAAAGTTCTCATTCACTTTGCATTACTTGTGTAGTTGTAGTGTCTTGATCCTTCATGGGAGAAATTGTTGCGCCCTCTGGAGGTATTTCGAAATTGGACAGTGGCGCAACGCGTCAAATCATCGAGATCAATCACAAACCAATATTGTATGAACCAAACACAAAAGGGAAAAACGAGAAACAAACGATTTAAAGAGGTTCGACAACTTGCCTACGTCCTCAGGGTAAAAGAGTGAAGATCTTATTCAAACAACTGAGTTAAAGGTTTACAATTGATTCGAAGATTCAAATTGAGAATCTACACAATTCGCCGTAGAGTTCTCTCAAACAAATCAAGTCTAGAACTCTCACACAATTGATTCAACAATTGATAAAATTTTAGAGTGCAGAGATCTGTTTTATATAACCAGAGGAACAACCAATAGAAGAAAATCTAATTCAGATCGAAGTCTGATATAAAAAACAGAAACCTGAAATCAACTCAGAATAGTCAGAACCCGACGGGCGATCGGCTTCATGTGGCGGTCGACTGAGTGGTGGACTGCTAACCCAATTCGTTATGTGCCTCTGTGCAGAATCCTTGAGTCGGTCGACCAACTACAGTGTGCAATAACAGTTCTTTTGGGCGATCGACTGGGTGGTCGGCAATTGTTGTCTTCTTCTCTAAATTTGCATGCTTGTGCACTTGCGGTCGATCGCGCTGCTCCTTTGATTTTCAACTGAGTTAACTCTTATCAATCTTTTTCATCCTTTGATCTTTTCCCCACGGAAATTACTTCACTTCTTGGCATTAAGTTGTATTAGATCTCTGGAATGCGCAGTTAAAAGGACATGTGTTTTTTTTATCCCTGGCACCATCATCGAACATGACTTCACGGTCCAAATTCACCACCATTCCCGTCTGTGGATCAGTAGCATAGTGATCAGCATAGTGATCGCGGGCTGATGTCGTTGCAGCCACTACAGACAAAGGAAAAGGCGCAGATCAAAACATACAAGCTGACGAATCGATGACTGTAATAAATCTGTCAGCTGATAACTAGAACTCTGGCAGTATTGTGAGTTGGGAGTCGATGCTGCAATTGAAGAAGGATCATGAGGATTGGTGAACCATCTCTCCTACTCTTGACCAGAATTTTTGTGCATGTTCCGTGGATTTCTCAGTTCCCTGATCAAGTTGCAGCACAGCACTCATGGTGCTGTGAACATTAACTGTAGTTGGGAGAGCTTGGCGAAGATAATGCGACGTGAATGAATTAGTGATTGGGGATCCACCCAAGCTTTTTGAACTGCCAGAAATCTTATGTTGTGTTGGTTGGGTCTTCAGTCTTGTGGAGTGGATACACAAACTCATGGCATGTTGCAACTTTAATATTGTACCTTTTGGACCCGATGGCTCTACAATGGCCACACGCAGAAAGTTGTAATTAACTTTAGTGGTCGCTAACCAAATTACTATATATCATTAAGATTAATTCCTTTCTATTAGTTGGTTCCAAGTAATTGTCCGTCTAGATTGACTTATTAAACGGGATGCATTGACTCCTCTCATAGGCTCAAACAAACCACAATCCTGACTTCCGCTGCAGCTGTAGCATGTATTTTGTGTCAAGAAAATTTAGCCATTTAACTTATCGTTTCCAATTGTACCTTTGTATCTACCGTTCCTCCACCGCCTCCTGTGTGCGCAAAAACTTGTTTGTTTTGGAGGATTTTCAGTATTGCCTTGTATGTTTGTATGGATGTTTTCATGAAAAACTTTTTAATGGAGCACGGAAAGCCTTTATAAGTTCACCATTTATTCTCAAAAAAAGAAAAAAAAACCCACATTTAAATTAAGCTCGTGTTATAATTAAGCGATCATGGGTGGCACTCGACTAAAGACTAAAATTGCTGAGAGTAGATTCTTTCATCTCTTCTCTTGTGCTTCTCTTGTGCTGGCATGGCCGCCTCGTTAAGTCATCGAGCTGCATTTACAGATCTTTCATCTTGTTGCGCAAATTGTGATTGATTAAGACCCCATCATAGTGCTTGTCTACTCAAAATACAGATGCAGTCGCTGTCTGCTCGAGCTCTCATTTGGCCACAACTAGCTACTTGCTCTGATTTGATTTATTTTTTTGGCACTGTGACAAGAGTAACTTCTGAGAATCTGCGGCTTTGCTTGCAACAATTTAATTGTTGGAAACAGCCAACTCTATGGAGTTTATAAAACAAAAGAAACATGGCAGCTAACGTGGCAGTGTATATATGGTAGCCAATGTTAGTTGTCTTTGGTTGCAGGCCAGCTCATTCGATCTGCCGTCCGCAATGGCTGCTTTCCAAATGGGGTAGCTGGGGACGGCGGCAATGAGTTTATCGACAGCCGACAGGCGTTTGGCCACCGTGTTAATACCAATATGTAAGACTAAGTTCACGCGCACCAGGGAAATTACTAATATAAGCTTTCGTGGAAACTAAGCAGAAATATCTGCAACCATACGCTACGCAAAATGGAAGAAATGTAGTCACTGAAAACAAAATAGATGTTAGCAATCTAAGAAGTTTATGCATGATATACTAAAATAGGACTCTCCCTAAGGCCTGTTTAGTTGGAAAAATAGAAGAGAGAACACAAACATATCATTTATCTCGAGTTTTTCATAAGAAAAATCTGTTGGTGGGCGAGGTTGTCAGTTTTTCATTACTTTTCTCTCATTTTGAGCTGAAAAAAATTGATGACATTTTGGTGACATCAATACTTATTTTTTTGATTTTCTGAATTTTTCAAATAAAATAGAATTTTTTATAAAAATTGAAAAAACTGATACCACGAATCACCAAAATCTCAAATTTTCCTCCACGCTGTGGCCAAACAAACAGAAGCCCTTAAACAATCCTATTAGAACCAGCAAACCAAATCACATCACTACACCAAAAAAACGCTTATCCTATTCCCCAATCGTTTAATCCCGTGGAGCCAAGATTTGATTAAAAAACAGTAGGGAAACGATAAGCACGAGAAACAAACAACCGCAACGTTCGAGAAAAATTCCACCAACAATTTCAATCTAAACAACTTCTTTAATTACTTGAAAACAAAAAAAAAAAAATTAAATCACAAACACCAAAGAAATGAATTTTGAGCCGCGAAGAATGAATAATTCTCTGTACATACACAAAGAAAATTCACTAACTAAATATAATCCACTGCTAAAGAATCTGTCGTCAATCATGATCAATTTATGCTGGTATGAGGAATCTTGGCTTCTTGAAGGCAAGTGGACTCTGCACCTCCCCCTCCTCCATCACCACGCACCTCCTGGCCGCGTCGAACCCCCCGAACTCCGGCAGGGCCGGCAGGTTCAGGTCGAGCTCGAACCGCCTGTGGCTCGAGCTCGCGCCTTCGGAGGTGCTCGTAACTCCACTTCCAGTTCCAGTTCCAGTTCCAGTCGCAGCGTGATGCGCTCCACCCCCAATAGTACCGTCATAGTGACACCTCTTGTGCCCGCCGAGCGCCTGCCCCGACGCGAACGTCTTGAAGCAGACGGAACACTGGTGAATCCTCCCACTTCCGGAAGTGGCGATGGTGGACGACCCCGACGCCTCGGGGGCCCCGCCGCCGGCGGCGGCGGCGGGGTGTTCTTCCGGCGGGGGCTTGGTCCTGTGGCTGGCCTTGTGCCCGCCGAGCGCCTGGTAGGACCCGAACGCCTTCCCGCAGACAGAGCACTTGTACTCCAGCTGCTGCTTCGGTGCGGCGGCGGTTTCCTGAGGAGGCAGAGGATGAGTGATGTGGGGGCGGCCGCGGGCGAGCATGACGAGGCAGAGGGCGAGGTACTCCTCCTCGCTGGGCGGGTGGTCGAGGAGTCGGGACCTCTTGGACCGCTTGCGGCGGGGGATCTCCTCGTCGCTGGTCTCGGGGAGCGCCGGCGGCGGGGGAATCGAGGTGGTGGTGGTTGCTTCTACGGCCATCTTAGCGAGTGAATTTGGGTTTGAGGATAAATAGTTTGTTAAGATGATTGAATGGTCTGGAGACGACTACAATGAGGAGGAGAAAGAGCTGTGAGTGAGTGACGAGGTGAGGGGGGTCGGTTTTTTTATATAGGGGAGGGTTGGAAGTTGCGTCAGAGACTCGGAGTTGTGAAAGCTGAGGAGGAGGGATAAGATGAGTCGCGAAGCACGTTAAGGGGTTTGTGGAACACTGGAACTTGGCAGAGTCGTGGGTCAACTAACACTTAGTACCTAGTGGGAAAGTACCAAGTCAAAACATACAAAGAAGACGGGCTTGCTTTCTTGGGGGTTAAGTTAACCGGTGCCAGCTAACAAGGTCGGTGTTGGGACCGGGTTTTAGCGTCGTGTAGGATGACGAGAGCGAGTTCTCGGAGTTGTTCCGCAGGGACAATTGGTTGGGTTTTTTTTTTTTTTCGGGGGGAGTGGGGTTTCCACGTAGCTGGTTATGGTTGGATGGTTGAGTGTGGAGGTTTGTCAGTGGAGTTTCTAGAGTGGAGAGTCGGCGGGTGGTGACCGAGCAGCAGCGTCGACGTGAAGACCACGTGTTTCTCACCGCGCTATTGGTGATGGTCTACTGTCTCAGCGTTCAGTGGATTTGGTTAAAGAAATTAGGGATTCCTATATTGTGTAGGATTGAAAGAAAGTGTCAAAGGTGTGAGCGGCGTGGGATAAAATTAGGCTGGAGACTGCAGCCATGTAGTGGACGACTTTGGTTTTGGTTTGTCTTGTAGGGTATGTATGTATGACTGGAAAAAGATATTTTGAAAAGTGATCTGAAGCGCACTTTTCAAGTTTTTTTTTTTTTTTTGTTGGTGACGTGCTATCAATTTTTTACTGATTTTTTTCTCATTTTTGGACTGAAAGAGAAATGAAAATTTTGCTGACATTTTGACGATGTCAACGCTCTTTTTCTGATGTTTTGATTTTTTTTAAAAAAAATATGAGTTGTAAAGATTGAGAAAGATTGACGATAAATCTCACTAAAAACACACTTTTTCTTCACTTTCTGACCAAACAAACAGACTCTTATTTTAGTTCAAGGGAACAAAATAGAGATGATGTAGGAGAACAAATATATGAAGGGCTAAATTTCAACTCATGTCTATAGTCAAAACAAAACCTGTCGACGGTCATACATGTGCCCTGTTGACAAACTTTTATAGAGAGTCAGGGGTTTACAGTCTGCAGATCAACTGTCGACAGCCCTTCACTTGTCGACAGGGCTACTACGTATCAGAGCAATCTGAGTTAGTTTAAGATTTTTTTTTTGGGTTCAAATTTGAATTCTGATTAGGATTTCTGCTTTCTTATTTTAAATTGTAAATTTAAGTGGTACTCATAGATTAGGACTTTTGTAAACCTATAAATATGCCCGTACTTTTTGGCATCGATTTTGATTAATAAACTTTGAATTTTGCTTCAAATTGCTCGTGGATTCGAGCTGTTATATCTTGCTCATGGATTCGAGTAAATCGCTCGTGGATTCGAGTGTCGTGTTCGTGGATTCGAGTACTTTTCTACCTGAAGGTTTTCTCTAGAGTTCGTTGCCGCTAGAACAAGATATAGCCGGCGTCGTTCGCTTCCGCATCCCACGTCAATCGATATCAAAGGTTCGACAATTTTTCGACGATGGCAAAAGACGACGATGGGTTGCAAGGCATTTCCACAAGAATGGTTGCTGCTAGAAGGAGGGACAACACCATCAAAAGATGTCTCGCAATATTGATGATCGAATTCTAACCAATGGTATATATCGAAGCGGACATGATCGTCAATCGTATCAACCGCCCCCACATCGACCACCACCACATCATCCACCACCAAGATATCATCTACAACATCCTCAATTTAATGAATTTTCCTAAAAAGAGGAATTGCGATGTAACGTCCCGATTTTTAAAAATTCCTAATTAACACTTTAATCTTCGATTATAAGATAATACCCGGTAGTCAGAGTTTATAAATTTGGTGATCATGAGATTATTAGTTACTATTGATATATAATTATACTTTGAGATATGTGTGACACCCGGATTAATAAAACTCTTAGTGATAATTTAATATCCGGCTAATGAGATAACACCATTTGAAATCGGTATTGGAACCAATAATTCATGTGATAATTATATCACTATATAAAGCTTCGGTATTGAAAGAATGAGTATTCAAATATTAGTGTACATACAAAAAAGATACATGAATATATTAGCAATTACAAATTTATGGAATTAAGAAAAAGCCCAAATCATTCTCATATATTCTTTTATTTCTTTTAAGTAAAGCCCAAGTCCAAGGTCAAAATAAATGAAGCAAATAATAAAACCCAAGCTCACACACATAAGAATACATATAGATATATTTTAAATACCTTGGAGTATATGTACAAATGCATGTACATTTGTGTGTAAATATAAAATTAGAATAACTATATACCAAATTAAATATGTAAGTGGCTTGGTGAGTGGCAGGGGGCAAGCTTGAGGTGGAGGTTTTTGAGAGAGGATGGGAATTTGTGTGTTACGTGGCAGTGTAAGGAGTAGTGTACTCACCTTAACACACACACTCTCTCTCTTCCCCCCTTCCCTCCTCACCCTTTCACCCTCACCCAGTAACTCTTTCTCTCCCGCTCTCTTCACGGTGATGGCAGGAGGCCAGGGCCCCACGGCAGTGCCGCCGGGGCAAGCGGCAACGCTTGGCTACGATGGAACACCACCAACCCCAACATCATCAACAACCTCATCATCATCTTCATCCTTATCACCTCCCACACACCCACCTCTCTTCTCCTTCTCCCTCTCTTCCTCTTTGTAGTTGACCGGCGACAAGGGGAGGCGGCGGGACACCACGAGACGGCGTGGGGACGCCGAAGGTGGTGGGAACAGCCGCTACAACCACCGTCACCACCATCATCACCCCATCATCTCATTCTCTCTCTATAACCCCCCTTAGTCTAAACATTTTCAGGTCAAGGTAAAGACTCAATCGAAGGGCTTCAGGAGTATAACACCGAATTATCGTTGCACATTGTGGATGGACATTAAAGTTGATATTTTATACTTACATCCTTATTGTATAAACATGTTGATTTTGTATAGATTAGTGGTTATGGAGTAAAACATAGTTGGATTTGTATTGATACATGTTAAAGGTTATGTATAGTATATTTATTTTGAAATAGATTTATGGAATAGTTTTGTTGAACCTTTGGAGGTGGATTGACTTTGCGATTGGGAATTTATAACTAAGTAGGCGATGTCAAGCCAAAATTCTATTATTACTGTGTGGGATGTTATATCTGAATACATGATCGATGTTAAGACCATTTTGTATATATTATGTATCAGGGCAGGCTGTATATTATAGGGGAGGTGCTGCCAAAATTTTGATAATTTCTGAGATTTTTTCGAACTATCCAAGTTACTTAAATTATTGTTGATGATTGAAGTGAAGATTAAGATTAATTTAGGTAATTAAAATATGGGACCGTTACATGTTAAGTCCCATTTATCACTAAAATGATGATTATGAAGATGGAGGGATGTTCTATGATAGACAAAGGAGGTTCGTTAATCCTAACCCTAGAAGGAGAAGCGAATTTTCAAATTCTAACATGAGTGACATGTTTTCTAATTATATTCCTTTTTTTTTATGAGAGTCTGGATGTTGAGTGAATCTTACTTTGGATCGATAAAATTGATGAGTTGTTTGGCATGCAGTATATTCCCGAGGAGAATCAAGTCAAGTTTGTGACCTACAAGCATAAAGGAAGGGTAGCAACATGGTGGAATCAATTTCAAATCATCCGTATGTACCAAGGCAAACCATTTATAAGAAAGTGGAGACGGATGAAAAGACTGTTACAAACTCATTGCGTTGCTTTGGAGGAAGAAGAGATGGAGAATCGACCATGACCGTTCATGAGATGTTATCGATCGAATAAAATAGTTGAGCCACATCAGCAACAATCAATTGAAGAAAAGTCCACCAAGGAAGATTCGCCATTGATTGACATACATGCAACCGACAATCAGCCTATGCCACCTATTCCTAGTTCAAAAGAAGAGAAGCCAAATTTCATGCCCATATGCAATCAAGACGAGTTCTTCATGAAGCCAAAGAAAATAAAGTAAGGCATTGCTTTAGAAAGAGTTTCTCGACCGTTGAAATTTCTGAGAAGATAGAACCATCATTGGAGGAGTTCAAAGAAGTTGTTCATCACGAGCTTACAGAAGAATTACCACCCATGAGAGACATTCAGCATCATGATACATTTATTCGTGATGATTTTGAAGATTCTTTCCTGCGAGAAGAGAATGCTCAAGATGAAAGTTTTCAATTCTTCAAGCTCATATCACCTACTATTGGTACATGGATGCAAATAAAACATGATCTCTCATTGAGCTGCATGGATTATGATGAAAACCTTCAAGGCAGATCAAGATCGTAAGATCAATTTTTACCTCAAGCACAATTTGCGCACAATACACAGTTCATGGTTCAAAAGATGTACATGAAGAGGTTCAATTGAAGATTGAGAAGACCAATAAGAAGTATAAGGCAACAGCTGAAAAAAAGAGACGAGAGAAACTCTTCGAGGAAGAAGATATGATGATGATATATTTGAGAAAAGAAAGAATTCCAACTTAAAGAGTTCCTACCAAGCAGCTATATAGGAACTCGAGGACGAGTTCTTTTGAAGAGAAAGGGACTGATGTAGGAGAACAAATATATAAACGGCTAAATTTCAACTCCTGTCGACAGCCAAAACAAAATCTGTCAACAATCTGCTGTCGATAGGCTTTACAGAGAATCAGGGGTTATAGTCTATAGATCACTTGTCAACAATGCCCTTCGCCTGTCGACTGGACTACTGTGTACCATAGTAATCTAATTAGTTTAGGATTTTTATTTTTGGGTCCAAATTTGGATTCTGATTGAATTTCTGTTTCCTTATTTTAAATTGTAAATTTAGGCAGTACTGATAGATAGATTAGGACTTTTGTAAGCCTATATATAGGCCCTTGTACTCTTTATTTTTGGCATCGAATTTTGATTAATAAACTTTGAGTTTTCCTCCAAATTGCTCGAGAATTCGAGTTGTTATCTCTTACTTGTGGATTCGAGTAAATCGCTTATGGATTCAAATTTAGTGTTCGTGGATTCGAGCATAACTCCTACCTGTAAGTCTTCAGAGTTCGTGGGCGCTAGAACAAGATCTAACCAGCACCATTCGTCTTCCCTGCTTCCCGCGTCAGTTTGGGGAACAAAATAGAGATTATGGCTCTCTACAGAGATTCTCCTCACATTCATTCATTGTAATTGGATCAAGGTTGGACTGGACTGCAAGTCTGAATGGAGTGGTGCACTATCAACAAAAGATAATTTCTTCTTAATAATCTTCTTAGAGTAAGTTGCAAAATTTTCTTTTGTACTGTTATTGAAATTTGTAAAAAATGTTCCCCGCTTTATAAGTATTGTCGTAAGATTTAACAAAACATCCTTAAGTTTTATTAAGTGATGAGCATATTTATACTATATAAGGTATATGTAATGGTCAAAATTTTACGCTCATCAGGATAATGACACATGTCCTAACTACCGAGCATCTTCCTCGAGAAGTTCACAAACTCTCTGAGTCCAACCTGGAGCCTCCACCACATCCAACTTTTTTGAAGTCAGCTTCCGCCATATCCAATCTTCTCGAAGTCAACTTTCGCCACATCCAACTTTCTTGAAGTCAGCATCTGCTACATCCAATTTTCTCGAAGTCATCCTCCGTCCCGAAGATCCTTCCATCCGGAAGCCATCCTTCACTCTTCTGAGGTCTCTTCCACTCCGAGGTCCTCCTCGAACTAAAGGCTCTAACTAAACCCGAACTCTAATAACAGAACGTTCAAGATCTCCGTTGATATTTGTAGGGAGAGAGGAGATAGAGGAGATAGAAGAAGGTAGCACAGAGATCGGAAGACAAAGGAGCAACACGACGCATTGGAGCAGGCCAGGTTAGCTTCCAGTCGACCACACGGTTGACCGGTGGAGAAGGCCGGTCGACCGCCCGGTCGACCGCCCGATCGACCGGTGTGCACAACGTGCACAGGATTAGCTCGGTTGACCACCCGGTCAACCGTGGCAAGGAACGGTCGACCGCCCGGTCGATCGACTGAAAGCAGTCTGCTCTCGGTTTGGGTCTGGTCGACCGCACGGTCGACCGGTCGGTCGACCGACAGACGCGTTTTGGCTTCTTTTTGCGATTCGGATTCCTTTTCTGTTTGGGATCAAATCCAGCTGGGGTTTCCTAAAACCCAGGGACTCTGTGGTTATAAATAAGGGCTAGAGCCCTCATGTATTGTATCCAAAAAATATCCCTGAAAATTCCCTCAAGTATCCATCTGTATTAGTTTGTATTGATTGTTGAATCAATAAAATCTCTCTCTCCCTTGCCCCGAGGACGTAGGCACGTTGCCGAACCTCGTTAAATACTGTGTTGATTATTTTTTCTCTATTGTTTCTTTATTCTTGTCATGTTGGGTACGTCTCCGGCTGCATCAGTGTCTGCCTGGTTGGTGGATTCCTCAGAGAGGTTGTTGTCCTGCACACAACAATTGGTATCAGAGCATCCCATGTTAGTCATGGGATCGTGTGTTGATTTCAAGGGCATCAGTTTTTATTTGGCGGAGATCGTGTGTCGATCTCGGAGCAGCGTTGGGACTGTTTGTGAGATCGTGTGTAGATCTCAAAACAGTGTGTAGATTGCTTGAGGAATCAATTTGGAGGAGTAGATTGCATCAGAAACTCTTCGAGGGTTTCGCGTGGAGGTAAAGATCCTATCTTTATCTAGTTTGTTTTATCTAACTCCGTTTGTTTTCGCATTACTTTGAGAAATCAGTTGAGAAGATGGTTGGAGAAGATACATCATCGGGAAAATTCATGAATCCACATCCGCTGAGGATTGATATGGTGAAGTTCAACGGCATGAACAACTTCAGTATGTGGAGGTGTGAGGTGATGGATGCGCTGACGGCATCAAACCTCGAAGACACTCTACGGTTACAGAAGAAGCGCGCATCAACAACTGAAGAAGATTGGGACAAGATGAACCGTACGGCGTGTGGCTTGATCAGGTCTTGTCTGACATAAGACATCAAGTATCATGTGTTGCATGAGACATCTACGAGGCAGCTGTGGGAGATCCTGGAGAAGAAGTATCTGACGAAAAGTATAGAATCGCGGTTGCAGTTGAAGAGTAAGCTTTATAGTTTTCAGATGCAAAGAGGATGCTCCATCAATAAACACTTGAATCACTACATGAAGCTTCTTACAGATCTAGTTAATGTGAATGTGGAGACCAATGAAGAGGATAAGGCGGTAATTCTTTTGTACTCTCTTCCTGTAGATGAGTATGAGACATTTACTCTTACATTGATCAATGGGAGAAAATCCTTAACTATGCTGAGGTGTCTACTACTCCTATGAGTTATGAAGCAAGGAGGCAGGATAAACGTCTCCTTCAGAGAGCACAACTGCAGAGACATTGACGGTAGAGGCAGGACGTCTCGGCTGCATTAGTCTCCGCCTAGTTGGTGGATTCCTCAGAGAGGTTGTTGTCCTGTGCACAACAATTGGTGGTAGAGGACATACCCGACACGACAAGAACAGAGAACAATAGAGAAAAGAAATCAACACAGTTTTAAACGAGGTTCGGCAACGTGCCTACGTCCTCGGGGTAAGGGAGAGAGAGATTTTATTGATTCAGCAATCAATACAAACTAATACAGAGGGATACTTGAGGAAACTTTCAGGCATATTTCTTGGATACAATACATGAGGGCTCTAGCCCTTATTTATAGCCACAGTGTCCCTGGATTTTAGGAAACCCCAGCGGGATTCGATCCCAAACAGAAAAGGAATCTGAATCCCAAAAGGAAAGCCAAAACGCGTCTGTCGGTCGACCGGCCGGTCGACCGACCCATGTCCACGGTCGACCGAACCCAAACCGAGAGCAGCCTGCTTTCAGTGGTCGACCAGACGGTCGACCGTTCCTTGCCACGGTCGACCGGGCGATCGACCGAGCTAATCCTGTGCACGTTGTGCACACTGGTCGACCGGACGGTCGACCGGCCTTCTCCACCGGTCGACCGTGCGGTCGACCGGGAGCTAACCTGGCCTGCTCTAATGTGTCGTCTTGCTCCTTTGTCTTCCGATCTCTGTGCTATATTCTTCCATCTCCTCTATCTCCTCTCTCCCTACAATTCTCCACCTCGGTGAAGATTTTTCAAATCTGAGCCGATCTCCAACGAACTCCAGTCTATCACCTGGCGAAATCGACACACGATCTTGACGAAATCGACACACGATCTTGGCTTGAGCGCTCCGGACGAAATCGACACACGATCTCGGAAAAATAGACACACGATCTCAGCTTGAAACCTTTAGCTCAGCTATCCAACTGGAATGCACCATACACGCGTTCCCATTACTTCACCTTAGGAGAACTACCGTACGAGCCGACCAACGAACGTGTCTCTCACTCAGCAACTTCATGACCTTACGAAGAACTCATCATGAGCCAACACTGACTCTCCAATTGACTGGCTCTCTCCAGTCTACTTGTCTTCAGCTGACGGTCCAATCAAGTCTGAGTGGAGCACACCGAACACCATCATCGGCTTCAACAAACTGGATGCACACCCCTCTTATGCAAGCTTAACCATCTTCTCACCAGAAGATCAACTGTTCATCGAGATCACAACACCTCACCTCTATGTGAAGTCCAACTAGCCACAACACTTTACCTCTACGTGAAGTCTCTCCACCTTTACGTGAAGTTCCAATCGGCCACAACTCTTCACCTCTACGTGAAGTTTCAATCAGCTTCTCGAGAACCAAATAGCTTCATATGGGTTGCATCACCAAATGTGGTTGCGCCTTTTACGGCTGCCTACGTACCTTGCCCAAAGGATCAAGCCAACCGTAGTTCATTGAAATGAGCTCCATCAAGCTCAAGCACTTGTACCTGAATCTTCAGCAGCGAACCTATCTGGCTGAGTCATATGAACCTCCTCACTGCCATCATGGAGAATAACGGCTTTCAACTTGAGCTTGTTGCGGTCACAAGCTTGAGATTCATGCTTCTTCACCCACGTGCGTGATTTTACCTTGGTTCCAATGGCTGCAAACAATTCGACATTCTCATCAATGTCTTCAACCTGTTCATATATCCAACAATGCCTAGATAAATTATCAATAAAAGAGACAAAGTACCTGTGACCTCCAAGCGATGTAGTCTTAGCAGGTCCCCAAACGCTTACGTGAACACAATCAAGAAGACCTTCTGAGCGGTGAGTATTGGTGCTGAATTTCACCTTCTTCTTGTCCAGAACGTTGTGTTCACCCTCCAAGTTGCAGGTAGCAGCACCTTCCAATGATCCCTTCTTTGCAGGAGCTTGCAAAGACTTTTCACCTCCATGTCCGACCTTCACCTGCCAGACCTTTGTGCAACCATCATCTGAAGAACTAGAAGTCTCCACCTGACCTGTAACCGTACTACCCTTCAAGTAGTAGAGATTTTCCCGGCGGACGCCCTTCATCACCACCATTGAGCCTTTGGTCATCTTGAGAACACCATCTCGTATAGATACCATAAGACCCAACGCTTCTAAAGTGCCAACAGAGATAAGATTCCTTTTGAGTTGAGGTACATACCTCACCTCCTTCAATTCTCGTACTATCCCATCAACCATCTTGATACGGATTGTACCCATCACTTCTATATTACACAGATGATCATCACCCATGACCATGTAACATCCATCTAGCTTCTCAAAGCTAGAAAATCAGGCCCTATTCGGGCACACATGATAGGTGGCTCCGGTATCCAAGATCCACTCAGCATTATCTGAGTAACTAACAGTAGGAGTAGTAACAGAGAGAGACTACTGATGAGTCTAAATCCGATCCATCCGCCGGTGCGAGATTCGCCTCGGTGTTTGACTCCATCTTCTTACCTTTGGCCTTCGGGCAATCAACTTTCCAGTGCCCTAATTTCTTGCACATGGCGCACTGATTCCTCTTCAGATCTCTGAAGCCTGATCTGAATTTCGATCTTCCCTGATCATCTCTTCCTTTCCTATTGGAACTCCTGCCTCTTACCACCAATGCATCTGCTGTTGTGTTCCCCGAAGAAGACAATATGTCATGTCTCCTTACTTTATAACTCACAAGAGCAGCATACACCTCACTGTAGTTAAGGGATTTTCTTCCATTAATCAATGTAAGAGTGTAGCACCCCGTTCCCGGGATACGTACCCAGATATGTGTCCCGACTTTTTCGACCGTATTGTTCAATTTTCTTCCAGTATTTGTTTTTAAGTTGTGATTTCTCATGTTTTTGGTATCGGATCTGGATTCTCAGTCTTAGAGTCAGCCCTGACCCGGACCAGGAACCTGATACCGGCATACCGCCCGATTTGGCCTTTCTGGTAGTCCGATTTGACCGATTTCAGTTTCAGATACTATTTTCCAATATTTTAGATTTTTTATGATTTTCTAGAATTTTTCAGAATTTTTCGGCAAAATCTCCAAAACCGATGTCCATCGACATCGCTGACTGATTCCCGGATTTATAGTTTTCAAATGGGATTGAATTTTCAAAAATGGCTTTCACGTTATTTCTTGAAATTTCATTTTCTATCTAAATATATTTTTTGGGATTTTTCTAAATTTATCAAAATTTAACCGATTCTGGTGTCGACCGGCATCGCTGGAAGATTTCAGCATTTTTAATTTAAAAACTAGAACGTATTTCTCGAATCTGATTTCACTGGGTATCTTAAAATAATATTTACTATTTTTGAGAATTTTTCGGAATTTTTCTGAAACAGTCAAATTTTTGCCTTATTAAAATAATAATATTATTTACCATTCTTCTCTTTTCTTGCCTTTTTTCTTCTCCGCTCCCCTGCTTTATACTTCCAGATATTATAATAAATTAATTATTTAATAATAATTTTTTTTTATTTTCTTTTTTTCCCTTATTTTTCTTCCTTTTCCTTATTTTTCTTTCTTTTTCTTTTTCTTTTCTTCCCCCACACTACTCCTCCATGCCCTGCTCCCCATCTTTCCCCCCATTTCCTGCAGCTGCAACTGCAGCAGCAGAGCAGCACATGGGCTGCAACAGCAGCCCATTCTCCCCCCCACTCCTCCCATACCCTCCTTCTCCCTCTCTCCCTCTCTCCTCTCCCTCTCCCTCTCTCTCCCTCTCTCTCTTTCTATTTAACATTCCTTTCTTTCTTTCCCTTCCTCCCATTTCCATCTTCTTCTTCATCCCTCCCACTCATCACCGCCGCCTCCACCACCGGAGTCGCCGCCGCCGCCGCCCTTGGCCGCCGGCCACACACCCCCACCCCTCACTTTCTTTGTCCACTTCCATCATCCCCAAATACTTCTCCTCCTTCAATTTCATCAAAACTCATCACCACAACTTCATCTTCTTCCCAAAAGTCTCTACCAAACCACCTTCTCCTCCACTTCCAACCCCCCAATCATCATCTCCTCCTCCTCCTCCAACTCCCCACCACCTTCAACAACCACCACCACCAACAACAACCACCAAACAACAACATCAACAACAACATCACCACATCCAACCATCACCCTTCTCCACCACCTAGGGCGCCCCCCTCCCCGCCGGCCGCCCCTCCGGCGGCGGCGGCGCCGCCGGCCGCCCCTCCCCTTTCTCCTTCTTCTTTTCTTTCTTCTTTCTTTCTTCTTTCTTTCTTTCTTTTATTTCTTTCTTTTCCTCCTTTCCATAAATATCCATTTTTATTCACTTCCCCTAAATACCCATCCGCTCATTCACAAATTACTTCCTTATATTTACAATCAATACTCCTCCCCTTTTAATTCCTATTTTCTCTTCTAAAAATACCTTATTTTCTCTCTCTCTCTCCTTCCTACAACTTTCTCTCTCCTCTCTCTCTCTCTCCTCTCTCATTCCCTCTCTAATAATTATATAAACATTTATATTTATATATATTTTAATATATACATATGGGCTAGTGGCTTGTTCGCACGGGTTCGAGGACTTCTCGAATTTTAAACCGGTATTTCAATCCGGTTTCAGGCGAGTGTTTATAATAAACTTAAAAATAACTACCCTTGATTTATAACATGATATTGATATGTAGACATCTTATTATTACCATAACATGCCTAACACTTGCTGATGTAATATTTAGTACATGATTTCTTGCTATACAAGCTTATAGATGGTATTGTACTCGGTATTTACCCGACACTTGACATGTTATACTTGATGCATGATTTATGGCACCGGCACTTGATATATTATATTTGATTGCTGATCCACGGCACTTGATATCTGACACCGGTACTTGATATGTTATATTTGATACCTGATCCACGACACTTGATATTAGACACCGGTACTTGATATATGTCATACTTGTCACCTGATCCTGACCCCCGGTATATGACACATGCTAACCCTTACTTGATATGCTTTCATGTGGTACAAGTACAATGACTTGACATCGTGACCCTTCACCGGACCCTATCACCCCTGATACCTGTATTATATGGCATATTCATGATTATCACTTTTACGGGGACTTGATTATTATATTGTTACCAGACATTTGGTACTCCTGAACTCCTGTACTCCTAAACTCATGTATTCCTGAACCCCTGAAAAAGGGTAGCTCCTGATACTATACTCCTGTTGATCCCCGTAATAGGATAACCATGAATATAGGATTACTATGACCACCTTGTGGAAATTATCACTAGACAAATTCTAATAATTAGACAACTTACACCGGGATGGGGGAAACTGATTAGTACCGATATAGTCTTCATGTTTATGATGGTCTTATAGTGACGCGCGGCCATATACTTGGATTCGACTTGGAGGCCACCAGGCGCTTCCGTGGGGTGTACTGGCACCCCTACTCCCCTGCCTGCCGGTTGTACCATAAGCCCCTGGGCCTCTTCCTGTGGGAGCGGTGACATCCTATTCCTGTTCGGGCGTACAATAAGTCCCGGAACCTAGCGGTACGTTCCGGCTCAGCACCGGATACTCCTTGACCGTTGTCCCGGACATGTACGGGACCCATTCTAAGCATGGTTCGTCGATCTCCATTAGTTTTCAATAACTTACTCTCCGGTCTGTATACTGAGGTATGTGGGATGGGACACATACCGACGTATACAAATCAGATGAGTCTTAATAACTTAATAATAACATGCTCCTGATAATTGACTAGCTATACTCTTGGTTTATACTGCTCACCACTTAGACATGTGCTATCTTATTGGATTACTTGATTGCTTCCATATTGTTTCATTATTATATTATTGTGAAGGTAAAGTCAGATTATATAAACTTAGACTACAGTAACGTGAGGTATAGGGTATATATATGAGGGTTTCCTTATTTAGATTATTCCTTCGACGTACTAATCTCACCGATCGGTAATGTGAGCTTATATAACTGATTTCTCTGTAGTTACTTTACTTACTGTCTCATTTCATATTCATATGTGCTTATATTCACGATACACATTTCTTGTACACATGTACCTATTATGCGCGTCACTTGGCTTTACTATATGTACTCGCAGGGTTGCATCTGACAACCCTGAATTCTCATGTCCAGATTCTAGAGCCCGGACCATGGTGGCTTGGCTGTAACTGATCAGAGTGCGCAGCGGATTCTCTCATGGTAGTTAGAGTGCAGCAGAAGCTTGGACGCCGCCGTAGCTCTTCCTTCCAGCTCTTCTCCCGATTGGCTCTCGAGGTCCCTCTTGCTACTCATAAGCACCTCTCAGCTTTCATATATCTCTTCATGTATTGTACTTTTGTATTTTCTGGTGATGTAATATTTCTGTAATATTGTATCACTTTCTGTGATAATCATGTACTTGTACTTTTCTGTTAGAATGTATATTACCACTGTGCTTCCGCCTCTGATTCTTGCATGTACTGATGCTTAGCGTATATACGTGAGGGTATTTTTGACCTGCGTATATACGTCGCAGTGACGTCTCCGTACCCGCGGGATCGGGGCGCCACAAAGAGTAAAGGTCTCATACTCTTTCCTAGGAAGAGAATTCAATAGGATTACCGCCTTATCCTCTTTATTAGTCTCCCCATCCACATTAATTAGATCTGTAAGAAGTCTTATATAGCGATTCAAGTGTTCATTGATGGAGCATCCTTGTAACGCCTCGTTCCCACGGATACGGAGACATTACTGCGACGTATATACGCAGGTCAGAAATACCCTCACGTATATACGCTAAGCATCAGTACAGGCAAGAATCAGAGTACGAAAGCACGTGGTGCATTATGCATTCCAACATATGAGCACAATTAGAAAGTTATCACCAGATGTGACACAATATTACAAGAATATTACATCACCGATAGGCGCAAGTGCGAGAATTCAAAGAGATGTACAAGTATGAACAGTACAAAAGGGTGCTCACGAGATAGCAGGAGATGTCGCGAGCCAACCAGGGAGAGTAAGGATGGGACTGGAGCTACAGCTGGTCTGTCTGCTCCGAAGAAGTAAGCTTAGTCCTCAGCAAGAAGATCCCCCTTCAGTCCAAGCTTCGAGACCTGGACATGAGAATCCAAAGGAGTCAGTACTCCCCGGCGAGTGGTGATGCAAATGCCAAGTGGCGTGCATAGATAAGCACACGTGTATCGATAAATCCGAATCATAAACGTGCATTGAAAACTGTGTCATAAGCACAGGCATGCAGGAGTAAGTAGATACAGTAATCGATTTCAAGCCGGGAACATGCATGATATAAAATGATAAGGACCGGTAACGAGGCGATAATTAAAGTAGACTTGCCAACACCAGATATCTCCTAAACTAACATAAAACCGATAAAACTAATAAGACCGAATAAACCAATTACGAGCAAAACTGGTCGTACAAGCTTAGGTCACGGCTCCATGGGACTAGTACATCGAAGGAATAATCCAAATAAGGAAACCCTCATCTATATACCTTTATCCCATGTCACCGTAATCCAAGCGCATACAACCCGAATTACAAAACAACACAACTAATTGTATATTAGCATCTTATTATAATTGGGGAGGTCTAAGTTGTAGGCTTCAGTATGCGTCCCATTCCACATACTCCCACTTACAACTTATAGAGCAAGTTATTTGGAAACTGATGAAGTTCGACGAACCATATTTCGGATGGGCCCCGTACATGCCCGGTACAACGGTCCAGGAGTATCCGGTGTTGAGCCGGAACGTACCGCTAGGTGCCGGGACTTATTTATGCCCGAACAGGAATAGAGTATCGCAGATCCCATAGAAATAGGCCTAGGGCGTGTGCATACCCGGCAGGAATAAACAGGAGTAGGGGTGCCAGCACACCCCCACGGAATCCCTAGTGGCCGCCAGGTGATCCCTCAAGTATGTGGCCACGCGTGACTCAATAAGACCACCATAAACATGACTATTCAAGACCCATCAGTTTCCCCTAAACCGGGTGTAAGTTGTCTTATAATAATTTAGTAGGTAATTATCAATTTACGGGAATAGCAGGAGTAGGACATGATCAGGGAGTCAAGAGTACATAAGTACTATAAATTCAGGTCACTGCATATATAATACAGAATAACAAGTACATGATTCAAGTCACTGTATGTAATACAGGATAACACGGCAGGATTCTCGTAAATGTGATAATCACAGGTCAGGTATTAATATGTCAGGAGACAGGTGGTAAGTCATGTTATAATGAGGAGCAAGTGCTAAGTAGTAAGTCACGTCAGGTGATAACACATCAGTTGCTAAATGATACAGACAGGTGTATGTCAAGAGTTAACATAACAAGTATGTACATCACAATACAAAATGAGAATACTGATATAAATACATAATGCAATACAAGTCAACCCGACAATGCGGGAAAGTCCAAAGGGAAGGCGAGGACACTCGCCTAGAACTTCAGAAAACACCGTGAAATGCCTGATGTCCAGAATCCAGGTAATTAACGCGTAAACGCGTTCAATATAGTAAAGATTATATTATATGAAGGAGAGAGAATGAGTTAGAAGGAGAGGGGATGAAGCCGTAGGTGTCGCAGACGCGGGAGTCGCGTCGCGTAGAGGCCACAAACGCAGGGTTCGAGACCCGCGTTAAAGCTAGGACACGAGAAGAACACAGACGCAGACGTGAGTTCCGCGTCGTGTTAATATAAGAACGCGAAGGTCGCGTTAAAGAATTGCTTGGACGCGGGGGTGGGCTCCACGTCTAGCAATTAACAGAGAAAGAGAGAGCCAGGGAGTGAGACGCAAGGATGAGGGGGTGAGAGTGAGACGTAGGAATCAGAGAAAGAAATGAAAAAAGAAGGAAAAAGAAGAAGAAAGAAAGAAAGGAGGGAAGAGAAAAAAAGAAGGAAAGAAAGAAAAGTAAGAAGAAGGGAAGGGGTGGAAGGCCGGCCAAGGCTTGGTGGCGTTCAGCGGCCGGAGGCCGGAGGCCGGAGGTGGCCGGAGGCGGTGGTTAAAGCCCCAAAGAAGGAGTGGTGATGATGCAAGTGTAGTTGAAATGGTGAAAATGAAGTTTTGAAAAAAGGGTTTCGGAGAGCGAAACTGTATCTCGTTAGAAAGAGCTTTCCGAGGGGAGGAAGATGGCGTGATTGGTGGTGGCCAAGATGGTGTAGGTAGTGGTGGAAATGGTGGAGAAAATGGTGAAGGAGATGGGTTGTTTTGATGAAAAAGAAGGAAGAAGATGGTGGTATGGTGGTGTTGTGGTTGTTAGAATGGAGAAGGAGATGGAGGGAAGATGGAGAGAAGGATGGTGGAGAAGTTGGTGGTGATGGTGATGATGGTGGCCGGTCAAGGAGGGAGGCAAGGATGTTCATGGCCTTTGCTGGAAGTGAAGAAGGAAAAGAAGAAAAATGAAAGAGAGAGAAAGGAGGAGGTGTTTTATATATAAGGGAGGAAATTATTATTACAAGTTTGTCATTGCTTTCAAACAAATGAGATGCAACAAATGAGACTTGCGTCTCATTTAAAAAGAGGTCCGCGTCTCAGTTAGATGAAAAACCCGCGTCGGGCAATTGCCCAGACGCGGGGATGGACCTTGCGTCCACGAAAAAACGCAAATGTTGCGTTAAACAGAAAGACAAAAAGTCATAATGACTTGAAGGACATAACATTAAATGCAGAATGGAGAGGATTTTTGCATTAAAGATCGAATCCAGATTTGGTGAGACTCGCGTCTAGCGAGGAGAGAGAAAATAAAAAATAAAAGTAAAATATCTGGATAAAATTCTGGTATCTGGGAAAACACCGAAACTCCGAAAAAGCCGGAAAATGAAGTAGCTCGAAAAGCTTTCCAAAAATTCTCAAAAATAATAAATATTATTTTAAGATGTTTAAAGAAATCAGTTTTCAGAGATTCAATCTCATTTTCAAAATAAAAATCCTGAAACCTACCGTCGACACCAGGTCGGCCGGATTTTTGATAAAATCTGAAAAATCTCAGAAAATGCCTGAAAGAAGAAAATATAATTCTAAGAAGTAATATGAAAGCGGAATTTAGAAATTTGATTCCAATTGTAAACTAAAATTCTTGGAATCAACCAGTGATACTGGCCGACACCAAATCCAGTGGAATTTTGATAAATTCAGAAAAATCTTAGAAAAAGTATTTAGATAGAAAATGTGATTTTAAGAAGTTATAGGAAAGTCATTTCTTAAAATTCAACTCCTTTGTAAATTAAAAATCTGAGAATCGGTCAGTGGTACTGGTCGACACCGGGTTTGAAGATTTTCAATTTAATTCTGAAAAATTTCAAAAAATCATGAAAAATCTAAAATATTGAAAAATAATGTTTGAAATGAAAATCGGTCAAATCTGAATAGCAGAAAGGCCAAATCGAGTTATAAACTAGGATCGGGTCCCCGGTTCAAACTAGGGCTGACTCCGAGTCCACGAATCCAGATCCAAAGTAAAACGATCATAATAACAATTCATAATACAAAACAAATACATGAAGTAAGTAAATAAATAAATAAATAAATACGATTGGAAAATCTGAATACGTAACTAAGTACGTATTCCGGGAGCGGGGTGTTATAATCCTCTTTGCATCTGAAAACTATAAAGCTTACTCTTCAACTGCAACCGCGATTCTATGCTTTTCGTCAGATACTTCTTCTCCAGGATCTCCCACAGTTGTTTCGCAGATGTCTCATGTAACACATGATACTTGATGTCTTGTGTCAAACAAGACCTGATCAAGCCACACGTCGTACGGTTCATCTTATCCCAATCTTCTTCAATTGTTGATGCGCGCTTCTTCTCTAACCGTAGAGTGTCTTCGAGGTTTGATGCCGTCAGCGCATCCATCACCTCACACCTCCACATACCGAAGTTGTTCGTGCCATTGAACTTCACCATATCAATCCTCAGCGGATATGGATTCATGGATGTACTTTCTCCAGCCATCTTCTCAACTGATTCCTCAAAGTAATGCGGAAACAAACGGAATTAGATAAAATAAACTGGATAAAGATAGGATCTTTACCTCTACGTGAAACTCTCGAAGAGTTTCTGAAGCAATCTACTCCTTCAAAATTGATTCCTCAAGCAATCTACACGCTGTTTTGAGATCGACACACGATCCATCAAACAGTCCCAACGTCGCTCCAAAATCGACACACGATCTCCGCCAAACAGCAACTGATGCCTTTGGAATCAACACACGATCCCACGACTAACCTAGGATGCTCTAATACCAATTGTTGTGTGTAGGATAACAACCTCTCTGAGGAATCCGCCAACCAGGCGGAGACTGATGCAGCCGGAGATGTAACCAACACGACAAGAACAGAGAACAATAGAGAAAAGCAATCAACACAATATTTAACGAGCTTCGGCAACGTGCATACGTCCTCGGGGAAAGGGAGATAGAGATTTTATTGATTCAGCAATCAATACAAACTAATATAAGAGGGATACTTGAGAGAACTTTTTTTTTGATACAATATATGAGGGCTCTAGCCCTTATTTATAGCCACAGAGTCTCTGGGTTTTAGGAAACCCCAGCTGGATTCGATCCCAAACAGAAAAGGAATCCGAATCCCAAAAGGAAAGCCAAAACGCGTCTGTCGGTCGACCGGCCGGTCGACCGACCCATGCCTCGGTCGACCGTGCGGTCGACCGGACCCAAACCGAGAGCAGCACGCTTTCAGTCGGTCGACCGGGCGGTCAATCGTTCTATGTCACGGTCGACTGAGCGGTCGACCAGGCTAACCCTGTGCACGCCGTGCACGCCGGTCGACTGGGCGGTCGACCGGCCTTCTCCACCGGTCGACCGCACGGTCGACCGGGAGCTAACTTGGCCTGCTTCAATGCGCCGTCTTGCTCCTTTGTCTTCCGATCTCTGTGCTACCTTCTTCCATCTCCTCTATCTCCTCTCTCCCTACATAGCAGCTCAATCCTCCCCACGTTCATAACTTGTAACAACCCTGCATTAAAGCGGAAGATTATACATGATAGCAGATTTCCTGGTATGCAATTTCAACTAATCAGCGCCAGTGGTCATGGTCATTACAACAAATCCAGCACGTGCATATCGTGCAGTTAAGCCATCCGTCAATTTTGCCTCCACGCGAGCATACATGTCAAGTACATATGGTCCTTCTTCTTCTAGGAGAGGGGGATCGATCGTTTTCCTAACGCTCAGAGCATACACACGCACACCACCAATATAATGGAAGTTTCCCTTTTCCAGTCTACCATTACACACTGGCAATATTCCTATGCTCGGCCCACCCACATTTTCATTCTGACTACTGATTCTCGCGCCTGAGGGTCTTAGGTCGGCATCGTACCGGTGCTACTAATCTGAAAGATGTCTTTCGTGTGTACTCTAATTGGTAACCTCCTCGGAGAGCGATCAAACTTCGCTTGTGGTTAGTTCAATTCACAGTAAGCCGGTTTTTCTCTACATCGTTTTTTATCCACCACAATATGGTAAAATTTTCATATGCATCTTAGATTTGACATGGACTAAAAGTTCTACATTTTTTTATTGCCTAAAAGTGGATTAAAATCACATTCTGTAGGAGTATGTGGGAGAATATTATTAAGAAGGGTGCTTTGGACCTAAACCTTACATGTGTGCAATTTGAATTTGAAAGAGAATACTTAAGTTTTTGTTTTTGAAGTGTCCTTTGTAGCTTCCACTCGCACACAATTTGCATGAGAAACGCCAAGCGTGTGGAAGAGGTGAAGGGATCAGACAATTAATATGCGGCAATTAGTGAGAAATAGTGTGAAACTTTTTGGTGAGAACAGAAACGAACTCTAGAAAGTTGGGACACGTGTTTGTCAAGGTTGGGCCAAATCCTAACCGAATAGTGCTGAGAAAAATCAAATTGGCGCCTAATTGGGGGATAGTTTGTCGTTGTAGCTTAAGCTCTGTCGAAAGCAACACCCACCAAAACTTTTAAGTTGGACAACCTTAATCTTTTCTCTTAACAACACGGAATCTATTTTTGACATGTTGAGACTCATGCCACAAGCAAAACTCGTGGTCTCTTGTGAGGCAAAAAGATTATGCCAACACGTGTTGTAATTAGTGTCTTGTAGCCAAACTCGTGAATTTCGGGTCTTGTGTGTGAGCCATGCACACAAATTATAAGAGAGACAATTTCTGCGTTGACACGTAGATATGATGTAATTGTTAAAATTTTGCTTTATTTTTATGAAGAGATGATGATTCAAAAAGATTCAGCCTGATTAGAGAAGAAGAAGAATGAAGAAAAAATGCAGATTAAGACATGTTAGTCGACTAACAAGAATTATTAGTCGCCTAAATTGCTATATAAATCCACTGATATGACAAATAGATAGTGGGGTGATTATAGTAGTCGACTCACATTTATTATAAGTCGAGTCATGCACAGATTAGTCGACTAGGCTGACAGACTGGTCGACTGATCTGATGCACGAATGCGTTTCTGTTTCGAATTTTGCGCGAGCAGGTTTTCCTTTTTTGGTTAGAGTTCGAATAGAAATCAGTTTCTATTCTATGAAAGGTTTGTTTCTAAAGTTCGAAGAGTTTAGAATTCTTTTAAATCAAGGAAACTTCTTCAAGCATCCGACGGTCAAGATCATCTCAGAGTGTGAGTAGAATTTGTGTTGTAAAGTCTTATAAATAAAGATTATAACCTAGTCTATTTAATTATCTCGAACGAAGAAAATCATAGAAAACCAAAAAAGAAAGAGGAAGGTGACGGTGCATAAAGAGAATGTATACTCTTGTAATCTAGATGTAGAATCAAGGAGAATGTAAATACTCTTGAGGGGTTAAGGGGAAGATTAGATCTCTATTGTACCAAGTTTATTGATAAAACTCTTTCAAGTTTTCTTCCCGTGGACGTAGGCCAAGTTTGGGTTGAACCACGTTAATTATTGTTAGTATTTCTACTCTTTTGTATTAGTATTGCTAACTTGCTTTAAAATAGTTTTTCTTTTGCAAGTATTGTCATATCACCAAGGTCTCCGCTGCGCACAACAATTGGTCTTAGAGCCAATTGTATCAACATTAAGAGGGGGTCCAGAGACTTTAAAGCTTTGTAACCCTGAAACCTGACATCTTATCTACGTATCAACGCGAGATTGACTCTCTTATAATATGTATGTGTGGCTCACACAATAATTATATTTACACAGTAAATAAAATGTTTGAATGTTCAAAAAGTGCAACGAATGAATGGAGTTGATCTGAACCCACATTCAATAGGAGCGAATATTTTTACCCCAAAAACTGATAAAGACACCCAGGATTAAGGCACCCCAAATTTTGATAAAGGCACCCCTAAAAATCAAAAAATGGCAAAAAAAAAAAATCTCTTCTTTCCTCCTCTCTCTCCCATGCTGGTGACCCAGGCCTCCCCCCTCACCGGAGACCACCTCCTCCCTCCGTCTCCCCTCGTCGGCGAACCCCCTCCCCTCTCGGCCTCCCCTTCGCCAGCGAACCCCCTCCGCCTCCCCCCCAGCCTTCCCTCCCCCTCTGACGAACCCCCTCCTCCGGCCTCCCCCTGCCTGATCTCCCTCCCTCTCCCTCACCCGCCCAACCCCATGTCCCCTCTGTTCGGCCGGAGTCCAAACAGAGAGGGGCAGGGGTTGGACGGGTGGGAGTGGGGGTGGGGGAGGGAGAGGAGATTGGGGGATGGGGGAGGAGGCCAGAGGAGAGGGGAGGAGATGCCGAGAGAGGAGGAGGAAGGGAGGGGAAGGGGAGACGCCGGAGGGGGAGGGGGAGGGGGAGGGGTGGGGGGGATCGAGGGGGAGGAGAAGGGGGCGGGGGGGAGGGGGGCCCGGGGGAGGAGGGGAAGCGCCGAGGAGTGGGGCGTCGGAGAAAGAAATCGGAGGAAGAAGGAAAGAGGAAGAAGGAAAAGGCAATTTGGACTTTTCACCAAAAGTCAAAAAAAAATAATGGCACACTTGTAATAAATTATGGGGTGCCTTGATCCGTTTTTGGGGTGGAAATATCCTCTCTCACATTCAACACCATTCAAAGACAACGTGTGCTCAGTCTTCCAAAGTTGTGGGTGAATTTCACACGTTTGCTACTAGGAACAAGATCAAGTGGATGGTTCTTGGAAGTTAATTGATTAAGAAACTAATTGTACGCTGCTTAATTAATCCAAACCAAGCCCAATGAAGTCACTGCTTACATAGAGTGTGTTGTTCTTGACCAAATTGCTATCTATCTATCTATCAAACTGTAGCCTTACTGGCCAAAAGTTTCACACTTAATAAGTCACTGATTGATCAGTTGGGATGCTTCCGGCAACTTGGATGATCAGTGTGCTCACTCTCTTGCAAGCATGGGGCCTCCTTCCGCGTCATCCAGCTTATCCTTCACGCTCTGGAGTAGATCAGGTTTGTTACTTCCTAGTTGAGATGTGAGGGCTTGTTTGAGGGGGAAAAAACAATTGGGGAAACTGAGCTTGGGCTCACGTCATCAGCTTTCTTATAAAAAAACAAGCCAACAGACTCACTTACTCAGATTTCTTGCTGTTTTCACCCAAAACGAGCTGATAATGGGCCCGCATGCAATTTTGCAGGACCCATCGAGTTTCCGATTTTATTTTATTTTATTGTAACTAAACGCGTTTTCAGAAAAGAGTGATGTGGATCCTCTATGTCAGATTTCAAAATTGATTTTCCCTTAACAAACAACCCCTAGGTGGGTCACTGTTGTTTTGTTTAAAATATATTCTCTTTGCAAGCTTCACATAGTTTTGTTTTGAAATAGGTTAGTGATGATTCTATTCTAACAAAAGGTGGTGTTGTTGGTTGTATTCTGTGTTTTCCTATAATTTTTAGTATTTTTTAACGTAGGTGTTAAAACATGAATATGAAAACAATCTGTACTGCAATAAATATCTATTCAAATAAATAAAGTAAGAGAAGAAATTTCTGACCTACGAGGGAGCAATCGTGAAAAATCACTACCCTAGAAGACTGGAACTGACCCTATCGCTCGGGCATTGAATAATCACCGTCGACTAGTGGTAAAGACCCTCCAAGAAGTACCAACACCCAGGCTTGAGCGCAAGCCTGGATCTCTGCTCAGACAAGAAACAGTCGCCCACAAAAGCAATATAAAACAATAATAATTTAAGAAAGAAGAGTTTCGACAGAAGGGTGAGCGCAAGCAAAGGGCTCAAGACGGAGAAGAGATAATAGACTGTTATTGTTGTTATTCTATTTGCTTCTGAACAAGGAGATTCTATTTGAGCAACCCTCTTGCAACAGCAAATTGCGAGATACGTGATAATGGGCGGGTTGTTACACCCGACACGCGGATCTCGAGATCTGAAACCAATCAAAACGAGAATCAGCCAAAACGTAAAAAAAAAAAAGAAGAAAAAGAAATAAAAACAAAACACGGGCTCAGGCACACGGTTAGGCGTACGTGTGCCGACGGGCGAGGCACGCACACGCATGGCTAACCCGTATCAAAACATATAACTCACAAACAAGGCGAGAAACAGATTATATATAAATCACTTTCCTTTTCATCTCCTATCCCATGTGAGACTAAGGGGCTGTTTGGTTGCAAGGAAGTGGACAGAAGTAGGAAATAGGGAAGTATAATTGCTCAGTTCCCTATCTATTCAAACACCGGAAAAGGAAAATATGAAAACTCCTTTTCCTTTTCTTTTCTCTCTTTTACACAATCATTTCCTCACTTCCAAGTGCTACAGTTAATTTTATGGTCATGTAAATCTCATTTGTAATAAGTTGTAACACAAAACAGTTAATTTTTTGATCATGTAAATCTCACTTGCATTCTAATTACAGTCCATTTTTTATTTTTCTTAATTAATTTTTATTTTAATATTATTTTACGGTCAACTTTGTGGTCAACTTTTCCACTTCCACTTTCACATTACCATCCAAACACCGAAAAAGACAAAACATTTTTCAAACTACACTTCCCAACAACATCCAAACACCGGAAAACTTACTAACCAATTCCCAAGTTCCAAAGGACAGTATTACTACTTCCTCAATTCCTCACTTCCTCACTTCCACCCTTAACCAAACAGGCCCTAAAATGAACACTAATATGAAAATCAAGTTTTCCCCGAGTACGGGTTCACTCAAGCCCAATAGTTGTATGGGTCTTAAGCTTGAGATATCTTATAACTTAATGTCCTTTTAGGTACCACTGAGCTAGACATTAATCACGGTCACTGGTAATTCAAAGTAGGGTTTATACGAGTAATTTGATTGGAGAGGCTGAAAAAGCAATTGCAAAACTAAATATTTTATTCACAAGTGAAGTATATTAAGTTATTTTTCTACTTAAAATATTTATTATAGATCTAAAAGACGGAACAGTAACATAAGTAGCAAAGACCAAAATGTTAAGATAAAGCCTTTGAGCGCACGGAGAAAAATAACTTGGTGTTTTCATACAATTTAGCTCCAAAGATTAGAAATAAAGACAATCAAAGCCTTTTTAATTCTATTCCAAAAAAATAAAATGCCTTACTAATTTAGTGCTAGTGGTCATCTGATAAAATAGATAACAAGGGATCGTAAAGGGATCATAGTTGTCAAGTTTAAAATAGAGATATAATTATTAACACATTCCACGTTGCATGTGAGCAAAAGCTAGTTGTTATCGGTAATCTCAAGTGTCAGTGAGCCTAAATAAAACTCTTTATTTTTATCCCCATTGTTTACATGTATAATTTTTTTTATCTTTATGTTATAAGGTGAAAAATGCTAAAGAGGAAAAAAGGTAAAAAAAAAAAAAAAAAAAAAAAAAAGGAAAAACAAAGAGAAGAAGAAAGAATCTTTTCATAAGGCATGAAAAACAAATAGCTATGGCCGTAACAATTTTTTTCCTATTGTATGGGCCTACATCCTGGCCCAATAGAGATGTCAAGTGGGCTGGCCAGCGATAGATCTTGCTCCTCCTGGGTCGAGGGTTGGCCCGGCCTAGAGCTAAAGCCTTTAAACTGTTTGGCAACAGGAGTTAAGAGTTCAAGCCCAGCGCTTTCGGCCGAGTGGCATCACCCCTCCCTCATGTGTTCGGATAGTTCGCATCCGACTCCAAGTGGACTCAACCGAGTAATGTTAAAAAAAAGAGTTAAGAGTTAAAACGGTGAGAAAAATGAGAGATTTTCAGATAATTTTTTTTTACACTTTAGCCTCTACTCTTTGGAGGTAAAGATTTGCTCTGCCACTAGTTTTTAAGCTCGTAAAATTTTAATATCTTTTTTATCTAAGCTCTCACCCGCCGCCTGCTCATGTTGCCATTGCAATGACTTATTAGAGTGGAATTGCTAACATTACCATTGTACTGGATTTTTCCGCTTGTTTCGAACTCGTGCCTTTTGTGCAGCGAGCTCGAAAATGGGAGTTTGGTTTGGTCAAAATAATTGGAATAAGAAAAAAAAAATACCGAACATTGCCACAGCCTATAGGCTCATATGTTTGGTTGTCGTAATTGATCGTAATTCGTAAGTCGTAATTGGTAAATTCTTTTATAGTTGTAAATGAATTACATGCATGTAAATATTATGGTGTTTGATTGGTAATATAAAGTTGTAAGTGGGAAAATGTATTGTATTTTATGGTGTTTGGTTGTCGTAATATGTAAGTCGTAAGTGAAAAAATGACCACAAAATTAACTATTTAGTGTTTAAAAAGTTTTAATATTCCAAATAAATATTAAAAATGTTAAATATTAAAAAAAATTTAATATTAACATTAACAAAATAATACAAATTTGCATCACCGCAAAATTAACTGTAACTGAGCTGTAAGTAAGTGGTAATTGGGTTGCAAGTGAGTGATAGTTGAATTGCGTAAGTCTTTTACAAATTACGATCCAACAAACGCCGTAGTTATAATTGGGTTGTAAGTTATTTACGAATTACGGACTTTTACGCCTTTTACGGTGAAACAAACAGCCTCGTAATGTAAAGTTATAAGTGAGAAAGTGTACTTTGTTTTATAGTGTTTGGTTGTCGTAATGTGTAAGTCGTAGTAGAAAAGTTGACCACAAAATTAACTATTTGGTTATTTAAAAAATTTAAATATTGCAAATAAATATTAACAATACTAAATTAAAAAAATTAATATTAATATAAAAATAATATAAATTTGTATGGTAATATGAATGGGTTGCAAGTGAGTGATAATTAAGATGTGTAAATCTTTTACGAATTACGTTCTAAATAAATATCGTAACTATAATTAAGTTATAAGCCATTTATAAATTACGACCTTTTACTCCCAAAGTATCCTCATTGAGCAAAGCAATCGTCTGTGTTGGCGCACTGATCCAAAAGACTTTGTAAATTGATTAATTTTGTAGTTGTTTCTATAAAACATTTGGTAATATTCATTATTTTTTTCTTTATTAATATCTTTTAACGAAAGTATCTCTCTCTCTCTCTCTCTGTTTTTTTTTTAGCTTCAACTTGTTTTCGCGAGGCGGCCTGAATTTATGGGTGGAAAGGCGACGACCTCGGCTGTCAATTTTGAATTTTCCCCTTTGAGATTTGATTTGCCGACGTCAAAGAACTACTCAAAGTACTGACATGTGGGCCCCTCGCAGTTTAATTCTCAGTGGTGGACCCAACGTGTCGGTCTCCATTCGTTACCAGTCATTAGGAAAGCTGAAGCTGAATCCCATGCGACTGTCTGCATAGATTATTTATGCGGTCAGTACCCCGTTCGTAAATAACTCGAATCACAGCGACAGAAAAAGTAATAAAGGCTTAATTAGTCAGTAGTTAATTAGTAATTAGGAGACCAATAGAGACCCCAAAAGCCTTTTGAGCTTGAGCAGGCGTGAATCTGCTCTCCACACTTTCATTTCAAAACCCCTGTTGCTGTTGCTTCGTCTCTCTTTCCCCTCTCTCTTCTCCTTCTCCTCGCCGTCGCCTTCTCCTGAATTCTCCTCAAAAGTCTGGAATCACTTTGAGGATCTCGATCCTGGCCATGGCTTCCGTCGACAAGAAGGAGGATCACCGCATCTCGAGGATCGCCTCCTCGATCCGCGTCATTCCCAACTTTCCAAAGCCTGGTGAGATCTCGATTTGATTTTTCCCTTCTTTTTTCGCTTCAAAAGTTTGAGTTTTTCCGGAGTTTTGACGGGTTTCTGTTTAAAGGGGTGATGTTTCAGGACATCACGACGCTGCTGCTCGAGCCAAAGGTGTTTAGGGACACGATTGATATGTTCGTGGAGAGGTACAGGGACAAACAGATCACTGTTGTTGCCGGTAATCTCTTCATCTAATCTCTAGATATTCTGTTTGGTTTTTTTCCTTCTTCTAATTGTTTATTGCAATTTGTATCTCAATTTGAATATCAAAGGGTGCAATGCGTAATGAATGCGAGATTTGATTTGGTTTAGTTGAGGACTGTAATGACGAGAAGAATGGCTTCTTTGGTACAATCTCGTTGTATCGTACTACGGTACTGTGAAAAGAGATTCTGGGAATGTGGTTCGGTTGGCTTTTTCGCCTTCCTTTTAGCAAAGACTGTCATGTTTCCTCTTTGTTTAGACTCTTCTCAAGTCTGGCGATTTTGCATGTGATATTCTTAGCTGCAAGAACCAAATGTCGGTGTGCCTACCCACCATCTGTTTTCAAAGGTTCTATGGTAGAATTCATCACCCGTTCAAAGTTGCTTTGTCTAGGAACTCGGGACCAACTCTTGTAAGTTGGTCAGTATTTTGTGGAAGCTTCTTCAAACTGGGTTGTGCTTCAAGGCCGACCAAATATTGATATGAGAAGGTAGATGATTTTTGAAGACCACCATCAAGTTCTAAACTATGAACTCAAGGACGATGATGATTTTTTCTTTCTTCATTCACCTCTTCTTCTAAAGGAGCTAGAAACAATGGAATTAAATAATGATGCCTTTTATTTGCCAACTTTTAAATTCTTGTAGCTTCACCATGACATTTTCTTCTGTGTGCCAGTTTTGATGATTTGTGCTAAATAACTAGCTTAGTTATGCCCACATGCCAAACTACATGGTGTACTATGAAAAGTGACGATCCACATATTCATTCTGATCTACATGTTTTGAAAGTTTTATAAACGAAAAAAATATACATTTTAAGGCATTTGCCTATTCATCAAGTGGCTGAAAATGAATGCTTTATTTGACAACACAAGAAATGTCATGATGCATGGGCTAGATTTTCTCAAAACACATACATGAACGGAGTGGATTGTCCATTGTCATAACTTAACCTAGGAATCTTCTTGTTTTTCTAATATTTATTGCAATTTTTTCCTCAGTGTTTCTTAAAGCTTGCAATGAATGCTGAATCTGAATTTGATTTAGTTCAGTTGAGGACTGCAATAAAGAAGAAAATAGCTACTTTAGTTGAATCTCATTTATGTTTGTAATTTAATTTGTATTTTTTTTTGTACAATATTATTTTTTCTTAAAATGTTGGGAATGTTGGTCAATTTGGCTTTTTCGCTTATTTTGCGCTTAGATTGCATGGCAGAAAAATGTAGCTGTGCCTATCCACCAACTATTAGTTCGGGCTCTACAGTAGGTTCGTCACTTGCTGATAGTTGGCTTGTATAGGAACAAGGGACCAACTCATTGAGATTTTATGATATGCTATCGTAAAACCTTGGTCAATTCGTTTATGGAAGCTTTTCTCGAATTTATGCATTTTTTTTAACCCACTCCCATTTTGATATGGAAGGTCTAGATGACGGTTTTTAAGATCCTAATGAAGTTCTGAACTATAAAATGGTAAATGACAATGATGAATTTTTATTTCTTCCATTTCTACGTGCCTAGGTTTGTTCGAGCTGCTGAGTGGCCCTTTCATGTGACTCTTTCATTCTTCCTCCTTCAGCTCCTCCTCCTCCTCTATGAAAAGAGCTAGAAGCACTTGAATTAATAATGGCATCTTTCATTTAGATTACTTTGGCTTCACCATAATAACACTTTCTTTTCTCTTATCAGTTCTGATGATTTGTGCCAAATAACTTAAAGTGCAATTCTTTAGCTGTAAAGATTTATGGTCTATAAAGCTAAAACTGAGTGCTGAATTTTGTTATTACTTTCTACAATTTCTTTATTGTTAACTTTATACTCAATTTTTACTGTACTAAGATAAAAAATACATTTTGTATATGCTCTCATTGATAGTTAAAGTGTCAACAGGAATTGAAGCAAGAGGCTTTATATTTGGTCCTCCCATTGCTTTGGACATTGGGGCAAAGTTTGTACCTATGAGAAAGCCAAAAAAGCTGCCTGGTAATTTTCTCCATTTATCCCATCTTTCCAATGAATAAGGGCCCTGTTATTTATCCTGCACCGGAGTATATGCTAGCAAAGAAATCAAATGAATTCCTCTGGGTTGCCTTACCAAGCGATCCACTTCAAATGTGGGCCAAAAACGTCCAACATTGACAGTTTCTGGAAGTCTTTTCTATGAATGCAATAACACCAGCACCAGACCACATTATTTTTGGCTGATATTGTATGTTGTATAATTCGTCTCGCGATTGCACCACAACTCAGCATAAGTTGCTCGAGGACATTATGTTGAAACTTGAAACACAACAGTGAAATAAACGGATCCTGTTTTGTGGAAAGAAACAAATATGAAACGATTATTACTGATATATGCTACATATCTAGCACCTACTTTATAGAGATGCTTTATGCGTATGATAACTAATTTTCTACACATCAATATTAAAGTTAAGTTAGAGAAGCTATTTCAGTTATTACTTGGTTTAATTATAACTAATAGGTAAAATTAGGAAGATAATGCCAATTATTATAGAAGTATTCTGCACACCGTGTCAAAACAACCTTCTGCTTGGGACGTTGATTTGGTACGAAAGTTCATCTTCATGATATTCCCTCTTCCACCCTTCTCTCCTCCTTGGGATCGTGACAGGTGCTCTTTCTTTTATATTGTTCCCCCTCTCGTTCGTTGCCATACTCTCTTGTTTTTCATTTTCTTTTTTTTCTTTTTAATCTATTGATTCTCCTTCATTTGTGTCCATTATTGGCAAAAAAAAATTAGAAAACAAAACAGAAGTACTCTATTCTCTCCTCACAAATGTCGAGGGGTTAGAGATGAAGCTAAATTATTGGTTTTATGCATATGATTCAATTTCCATCCCATCTCAGGATATGTATTTTATCAATAAAGGAGAGTGATTTCTGCTGTTGCTCCTTTCAAGCTGAGTAGGATGAGTTCAGATGACAGCCTAGAGCATAACTTCTTCTTCCTCCACTTCTTTCAAGCTGAGTGGGGGTAAGTTCTGCTGTTATAAGTATCCAAAGTAATGGATGACATTTCTTCGACATTTCAGATGAGTCGAGTGAGTTCTGATAATGCCTGTTAGAGATATTCTTCTCCTTCTTATTCTTCTTCTTCTCCTCTTCTTTTAAGCTGATTGTGGTGAGTTCTGATGCCCACTATAATAATCCAACAAACTACTAGATCATCATTTTCTGTAGAATGATAGGAAACATGCCAACATTGCTAGAAGATCTCTTTTGTAGAACCATTCCATTTCTCTAGATTTTGTTCAGATAAAACTGTCTGGTATATTGATCAACGATTCAACATAGTTCCTTAACTACTTGTGATGGCTTTGTGATGGTCGCATGGGAGCCTGTAAGAGTAACCCGTGTAATCAAGCATAATGATCAGACCTTGACTGAAGTTAATGAGATGGTAAACAAGCTGTATGTACAGTCTATTTAACAGAAGGGAAAAGTCTCTATCTGCATTCAGTTAGTCTCCATGTCGAACTTTGGTTTCAGTTTCAGAATCTCATGTCACTTTTTGAAGTATGTCGAACGTTTGAGTCTTAAGAATGGTTTTTTACTTTTCACCCTAATCCTTGATGAACTTCACAATATTAACAGGTCTACACATCTAATCTAGACCTTTCTTTGGATTTTATTCACATAAAACTGTCTAGCATATTGGTCAATGTTAGCTTAGTGTGAACAACATGGAGTCTTAGTATTCTGGTATCAGATCCAGCTTACTAGTTAGAAGTATCGACTAAGTAAAGTAACTCATATGGTTCCTGCATTGGATATAATGGTTTTTTGATGTATGCATGGAATCCTATGAGCAACCTATGCATAATCAAGTATAATGATCAGAACCTGACTGGAGTTAATGAGAAGATATGGAGCTCTTAGCTGTATCTATAATTTGTTTCCTAGAGGTGAAGAGACACAATCTATTCTAGGTTATTCTATAGTCTCTATGTCTGCTTTGGTATCAGTTTGAAGGTTCATATATTTGAGTGTTTTAAGTATGATTTTCACTCTATCCTTTGATGAACTTAGCAACATTGACATGTGAAGATTGTCTATTATATCATCGTACTGTCTACCATTTTCTGCCCTTTTATACTTGCTAATGATCTTCGGGGCATATTAGGTGAAGTCATTTCAGAAGAATATTCTCTAGAATATGGTACCGATGTAATGGAGATGCATGTAGGAGCTGTACAACCAGGAGAAAAGGTCCTTGTCATTGATGATCTTATTGCTACCGGAGGAACTTTATGTGCTGCAATCAAGCTGCTTGGTAATTTTCTCATTTTAAGCTTAAAGTCTTTTAAATTACTTTTCGTTTGTTCTTGGGGGAGCCATCACTTTGCATTTTGATTTACTACAGGGTTCTTTTTAATAAAAAAAATTGCCTTGTTCTGTTCCTTTACAGTACCACTACATAGGCCTTCTAATAAACAGGCATGTTCAGCCACTAAGTGTAAACGGTCCCAGTTTAATAAATCCTCAATTTACATAACATCCATCTTACAAAAGCCGATTAATCAAATTATTTCCTTATTTCTTAAAAATTTCGGCAGCACCTCCTTTGTAATTACTGGTCGGATATAATATCCAATACAGATATGATATATCTCGGCTAACATCAGCCTACTTATGAAGAAACATATCAATATGAATTCTAGAGTTTCTTTCTATTCATTCATAGAGTCTCATGAATGATAACTTTCAACTTCACATGGCATCATGTTGATAAATATACATATTATTACTACAACCCAATACAAGATATCTCGAATATCAACTTGAAATGAAACTACTACAGGTTCTCCAAATCTATATATATACAAGATTAATAGTCTATCTCACGACCCACATGTATCATTCATTAAATCCACGCGTTCCAAGATACAAGAGTTATGCCATAAACCTAGTTATTGCATTCATATAACACTTACTATAAGTAGTTTGATGTTGCAGTGACTACCAGTCATGAACCTTTTGTTTGACAAAATTTTATGGCTCGATCTTTCCGGATAACCAACGGAGTTTTTATAATAACTTTCATAAACCGGAATGTGAATAAACTGCTGGGAGGTGGACTCGTATAGCTCTATATATATATCTCTTAGACAATATAACACATACTATAAGTAGTTTGATGTTGCAGTGACCACCAGTCATGAACCTTTTGTTTGACACAATTTTATGGCTCGATCTTTCCGGATAACCAACGGAGTTTTTATAATAACTTTCATTCTACGTATAGGAATAGAACGAGGAAAGATTTATTAGACACTAGACTCCACTACCTTTCCAATGACCTATTACATGATAGGTTTTGATTAACCAAACTGCTCCAGAAATTCAAAAACCTATCAGCTGTGCTGAATTATGCAGCATGACAGTTTTGACCAACCTTCAATGTTTCAGTCATAGCTTAAGTTACGGATATCCGATGAGGGTATGGTATGAACCGTTGGAAAGTAGACTCGATTATCTTTCCAACGGTATAAAATATGATACCATTAAACCCCAACATACTGCTGATCTGCACTTAAATTTACAGATTATGATCCTGAACAAATTCCTGCACCTATAAGGGGTATTCTCTATTCACTCAAAATAATTAATTTATTCTGAAACTTTTAAAAGAAAATATGGGGGAATCGTAAATTGGGGATTCCCTTAGATGACACAAATTGATCATTATATGTGCCTTAAAATTTCTCCGAATTTGAAAATTGAAAACTAGATAAGCTTGGTCAAATTAAGGTCTCCTCCACTACATTATTACTACTATAGAAATCTTTCACCTTCCATTAATTAATAAGTACAATCGACATGCATGTTAAAAATATTTATATGTAATAGTGATAATAATATTGGTGATGTATACAAGAATGTATTGTATATGTTTATGTGTATGATGCTATTTCATGGAAAGATACAAACTATATAAGTGGAAAATAAAGATTTATTTTATAATGTAGGGTGGAGATGAGAACTAGGGATTTAAAGAGTGAAGTGGAGGGTAGAGATTTAATTGAGATTTGTGTAGGAGAGGTGGCAATTGGAGAGGATCTTATGATGACAAGTGACAAATAAGGCAAGTATAAGATATATAGATAATTATTTATAATAGGTAAGGGAGAGAAATAAGTTTATTTTCTCCCCCAAATCTCTCTCTCTCCCCCTCACGCAGTTTTCCCCCCCTCTCTCTCTCTCTCTCTCGCGCGGGTGGCCAAGGAGGCGCGGCCAGGGCGCGGCCGGCCGCGGCCACGCGCGACCGGAGGCGCGGCCAGCGGCGGCCAGGGCCGCGGCAGCGACGGCGGCGGCCGGCTAGGGCGGCCGGACTTCGGAAATTTCGGCGGTGAGTGGGGTTTCCTTGCATTCAGATAACACTTACTATAAGTAGTTTGATGTTGCAGTGACTACCAGTCATGAACCTTTTGTTTGACAGAATTTTATGGCTCGATCTTTCCGGATAACCAACGGAGTTTTTATAATAACTTTCATTCTACGTATAGGAATAGAACGAGGAAAGATTTATTAGAAACTAGACTCCACTACCTTTCCAATGACCTATTACATGATAGGTTTTGATTAACCAAACTGCTCCAGAAATTCAAAAACCTATCAGCTGTGCTGAATTCTGCAGCATGACAGTTTTGACCAACCTTTAATGTTTCAGTCATAGCTTAAGTTACAGATATCCGATGAGGGTATGGTATGAACCGTTGGAAAGTAGACTCGATTATCTTTCCAACGGTATAAAATATGATACCATTAAACCCCAACATACTGCTGATCTGCACTTAAATTTACAGATTATGATCCTGAACAAATTCCTGCACCTATAAGGGGTATTCTCTATTCACTCAAAATAATTAATTTATTCTGAAACTTTTTAAAAGAAAATATGGGGGAATCGTAAATTGGGGATTCCCTTAGATGACACAAATTGATCATTATATGCCTTAAAATTTCTCCGAATTTGAAAATTGAAAACTAGATAAGCTTGGTCAAATTAAGGTCTCCTCCACTACATTATTACTACTATAGAAATCTTTCACCTTCCATTAATTAATAAGTACAATCGAATTAACCCATTAATAGCAAGCCTAAAATCATACCTTAACATGCAACCTCCTTACCCATCATTTAGATGCAAATTAAATTTTCTCATAAATTTAGAGATCAAGGTTTGATCATTACATGCATTGCCAAGGGATTTCTAGGAATATATACACATGACTAGTTCAAGGGAAACAATTCTACTCAAATTAAGGATCAAGATCTAGGGATAAAAATAAAAATTGATTGAATTTGAGGAATGAGAAAAAGGGAAACCCCACTCACAGCCGAAATTTCCGAAGTCCGGCCGCCCTAGCCGGCCGCCGCCGCCGCTGCCGCGGCCCTGGCCGCCGCTGGCCGCGCCTCCGGTCGCGCGTGGCCGCGGCCGGCCGCGCCTCCTGGCCACCCGCGCGAGAGAGAGAGAGAGGGGGAAAACTGCGTGAGGGAGAGGGAGAGATTTGGGGGAGAAAATAAACTTATTTCTCTCCCTTACCTATTATAAATAATTAACTATATATATTATACTTGCCTTATTTGCCACTTGTCATCATAAGATCCTCTCCAATTGCCACCTCTCCTACACAAATCTCAATTAAATCTCTACCCTCCACTTCACTCTTTAAATCCCTAGTTCTCATCTCCACCCTACATTATAAAATAAAATTTTATTTTCCACTTATATAGTTTGTATCTTTCCATGAAATACCATTATACACATAAACATATACAATACATTCTTGTATACATCACCAATATTATTATCACTATTACATATAAATATTTTTAACATGCATAGCTATTTAAATACTTCCAATTAATTCATTTCAAATTTTCCTGATAAATTTCCAAATTTATTATCACATAAATATAACCAAATTAAAATTCCTGATATTCTTTATAATCTCAATACTCAAGGAATATAGTATTAAATCAGGGTTGAAAAATTCGGGGTGTTACACTAAGAGTAGAAGTGCTTTAAAATATAGCTTCCAGACATGTATGTCTTGAGGATAGTAGTTAGTTAGTTAGTTATATATATACATATACATTATACACACACACACACATACATATATATAGGGAGAGAGATAGACTTGTGTAGTTCCGGAAGGATTCGAGCCCGAATCCTTCCCATTTCAATGGAGTGGATCGTATATTTGAATGTTAGATATTGGTATTTGAGTGGGAAGGATTCAGGCTCGGACCCTTCCAGAACTACACAAGTCTCTCTCTCTCTCTCTCTCTCTCTCTCTATATATATATATATATATATATATATATATATATATTTAGCTCTTTAACCATGTCAATAATCCTTCTTGCAGTACCATGTGAATTTTGTTCGTGTAACCCCATATCGAATTCCTAAAGATGTCCGACTGCAACAAGAGTATAACTATCAGGAATAGATAAACTCACTTTTGTGAATCTATTGTGTCTAACTAACACATTTCCTTTTTTAGACCGAGTGGTTGAATCCATGATATTCAAAGATTCTATGGTACAATTTAGTATTTTGGACAGGTAAGCATCATGACTGAAATACATAATACGTTCAAACACATGATATGAGCATCATATGCATGAGTTTGTACGCCTGAACTTGTGCATGTATGAGCAACATTTTCTTATTGCAGACCAGGTGAAATTTGCCGGGTTGCAGCAACTGGTTCCATGGCTATAAGGTTCAGCCAAGTCTGTCTAATGAGTATTGATTCCAGTTTCTGAAGGGACTGAGCTAAACGGGGTAAATAATCGCAGTCCTAGGTACATCTAGAAAATCGTGAAAAGGAAGGCATAAAAGGCCACCAAATCCTAACCTTAACTTGATAGATAGAGTGTTTCAAAGACGACTAAGTGGTTCTAGGCCTGTGGGGGGGTGCCTAGTGCTTAGAACAGCATAGGTGCCCACTTAATCAAAGCGTCTTGAAGGCTACATGTGTCAATCAGTTAACTAGGCAGCCACCTACTATGTCTTTTACAACACTGGATTGAGGGGGCAAGGGAAACAACTTCTAGCTGTATTAGATAGATAGGTAGACTGTAGTTTTCTTTAGGCCTAGGCTAGCTTGTCCTTAAATTCTGGCACTTTTTTATTTTCTCTGTGAAAATTTCTTTTGTTTGAACGCAAGAGAAAACAAAAGAAATTCTTTAAATCAAGATTCCAGAAGTCAGACAGAAACCAAGTTTCCTATCATTGCTGTAAGTACTGCATTGATATGACTGCAATGTGAAATGTCTAGTCATGCCTGAGCTTTAGTAGGTTATGGACATACTGGCAAATTTTACGTTCTCAGTTAAGTAGTGAACAATATAACATGCTTAACACTGCCAATTTAAATGTTATGTTTTCATACAATGTCTATTATAGATGCTCATAGTGAAAAATTGGTGGTTTTTTCATTAAGGGTGTGTTTGGTTGTAAGGAAGTGAGCGGAAGTAAGGAAATGGGGAAGTATAATTGCTCACTTCCCTATCTATCCAAACACCGGAAAAGGAAAAAAAGAAAACCCTTTTTCTTTTTTCTTCTCTCTTTTACACAACCATTTCCTCACGTCCAGAGTGCTATATTTAATTTTGTGGTCATGTAAATTTCATTTATAATAAGTTGTAGCATAAAGCAGTTAATTTTTTGGTCATGTAAATCTGACTTGCATTGTAATTACAATCCATTTTTTATTTTTCTTAATTAATTTTTATTTTAATATTATTTTGCGGTCAACTTTGTGGTCAACTTTTCCACTTTCACTTTCCATTACCATCCAAACAATGGAAAAGACATAACATTTTTCAAACCACACTTCCCAACAATATCCAAACACCGGAAAACTTACTAACCAATTCCCAAGTTCCAAAGGGAACTAATACCACTTCCTCACTTCCTTACTTCCTCACTTCCACCCTTAACCAAACAGGCCCTAAGTGGTGAACCCTATAAAGTGCAGAAAACTATGCACATTGGTCCATATCTGTTTTATTGTCTGCCCATTATATTTTTGTTTTGTTCATTTTGGGGCCAATTTGCAATTCAGCGATGTACATCATGCAGTGTTGATTTAAATATCTAAGTTATGAGTGGGCATATGCTGTCCAACAAGGAACACATCATTTGCACTAGTCCCTACAAGGTGGTTGTACATCATGCAGAGTTGACTTGGTGTCTAGGCAATTCGTGGGCATGGGCTGTCCAATAAGCAACACAGCAGGTCCCTTCTCTATAAAAGGTGGCCAGCTTTACTGGAGAACGTTCCAGATCCAAATGGTTTGTTGTATGTAATGTGCCTCTGCAATCATATACTAGGCTTTTGATTTGTTTTCTATGACTACCATCTATTATATCTATTTAATCATGTATAAAACCTTTGGCTTGTTGTAGATGACGCCCATTTTACAAAAAAGAGATTGAATCCACATCAATTCACAAGCTATATAAGTCATGGCTTTATACTCTGTCTCATCACTGAATCCAGCAACAATATTTTATTTTTTACATCGTCATGCCACCAAATTGCATCCAACAAAAGTGTGAAAACTAGTAATGGAACGACGATCAATAGGATCACTAGCCCAATTAACATCAGAATGTCTCACAATATTCAAATGAGATGAAGGATGATAATACAACTATTTATATTGAGTCCCTTTAAGATACTGCAAGATTTGACAAGTAGTGATCTAATGAAGCTAATACAGACTCTACATATACTGACTTAACACACCCACCTACAACAAATAAATATCAGGTCGAGTGACAGTTAAGTAAATTAGTTTACTAATCAGTTATTTGTACTTTATTGGATCAACAAGCAACTCTTCTAGGTTTTGATCAAAATAAATGTTAAGATCTATAGGAGTATCAATAGGTTTAGATTCTATGTACCTATTTCTTCTAACAATCAATAACATATTTTCTTTGAGACAAAATGTTTTTTTCAAAGAGCGAGCAACCTCGATCCCTAAAAAAATCCCTAAAAAGTGCCTCAAGAGACCAAGCTCTTTCATATAAAAATAAGAACTCAAATAAGTTTTCAACTGAATAATACCTTGATGATCATCTCTAGTGATAAAAATATCATCAACATAAAGTGCAAGAATAATAGTGTTGACAGAAAAATGTCTTACAAATATAGAGTGATCAGAGGAGCTACGTCTCAATTCACAATGTGTAACAACACTGAATTTGTTAAATCATGCTCGTGGAGATTGCTTCAAATCATAGATTGATTTTTTGAGTTTGCAAACTTGTCCATCTCCCATTGAACCTCACAACCAGGGGGCTGAAGTATTTACACTTCTTGAAGATTTTCATGTAAGAATACATTTTTAATATCTAACTGATGCAAAAGTTATTCTTAACCACCACAACTGATAAAATAATGTGAATAGAATGCAGACGAGCTAGCGGAGTCTCAAAATAATAACACTATAAGTCTATATGTAGCTTTTGACAACCAACTTTGCCTTCAAGGACTCAATATGTTCATTGGAGAGAAATTTGATATTGTATATCCATCATCAACCAACAACTTATTTTTCTTGTGGTAAAGAAGTTAATTTTCATGTTTCATTAGCATGCAAAGCGATCATCTCTTCATCCATAACACTTTTTCATTCAGAATTCAACATAGCATCATGATAAGATTTTTAGAGAGACATAGAAAATATTGTGGTTGTAAAACTAAAGTATGTAGGAGATAATGAGAAAAAGATAATACTTTAGCTATAGGATGTTGAGTACAATAACAAGTATATTTTTGAAGAGCTATGAGAAGGTTAGACACTTCAGTGCTAATGAGGGGGTCAGTTGTCAGGATCAGTGGTAACCTTTTTGCATCGTTGATAAACTAGAAGTGGAGGCGAGTCTTCTAATGATACATGAAGATTAACATGAGTGATTGAAGGAGTTATAGTTGAACCCAGAGAAGTTGAAAAGTAAGTGTGTTTTCCAAAAAAGTGACATCCGTACAAATCACATACTTTCTACTGATGGGATTTCAACATCGATATATTTTGTGTCCGAGAATATCCTATAAACATATACCAAACTGCTCGAAGATCTAATTTATCATGTCCTTTTTCGATAATTTTAACCAACACACAGAAAAACTTTGGAGGTAAATTAAACAGCTATTTTTCAGGATAAATAACTAATAATGAGGTTTTGCCATCTAAAACAAAAGAAGAAACTCTATTAATTAAGTAACAAGTAGTAAAGACTGTGTTAACCCAAAAACACTTGGGAACATGCGTATGAACTATGAGTGTTTGAGTAATATCAAGTAAATGATGATTTTTTTCTTTCAGTAACACATTTCTGTTGAGGTATATGAGCACACGAAGTTTGATAAATTATATCATGAGAAACACAATAATCTTGAAGATGATGTTGCACATATTTCAAAACATTATCAGATTGTAAAATCTTAAGCGAATAATTAAATTGAGTACTAATCTCTTTATGAAATCTTTGAAAAATAATGAGAATTTCATAACAATCTTTCATTAAAAATAATCAAATTATACGAGAATAATCATCAATAAAAGTTATAAAATAAAAAAATCAAACACACTTTTTAACTCAAGTAGGACCCAAATATCAGTATGAACAACTTCAAATGAAAAATATAGCGATTAACTATAGATGAAAAATAAGTTCTATGATGTTTACCAAACTGACATGACTCAAACAACAGAAGAAAATAATAATTTAATAAATTTTAATGATGCATTACCTAAACGTAAGTGTCACTGGATCACAGACTCATCACATGCCAGAGCAGAAGCATTCACTTTAAGTTGATCACCGCATTGAAGATAATATATACCATCTTGCTTATACCTCTAACCAATCACCTTCTTCGTCTGAAAGTCTTGAAAAGTACATATGAATGAGAAAATTATAGAACACCAAAAAGTTTTGGTCAAATGGTTCGTAGATACAAGATTAAAAGCATGTGAAATATAATTGACATTCGTGAGTGCAAGAGAAGAAGCCAGATTGATAGTGTCAATGCCATTACTACGTTTAGAGCTACAATCAACAAAAACTATAGAAGGGTAGAAGATATTATGTGAAAAGTGAAAAAGGCTAGATTTATCAGTCATATGGGTTGACGCACCAGAATCAATGATCTAAGATGAAGGTGATGAACTTCTTAAAAAAAAGAAATATTTGGATGTGCTAAGGTAGCAATATTGAAGTAGTGACTGCATGCATCTCTTGAATTAGAAAATCACACTTAGATTTTGATAGAGTTACAGCTTCGTCAGCGGAAGTACCAAGAGTATTAGAGTCATGTGCAATAGATGATCTAACAATCTCAGAAAAATAGGGCAGCTCGAGGAGGCCAGTAACTTTGCCATGCAACTCCCAATATCGATCAATAGTATGATTGGTTCGATTGCAATGAGTGCACTTTCAAGAAGTATCCTTACCACGACCAAAAACTGAGCCTCTAATAGATAAACTACGATCACGAAAAGACATATAACCATGGCCTCGGGAAGTGTTATCTCGACCAGTTGAGAAAAACCAAAACAGAACCCTCAATTTGAGAGGGATCAGGAATTGTTGTAGAAGACTCTAAAACTTGAGATAGTTGTGAGAAAGTATTCTGCAGAGAGGGAATCCCCCTCTTTCACCTGCTAATAGCTGTTCGCGAAGTGATTTGAGTCGAGAATTGAGCCCCGAAAGAAACTTATAAACATGTTTTTCATGTTGCTTTTTAAGAACTTTAATATCATTAGTGACTGGATGATACTGGTTGAGTTTATTGATCATACTCTTGAAAGTGGTTGTAGTAGTGTCTTCTAAACTCTTGTTGTCTTGTTGGAGACTAAATAGGTTCTCATACACTTCAAAAACTCGAGTGGTATTCTTTTTCATAGAGTAAGTATGACAAATAGCTTTTCAAATTTGTTTTGCAGTGATTAAGAACATAAAGTTACACTCAATGTGGATTTCATGTTGTTCCAAAACAAAATCATCACCAAATAGTTGTCCCGTACTCATTCTTCAAACGCCTTTTTCGTAGAGTTCAGTTTCGCAGAAATAACTATCTTCAATTCGCCTCTTGCAATAAGAAAGACTCATAAATTTTTCTCATAACAAAAAGTTTTTGCCATTCAAATTTGCAGTGGTGATTTGAATACCGACAAGATCTTTGATTTCAACCATGAGAACTAGAACGGGAATGAGATGTTTATTACAGTAAAATTAATCCTACAAAAGAAGATTAACTAGCGCTCTCTATTTTTTTATTGTTCATGATGAACAATACTGTGTTACTGTTGACATGAACAGTATTTTTCCCATGGCTAAGGCAATAAAAGTAGTTAGGGGTTACGGTTTTTTTTAAAAGAAGAGGTTAGGGTTAAGATTTTACTCTAATACCATGTTGAGGTAAAGAAGATGAAGAGAACATCATATATCCTCAATTAAGGTGTAGTCATTTATTTTGTAGAGAAAAATACATGTCTTAATAGGAATAGGAGAATACACAATGTCCTACTTGGAGTAGGAGAATCCAAAATAAAGAAAATAAAAATCATACTTCTACTATAACAAAAATCTTATTTTACTCTAATAATGTCAATTTTTATATTTTGACTCTTGCATGGACCGCCAAATTCTCCATAAGGAATTTTCTTTTGAAGATCTCTTGAAAGGTTTAACATGTCAAGCTGCAAGCCAACACCACCATCAACTACACAAAATGAGAAGCTATCTACGAGTGAACTTGCAATCAGGGAAATTCAAATTCTTCCACAATTCAGGTTACTAAGTCTATCTTACAGATGCATGGCAGGGGGTACCCTTTGTGTCCAGATTCATGGATAGTCTGAATACACTTTATTATCCAGCCACCAAATGAATTCTAGGATACTACTAAGGATCAAAACACTTCAGAATCAGGCATACATCAGGGAAGGAGAACAAACTGGTTGGATAAATGTCTGGATTCTACATGATCAATCGAATACCAAAAAGAGCACTTCGCAATATGTATTCGTCTTGGTACAACTTTTGATATTTTGGTATTCAAAAAACAAATTGTAGCTCTATCATTTGCAGAAGCCTGGTATATATATGTCACATCTGTCCACTACAAGTAGCATGGCCCAGAAGAATCCTGTTAAACCTGCAACAAACTCAAGAGAACCCTACAACGATTGATTGGTATAGCATGTCTACAACTATTGTGACAGAGAATCAAATCTTCAAAACAAGTATGAGGTTTATAGAGATCTTGCATCACTTCATTGAATAGGTAGTGGAAGATAAAAGGATCAAGCTAAAGTTCCAATAAGGATCAAGCTAAAATTCCTACCTACAAGTGAACAAGGCAGCACGATGCGCGCGCGCACACATACACCCTAGACAATCACCACGGTCAACTTCGTTTGAAAGTTTACATATTAGAAATTAAGAGGGGATGTTGAATGGTCAAGTTAGTGGACAGTTATTACATATAGAAATTAAGAGGGGGTGTTTGAAGAATAATTTGTAATACGCAGAGTTCTCTAAAAAACATAGGAAGGTGAAAATCAGTTATTTGGATTACGACATATTCATTTTTTGTTTTAATTGTTGTGGTCACGCGTGCTTTTGTTAGAATAGGTGGTATGATGGTTCAAAGGGTTACATGCACCATTATTTGGACGTATATTCTTTATTTTGCTGGTTATAGGGTCCGAACCTGGGACATTCCACAACTCACCTCACCCCTTTAGTGATGAGCCATGCCTCATTGGTTACTATATTCAGTTGATAAAAAAAAATCGTTGAAGGCAGCTTCTTGGAAAATTGTCATTTTTCAATATTTTATGACTTTACTGTCAATCTGAAGCAATCTAATTGATCCCAAATTCCTGAAAGAGGAAAATTTTAGGACAAGATGTTACCCGGCCACATGACCTGCCAGTCTACTAGCTGGGAAAATAATGCACCTTGTCGGTTTTGCAGGTTAAATTTTATGCTTGTTGTGTATGTTAACCCAAGTTTATATGTGGATATTCAACTTAAAGTTCCAACGAACTTAGCCCTCATGCCACGGCAGTTTGATTTGGATCTAATTCCTTAATTATATATTACTTGATTTTGCCTTGTTATTTCTAAGAACCGCTATGGATTGTTCTACCACTTCGTTGTTTTGTGGAAATTGTCATGCTGTGGATAAAATGGACAGTGGTATTAATTCCATGCAGATGGATGGCTGTGTATTCTCTTCTTCAGTTATTCTTTTTCGTCTCCTTCTTCTTATTCTTCTTTCTTTAATGTATCATGAATGTTCGCAAGTTTGATCCCTCACCAAGTCACATCACACATATATTTCCTTTTTGCGCTCTGTTGGGGATCTTGGTTCAGTTGTTATACAGAGAATTTTTTCTGGTTAGTGATAACTCCGTAAAGAATCAGGATAAATGGCCAGGCTTCTTGTTGTCGCTGTTACTTTCTGATAACCTGGATATTCTTAGTACTTGAGTAGGCAAAGTTGTGCATTTTGTGCTTGCGCTAATTAGGTACAGAAACAATTTAAGTTCCTTGGATCAGAGGGAGAAGACGCCCCGGATGCCATGTGTCTGAAAACACCATGTCTTCTTTCACCAGCATGCATAAGTTTGTTTGTTCTTTTAGCTGAGATTACAATATACTTCGTGACTAAAATGTGATATACATAATTATATTTATTTAAGCATTACTTTTCCTTGCAGAACGCGTAGGAGCAGAAGTGGTTGAATGTGCATGTGTTATTGAATTGCCCGAGCTAAAGGTAGGGTTCTTTTCTTTGTATCTCACAAAACAACAGTTTATATTATCCCACTTGCACACATAACTTTTGTATCTATGTGTTAAGCAACAATGAACACAATAATAGAAAAGCATTGTACGGCTTTTGGTGGGGGGGGGGGTGGGATATGGGATCAACACGAACTAAACCGTAAAGATGACGTCTAGATATGGGATCAACACAAACTAGACCTGTAAGGATGACGTCTTGACAACCTCTTCTCCTCGCTTCCCTCCCTCCCTCTCTCTTTCAACAGGAACTGAACCCTTTGTTTTTAAGGATTTGGTCTTTAGAAACTGTGTATGTTATAGATGATAAACTCTGCTTGCTGATATCTTTTATTTGGACCCAGGTTGCATCGTTTCCATATGTTGGTCGTAGTCTGCAATACTTGAGCTGCCTGAAACAAAGGGAGAAATGTCTTAGAGATTTTCTGACTTCTTTGATTTAGTTACAGCATTGCTGGACCTTGATTTATGTAGTTCCACCATAGACCTAATCAACTTTCTCTAAAATTCTGTCTATTTAAAAACACTCCAAATTGTTATTATTATCTTATACTCCCTCCGTCCGGGAATAGTAGTGTGTTTTTTGACCAAAATTTTGTCCCAAATTAGTAATTCATTTTGAATCCCAATACTACTTTTATCATTCTCAATACTACTTTTACCATTCCTAGTATACTTTTATCATTCCCAATACTACTTTCACCATTCCTAATGCTACTTTTGTCATTCAAACTTCACCCCCTACAAACTCTCAAGTCCCGTGTCCGGTCAAAAAATGACGAGTAAAACCGGACAGAGGGAGTACTTGTATGTTATGCTTATACTCTCTGATTCCAATCAGGACATTCTTCTGCATGATTTGTGCTCAGGCGAACACTCCTCCCTCTCATGTTGACTCTCAATTTAATATTCTTGTGAAATTTTCCTCTCAAGGGAACCCACCCGCCACCCCCTTTACTCCCCCAGAAAGAGAGTAAATAAAACACACACACACACACACACACACACACTGAAGGAAGAAAACTCTCTCTCTCTCTCTCTCTCTCTCTCTCTCTCACACACACACACACACACACACACACAGGGGGGGGGGGGGGGAGGGAATGCAAAAGTATAACATTAAATTGGATAATGCAAACTTAAAGTGTTAAAGTATAACGCTGAATTGGGAATGTTCGCTCGCTGCTTACCTGTTTAGCCCATGCATGGTCAATGGTATTCTGACATACATATAGTAAAGAAATTCGCTGGCCTTGCTGAAAATTATTAATATATAATTGTATCTGTCCACTGATAATTGGTGGTGAGGATTGCTGATGTATGTGGCCTGCACTATGAGTTTAGTTGTCCTGTTTCAGGAATTTGGGCACTTTACGTCTACTTGTTGCATAGTCAAGAAGCTTTTGAACACTCTTAGTCACCTGTTGCATAGGATGATACCTATCGGATTGAACAAGGTTTTCAGTTATGGTTGAGCTTGATTATAGCTATGAGCTAGAGAAAGATTTAGGTAGATGAGAGAGGTTGAAATTATTATCGTTTGTGTTATCTAGTTTTGCTCTTGTTTTCCAATTATTTATTTATTTATTTATTTCCAAAAGACAAACTATTTTATAGTTGAAGTCACATATATTTCTTTTTTCATTTTCTATCTTCCTCATAAACTATCTTCAACATTGAGAATCTTGTATCAGAACATAGTTATTTAGTTGTGAAACATACAGATCTTTTTGGAGCATTGAATCATGAATTCCTATGTTTTTCCTTTACATTTGCAAATGAAACTTATGGGTCTAGAGAACTTCAAAAAAGGGCAAAAAATTTCTCTGTATTTTTTTCATCAGGATTATCATTCCGATACTACTCTTGGAAACTCACATTTGTGTGCTAAGTTCATCCCTGGTTGTTCCCCCTGCTGGGCCAAGCACATAACTAGGAAAACTTTGTATATTGTACCTTTGAGGAGTTTACCAATGCCCAAAAGATTGTTCTAGGAATATCTGTTATAATATGATTCATTCTCCAAAGCATGAGTAAATGTAAAGATGGGAGACAAAGCTTCCAATGCCATAGACTTTTGGCATGTGTAAATACAGGTGCAAGAAATTTTCTCAATGTTATAAACATGAATGGCTTTTATCACGATCTCTTGAGAAAATAATGACTCTATTCTCCAAAGCAACAGATCTTAACAATTTTAATTCCAATATGACTCACTTTCTCTAAAGCAACACATTAAACAATTGCATTGGCAATTTAATAATCTGATAGAACTTTAATATTTGTTTTAAGGCTCGAGGTTGTAGGGCTAACATGAGACCAAATTGAATCTGAAATTCTAGAACCCCAAAGGTGTTGAGTTATAATAATAGAAATTATGAAATATCATGTAATTTGTGTGTGAAAGATGTATATATCCCAAGCTGTTGATTCCTGCTCATTACTCTTATATATAAAAGATATTAACTCATGCATTGTCGTGGATAGCAATTTGAGGTCTACTAGTAGTGTTTTCCTGGAAACGCCTTCGTCTTTTTTCCCATGATTATCAGCTCTTGACTTTGATTTTTTCCTATCATCTTTGTACTACTATTCATCCAAGCCAACACAAGTGCTTACTCATGCAGGGCCGTGAGAGATTAGGGGACAGACCACTCTTCGTCCTTGTAGAAGCTGCTTGACGTGATTGCCTTCACGCTATGGGGAGTTTGCAGCTGCATTTGCCTCGCAGGCTGTGATTACTGTGATAAAATAATATATAAACCAAGCATTCTTATAATGCTTTTTGTTTGCATCAAGAACATGAAGGAAGCCTCTCACTGCTCGAATGTTATTTAGGTCCCTGCAATTGACATCAACTTCATTCGTTTATGGTGAAGGGCGGCATGGTGGTGTAGTCACACTAGTGTGATGTTTGACAGCTTAATATTTGTATTTATGTATTTTTCTCATGGGTAAGCAGTGCATGTCATGTCTTATAGAGATGAGGCAGCAATGAACATTATGTGAGCGTGGTAACATTTACAGCTTTATGATCCTTATTTGAGTAAGACTCACAATCAGTACAAGTGAGAAAATCTGGGTTAGTTCCAAAAGGGTGATTGTGCTGGTTTAATGTATGAAATTTGTTTTTAGTTTGTTGCCATTTGCAGATCATTATGTAGATAGGCAAACTATTGACTTGATCCTACTAGCAATTTTTTCCTGTTTGATTACTGTTGGCAAGGTTTATGGAAGAACAATGGTGGTGCATGGATTCATTTTTGAATGTGGACGTAGGTTGATAATTATGGTCAGACTTCAAATTTTGCAATGTAGGGTGATGTAAATATGGTAGGCTGTTGAACAAAGATGTAGAAGTTTGTTCAAATCTGGTAGATATTTGGAAATGTACGACTTCAATTGTAACGTTCTAACAGTCTTACGTGGGATGTTAAATGTCTTATCTATTCATTATTTACTATGTTTGCTCCTATATCAACGTGCAAAGGTTTTTATGGATTATGTAGGAAAAGATTGAATTTTAGGGTATATAAGAAAAAACAAATAATAATAATAATAATTGAAAGAGGATGTTAAGATGACAGTACGTAAACCACAGAAATGGATCAGAGTAACCATCATACCTCATCATTTTACTCCCGTGTGTTTTTCAATTATTTAGAAGAGAACCAACGAGAGAAGTCTATATATGAGAAATTTTTTGTAATGCCCAAAACAAGTCCTAATGCTAAATGGGAAGCAATGTTGACATTTATTCTCTCTCCAGTGTGGTCCCGGTTAGATCCCAGTTTTGCTCCTTTGAGGTTGCCGGTGAATCCTATCGATAGTTGAGTTAATTAGCCAAAAAATATATATATGCTAAATGAAAAGGGAGATTTCGTTTCAACCACCTAAATCAAATCGTAAATAAAAAAAACTCGCTAGCATAATTTTATTCGCTTCAATCACTTCTTTTTTTTAAAGTACGAATGTGCGTCCACGTGTCAAGCACTGAAGCGTTCATCAGCGACGAAAGACGAAAATGCTCATAAGTAATCGCTTCAAAAAATGCGCACCGTTTTGAAAATACCCTATTTCTGAGGACTGTGACTATGGTCACAGTCCTCAAAAAATGATCGCAGTATAGAGGACTGCGAATATGATCGCAGTTCTCACAAAAATGCCTTATTTCTGAGGATTGCGATTATGACTGTATTCCTCACAAAATGATCGCAGCCCTATTCCTGAGCACTGCGATCATAATCGCATTTCTCATAAAATGCACTATTTATGAGGACTGCGACTATGATTGCAGTCCTCAAAAAAATGTCATGTTTCTGAGTCTTTATAGGATTGCGATCATAATTGTAGTCCTCTTTATTAGGATTGCGATCACGATCGCAGTATTAACAAAAATGTCATATATTTGAATCTTTATGAGGACTGAGACTATGATCGCAGTTCTAAAAGAGGACTGCGACCGCACAAAATGTCCTATCTTTGAGTTTTTGTGAGGACTGTGATCATGGTCGTACTCCTCTTTATTAGAATTGCAACCATGATCGCAGTCCTCACAGAATGCGTTATTTATGAGTCAGTTCTCATAGAGGACTGCGATCATGAGTCACAATCCTCATATCAGTAGACCTATCATCAGCAGACCTCGTCCACTGACATCGAATGATTCCTAATGCTTTTCAGATCTAAATATAGACAAAATTCATCGTGAGCACGAACAAACGAGATCTGCAAAAGGTTAATCAAAAAAAATTCCAGGAGGGGGACTCCCCGCCCCCTTCTAACCCCGATGGCCGTGAATAACTCTGCGTCAGAGTCAAGGTTGAGGGGAGAGCAACCTCATGGGTGATGGTGAAGGGTAAAAGAGGAAATAAAAATATATAAAGAAGTGGTGGTTGGGAGGAATCCGTTTATGCTGATGTGAATGAGGTCATAGCGAACAAAATTATGAGGCTGAGTTTTTCTCTAATTATGAAGCGAAGTATGCGGTTGTAGTAAAAATTTCCAAATGAGAAGGGAGAAGAAGAGAGTGGGTGGGCAACTGTAACGATCCGAAAGTCCACGTATCAGCGGCAGTCTGATTGTGGACTTTATAATCGTTATAATGTGATGCATAACTCAGGCAGATATACAAATATATAACACAAGCAGGAATATGTAACACAGTTATATATAGCAGGAAGCAAAGACATGTATATTTGACCTGAAGCATAAAGAGACTACAAAATCGTATAGAATAGAAATCTCACTTGGGGAATAAAGTCCAGTCTCAATATATAAGGAAGTCCCATCACTGAGATATAAAGTTTGAGTCTCTCATACATGAAATAGAATTGGCCTCGGTCTCAAATAATAATACAAAGAGACTTAACTAAAGGAGTATAATATATACAATGTATAAAGAGATACAACTGAATCAAATACATACATCACTGGTGAAGTCCCAAAGGTGGAGCAACTCTGAAGTGATACTAGAAGAGGTCCTCTCTCTGAGTAAATCCCAACCGATACGCCTCTCCGAATGTCTTGCCCAAAACCTGAAAGGGGGAGGGGAAAACCCCGACGTCAACGCGCAAGTAAGTCAAAACTCAAAGGTTGCCTCCCACCATGAGTCCGAAGCCGGCTCATAAAGGTAGGGGAGACAAACCAAAAACTAACGGAGATGATAAAGTATTAACATGCAATACTAGTCAGTAAAGTAGAAATGAGAAAAAGCTTAAAGCAAATAATAACATGTCCATGCATGTCCGTGCACATCCGTGCACATCATGCATGCACGACCAAATTTGAATGATACCTAAAGTATCATTCCCACATAATAAACAAAAAACTTACTACTGGCCATATCAAGCCTGCCTCAACGGCACCAAGGAGCCTCTGCTTGAATCAGTGCTAAGTATTTTTCTTAGTATGCGTACACCATTTCAGTCTGACGAAACCAAGAACCTTTAGCTTTATCACTTGCCTCATTAGGAGACGATCGAAAATAAATATAATTAAAGTCCTAGAATTCAGTACACAAGTCTAACTAAAGGAAAACTTTATCCATAAATATACTATAGATATCTAACATGGGTACTAACTATGCATGTCACTATGCGTGCCCAACACTACTCACACTGACTATCACTAAAACAAGATATGCACACTACACGTGTCTAATACACGTGCACACCACACAAGTCTAGGTCACGACTAAACTACACAGTTCTAAAACACAACTAAACTATACATGTCTAGTACATAGGTACAACTCAAGTCTAGCGCACGACCGAATAATATAGGTTTAGAACTCAGCTAAAACAAAACATGTCTGGTATACATATAAATCAATCATGTGTTTAAAACATAATCCAACCAATCACAGGTCTAACACTCTCTAACCAATACTCGCATCCAGTATAGGGGTTAGACTACAAGTTCATAACTTATTCAAGTCTGGCCAAAGATTCAAATCACTTACCTATGATGTCTCAAGTTAACTGATATAGGTCACTACTCAGCCCTCTCACATGGTTTGTTATAGACTAAGGACATTCACGCCCAGATAATTATCACAATGTATATCAAACTACTAGGATAGGAGTGCACCGCCTAATCCGATCCAAACTAATCACAAAAAGTGATTTATAAGTAATAAATGAGATACAGGAACTATATAATGAAAAACAATGATAAAATATGTCCGTGCATCCGACATGACACGCGATAAGTAACAATGATGCCACAATTATGTCAAATACTGGAAACATAAATAGCGTAACAAGAGACTTATCTCCCGACATAGTTGGCGTGTTATGCGACGTCGTTCCCAACGGCGATGCATCAATAAATAGCATAACAAGAGATTCACTCCCGGCATAGCTGGCGTGCTATGCGATGTAACCCCTAAAGGCGATGCAACCATAAATAGCGCAATGAAAGACTCACTCCTGGCATAACTGGCGTGGTATGCAACGTCGCCCCTAACGGCGATGCAACCATAAATAGCGTAACAGGAGACTCACTCCTAGCATAGCTGGCGTGTTATGCGTCGTCAACCCAAACAGCGATGCAACCATAAATACATATGAGTCATAATTCGCAACACCCCCTTCCATGAATGGCATCATTCGCAACATTCCCCTTTCACGAATGGTGAAACACATCCAATTTATGCCAAACATACTCCGAGCCACAACGAATGGGTAAACTGGTCGAGGTACCAATTGTACTCCCCTTCCTCTGCGAATTGGTAACTGTAAATCACCTAGAGGGGGGGTGAATAGGTGATGGCTAATCTAATGGTCACTAAATGCGGAATTAAAAACTATTATGACCTAAACTAAACTTCTTACACTAAACACCAAGTTTAACACAAGTGTAGCCGAATTCCCCGTGAAGGGCTCTGGACTAACTCCTCAAGATTCCTCTAAATAAGAGTTGAGGTGCCGCGTTGGCTCTCTTAGTTGAAAACTAGTGTTAGCAAACAATCCCAAGCATATATCAATTAAGCACACAATATATCAAGCATATAAGTGTAATGACAATAATAGCATGCAAGATATAAACAAGAGACAAAGAGAGAGAGTGAGCAATCGCAAACACAAGGGATTTGTTTCGAGGTTCGAGCACACTTGCTCTACATCCCCGCCATCGACACACGAAGGATTTCTACTATAATTGATCCCCGGATCACTCGGTGCCGCAACACCTACAAGCCCTCGGACTCTCTAGTCCCGTACACACCGCAAGTCCCACAAGCTCGCCGAGGCCGCACCTCAAACCAAGAGTTCACACACGAACTCTAAACCACTGCGAACACACTTGTCCGCCTCCTCAAAGTATAAGATGAAAACTTGGTGATCTAAACACTTGATCACCAAAAAAAACTCTCACAACACAATCCTATGGATAGATAAAGCAATGGATAGCTCAAGTGATTGTGTGAGAAAACTAGGATGGAAGTGGTGGAGGAAAACTCAAGAAATCACTTTAAACACTCTTGATAAAATTTTCCTTTTGATTGGAAATATTTGCTCTCAAATTTGTGGAGAAAAACTTCTTATAAGGGTAGGAAAAACTGGCCCAAAAACTCTCCTGAAATCTTGGAGAAAACAACCCCCAAATGCCCCAATTTATAGGGCTCCAAAAACTAGCCGTTGGAGGCCTGACAGAACTGTCGGTCGACCGCCCGGTCGACCGGCCAACGGTCATATTTCAGACCGTTGTGCCATCGGTCGACCGGTCGGTCGACCGAGGCCAGGATACAGAGAGCAAGTCTCTCTGTCCGGTCGACCGCTCGGTCGACCGGGGCCTTTCCAGAGAGCAGAGCTCTCTAGACGGTCGACCGGGTCGGTCGACCGGCCCTCCTGCCAGAACTGGCGTGCACGTCTGTGCACATCGGTCGACCGGCTCGGTCGACCGGCTGAAGCCAGGACAGAACTGTAAAGGGATTTAAAACTTGGTCTTTTTGATTGAGATAAAATCCCATAAAATACTGAAATATCTACAAAAATAGTTTTACCAATATACTTTGATAAACAAACATGCTTGCACAAAATCAAGGCATGTTACAAATGATTTGGACTATTTTTGTAACTTGAAAAATATGGCTCAAAACAAACACGGTATTTTCCAAACTTGATTTTTCAAAACTTGTTTTCCAAACTTCACTAGAAACAAAAATAAGATATTTAAACTCTTTTTAAAGCATAGTGTGTATGGATATGATCCACTGCACAAACATGGTGAAATATCTATGTTTTTGACATTATGCACTAAACATGATTTTGGATAAAACATGTAAACTTGAAAACCAAAAACCAAACGGAATTTTTCCAAAGTAAAAATTCTTTTCTAAAACAACTAAATCAAGAGAGTGTGTGTATATGATAAACTTGAGCAATCCACCAACTATTCTATCCTTTACATTTTATCTAAAAACAAATCTTATAAAAACAAACTTAGACACAAGTTTTCATCTTCTTGAAGTCTTCTCTTGAAGGCTTCTCATCTTCTTGACTTTGTCCAAAAACGATCCAATAGCTCTTTGGATCAAACCGTGCAAGCTCCAAATTCTTTGTTGAAGCTCCACACCTACTAAGATCTTGATCATGAATCTGTCACTAATTAAACACAAGATCATTAGTACTATAACTACATGAGTTGATCATCATCAAAACTAGAGTGATGGGCCTTTGGACCAACAATCTCCCCTTTTTGATGATGACAAAACTCATGAAGTTATATATGCATGGATTAAAGTAAAGCTTCAAGGAAGCTCCCCCTTAACTCATGCATAACAATTAAACAATAAATATGCAATGAATGCTCATAAATATGTATGCAAATATATGGAGATAAACATGCTAATCAAGCATAAAACAAATCAAATTCTTTTTCTCCTATTTGTAAAATAAAACATATATGCATAAACAATCCTTTTGCACAAAAACCAAAATCTTTCTCCCCCTTTTTGTCAATCAACAAAGGGGTAAAAACACAAACAACAAATTTTTCTCCCCCTTTTTGACATAAATAAAGAGATCAATAAGGGGTGCAAACAAATAAGTCAATAAAAGTTTATATGCGATATACTTCATGAAGAGGAAGACGGTAAAGTAACTTCCCTACATATATACATTACATAAAGGAGGGATGACAAGCCCTAATTCACATCACGTATAATATGTAATGCATAAGAGGAGATGTGAAGCTCCCCCTACACACGTGTATCACATAAAGAAGAGTTGTCAAGCTCCTCAATATAGGATACACTCATCATGAATCTATATGTAGAAGAGATGTTAAGCTCTCCTTGCATATAGGCAATACAAATCAAAACATTTTAAATTTCAAACTTTTGAATATTTTCTTAAACAAATTTTAAGATATCTTAGTAAATCAAATTTTAAGATACCAAATGTAAATAAACAAATTGTAAATAAACAAATTGTAAATAAACATTACAAATTTTCAAATAGGTAAAACATATTGATATCAATGTAAATTTATAACAAATTTGAAGCATTTTGATATCAATTGAAAAACATGCATAAGCTTATTAAAGGTCAATTGAGATTTCAATTGAAAATAAAGTTTTAAAAACAAGCTTAGCATAAACATACTATGTGCTTTAAAGATGCATACCAAATGTGAAGTAAGCACACGAAAATCATATATATGTATGAGAATTGATAATACCAATTGAAAATTAGAGCATACATATATAGAAAATAAAATATGAGTATATACAAAAATATCAATTGAGATACCAATTGAAAAGATCCAATGATACCAATTGAAAATAACAATGTAAATCAAGTATATAACTCATAACCTACCACCCTTTATATGCTCAAGGTAAAAGATTTTCAATAAGCTTACAAGGCATACACGCCCATCCATCCGCCCATAAAGGTTGGAAGGGGTTTTTGAAAATAATTTTGAAAATAGTTAAGCATTGAAAATCTCTTCCAAATGAAGAAAAATTAACTAGTTAAAAGTAATTTTTGAAAAACTAGTTAAAGATCCTTCAAAACATGAAATCAAATCATATGTTTTTCATGAATCATACTAAATATATAAAAATTTAAGCACTCATGATCTATTAAGCTCAAAAAGATCATGAAACAAAGTCATGAATAAACAAATAAAAGTGTGAGTGATCAAAAATCATGTAAATAGCATTTTCATGAAAATAGTCAATGAAGCCCAAATCAAACATGAATATTATTTTATCAAATAAAACATGAAAAATTCATTTTTCATCTAAAAAAAACTTCTAGGTATATGTATGATCTATCCAATCCTAACAATACACATACATATCCCAAACATAAAAGAGTCTATTAAAGGTGTTTGCATGAAGGCAAGAGACTCACGGGTATACATGTATATTTATTAGATTTGAATACAAAATACATATACATAAAGTAAAAACATGAAAATAGGCAAAACAAGTATAAATGAGAGAATCATCAAAACTAGCCTATACATGTGCATAAAGTGAGTACAAATGAGCATGAAGTGCAAACATATATGAATCAATTTGTTGCTCACTATGTGTACATATATAAATACAAGTTTTGATAAAAATTACATTTAAACTAGTATTTACCACATGAAGCACATAAAACATAAAAAACATGAACATGCTATATGATATCATAAATGAATAAGCATGTAAATAAATTAAGAGTTTAGAAATAGTTACCAACTAGGGAACTATATTCTAAAACTCCAAACATGGTGGTTGACCCACCAAACCTCCTTGATAGCGATGCATCTATATATGTGTCCATCAAGTCCATGTGCATCCACCATCAAGGCACCATCCCTCTCACGTTTTGTGAGAGCCCTCACCTACATCAAAAACACAAGGTGGGGGTTTTGGTACCCATTTTTTCTTGGGTCCTTGGGGGTTAGCTTTGTAAGGAACCCAAACATTTTTATGATTAGCAAAATTTAAATGATGTATCCTATCATAACAAAACTTTACTAAATGGCCTTTGCGGTCACAATGTGTACATTTGTACACCTTAGTATGCATATGGGTGTGTGTGATCATGACGTGCAAAGTGAGCATATGCATGAGGGTGATGTGCATGAACATGTGGAGTTTGTTTCTTTGAAAACAAAGACTCCAATCTCTTATGGTTAAATGCACATGAGCTCAAAGTGGAGCTCAAACAACTAATCCTATTTTTCAAACATTAATCTCACTATTATCAATGGTGGCATGTAAAGCATGGTGAGATTGTGAAACAATTTTCTTTTTCTTTTGAGAAACATTTTCTTTTTCTTTTTCAAAAATTTTCTTTTTCAAAGACGTGTTTTCTTGAAAAGCAACTTCTTTTTGTTTTTCCACCAAAATAATTTTATTTTTCAAATTAGTGTTTCCTTCACATAAATCATTCAATTTGGACATTAAGGAAACATTCTCAATTTTCAAAATTTCATTTTCTTTTTCAATGCATGCAACCTTATTTTCTAATGAATCTTTTTCATTAAGCATGCAATCAAACTTCTTTTTCAAATTTTTATTTTCTTTCTTAATCATGTCATATTTCTCAAGAAGGAGTTGACAAAAAGTGCTAAGCTCATCATATGACATGTTATCATCTTCTACCTCGGATTCGGTAGTTACCTCAAGGGGGTTATCCCCTTGGACCATATAGCACACGTTTGAGATGTCGCTTCCAACATCCGAGTCGCTCCCGACATAATATAGATCCTTTTCGCCAAGGGAGGTGATGATGTTTCATGCTACAAAAGCCGAATCAATGTTAGAAACCCTAGATAAATGTTCATCATTTAAGGTACTCTTCAAAGCATGTAGGGCTTTTGCATTAGCCTCGATATTTTTGCCATTAGAACAATATGAATCTTTAGTGATGGCAAAATAAACATGAATGCCTAGGGCCTTGAGGTACAAGGACATCTTAACCTTCCAAATTTGGATGTTAAGAATGTCAAAAGTGGGTGGTGACATGAAATCCATGGTGTGTGTACAAATATTGTGATTAGCCTAAAATGAGGATCTTTAACTCTAGGTTGTAAGACCCAAATCAAGAGCACTTGGCTCTGATACCAATTGTAAATCACCTAGAGGGGGGGTGAATAGGTGATGGCTAATCTAATGGTCACTAAATGCGGAATTAAAAACTATTATGATCTAAACTAAACTTCTTACACTAAACACCAAGTTTAACACAAGAGTGTAGCCGAATTCCCCGTGAAGGGCTCTGGACTAACTCCTCAAGATTCCTCTAAATAAGAGTTGAGGTGCTGCGTTGGCTCTCTTGGTTGAAAACTAGTGTTAGCAAATAATCCCCAAGCATATATCAATTAAGCACACAATATATCAAGCATATAAGTGTAATGACAATAATAGCATGCAAGATATAAACAAGAGACAAAGAGAGAGAGAGTGAGCAATCGCAAACACAAGGGATTTGTTTCGAGGTTCGAGCACACTTGCTCTACATCCCCGCCTTCGACACACGAAGGATTTCTACTATAATTGATCCCCCGGATCACTCGGTGCCGCAACACCTACAAGCCCTCGGACTCTCTAGTCCCGTACACACCGCAAGCCCCACAAGCTCGCCGAGACCGCACCTCAAACCAAGAGTTCACACACGAACTCTAAACCACCGCGAACACACTTGTCCGCCTCCTCAAAGTACAAGATGAAAACTTGGTGATCTAAATACTTGATCACCAATAAAAACTCTCACAACACAATCCTATGGATAGATAAAGCAATGGATAGCTCAAGTGATTGTGTGAGAAAACTAGGATGGAAGTGGTGGAGGAAAACTCAAGAAATCACTTTAAACACTCTTGATAAAACTTTCCTTTTGATTGGAAATATTTGCTCTCAAATTTGTGGAGAAAAACTTCTTGTAAGGGTAGGAAAAACTGGCCCAAAAACTCTCCTGAAATCTTGGAGAAAACAGCCCCCAAATGCCCCAATTTATAGGGCTCAAAAAACTAGCCGTTGGAGGCCTGACAGAACTATCGGTCGACCGCCCGGTCGACCGGCCAACGGTCATATTTCAGACCGTTGTGCCATCGGTCGACCGGTCGGTCGACTGAGGCCAGGATACAGAGAGCAAGTCTCTCTGTCCGGTCGACCGCTCGGTCGACCGGGGCCTTTCCAGAGAGCAGAGCTCTCTGGACGGTCGACCGGCCCTCCTGCCAGAACTGGCGTGCACGTCTGTGCACGTCGGTCGACCGGCTCGGTCGACCGGCTGAAGCCAGGAGAGAACTGTAAAGGGATTTAAAACTTGGTCTTTTTGATTGGGATAAAATCCCATAAAATACTGAAATATCTACAAAAATAGTTTTACCAATATACTTTGATAAACAAACATGCTTGCACAAAATCAAGGCATGTTACAAATGATTTGGACTATTTTTGTAACTTGAAAAATATGGCTCAAAACAAACACGGTATTTTCCAAACTTGATTTTTCAAAACTTGTTTTCCAAACTTCACTAGAAACAAAAACAAGATATTTAAACTCTTTTTAAAGCATAGTGTGTATGGATATGATCCACTGCACAAACATGGTGAAATATCTATGTTTTTGACATTATGCACTAAACATGATTTTGGATAAAACATGTAAACTTGAAAACAAAAACCAAACGGTATTTTTCCAAAGTAAAAATTCTTTTCTAAAACAACTAAATCAAGAGTGTGTGTGTGTGTGTATATGATAAACTTGAGCAATCCACCAACTATTCTATCCTTTACATTTTATCTAAAAACAAATCTTATAAAAACAAACCTAGACACAAGTCTTCATCTTCTTGAAGGCTTCTCTTGAAGGCTTCTCATCTTCTTGACTTGGTCCAAAAACGATCCAATAGCTCTTTGGATCAAACCGTGCAAGCTCCAAATCCTTTGTTGAAGCTTCACACCTACTAAGATCTTGATCATGAATCTGTCACTAATTAAACACAAGATCATTAGTACTATAACTACATGAGTTGATCATCATCAAAACTAGAGTGATGGGCCTTTGGGCCAACAGTAACTCCCTTCAACAATTCCCTCTTCATAATCAGTAATAACATCTCCAAATTGAAAGTAAATAATGCAATATTTACATAATTTAAAATGTACGTGTCCATAAATGTATTCACATACATACATGCTCAGTGCACGTTCAAGTCTTCATGTCCATATACGTATCACAAATAACTACACATGCATAATACATACTCAAATTCATATACATACTCATATAATTAATTTAGCATGAACTAATCATTCAAACATGTTCAAAACCTCAAGCTTAAGACGTGAGTAAAATGAATACCACACATTTATTATTCTAATTAAACTCAATTTTAGTATATGTATACTAACAACAAGGAGATAAACATATATAAATCCTACTTAATTCTAAGCATGCTAACAAATTAAAATCATATTTTTAATTATCATTTTTTTATATCTCATAAAAACCACATTTTTATTAATCTAGATCAATCCAAATTTTAGCGTGGATACACTAGCTACTAGTAAATGAACATATATTTAACTTAGTCCAATCCAAGCATAAAAATCATATTTTTAAAGATATGCTTAACATAAACTTTTAGATCTAATAAAAATCATATTTTTACTAATCAAAACTGATGACTCTCTTAATGAACATGAACCCCGAATAATCTTAGCATGATCCAAACATTTTAACTTACAAAAATCACATTTTAGTACATATGTTACCAGATCTAATAAAAATCTCATTTTTATTAATCTAAACAAATCTAAATTCATACACAATCTTGATAAAGATTCTAGCATGAAGATTTACAAGTTACAACAAGATCTAATATAAATATCATATTATAACATCATATCTAATACTTGGTTAATATAAAAATACGATTTTTGTATATATCCTTAACAACAAACACATGGTAAGAAGCGAGCTTGAGTAAGAGCTTGCCTTGTTAGGCATAGAGGGATGACGATGAAAATAAGAACTTGAAGAGGGAGCCTATGGCTATCTTCTCCATCTATTCCTTCTTCTTCTCCTCCTCCTTTCTTGCTTCTTTTTTTTCTCTTCTCTTCTTGTCTGGCCAACCAAATGAAGGTCAAGGGGGAGGGATAAGGGGTAGGAAAGAGGGAGGAAAGAGAGAGGAAAGAGGGAAGGGGAGATAGAAGACATTTTTTCTCTTGAAGAAGAGAAAACAAATTTGACTTCTTTCTCTTCCAAACATATCATACAATTAATCATACTTAATACATGCCACTTCGCATGGTGACTCACCATGTCACCTCATCATGAGGGCCCCTCAATATCAAATAAATAAAATAAATAAATATTTAATTATTTAATTAAAACTGAAATGAATATAATATTATTTAAAAACTCAAAAATTTCCCTAGACGTTATATACACCCCACTCCAAAATTGCTCCTGAACTAATAACCATGGCCCAAAGGGCCGTTTACACCCCTCTGGAGCCATTACTGTCGTTGTTAATTCCTGTGCTCACAACAGAGCAATTTTTCTTCATATAGTCAATCTTCTCACACCCAAAACACACATAAAAATATTCTAATAAACAAACATTTGATAAAAAGATTTACCTTTATTGCCTGCTTTCACACCCGGAGCCAAAGGCGTAACACCCGGATTAATTAAACCCCAAATTAATATCCTAATTTTGATTAATGAGATTATACAAAATTATTGGAGGAGATAATTTTATTAATTTTATGTGAAAATGAATTCTCGAAAACTCTGGTGAATTTTTTTTAGTGAAATGAGATTGATAATTGAAAATATATGGGTATATATATATGGGTGTATACACAGGTGTATATATGAGATTATGTAACACCCGGTAAAAATTAATCTTGATTAATTATCCTAATATCAGAATCCAAGGATTTATTATAACCGATTTGGTTAACCATTAGAGATTTGTTTATGTACATATTTTTGGTATGATTAATTAAAAGAGAAGAATAAATCCTAACTAAATTATATAATAAGGAATGGGTATACTTAATGAATGAGATTGTGCATATATGTGTGTGTGGTGGGCCCCACCCCTTTTAATTAAAAATTTTGATTATTTAATTTGTTAATTAATTGCTTTTAGTATTTAATTAATTGTGATAATTAAGAAAAAGAGAGTTTAATTGATTAATTAAGATTTTATGTGGTATGCACGTGCTGTGCATAACGGTAAAACTGACGGAGTTAGCCCCTAGAGGAGGCAATGTGCAGCTTTTGATAGTGTAGAGGGTTTTGTGCCGCAACTCCAATAGTACATGGGGTATTGCGCAATTTACCTTTTAATATATTATACGGGTGCGCGGTGTTCAAGTGTAGGAGAACATAACAGGATACTATCATACTAATCTTAATACCATCGGTTGCCCGTTATATTATTTATGTGATGTATTATTTGTGTGATACTTGCATTATATTGAAAGAAATATGTAGTTGTACAAAATTTTTAGATGAGTATTACAGTTTCCTTGTGTTTGTATTCAATAAAAGTGAAAAAATAAAAAAGAGAAGAGGCTTGTTGTACATGTTGAACAAATTGTTTGAGCTCAGATCTACTGATCCTTAATCGATTAGTGGTGCTAAATCCTATCAGGCTCTACCTTATAGTTCCATTTTAAAGCTAATTAAAACCTAGCTAACTGCAACCATTAAACTAGAGTGCAATTTTTTAAGACTACTTGTAGGGGGAGAGATGAGGAGTCTAGGAGGGAGAAATTAAGAAGCTGGAGAACCGGTTCATTTTATATTCTAATTCTTTTAAGTAAATTAAAGTATGACTATTAAATTATAATTAATGGTTAAGATAGTCATCTCACATTTAACTTACTCAGTACTCAGTGTACAACTATTTATGATTATGGAATGAGATTGAGTTTGATAATTCAACCATATTACAACTAAATTAGCCTACACTTCTTCTTCTGAGAGTATTGGTGATAGTTTTTTTTTTTTTTTTGAGATAAGTATTTGTGATAGTTAATAAAAAGATGAGTAAAGATAACCATCCTTTCAAGGAAAATTGCACTTCCTTGTGCTGTAAGGCTTCAGGTCTTTCTCTTAATAAAGAAAAAAGGAGGAAAAAACAATCAGCAGAATAATTTTCATAGAATAAGACACTATATTTACTCTTTTTTTCTTTTGCAAATTTCACGAATTAAATGGTCATTTATTTCATGTTTGTAAAAAGAAAAAAAGAATGTATAGTTTCCTTAATTAAATGACTGTAAAAAAAAGGGCTTTTTGGATATAAGTCCCTAACAAATTTTATATTTAGATATTAGTCCCCAACAAATTACTATTTCGATATTAATCCCAAATAGTATGATGCCCACTTGTTAAGAGTTCCTAACAAATTGTTATGTGGATATTTATCCCTAACAGTATGAGACTCACTTGTTAAGAATCTTTAACAAATTGTTATTCAGATATTAGTCTCTAACAATATGAGAACCACTTGTTAAGAGTCCTTACGGTTAACAATATAAGACACTTGTTAAGAGTCCCTAATTAAAATAAAAATGTGGGTTTTTAGAATACAAGTTCATAATAAATTTTATATTTTAATATTAGTTTTTAAAATTTTCAAATTAATAATTTCTCACTCATTTAGCTAGAGAGAGCATCCAGACATAAAGCTCAAGAGGTGCTCTAGAATTGAGTGACATTCATTAAAAAAATGAAGGCATGATGTTGATAGAAGGGTATCTTTGTCTATTATTTAATTTTAGTTAGCTTTAACGGAATATTCTTAGTATTTGAAATGATTTTTAACCATAGGGACTTTTAACAAGTGGAGCTCATATTGTTAGAGACTAATACTCAAATAACAATCTGTTAAGAATTCTGAACAAGTGAGTCTCATATTGTTAGAAACTAATATCTAAATAATAACTTTTTAGGGACTCTTAACAAGTGAGTCTCATATTGTTAGAAAATTTGTTAGAGACTAATATCAAAATATAAAATTTGTTTGGCACTTATATCTTAAAGACCCAAAAAAAAGGAAAATACAATATCTCTACCAAATCTTTTAATTTTCTCAATCATAATTAGGACCCAAACATGCTAGATTTGGATTGAGTTTGAATCCAAGAAGGATATGCTTTACCAAAATATAGTTTTCCTGCTACAGTTCATTTTTCTCATTCTCATTTTACAACGTGCGACTTGCAGCCTCTTGTAGCAAAACAAACATACCCTGAGTAGAATTGATTCCTAGTATCCAATCTGAACCGACGAAAAGAAAAAAATTGAGATTCGGATTTGATTTTCATGTGCCTACATCAAATCGAGACTTGAATTCGATTCGAGTCTAATATTATAGATTGAAGTTTAACTTGAATCCCATTCGGATCTGAAGTTGTAGACATGTCGATCCTATTTTTAGGCAACATTTCGCATATAAATTGTTGAAAATAATTCAACATGTGTGGGCTCACATATGTAAATTTAAGGTGTATGGCTATCTTAAAGTATAGTCCAAATTAATTGTGATCTAATTAAGTTAATAGTTGGACTAATAGGTATTAAATTGTCATGAAGTTAATGTGTAGAGATGATTATGCAATTTCTAATTTATTGAAGGGCCAAATTAGAAATAGAATAACTCTTGTTATTATATAAGGGATCATGGTCCCCAATGGAACGTATCATCTTCTTCTACTCTTTGAGATCCCTTCAGGGAAAAAGAAACCCTAAAAGAATACGGATCTTTTGGAAAGCCATATCCATCCCAACAATTCAAGCAATTCAGTCAAGGATCAAAGTATGCTTTTGTCTTTATTGTTTTAATTATTCTCATGTCTTTGAATCTTTAAGGAGGTTAGATTTATTGGTTTCAGGGTTTGATCCATGATAAAGTTATGGCCTTTGATCTTGTTTATTTCAAAAATAAGTATTGTAAATCTAATCTTTTTATTGTTTAGTGTTAAGAGACAACAATTGGTATCAGAGCCTCTCTTTTGAGGATTCATAGATTTGAAAATTAAAGTTCAAAACTTAGATTTTTAATTCATACTTCCATAAATTATAAATTAGCTCTTATGAATCATATACATGATTACTTTGGCTTTGGTAAAAAATTTCATTTTTCTTCAGATTTATGGATCTGAAATCTCAGGTCTGAATTCAGAATAAAATGTTTTTTAGGGTTTTCAGATCTGTTCTTTCAGATTAAAAAATAATTAAAGGGAAAATAGGTGCGGCCAGCCAGGCCGCGCCCAGTGAGGCGCGGCCTGGCGGCATGGTTGTGCCCAGGCAGGCGCGGTGCGGGTCGTGCCTCCGTCTTGAGGCGGCGCCCAGGCGTTGCGCCCTACATCTAGGATATTGTGGACCCCGTTTTGGGCAATTTTGGGACTTTTAAATTTTTAAATGAATTTCTTGGGTACATTCAGTAATAATTTAAGATTGTCTAGCATTCAATAAAACTAATTGAAATAAGATGTCGCCAAAGTGACCTCTCTTGTGTAAATTGGCTTCTTGAGAATGTTAAGATGTTTGTGTGTGTATGAATTCATGTGAATATTAACCGGCCTAAAGGAAAGATAATATTTGGCCGAAATCATATACACCTGTGGTGATAAATGTGTGATAATTATAAGGTTTCCATGTGAATAATAAATTAATCCAAAGATAAATCTATTATTTGACAGGATATATTGTCAACATTTGATTACTACACCAAGAGTACCACTTACAAGTTAGTATTACTGTACAAAGACTTGATATTAATGTTGTGCTAGGTATCTTGAAATGTATTCCATAATTGTTTAAATTTAAAAGTCATTTATTTGATTATGATGTGAACATGCATGCTTATTTGATTTATTCTCTGTACAGCTATTATATCTGCTGCTATAATATCTACAAACACCAACAGTATTCCATGCTCGATGGGACAAACTTCAAGGAATGAAAAGAGAATGTTTTGATCGTTCATGGCTGCATGGATTTAGACCTTGCACTAAGGATAGAGCAACCTGCTTCTCTTACAGCTGAAGGTTCTCCTAATGATAGGAAGAACTTTGAGAATTGGGAACGCTCTAATCGCATGAGTCTAATGATCATAAAGTGCGGCATTCCAGAAGCCTTTTGAGGTGCAGTATATGATAAGATAACTTTGGCTAAAGATTTCCTTGCCAAAATTGAAAAATATTTTGTAAAGAACGATAAGTTAGAAACAAGCACACATTTAACTAGTTTGATTTCTATGAAGTATAAGGGTAAGGGAAACATAAGGGAATACATCATGCAGATGTCTCATATTGCTTCCAAGCTTAAGGCACTAAAGCTCAAGCCGTCTGAGGACTTACTCATGCATTTGGTATTGATTTCGCTTTCTGTACAATTCAGTCGATTTAAAGTCAGTTATAACTATCAAAAGGAGAAATGAACTCTGAATGAGCTCATTTCATATTGTGTGCAAGAAGAAGAAAGGCTTAAGCATGAGAAATCTGAAAGTACTCATCTAGTCAGTACTGCAAAAGATAAGGGTAAAAAAAGAAAAAAGGATAAAGCTGCTAAGGATCCATATCAAAAGAAACCTAAAAAAAGTGAAGACTGTTTCTTTTGTAAGAAACCTGAACACATAAAGAAAGTGTACAAAATATCATGTTTGGCGTGCCAATAAAGGTATGTTCTTTACTTTAGTCTGTTCTGAGGTTAATTTAGCTTCAGTACTTAAAAACACTTGGTGGTTAGACTCTGGTGCTACTACTCACATAAATATTTCTATGTAGGGTTGCCTGAGCTACCGAAGGCCAAGTGATGGTGAAAGATATATCTTTATGGGCGATGGAAAGTCGATAAAAGTTGAGGCAATAGGGCATTTTAGGTTGTTATTAGGAACTGATTTTATTTAGAATTGAAAGATACTTTTGTTGTACCGTCATTTAGACGGAATTTGGTTTTTGTTTCTGTATTGGACAAATTTGGTTATCATTGTTCTTTTGAAAACAATCAGTTTAGTCTTTCATTAAATTCAAACACCGTTGGTACTGGTTTCATTGAGTTTTTATGACAACCTTTATTTGCTTGACACTATTGCGTCATATAATGAAATCTTGCATGTGGATTCACGTGGTACAAACGTAAGCTAAATAAAGAAAATTCAGCAAGATTATAGCATAAGCGTTTGATTCATATATCCAAATCCAGAATAGAATGACTTGTGACGGAAGGCATTTTAGATTCCCTTGATTTTTCAGACTTAAATGTCTATGTTGAGTATGAAGGGAAAACAGGCCAAACATAAGAGATTAAGTGCCAACAGATCTTCAGGCGTCTTAGAATTGATACATATGGATATTTGTGGATCATTCCTTACAGCTTCTTGGAATGGTCAACGATACTTTATATCATTCATAGATGATTACTCACGCTATGGGTACCTGTATCTCATTCATGAGAAATCAGAGTCTCTGGACATGTTCAAAATATTCAGAGCTGAAGTTGAAAATCAACTCAGTAAGAAAATTAAGTGTGTAAGATCTGACCGTGGTGGTGAGTACTATGGGAGATATGACGGTTCAAGAGAACAACGTTTAGAGCCATTTGCTGATTTCCTAGAGGAATATGGAATCGTCCCACAGTACACCATGCCAGGCTCACCTAGCATGAATGGTGTGGCTAAAAGATGAAACATGACTCTTAAGGAGATGGTGGGGAGTATGATTAGTTATTCTACCTTACCAGAATCACTCTGGAGAGAAGCAATAAAGACAACAACTTATATCCTGAACAAAGTACCAACTAAAGCAACTGCCAAAACATCTTATGAGTTTTGGACAGGTCGAAAGTCCAGTCTAAAGCACTTACATATTTGGGGATGTCCATCTGAGCCTGCGTCTTATAGGCTAAATGAAAAGAAATTGGACTCCAAAACAATGAGCAGCTGCTTTATTGGTTACTCTGACCGATTTAGGGGCTACAAGTTTTATGATTCCACAATTAAGTCAATTTTTGAAACGAAAAATGCAATATTTTTGAGAATGTTGAGTTTGGGGAGAGAAATAAGGTAAGAGACATTGTCTTTGAGGAGGAATCAGTTACGATCCCTGCTACTGCTTTTGACAGTGTACATGCTTCTATACCTGTCATTGTTCTCATCAAGACAATGTTGAACAACTTCCCACTCAAGTTGAGATAATTGTTCCTGAAGAACAAACTGAACAACCTCAAGAATAGATATCATTAAGAAGATCCGCAAGAGAGGAGAAATGCTATTCCAAATGATTACATAGTATTCCTGCAAGAACATGAGGACATTGATGGATCGATGGAAGGTGATCTAATCAACTTCCATCAAGCCATGCATGATTCTCACTCTAAAAAAATGGATAGATCCCATGAATGAAGGGTATAAGTCTGTACAAGACAATCAAGTTTGGGATCTTATCTCATTACCTGAAGGTAAGAACCCCATTAGTTGCAAATGGATATTTAAAAACAAAAGGGATTCAGAAGCTAATGTGGAAAAATATAAGGCTCGTCTTATAGTTAAAGGCTTTACTCAAAGGGAAGGCATTGATTTTACAGAGACTTTCTCTCCGGTTTCATCAAAAGACTCTTTAAGGACAATTATGACTTTTGTTGCACATTTTTACCTTGAGTTACATCAGATGGATGTTAAGATAGCTTTTCTCAATGGTGACATTGAGGAAACTATATATATGGTGCAACTAGAAAACTTTGTGTCTGGACCAAGGAATATGATTTGCAAACTAAAGAAATCTATCTATGGACTTAAGCAAGCTTCCCGTCAATGGTACTAAGCTTCCCGTCAATGGTACTACCAGTTTCATCAAGTAGTTGTCTCATTTGGTTTTGAGACAAATGCTGTTGAAGATTGTGTGTATCACAAGTTCAGTGGGAGTAAGTATATATTCCTGATTTTGTATGTTGATGACATACTCCTTGCTACCAATGATAAATAAATTTTACACGAAACCAAGAGATTTCTATCAAAGAAATTTGATATGAAAGATCTTGGTGAGGCGTCTTTTGTCTTAGGAATCCAGATACATCGGGATCGCTCTTGGGGTATTCTTGGATTGTCACAAAAGGCCTATATAGAAATGATACTTGAAAGATATGTTGGCCCAGAGGCCTAGTTTTGATGATGATTAACTCATGTAGTTATAGTTTACTAATAATCTTGTGATATTTAGTTTCAGATATTTGATCAAGTTATTAGTAGGTGATTAGCTTCAACAAAGGTGTTTTGGAGCTTTCACATGGTGTTTCAAGAGCTCGAGCGTCAAAGTTCACATCTAACACTCGGTTGGAATCAAGCTCGTTAGATCGCGTTTGGATCGAGTCGGCTTGGAGACAAGAAGACTTCGGTTTGTTTAGTTAAGATTTAATTTAGATCTTTTGTAAAGATTAGATAGTGTGATATGCTCAAGTTCACAACACACACAAGTTTCATGTTTTGGTTTTGGTTTTCGGTTTAACCGATCTTGGTTTTCATGAATAGATAGAATCAAAACAAGTTTACATGATTTAATGTATATTAGATTTGATCTATATACATCTATGCTTTACATACTTAGAAAAACTTATTTTGATACACTATTCATGTGTTTGGAGTTTTGTATCTAGACAAAACTTATTTTTAGATTTAATGTCAAAAACATAGATATAATACCTTTCATGTAAATTGGATTCTATCCATATACTATATGTTTCAAAGTTGTTTAAATATCATGTTTTTGTATTTACATGTGTTTTGGAAAAATTGGATTTCCATTTCAAAAATTCAAGTTTTAGAAAATACAGAATTTGGTTTAAGGCAAATTTTCAAGTCACAAAATGGTTCAAAATATTTGTAACATGATTTGATTTTTACTCAAACATGTTTGTATTTCAAAGATATAACATGAACTGATTTTTGTGGAATTTAGTGATTTTATGGGATTTAATTAAAGATAAAAATTCAAGTTTTTAAGACCTATATTAGCTGGACTGGCTGACTGCCGGTCGATCGGACCAGTCAACCGTAGCAGTAGGCAGTCGACTGGGCCGGTCGACCGACGTGCACAAGCGTGCACGCAACCAGGCTGATAGGCCGGTCGACCAGAACGGTCGACCGCCAGAGAGCCTCTGCTCTCTGGAAATGGCCCCGGTCGACCGACCCGGTCGACCGGCGGAGAGCTCTACTCTTTGTATCAGTTCGGTCAACTGGGCGGTCGAGCCGTTGCTCTCTGGATCCAATCCCGGTCGACCGGGCGGTCGTCCGGCAAGCGCAATGGTCAAAAATGTGACCGTTGGCCGGTCGACTGGCCGGTCGACCGGAAGGGCAATCTGGCCCTTTTCAGCTGCCAACGGGCAGATTTGAAATGAGGGTATATATACCCCATTTCTTGATTGTTTTCAAAAGAATTTTTAAGAGCAAAATTTTCATCTTCTCAAGTGTTTTAACACTAGTTTTCAAAAGAGTTTTTAAGCTTAAAGACTTGATCTTTATTTGTTTTAAAAGGATTGAAAAATTCAAAGAAAAAGAAAGTCTTTGGGAGTGGTTTTGATCTTTATTTTTATATCTCTCTAGAAGTTTTCCCAAGAGTTTTTCTTTGTGATTTTGATTTCCAAACTCTTTATTTCTCATACTTGAGCTTATCTATCCATCCTATCTATTAGGATCTTTGTTTAGTGAGAAAATATTTGGTTTGTGGTTGTTAGACCACCAAGTTGTAAACCTTCCATTGATTGTGATATCTCTCTAGTGAGAGGTGATTGAGTTGTTGTCCCTCAAGTGTGAGGTGATAGTGGAAGTGGTATTGGTTTCCTCTAGTGAGAGGTGGAGATTGTGTTGGAATCCCTCAAGTGTGAGGTGATTGTTGTTTGAGTGGCTTTGTGCCTATCCCTCATTTGTGAGGTTGATATTGTGTAGGCTTAGTGCCTTGCCTCTAAGTGTAGAGGTTGTATTTGTTGGAGAGAGGAGTTGTGTACTCCCAATTGTATTTGCCCAAATCCTCAGTGGAGGTTCCCTGTATGGGAAGTCCTGTGTGGACGAGTTAGTGAAAATCCTTCTGTGTGAAGGCGGGGACGTAGAGCTGTGTGCTCGAACCTCGAAACATATCTTGTTGTTTGCGTTTGATCCACTTTCTCTAACTCTCTCTTACATTTGTGCATTGCATCATATCATATTTATGCTTGTATTGATTATGTGCCTATACTTGTGTTTAACCAAGAGAGCTCTACATAGCACATCAACTCTTATTTAGAGGAATTCAGAGGAGTTAGTCCAGAGCCCTTCACCGGGAATTCGGCTACACTCGTTGGTTACACTAAGTGTGTTGCATTAAGTTTTTAATTCCGCATTATTGATCATTAGATTAGCCTTACACCTATTCACCCCCCCTTTATGGGTATTTTCAAGATATAGTATGCAATATTGTAAACCAGGAGACACCTCAGTCGCAAAAGGTGATAAATTCAGTGTAAGTCAATGCCCTAAGAATGGCCTTGAAGTTAAAAAAATGCAGAAGATTCCCTATACTTTAGCTACAGGAAGTCTAATGTATGCTCTGGTTTGCACACGTCCAGACATAGCATTCATTGTTGGAATGCTAGATATATATTTAAGTAACCCTGGGATGGATCACTGGAGAGTAGCTAAAAGGGTCTTCATATATTTACAGAGAATTAAGGATTACATGCTCACATACAAGAGGTCAGATCAGATTGAGATCATTGGGTATTCGGATTCTGACTTCGTTGGATGCCAGAACAGTAGGAGATCCACATCGGGCTACATTTATCTGTTGGCTGAAGGAGCTATTTCCTGGAAGAGGGCTAAGCAAACACTCATAGTCTCCTCTATGGCAGCAGAATTTGTAGCATATTAGGAAGCATCCAACCATGGATTATGGCTGTGAAATTTTGTCACTGGGCTGCGCATTCTAAGTGGAATTGAAAGACCACTAAAGTTATACTGTGACAATAAATCAGCAGTTATGTATTCCAACAACAGGAGCTCATCCAAGTCAAGATACATTGACATTAAGTTCTTTCTTGTGAAAGAAAGGGTATTGAGTGGACAGATTTCTATAAAGCACATTGGGAAAAACTCCATCATTGCGGATCCGCTTACTAAAGGATTAACACCGAAGGTCTTTCATGAGCATTCTGCTTCTATGGGTATTATATCACTTGAGGATATCATGTTTTAGTGGGAGTTTGTATATATGTTTTATTGCTCTATTTTATATTTTGGACACATTTTGTGTATTTGAACATTTTCTATAGAATTAAAGTATTCAGTTCATACACTCTGTTTTATTATGTTAAAGTTTGATCCCAATAAGGCTTAAGGGTGGACCAGTTGGAAATAGGTATGTTCAGATCACATTACATATAATTTTCATACTACACATCCATGATTGATCTATGTCGTTTGGTTGTATTTGTATATGTGATTATTGGTGGTGTAGTTACGCTAATTGTAACGAACATTCCTTTAGTCCTATATTAGTATAGTCAATGGATGAGATTGTTAAGAATACCTGATTACATGATAGTAATATTTTGAGCTCATAAAGTATACACATTTATAAGATAACAAATGTGGCCCAAGTGGGAGATTTGTTGGAAATAATTTAACATGTGTGGGCTCACATATGTAAATTTAATGTGTATAACTATCTTAAAGTATAGTCCAAATTTATTGTGATCTAATTAAGTTAATAAGGACTAATGTGTTTTAAATTGTCCTGAATTAATGTATAGAGATAATTATGCAATTTCTAATTTGTTGAAGGCCCAAATTAGAAAAAGTAATAACTCTTGTTATATATAAGGGATCATGGTCCCTAAAGAAACATATCATCTTCTTCTCTTTGAGATCCCTTCAGGCAAAGAGAAATCCTAGAAGGACATAGATCTTTTGGAAAGCCATCTTCATCCCAACAATTCAAGCCATTCAGTCATGGATCAATGTATGCTTCCGCTTTTATTGTTTTAATTACTCTCATGTCTTTGAATCTTTAAGGAGGTTAGATTTATTGGTTTTAGGGTTTGATCTATGATAAAGTTATGACTTTTGATCTTGTCTATTTTAAAGATAAGCATTGTAGATCCAATCTTTTTATCGTTTAGTTTTAAGATACAACATGACCCGTACACCGTGGCATTGGATCACAATCTCTTTTTCACTTCTCATTTTTATTTTTCATTACAGATATATGTAAGAGAGAAGAAAATGAAAAATGGAGAGCAACAAAAACAACGCAAAGTCCTAAGAATAACTCTTATTATTTAAAAGAATAAAAAAATTCAACCGTATTAAATATTATTTATTTATTTATTATTATCGACACCGATCAAGCGAATCGAGGGAAGTTTTCTCCCTTGACTCTTATATAAAATTTGTCCCCATCTGTCTCCTCGTTTTCGTTCGCCAAAAAAAAAAAAAGAGAGAGAGAGAGAGAGAGCAGCGCTTCTCTTCTCCATCACCGCCCTGTCCGTTCTCACTCCCCTTCCCCTCCTTCCGCCTCTGCTCCTCCTACTCTTTCCACCACCGGCCTCTTCTCTCCTCTCCTTCTCTCCCTTCCCTTGTCTTCCTCCTCTTACATCCACCACTGGCTCCTCTTTCTCTCCCCTCCGTCTCTTTGTTTCTCCTTTTCTCATTCCCCAGTTTTTTTTTTTTTTTGTCACTGGTGAGATTCTCATTACCAGAGCGAACCCCCCATCCTTCTTCTTCCTCTCCTCTTCTCCCGCTCTTTCATCTTCGCCTCGGTTTCAACGTCAAGGAATTATCTAGTTATTATTATTATTAGTTAAGTTTTTTCCCCGAAAAATAGCCCCCTAAGAAAATACAAGGATACTCTCTCCTGAGTAAATACCTGCAATACCTTGTCCCTGACTCGCTCCTATTCTGATCTCAGATCTCTCTCCCTCTCTCCAGCATTTTGTGTCTCCTCGAATTTTTTAAACCTCTAATTTCGATCCTCTCGCATCAAAATCTCGGCTAGATCCGATGGTTGTCTGCAAATGTCGCAAGGTAAGTAGAATTCCATCCAAGTTTCAAGAAATAGGGTCCAAAAAGTTCGATGAAATTGTGTTTTCTCTCATGAATTGGATTCTGATTGAACAATCTCGAGTGAATTAGGGAAATTTATCTGGTTATTGTCCTCAACTTTCTGATCTGTGATTGGAATCGATGAATTTGAATTGAACTAGATTTTGGCAGTACCGATCATTGGCAGAGTTCTTTCAGTTTCGGATTTTTCATTTTCTGGTTTATTTCGGTAATAGGAGCATGACGAGGTTTCTGATTTCAGGCGACCAGGATTTATTGCTTCGTGCACAAGGTTCCCGTTTGCGGGGAATGCATTTGTTTTCCTGAGCATCAGATTTGTGTGGTAACAATTCTATATTTTGCTTCTTTAAAATTTTGTTATCTGCAGTTCTGAAATCATCACATTGTAAATGCTAATTATAGCTCCTTTTATTGTGCTGTGTTGTGATTTTTTTTAGCTTGGAATTCCTTGTGAACTTTGCCTTTGCCTGTCAATTGAGTCATAATCATGCTCATGCTTAACATTTGGCTATTTTGACGTGTGATGTTAATCTGATCAGCACAATGCCACAATGTGATTTCAACACTTTATTGATTTGATATGGTTATTTTGGATGCGGCCTTTGAAGTGAGGAAAATTATGGAAGGGATATTCATAGATATGCTTATTTTGTAAGTGAGGAAAATATTCATAGATGTGGCCTTTGAAGTGAGGAAAATTATTTGAAGTGAGGAAATTATGGAAAGTTTTGGAAGTGGCCTGTGATTCAACACTTTATTGATATATTCTTCTATCTGGTATGATTTTTGTCAAAATGTTAGTATTATTTATTGTTTTGTTCAGTTTGTAAAGTTACGATATTGGTACAAGTATTACAACCAATACATCTCTGACGTGAGTAAAATTGTGGAAGGGATATTCATAGATGAATTTGGACTAGGAACAAAATTTAATACAGGCTGGTGCCAATATTTATTTGGTTTTCCTATTTGACAAAGAAGATAATCCTTATTAAATCTGTAGGGAAAAAGGATTCATGTAGGTGTTTCCAAAGGTTAGGGATAAAGGTTTTGTTGTTTGTTGTTATTAAATTTAGATTTAGACGTGACTCTTTATCTCTTTGAAATCCTAACACAAACAGCCCTATTTTAATTAGTAAAACTAACCAATCAAATATCTAAATAAGGAATATTTACTTGAATAAGAACCGTATACAGTTAGGAAATAAATGGAACTGCGCTTCTTAATAGCATGTCACTCTTACCTCAGTTTACTAATCAGTCTCTCTGGATGTGTGATGTAGAATGAGAAGGGGAAAGAAGGAAGAGAGAGGAAATTAGGGATTTGAGGGGATAAAGATTTATTCTGGCGTTAACGCCAAGGAGACCGCTCCCCTACTCAAACATCACCATGTCAAGATTTAATCACAAAGTAAAATTGCAATTCAAAGTTTAGGGTTTCCTTAAATCAACTGGATTGAAAAACAACTATAAGTCTTAGCCTTATATGTGCCTCATTACAAAGGCCAACTCCCATCATAACTAATATGGGACTAAAATAAAGAGAAAAAAGTGAGCCTAGCCTAAAATAAATAGTAAAGAGCCTAAACAAAAATAATAACTACTAATTCCCATCAATTCTCTCCAGCTTCAAAAATTCGCCATTGGCGAATGGCGGCGGCATGGATAATGAAATCGAACCGGGAAGGATTGCACAAACTCCTCATTGGCGGGTCTCCTCATTAGTGGTGGCTGCAATGGACGAACTGAAAATCGTTGTGGCCTCATGAAAGTGCGATAAAGAGTTAGGTCTTCGATGCTGAACACCGAGCTGATCCAAAGATCATAGGGATATCGAGCTCATAGGTGTTGGAGCCAAACCTACTCAGGACCTTGCATGGACCCCTACATCGAGTATGGAGCTTTTTTCAAAGTTTCTAGTGGAAACCTTTTTGGGTGCACTCTAATGAGCACCTCGTCACTTATTGCGATGTCCTGCAACCACTTGTGAGACTCTGCATCAAATTGATAGTTATAATTGCTAATTATCATTTATCTTGTATTATGTTCATACAACTCATACAAATGTGGTGCAGATGGCTCATTTGTGGCAATGAGTGGGATACTTAGGGGAAGAAGGAGAAGGCCGAGGAAATTCTTAGACGTATGAGTAAACCCATCAATAGGAGACTCAGGAGAAAAGTAGGATCTAGTCACTAAGTAATATGGTGTCGTGTTGTTCTTTTCGATGACTGTTCCCTCCTTGTTATTCCCTACACTCGATTTGGGTTTGACAAGTTTCAACACGATCTTCTTTCTTTTAAATTTAAATTCATAAGCCTTAGACCTATCCATGCTGATTACGTCCAAGTCATATAACCGAGATCTACCTAATTAAATGTGTGCAACTTCTATATCTAAGACATCACACCAAACACGATCATCGTAGCTAGACATGTGGATAAGGACTTGACAACGTTGGGTAATAGATTGAGCAGTCTTATCAACCCAATTCATGTTGTATGGGTGGGGATGTGGTTCAGCCTTGAGGCCTACCTTCTCAAGTGCTGTCTTGGTATTGATGTTTGCACAACTACCCCCATCTATCATCAATTTATAGCTCTTCTCCTGATGTGTAATATATGTGTGGAATACACTAGACCGACGCCAATTCTTATTACTAACAGCTGCGTGTAAACACTTAACGACACCCAATTGGATGCTAGAAAATCTAACATCATCATCAGAATTAGTCGCGGTGCCCGTTGGTTTATGAACTAGTGTCTCGATCTCATCATCAGTTTCCTTGATTAGAAAGTCCCTAGAGGGACACTGTGCAGCAACATGACCATAGCTTTGATATTTAAATCATTGACTACCTTGACATTCCTAGAAGATTCTGATAGGTTTGCCCTTAAGGTCTCTACCTATGTGAGTGTTCAGTTATGTTGCTCCCTGGGTTTAGGATAATCCTACGTTCTGGATAAAACTTGAGAAAGATTTTGATGTCTTGAGCTAACTGACTTGCCTGCTCACAGTTCTTTATCTTGCGGGAGTGAATGGACATTGCTTGTTGGATGTCTGACCTCAACCCAGAACGGTATCTAAATATCGCTTGGTAGGAGTCTTCTTGCACCTCACAATGTAGGTTAGATCATCAAATTCGGTTGTATAGTACTGAATTGACTTGATATCTTGGTGAAGGCCGTGCAGTTTATCTAATAGGCGATGTTTATAGGAGCTGAGAAAGTATCTCTTTAAGTTTTTGTTTCATTTCTCCCAAGACTATGGAAGTCTCACGCCTAGTGTACTCTCTTTACCGAAGTCCAATAAATTCTAGCTGATCCTGAAAGTTTCATCCTAACAAAATGAACCCTACTATCCTCTGTGAATATATACCAATCAAAGTAGTAATCCGAGTCTGCCATCCAATCACTAAAAATCTTCGGGTCAAAGATTCCGTCAAACGTGAGAGGATCTATCTTAATCCTATGGATTATGTCATCTTCTCCATCTCTACGTCTATTGGTGTCTCTCTCCTATCTCGAGTGTCATTTCTTGAGTTTTCCTTTGTTTTTATTTTCTATCTATCCAACCCTAAATTTAAGTCTTGAAGCTCTTTAAGAATTAGATCTAGTTTGGACTCCATATCTGGATGATCATGGGAATAGGTTTTACCACTACGAAGGAGTGTGCATTATGTAGTATACGCAATCACACAGATGCAAGATAGTTTTCTAAGTTTCACTAGATGCGTGCACTATATGATCAACCAAAAAATTTCCTGTCGGCTTTTAAAATTACGATGCGGAAAAATGATTCCTAAAGTGAATATGCAACAAGCAGTAATAAAAGGTAATTAACAATAGCAACTACACTAACAATCACCATATTTACGCAAGAGAGATGTAAAAATATCGCAACAGTGGAAGGAGAGTTTAGAGTGTATCCAAAGGCGCTAGAAAAAGCATCGATATCGAGTAATGGCTCCAAATAAGGGCTTGTAGAAGCCAGATCTGTTGCTCGAAAGCTGTGAATTTTTTTTAGTATATTCGGGACTCAGCTGCGGATCCAATGCTTCAAATAGAACTCGAATCAGACTCCAAATGGGCCTGAAACAAACTGATATATTACTGTAGTGAATAGTGCGGCTCAGATGAGCCGACAACATCAGCACGGCGCTGGTGACGTCGGCGACGGCTCGATGACGTCAGCACGACGCTGGTGACGTCGGCGACGGCTCGACGACTCGGCTCGAGTTCGACTCAGTTTAGCCGATGACGTCAGCCTCAGAGCTGATGACATCAGCTCGGCTCGGCTCTGTTGGCTTCGCGGGTCGGATCCAGGTCTGGTGACGGGTTGGTTACCATTGGATGCAGCCATATAGATCAAATCGGATATGTTAAGATTCGATCACATCTGATTTCAACCTCGATTCGAAGGCGGTGGGTCTCGTCAGTGAGGCGGGGGCAGAGGGGGTCCTGCGGCGGCGCGACAGCAAGAAGGACGACGATGACGAAACTAACGAGACGACATAGACGAAGGCGATGGATTTGGAGGTCGGGATCTGAATTGACGACGCGGCGGTTGAAGAGGATGATTGGGGAGATTTGTGGCGAAAACGACGAGGATGCGGGTTCCGGCGAGATGACGATGGGGATGCAACGAAGGAGAACAAGGAGGCGGTGGAGGATCTGGATCAGCGAGGGCATTGCGGTGGTCGTTGTGGGTGGTGGCGTGGTGATGTTAGGGAAGTTTGGCGAGTCGGCGGTGGTGGTCTGAGATTGACAGACCTGAGAAGGAGATGGGGAAGACGAAGAACAATGGATGAACAAGAGAATTCTTTTTTTATTTTATTTTATTTTCTTTCTTTTTTTGTTTCTTTGTGAGACTAGGATGAGAAGAGGAAGATATAAATTTAAATATAGGGTTTTGTAGAAGTGGAGGCTAGAATTTTTTGGAGCGGGAGATTTTATGGAAGAAGACAAGAGCAAAAATTTAGCTTTGATACCAAATTGATGTAGAATAAGAAGGGGAAAGAAGGAAGAGAGAAGAAATTAAGGATTTGAGGGGATAAAAATTTATTCTGGCTTTAACTCCAAGGAGACTGCTCTCCCACTCAGCACATCACCATGCCAAGATTCAATCACAAAGCAAAATTACAATGTAAAATTTAGAATTTTCTTAAATCAATTGGTCTGAAAAATGACTACAAGTCTTGGCCTTATATAAGCCTCATACAAAAGCTAACTTCCATCATAACCAATATGGGACTAAAATAAAGACGAAAAAGTGAGCCTAGCCTAAAATAAATAGTAAAAGGCCTATACAAAAATAATAACTCCTTATTCCCATCAACGTGTCTCATCATAGAATTGACTAAACGCAAGAAATTAGATCCTGTAACTTTGAACCTTATTTGAAATCCTAGTTCATATCAATAATCATATCAATCATAACTTTGGTGGAGACATCCCCATGCCCAACCATTCATTTAAATCCTACGATTAGTCTTAGTAAATATGAGAAAAGAAAATATAAAAATAAATCTGATATAAACAAAAATAAATAACAAACTAAAATTACATGTTTCATCCTACATCAATCCCCAGCTTTAACCATAAAAAGAATAGAAGGAAAAAAGAATGAAAAACTATTCCGCTTAACAAGTTCAGTTACCACATCTCAAATCATTTATCTAAAACTTCAGCAATGCATCCTTGAGCAATGTGTCCATGAAGTGTGATCTTCCTTGGAGGTACATGAACTATAAGCTATTTAATTTCGTGAAATGAAATACATGATGATGCAATGTCTCCCGGTTTTGGAATTGAAAGGTTAGGGGAGGGGCAAATATATGGCAAAAAAAATAAAATTTGATGGAGGTTAAGCTGAATTGTTAGTTCATGGGTGCTAAGTGGTAGTACCATAGTTTAAGGGTATAAGTGCTCACCTAGAGAAGGATTTGCAATTTACTCATAAAAGAAACAATGTAGTTTAATGAATTAAGCCATGATTCACAATTACTTTTGCAGCATGGTTCTAAATGTTGGCCGGTATGACCGATATATTAGTTTTGGACCTATATCAATACAATTTGATAAAAAAATCAGTCATTTCAGTTTGAGACGATATCAACTGATATTGGCCTACATTGGCTGATAAATCGGCTGGTATGTATCACCCCAATATTGGCTGAAATTGCGTCTACTTTTTATCTTTTCACATTATTTCTTAACAAATCAGGTTTGGGCTCATCTTTTAAGCTGTATTATTCTATTATTAGGGACTTGAGACTTGAGAATGTTTATTTAATATTTATAGTTTATGATATTATTTAATTTTATTATTTATGCATGTTTATCATTTTATGTATGCTGTCAAGGACACGATGAGGATCAGGATGGGTAATGTTTTTTTAATATTTTGTTTTGTTATATATTGAGTTATATGTGTTTTTTTGATTCCTATGCATATCTTTTGTTTTTTGCAAGTAAGTCTCTTATTCAAAGACTTATATTTAAAGAGTAAGAATCTCATGTTTTATTCTTTCATTCATCAAGTTCTAGGTAAGTAGTAAGCTTTTTATAATGCATGCTATATAAAATTATAAATTATGAATTGTTAAAATTATACTTAGATTTGGTTTGTCAATTTCTATTTTATTGCGTTGTGTGTATATATGTACTGGTCGGTTTTCGACCTCCCTGAGATCTCGACGCGTGTCCATTTAGCCCCATGTTGATCACGCGACACGTGGCTTTATCCAAAATCTCCAGAAGAGTTATGATCCCATTTAAACTCCGAACAGATCAAGCGGTTAGAAGAATAATGATAGTTGGTTATGAGCGCTTTACCTCCAAGCCAAATCTGCACTTGAATCTGGTGGTTCGCCTCGGGTGCAGATCAACCACATTGACAATTGGGCGAAAGCCACAGATAAAGACGGACACTTCTCTTTCAATTCAAACGACGATGTTCGGTTCTAACCGCCTCTATGATAAGCAGTTAAGATGAGATAGGATGTTCAGTTACATAAGAATTCTGTAATTTTATCCAAAGACAACCACATGTATAAATAGATAACCCCCTCCAACGAGAGGGGGACAATCAGTTAATCTCAAAAATCCTAGCACTAGAGATCGATGGCTACCATTGTAAGCTTCTTCAAATTATAGTGAAACTCTCTTTATGATTTTTTCTTTTTGGGTTTTCACGTAAAATTTTGCGTGTCCTCTGGTTTGATCTCTGTAATTTATTCTTTAATTTCTTGCAAATTAGTGCGTGGATAACTCCTCTTGAAATTATCTACTGCATTTGGTACTTTCGTTGAGAATTTTGAGTTTACACTCTTAAGTTCTCCCCATCCAATACCCTTTCACGTCCTCAGAAGGGTTTCAAACAACCATGGCGCGAGCACCAATCACCATGACGTCAACACCTCCGGCGAACTCGAGCGGTCAACACTCTCCCGAGGACAGCTCATCCAGCGAGTAGCTGACCTACTACAAGGACAGTTGAGCGAACAGCGGGCCTTGGCGGACCGCGAACGAGAGCTGGTCTCCATCCATCGTGATACCGCCGAACGCGAACGGGAAGCGGTGATGCAAATCAATAGTCAGCTTCTCACGCAAATAAAGGCCCTTCAAAAAGCTCAAGAACGAGTCTTTGAGTGAGCGCAAGGACGCGTCCTCCCAAGCTCATCAACATCCTTCAGCTCCGACCGACTTACGTTTCAAGTTAAACCAAAGGTGCTCCCAAACAACCTCACCACACGAGGATCCGGAGAGACAACGCCGGTCTCCCACGAAAACGGACGAGGGGGCATCACGGCCCCAACACGCAAGAGGACAGGAAACACTTCCCTGATAGCAACAGAGACCAAGGATGACTTAGCCCCCTCGGGGAGTCTTCTGAAAGATAGAGGCTCACTCACAATGACCGCTCGGAGTCTAGCCTATACCGGTGCTTCCCTGATGGCTACCCGAGCGAGTCAACATCCTATACGAGTCCTACCCTGACGGCTATCCCTCGGAGAGTCTCCTGAAAGATGGAGGCTCGCCTACAACGACCGCTCGGAATCCAGCCTATACGGGTTCTACCCTGACGGTTACCCGAGCCAGTCAATAGTCTATACGGGTCCTACCCTGACGGTTACCCCTCGGGGAGTCTCCTGAAAGATGGAGGCTCGCCCACAACGATCGCTTGAAGTCCAGCCCATACGAGTTCTACTCTGACGGCTACCAGAGCCAGTCAACAGTCTGTACAGATCCTACCCTGACAGCTACCTCTCGGGGAGTCTCTTGAAAGACGGATGTTCACCCACAATGACTCCTTGACAACATAGCTCCACGGTCGGGATATCCCCCGCTCAGAGGCAATCTCGATCCAAACTCCGTTGCAGGGGTTTCCCCCTCTCGAAAGCTCAACTCCATAGTTGGGATTTCTCCCGCTTGGAGGTAAAACTTGCAGGTGACCGCTACGGGACAGACACCACTCGGGAACCACATGCCAAACCATTCCAAACAAAACAATCACAAAATTATTCATGCAAGATCCAAACGACACTTCTATTTCATTTCACTGCTTTATTATAAAGTTTTTTCTGATTACATCCATTCAAATACCAGCTTGGTTACATCTTACAAGAGTAATACAATATTGATTACATGTTCATGTCTTGCTTAAAAAAAAACAGATACGATTTCTTCTACAACATCCACGACAACATCCCAGATGCGACTCCTAAACAAATAATCTACCATTCCAGGGGGAAGGGACACTGTGAACTCCCAGGAAGACGGCAGCACTGAAGATCACGTCCCGAACTGCAGACTGAAGCCTACAAGACAATGGGGATAATGACGCCAAGCTCGTAACTCTAAAGATGAACTCGGAGCGTAGCTAGGCAAAGCGATGACACTCAACAGGAGAACAGACGGCAAGCCCTCGGGATCGGAACTATCGTCAATCACGCCCTGCGCTCCCCCTCAACCAACCTGCAAGGAAGGAAAGGCGTCGGGCCCCAACTCCAGCCTGACCCGATCTGATCAAAAGATCAGACAAACAAACCAGGCAAATGTAAGAGCCCTGCCTATCCTCCCTGGCGGTGGGCCTCATCGCGAAAGCCCTGCCTATCCTCCCTGGCAGTCGGGCCTCGTCGCGAAAGCTGACTTTTCTAGACAAGCCCATCGTGAAAACTTTCCTCGATGGACAATATCCTGAACATCAGGAGCGTAGCAACCATCTCCATTATCTCCCTCTCCTTCCTCCACATGACGAAAAAGAAAGAAATGAGTTTTCAAGAAGTAGCAGAGACTTCCTCCCTAAGTTTTCCCCTTATTTATAGAGGGGAAGGAAGCCCAAGCATCCACTGTTCAAAATTTCAACTCCCAAGGCGACGAGAGAGATACCTTCAAACCTCAAAATTCAAGAAGTCACCTGGTTAAAAGCCTGCATGTGTCGTGACGAATTAGATCTGAACTGTCGCTCTTGATTCGCAACACCCACTTCGAGCACCGTGCTTCTTCGATAGGTGATGGTTACCTGACTGACGTTGTAGCGGATGAGACGCGCATTTAAAGCTCTGTCAGTCTGTAGAGGCACGCCACAAAAAGACAAACTGAAGCGACAGACACTCCGAGCCCACGCTCAAGGGTTTGCTCACCTCCTTTTTCCTTAGAGCCCCCGGGGACACGTAACTCCTGAGGGCAAGTTCTCGACCTCCTTTCAAGGAGGGAAGCAGAGATGGCATCTGTAGTGGCGATTTTCGACCTCCCTGAGATCTCAACGCGTGTCTATCCTGCCCCATGTTGATCACGTAATATGTCACTTTATCCAAAATATCCAGAAGAGTCCTGATCACATTCAAACTCTGAACAGATCAAGCGGTTAGAAGAATAAGGATAGAGTCGGTTATGAGTGCCCTTACCTCCAAGTCAAATCTGCATTTGAATCCGGCGGTTACGCCTCGAGAGCAGATTAACCACATTGACAGCTGGGCGAAGGCCATCGAATATAAACGAACACTTCTCTTTCAATTCAAACGAGGACGCTCGGTTCTAACAGTCTCCATGATAAGCAGTTAAGATGAGATAAGATGTTCAGTTAGATGAGAATTCTGTAACCTTATCTAAAGACAACCACCTGTATAAATAGAGAAGCCCTTCCAATGAGAGGAGGGATGATCAATTAATCCCAAAACCCTAGCACTAGAGATCAGGCGGCTACCATTGTAAGCTTCTTCAAATTATAGTGGAACTCTCTCTCTCTCTCCGTGATTTTTTTTCTTTCGGGTTTTCATGTAAGTCTCTGCGTGTCCTCTGGTTTGATCTCTACAATTTATTCTTTAATTCCTTGCAAATTGGTGCGTGGATAATTCCTCCTGGAATTACTCACCGCAATATCGTTTATTCTTGAATGCTTTGCATGCATATTGTCACATATTTATTCAATTTAGCAACTATATAATTACTTTTTAGTTATCAATGTTTATATATATAGAATGTCTTACATGGACATCCGATATGATCCTATATCTCTGATATATTGCCCGATATTCGCTATACGATTTGAAAATTCCCAATCAATATGAACTCTATACCCGATATTTAAAACCTTATTTGCAGTTTATAAACTATCTTCAGATTATCCATCTTCTCCCCAAAAAAGAAATATCCACCTTAGCCTAATATCAGCAAACAATGGGATGGATAAATTGTGGTTAGATATTGTTGAATTTAATGGTGTTTACTTTGTTAAAATTCTTCATAAATTCAATTTCCATTAAAGTGGAGTACATTTGAAAACAACCCAAAAACATAAGGTTATTTAAGAAAATATGCAGAAGGGAAAACAAAATATGTTCTTTCTACGGGATGGAGGGCACTTAAGGTCATCTATGCTAAAAAAAATCTAACATTAAAGTTCACAAATAGTTTAGAAATTTAAAGGAACTAAAAGGAAGGTCACGATGGGAAAAGAAATATAAGAATATTATAGTTACTACAGAAGGTCATCACAAATCCTCTCATTTTTTCCTTCTAAAATGCAATATTTCTTATTTTATTTTCATTATTTTTTTCACTTTTACATTCTAAGATGTTTTCGGTATATAGCTTGGACCTGTGTTAATTTGGGATGCACGAACATGTGAACCGCCACTCTTGTGTCAGACACGGTTCGCCGTGGACACGCGCGGATTCGCGTTGGATTTGTCTCCGAGCAAGTCCGCCTTTGCAGTGTGGCAGGAGCGGCTCTGATGCGACAAAGATTTGGCGAGGTGGTGGATAGAATTCGCCTCTTTTATTTTTGTTTTTGGTTTTGTCGGTTGTGCCCTAGATCTACATGAGAGGAAAGAGGAAGAAGAAGACTAAAGTCGAGTTTGGGTCAAAATGATTTAGACGCAAACCCAAACTTAAGCTATTAGCAATTGGGTTTCATGTTTGGGTCGAATCTGGACCCAAACTCAAAAACTTAAGTTAAGAGTTTGAAGCGGTTTGGGTTTAGTTTAAATTTAAAAAAAATCCAAACCCAATATCCACAACTTAAGTTAAAAGGGGATCTGGTTTCTCTTTCTTTTCCTTCGCCACTCTCTCTCTCTCTCTCTCTCTGTGTGTGTGTGTGTGTGTCTGTCTGTCTCTTTCTCTTCCTGTTGGTCCCACGGGCGAGAAGAAACCTTGTCGCCACCGCAGGGACGCTGCCGGATCATGACGTCATGGAGCACTGATGGTCGCAGCAGCACATCAGTTCTTTTGTGTGTGTGTGTGTCAATTTAGCCAATTTTCTATATTGTTTTAGCTAAATTGGCAACTATTATTATTTATTAGTTATACTAAATATATTTAAAAAAATGCCATTAACCCTTCCGTGTCGTGTCCTAAAATTTCAAGATTATCGTGTCGTCGTGTCCGTATCACGTCGCCATGTCCGTGTCCGTGTAACCTAGACGTTAATGCCTTATTTCTTTGCATTAGTTCTAGATGAATTTACCATACATATTTAGGATGAGACTACAACCTATTCTAAAAAGGGAATATTTAGGATTAAGTCTCATGGTATATCTTTTGGAGGGATATTATATCAGTTGATGAGTCCCAAGAAGGGATAATTTCTAGAGTACAATGATGGAGAGAAAATCTAGAATCTAAAAGATTTAAAGCCAAAATGATGATTTAGCAAAACTGTGAAAATAAAGGAGGTTTCAAGTCACATTTATGAAAAGAAGGGTGCTTATTTTCACTACTTAGGATCAAATATTCTTCATCATTGTCGAATGAAAATTTTGTTTACAAATCAAACTAGGATGGCTAATGTGGAAGCACCTCTAGGCAAGGATCATATTACAACTCACGCACCCTCTTTTACTTAAGCATGCTAATTTTCTTAGTGGAGACTTTTGAACATGATGATCTCTTGCTCGTTGCTCAAACCTGCTGATTGATTGGTAACTCCTTTCTTTCTGTAAACAGTGTTTAGTGTAATTATGCTTTCTTCCTTTTATATATTACTATTATTGTTGTTGTTGTTGTTGTTGTTGTTGTTATTTGTTATTTTCATCATTGTTGTGAGGTAGCCTAAGAGGGTTAGGTATATCTTTTAGTGAAATACAGCTACTTTTTGCTTTTGGTTCGACCGTGAACCATAATGAGGAGATGTTTAAGACATTGTGCATGCAAATATCTTTCCCTTACATTTGCATGGAGGTATGCATGCAGTAAATCAATCATCACTATTTAGTCACAGCTCATAGTTTTAATTAGTTTTATAGTATTACATTGTACTTATTTTTTCCTCTATTTTAGGTTAAAAATTACTCTGACTGGGTAGTTAATGGAGAGTATGATTGGCCTCCTACGTGTTCCCTATGTCATGTTGCACTTGAAGCTGGAACTGATACTACTCGATTGGGTTGCTTGCGTACGTGATACTCTGTTTTCTCTGCCCTACATTCTAAGAAGGCGTTTAACATTAGATTCTATTGCATTCTATTGCTTTATTTTTTTTTTTTCTGTTTCAGATATTATGCACACTAATTGCCTGGTGTCACATGTTCAAAGTTTTCCTTCTCAGACCGCCCCAGCAGGATATGTGTGCCCCACATGTTCTTCTCCTGTAAGACTCTTGAGAGATCTCATGATTTTAACTTGTTTACTTGAATGCACTATTAAACATTGTCACTGTATCTTGTAACCAAACATAATTTCTAGATGTTTTCTTCTTCTTCGAGGGTAAAGATGGAGACTCCATCCTTTTTGAGAGAAAATTCCAAATGACACACACACACACACACACACACAGTGTGTGTGTGTGTGTGTGTGTGTGTGTGTCAGCGTATCAATATTAAGATACAAGCTTTGCTAAATACAATATCTATATGCAGTTAAGTTCAACTATTTTTTTATTCTTTTCAAAAGAAACCTTTATATAATGAAAACATGAGCAATAACATGTGCATCGATCATGATAAAACATGTAAAGGGATATGAAATATCAGTTTCTTGAAATGTTGAATCTGCTATGCTCTTAAAGTACTGTAATCTAAAAATATAGAGATCGTGAGATAGGCAGGAAGTCTTTGTTAGCATTATCAATCATCTTGGAGTTTATGCTGATACGATGTTAGATCAATTGAATTGCTTGTTTCCAAGTAATAATTCAGTTAGATGTTTTGGATTGCGAAATTGGTAAGTTATAATTCTTCGTGAAAAGAATGTTAAATGATGGGTACTATATGTAATTCTTCGTCATTTTTAGAACATTGCTTTGTTGTCTGCAGATATGGCCCCCTAAAAGCATTAAAGATACAGGATCCCGCCTTCACTCAAAGTTGAAAGAAGCAATATTCCACGTAAGTTACATCATGCCAATTTACTCAAGTTATTGGTGGTATAACTTCATTTACTACCTTGAAGGAATGCACTGCCCGAATTCTTTTACCATCCAAAGTTTAATGCAGCCTGTAAGCCTTTTCCCATCTCCATGGAGCATGTTCCTGCCCACTGCATTACTTTCAGAGGCCATAACCTTGTTGTAAGAAAGTTAGGATTGCCTGCCTTGCAAGTGATAAGTATATTATTTATAACGCCAGATGCTTGACTCTCAGTTAACAAATTTGAATGCTCATGTTCCTTATTTTCTCACCAGCTGAGGATGTTTAGCTCATCACCATTCCAGGCCCATGTCATACTTGTCATTCTAGGCCCGTGTCATACTTGCCTTGTGCAGACATGAGCCCCTTATCACAATGTAATCACCAACCACTAGGGTTCAGCATGAGTCAGTGTGTCATTCCATCCAAACATTGCCACCGAATTTTTGGCTTGACAGTTCTTATTGGATATTAAGAATTAAGGTTCCTACTTTTGAAGGTAAAACTCATGAAGCTTTGCCATCCTATGCCTGATGGATACTTGTTGGATGCTTCTTTTAACATATCCAAAAGTTTATAATTCCTAGATGCATGAGAGATATACTAGAGACTAGGAATTTAAAATTCTAGTGCATTATGGTTTCATAGTTTGTTCGATTTTCAGATGCATTTATATTATTTGTCCACTTTCTTAATATAATATTATGATTATTCAAGTAATTATTGATGCATATAACTTGAAACTATGTGATAATATCTGAGTTATTATGTTTTTTTAACTGTTAGTCTTGCAAAGTTTGTTATAGATAAAACTGTAACTCACAAACACAAATAATTTCATTGTGTGGTATCCATGATGGACCGTGTCTTCAATTTTAAGATTTTCCATCTCCATGGTACCTGTACTGTGTTGTATTTATATCTCGTTCCCGTATCAGTGCATAGGAAATTATAGACAGTAACTGAAAAATCTGTCATCATAGTGCTGTTTCTTAGAAAATTGCATTCCCATTTCCTTGGGAATTGATCTTACATGGGATTGACTCTTGTTTAAATAGCATTTTCATCACATTATTTTTTTATAGCCTTTTCTTTTTCTAATGTTTTTCGTTGTTACATCACTACACTTCTCTACATGTTTTTCACTTGCTAATGTTCCTTGTACTGCTGGATTACAGAGTGGCCTGGAGAAAAATATTTTTGGAAATCATTTAGTTTCATTGCCAACAGCAGAGTCCCGTGCTCCTCCTCCTCCAGCTTTTGCTTCAGATCCACTTGCCCATATACCCGGTAATGAAGATAGAGAAAAATCTGGTATTAGAGATCCAACTTTACCATCATCTGCAGAACCAGAGATAGTAGAAATAGACGGTCCCAGTTCTTTAGGAAACCAATTTGCATCAGATCAAGATCCAAAATTCGCGAAAAGAGAGAGTCTTGCTGGTGTAAGTAACATATTGGTGACTAACTAATTTGTGCTTATCTGTTCATGGGTAATATTTATACAAAGTTAAATAATTCTCTTGATGTCTTGTTGTATAATGCCATACAGCCTGGTGCTACTACAAGAAAGGGCCCACACCATGTTGACAGACAAAACTCTGAAATGTCATATCATGCAGATGATGAAGATGGAAAACATAAAAAATATACTAGAAGGGGTAAGTCATTGGAGTTGGATCATGGCTTCTTTGCGCCAGCTTTGTTTAATACTGATTGTATAACATAAGATGGACTACATTAATGAAACCATATATGTGCCAGTTAGGGTAGGCTGGTAGGCTCTATGGTCATGCATGCTCCTCCCTTTTCTACATTCAATCATATTTTGGATCTTTTCTTTTTTCCCCTTCAACTTCCTTTAACCTACTTTATATCTACTTTGGGTTGTCCTCATGCAATTGTTGAGCCTATGACCTGGATCCTGGAGACTCCCGTTTACTGGTGGCAGTTAATGGCATATGCTGTAAATCAACCATTGCATACTTCACACTAATCTGTGTTGACTGTAATCATGCTGATACCGTATGTTGAATCAAACCTGTCCAACTTGAGTTACTTATGGAGAATTTTTGCCTTTCTTTTACTGCGGTGGCTGACTAATGCTTAGACATGAATGCCTATTGTATTTTGTTAATTATTGACTTAATAGTGTTATTCTGATAAATTCCTCCCATTTCTTTGATTTTGATTGGCTCCTGAGGTGCATGTTTTGATGTTAGTTTTTCCTCTATTAGTTGTGATATCTTCATTTCATGTCACGTCGGTCTTAGTGTTCTAATAGTTCCAGCATAAAGAATTGACTGGAGCACCATACCCTTGATATATTTAGTTTATATAGATATAGGAACCTTGCAATTGTTGTGGTATATCTGTACTGCAGAAATTCTTGTCATGTTTTGAGTGGATCCATATGCATTGACAGGTTCAACAAAACGTGTCCTGTAGAATTCTTGCTGTCTACAAGTTCGTTCTTTCATTTTCTGAATGGATCCATGCCTAAATTTAACCTTCCTCCTTGGCCATGCATATTCTATGCAATTTGAGAACTGAATTCCTGAGACTATTATTGGAATATGAAAACTTGCTTGATTTTCCTATCACAAATCAAGCTAACTATAATTCAGACATGAATGACCATTAATTCAGTGGCAACCCGGGTTGCTTTAGTAACTTATGTATACCCTTGAAGTGAAGCTAGGCCCCACCTTGTGGAGGATTGAACATCCTTAAAGGGTCTAATAATTGGGTTGTTTGTGCATGAATTTGACAAGAAATTAGAGGGTATAGGAGGTTAGGAGAAGCGGCGGTGAAATTCTAACTAGCTCTCACCCCAGTCTTGCGTATTATGCTAGGCTTTCCAGCCACTCTTGTAGGATGGCTTCTATGCTTCTGACCTCAAATAAGTTGGGCATGCAGCTTGTTGTCTAGGCCATGCAAGGAATATTTTGCTCTCAGATGTGCCTAGTTAAATATTATAGGCCGGTCAAACCACATTGCTGCCAAAGAAAGTTTTGAACTGATCTTTATGTTATTTCAACCTCCTCATAACACATAACCTTTAGAGCCTATCTTTTGCACATAAATGAAAGCATTATTGCTAAATGTGAAGGATTGCGACTTCAAACACACATCTGTCTGTAAACTGCAATCTATGTGTTGTATATCAACTGAAAAGTAGAAGAGCATTAGTGCTCGTCAAACTTAGTTAAGTGTTCTAAAACAAGATTTATGTGGCCGGGTAAATGCTTGCAGCTTTTTACAGCCTACACATTGCTTTATGTGCTCTAAAAAGCAGAGACTACATGTATTTGAGTCTATGCGGTTTATGCCCCCACATATGCGGGCCAATACAATCCCATATGTGACTTTATGTGATCCTATGCAATTTATGCGCTCTAAAACTAAATACTTGTGTGAGGGGGTGGATTGTCTACATAGCTAGTGTTAGTTCATGCCTTAATGTAATGATGAAGATTGATGATGAATGTGTTTATTTACTTGCGTTGGTTCTCAATACTAAATAGTAAATGGATGATAATTGAGAGAGTGACGAATTATTAAGTGATGTTACATTTTTATTGCTTTCTTTATTAAGTTGTCCTGTAATTTAGGTTGAGAATCTTAATTTTATAATTTTTTTTAAAAAGTTTCATTCTTTGATTGATTTGTTGACTAACATTTTCTTTATCCTATTTGTATGTAAGTTCTCTAAATTTTTGCCTACCGGTAGAAGTTGGATTGCTTGTTTGATTATAAGAAGAGATGAGTCCTTTAACTTTTTTCTTTTTTAATTGCTCAATCTTATCATATTGGTTTGTGGTTTTGTTATTACATTGACATGTTAATGTTGTGTATGAATTATATTTATTTTCTTATTCTATTTGTAGTTGTCAATTTTCGACCCTTTCGAGATCACGCCATGTGTCCATCTAGTATCACACAGGTGCGCGACACGTGGCCGCTTCCAGAACTCCTGTGCAGGAGTTTTCAGTCGATCCAAACTCTAAGCAGGTCAGGTATTTAGAAGGAAGAGATAAATCTGTTATGAGAAATCCCTATCGCTAAGCCAAATCTTCATTAGAACTCGGTAGTTACAGCTTGGGAACAGATCAACCAAATAAACAACTGGATGCAGACTACCAGATAAAGATGAACTCTCACCCAATCAATTCAAATCAAGATGTTCAGCTTTAACCGCTTCTGAGATAAGCAGTTAAATGTTTAAACAGAGCTGGACTCTGCAGCCTTATTGATGGGGGAACAATCAGTTTAGATTTAGTAGATTTGAGATTTTTATTTAAATTAGATTTGGAAGATTTGGTTGAGATTTATGAGTTATTTGAATTTAGATGTGGTTAGATATGATTAGATTTGATGAAATTTGATGTTATCAATTATTGTACGTATAGTGCACGTGTCGTAGGCGATATATAGCCATGTAGTGATCTTTAAAAATTATTGAATGCTTTGAGTCAAAAAATGAAGCTATTTACTTTGGGTATTGATTTTGATCTCATGGATTGAATCATAGACAGTAAAATCAAGATCTGGGTTACGATCCGCGATTATATCTTTCCTTTCTTCTCTTCTTCCCCAATTCCACAAAATCCCACCACAAACCCTAAATCCCCCTCTGTCCCACATCAATTTGGTATTAAATCCGAATTTTCTGCTTTTTTTCTTCCACAAAAATCCACTTCAAAAAAATTAATGTTCCGCGAACAATAACTTTACTATTCACGGTTACTATTCACTACAGAGCGCAATCGCAGTCTGAAGTCCGTTTCAGGCTCATTTGGAGTTCGATTTGAGTTCCGTCTGAAGCGTTGGATGTATGACTGAGTCCCAGAATTACTGGAAAGATTTTACAGCAGTTTATAGCAGATCTGACCTCCACAAGCCCGTGTTTGGTGTCAGTACTGTTCCTACAATAGAAGATCAGCGTTTCAGGTCACATTTCTAGCCGATTTGAGTCCAATTTGAATCGTTGAGATTCTTAGGTAACTTCTAATCTTTATGCACTGAATTTTCTCCATGAGCTTTTACTTTTGTGATAGTTACATAAATATTGATACTGATGACAAGAAGGTTAAATGGGATATGTATGCGGCTATCCCATATTTTTGAGATTCTAATGATCATATTGGGTATGAGAAGTGGGAAAATGATCTTGAAGAATTCTTTAGTTATTTTATTTTGACATCCGAGTAGAAATACCACTGTGCTTAAATGAAGCTGGTTTGAAAAACTTATTGTTGGGGGAAAGGCAGTCATTTCGACTATCGATGTTTGTTTGTCTTAAAAGAACTTTTTCGTACTTAGTATGATCCACACCTTTATTCATCTGAGACAGGTTATAAAGCTAGAAGTTGTTAATAAGTCAGAGCCAGAAACTGTTGATGAGCAAGATCTAGAGCCTCTGGTCCTCGTCGAGCCAGACATTGTTGATGAGTCAGATTCAAAGGTTGTTGATGACGTAGAATTAGAGCCAGAAGTAAAAGAGTCTTATTGAAACTCTTGTAGTTTTTTAGTGGAGCCTACCATGGAGCTATCTTTTGCAGCTATATCCTTAAAATCGCCTGATGTCTATGACCCGTTGTAGATCTTTCTGCAGGAGACAGGTTTACCAGAGATTGGTATCTTGGTATATGAGTTGATTTTTAGTGGAGCTGAGTTGCCTTCTTATGCTGCACACATCTTGTTCGAGTTACCCTCAACTTCAGCATGTTTGTCACGGAAGCCAGTTCCACCTCCATCACCTTGGTTCAACCAAAATGCATCAGTGTTGATTCCCCGCTACCACCTTGGCCTGATTGAGGATTCATGATGCGGTTCAATTCCACCCGATCGTGCTTATTTTGTACCTACTACTACATTTATCGGGATGAATGTTTTCAAGCCGGAGAGAATGATGGAGGAAACAAATGGTTTAGATTTAGTAGATTTGAGATTTTTATTAAAATTAGATTTGGATAGATTTGGTTGAGATTTAGGAGGTATTTTGAACTTAGATGTCGTTAGATTTGGTTAGATTTGATGAGATTTGATGTTATCAATCATTGCACGTATAGTGCACGTATTATAGGCTATATATAGCCATGTAGTAATATTTGAAAATTATTTAATGCTTTGATAAAAAAATAAAGTTATTTTCTTTGGGTATTGATTTTGATCCCATGGCTTGAATCATAGGCGGTGAAGCCAAGATCTGAGTTGCGATTCACGATCATATCTTTCCTTTATCTTGTTTTCCCCAATTCCATAAAATTTTCACCACAAACCCTAAATCCTCCTCCGTCCCACATCACTTATCCAACAGACACTACTTGTGAATAGTAAATCTTTTCCAACGGAGAGGGGACGATCAATTGAGCCTAGAAACCCTAGTATATGAGAGAATCATCATTGTAGTCGACATTATTATAGTGAAATCTTTCTCCCTCTCTGTGGTTTTTCCTTTCGGGTTTTTCACATAAGTTTTGTCTTTGTGTTGATCTTTCTGAGATTTGTTTGGCCCATCTTCATAATTTTGGTGCGTGGATAAGTTCCATAAGAAATTACCTACATTACTATTAGAACAATAGCTTATATTGTTCACCTTTATATTCTTCACCTTCACAATTTCTAATGATTTATTTATTTGAGGAAATGAATTGGTTTCATTTTTTTAGAAATTTTAACAAAACTTACAATGTTCTTTTTTCTATTTTTTCATGATTTTTAGGCATTTTCAACATTTAAGATATATTGTTGAGTACTTTATTTTTTTTAACTACTTTGTCTTATCATATTAATTTGTGGTTTTTTATTATATTGTCAGATTAATGTTGTGATGAATTATAATTATTTACTTTTTCATTAGTGATAGCTTATGTTGTTCATATCACAATTTTTTTTGGTTTATTCTTTATTTGAGGTAAAATTAATTGGTTTGTTCATTTTTTAGATAATTTTAGAAAACATATAATGTTCTTTTTTGTGTTTTCATGATATTTTAGGCATTTTCAACTTTTAGTATGCGTGCATGTGCGTGTATAATTATATATAAACTTCATTTTCGCACAATTCTGCAATCCGTTTAATCAACAAATAAACCAATTATGTGATGTGCGTTGCTGACATAACAAAACTGCGTTTTAGAACAATCGTTAGCATTTTGTGCAAAACAACTTTTTTTATGTATATCATTAATAAGTTCACTCAAATCCATATCACAATTGCATAAAATTCTAGAACATAACTCCTAATGCTTGCTAAATGGTATATACATCTGAATGGAGGCTCCAATTATTCACAAATCTAATTAGTCCAAGGAATTGGAAGCCTACACGAACAATTTTTCTAACATAACTGATGAAACCTTTATCCCAATTATTTTGGTCGACTACATTAATCATTTCTTTTTCCATTCAACTCTGATAAAGGACATCTCCTCAGATAAACTTTCTAATATCATATCCTTCCTAATTGTTCCATCCAAGTTTGTTAGGCCTACTTTTGTCCTCGTTGCTCAACTGACTACTATCCTATCTTCTCCTAATTGGCACACTTATTGACGTATGTTGCACATGCTCAATTCATTTCCATCTTTCTCCCTCATTATATCCTCATTTAGGAGTTATCTTTAACTTCTTACGGATGTACTCATTTCTTATCCTATCCTTTAATGCATTACTACTTATCCATCTCAACATTCTCACTAGTGTACACATTTTTTGGACATATTTCTTAACTGTCTAACATTATGGCTTATAAAGCATTGTTGGTAGGGGTGCAAACGAACCACAACGAATCAGATATGGATCAAATATAGCATTTACTATATCTGTATCTGCTTTCAACTTTCGGATAGCGTCTGGATACAGATATTGTCAGATATGAAACATTGATATATGTATCCGCCAAAACGAGACATCAGGTTTGAATCGAATATTAGCGAATTGGATACAGTTATGTGGAAAATATATACGGTTATAGATAGACTAAACGAATATGCTTATCTCATAATTTATCTTAGTTAAAAAAATATAAATGCAATACAATATCAAAGTACTATGATAAAATTGAGAAGAGATAGAAACAAGTAACTTTACTTAATTAAATTAAATAACTAAGTCAACATTAAGTTGAAAGAGAAAAGAATTTTATTGGTGTGTATATTGTCCAATCATCATTTTCAACAAAACAATCTATCCATAGATCTCAAGAAATTTATTAACTTCAAAGTAAAAATAGAAATCACAATTCTTATCTGCATCCATATGCAGATATTCGTATTCAAAAAAAAAATTCATCCATATGCGGACAACTGTATCCGTATCTGGGTTTTAAAAACATATTTGTATCCATAACATTTTCAAAATTCATATCCAAATCCGTATCCATCAGATGCGGATTTTACATATCCGAATCCACGCTTTTTGCGGATACGAATGTAGATATCTGCGGATTATCCGCATCAGTTTACGCCCCTCATTGTTTTTCTTACTACATCCTATGGATTTTTCGGGCATACCTTGTGATCACGTAAAGCCCCAGAGACAATTCTTCACTTTAACTATCTTGTTTAGATTTTATTAACCACATCTTTATCGATCTCGCTATTTAGATGAATGACTGGTTCTAGATAGTGAAAATAGTTACTAATGATGTGTTCCTTGAACATCAAACTGTACAATTAGTTCATTTCTCCTAGTTTTGCTAATGCCACATTTAATATGGTTTTATTTGCTAAATTTAATTCTTTAGATCCAAAGCTTCCCTCGAGCTTCCTGTGATGAATAATCATCGCTTTCCTAGTCTCATCAACTAATATTATATCATTAGCAAACAACAAGAACCATGGGACTTCATCTTAAACATGCTTAGTAAGTTCATCCATAACTGCTGCAAAGATCCAAGGACTTAATGTTGATCCCCAGTGAGCCTATGGTGGTGGGGAAATTTGTGCCCCCTCCAACTGTCCTCACCACAGTAGCACTCTGTAATATATATCTTTACTCACATCATTATATGTCCTAATACTATATGTCGTAATATGTGTCTTTGCACTAAATTATCTTTAAGGGATCTTATATTAAGTCTTTTCTAAATCAATGAAAACCATATGCAGATTTTTTTGTCTCCTTGTAGCTCTCAATTAATTTGTCTTAGTGGATAATCTCCCTGGCATAACTCCAAATAACTTTTAGACACCAACGTTTCTTCTCTCTTTTACTCTTCTGAAGTTTCATTGTATGTCTCATAAGCGTGATTTTATTGTAGTTTGAATAACTCTATATATTCTTTTATTCTTATATATCGGTATCAAAGTGCTAATCCTCCGTTCATCGGGCATTTCCTCCTATACATAATTTTGTTGAAAGATTAGTTAACAACACTAAGCTTGTATCTCCCACACTTAAATAGGATTAAATTTAGTCTTATGGCTCTCTGAATTTTCAGTTGTTTTAAAGAACCCTTGACTTTGTTGAGAGTAATTTTCAACAATAATAGTAGTTTGTGCCATGCTTGAATCATTTGACTTTATGTTAGGTTATTTGATGTGATTCTAATTTTTTTTTTTAATGAAAATGACTATTCTTTAATTGCATCATCTCTCTCTCTCTCTCTCTCTCTCTCTCTCTCTCTCTCTCTCTCTCTCTCTCTTAATTTCATCATCCTTCTCTAAGTCTCTACCCTTTCTTTCTCTAATTTAACAAGCTTATCTATATTCTTCTCTCCCTCCTTTATTTCTAGCTTCTTATATGAACGCTCATAAGCTTTGGATTTAGCCTTACCAAGAGTTTTTTTTATCTTCCTTCTTTGCTAACTCATGTTCTCAAACTTTTCCTCATTTCAGCAATTTTGTTAATCTTTAGAAGACACCCTCTTTGCTTTAATTGCCTTTTGATGCTTTCTTCTTTTTTTTCTAAGAGAAAATTCTTCATTACTTGCGCCCGAGATTGTGGTCGAATTACATAGGAAATCATTTAATTGAAGCTGTTCCACCTTTCTAATGTCTTACAGAAGGTAAAGAGCATACTTCTGTAGCATAAGAGTATCCATTTAGACTAAGCACCTCCAGAGCTCATGAAGTATTTGATTCTCATATATTTTCCGAAACTTGTAACCATCTCCAATAACTGTGGTTAGTTTGTGAATGTATAGTCTCAACCATGTGACAAATCTGGCAATTTAAACCAATAGTTTCTCCATAGCTAGTTGGTACTCCATTAAATTTGATTATAAGCTCATCAATTTATTTTCTAGAACTATGTGTAGAAAGTATGATTTGAATTTACCCCAAACTTCTCTCTTTTTTGTTGTATCATCGACAATCTCCAACCCACTCTGCATATTTGATTCAGTTCGGCATAGTTAGAAACTACTTGGATTTTCAAATCCCAACCAGATTTGAGTTCAGCTTGGTGTTAATTTATTTCAAAGCAAACTTGACCTAACCCTGCCAACCCAACTTACAATATCTACATGATTACAAATAAGCTTAGGCTAATTTGTAACAGTTACAGTTTGTCTGCGTCAGCATGACTAGGTATAGTTCTGCTGCTTCCTCTCCTGAATGAAAAGAATATTTCTTTCCCATCTCCTCCTTTCTTTGACTTCTTTTGTTCTTCAACTGAAACCATACTGTCTCCTTTCTGGTTCTCCACAATGGAATGTTCACCAAGACGCCTAGTTCTTCTCTTTGCCTCATTCATCATGCAACTCAGAATGTAGCGGGCACTTCCTTTCTCTTTATTATCTCCACCCTGAAACTCCAGAAAAAGACTAGGATCATTTTTTATGTGCTGTTATATGCTGTGGAATCTGTTGATTGTGTGTCGGCATGGCAGAATCGGCTTCCCTCTTTAAGTTCCTTTTCTTACGAGTTAATAACTGCAGTTCCCTAAGAGGTTCGAGGCTATTCACCGTCAGTTGGCTACTTATGTTGTTGGGAACTTCTCAGTTTGGAGTTATGCTAGCCAACTTGGATGTGTATGTATCTTGGTTCAGAAATAGAATTGAGGTTTTGTTTGGGCTTTTCAAAATTAAAGGCTATACAGGGTGATAAAAACAGAAGAACAACAAATAAAGCCAACCTGACTCAACTTGACCCGGACTATAAACCAAATATACCTTTGGTTTGTTGGTGGATAGTTTGTGTAGGTTGGGTGTTGCAAACTTGTGATTGGTTAGCTTGACCCAAGCCACCTCGTTCTACGCAATTTTCACACTTGTCTGTTGTGTGCTTTTATATACAATGGTCAGGTTTGAACTTGAGGGAAAACTCCCATCTATCGACTTTTCCGTCTACTTCTCCCAACTATCACTTGTCCCTGAAGTTTATAGATCTTAATTCTTTAATTTTTCGATTTCAAGTTAACGAAAAGGTCTTAACAAGTGGGCCCTATCTACAGAGTCACTAACTAATTGTTGATACTACAATAGCTGCATAACCGGGTTGTTATGACCCTTAAAAATCCATTTACAGCCCCACATTGTATTCATCGAGGTGAAGAGTGAGCATTTTTTTTTATCACGCTCAGAGGTAATATCATGTGAGTGAGAATGGGAACAGATTGGGCAATTTTCTCGTTGGTTAATTCCAGTATGTTTGTAGTCACAGCAATTTTTTACTGTATTCTCAGATTTGATGGCATCGTGGTGGCACATCAAGTTTGTTGACTGTTTGATTTGCCTAATGAACCTAACAGTTGATTGGGGGTTTCTGTGCATTACTATTATGAATAAATTGTGTGGTTTACAAACTGTTTGCATGTCATGCTATATGATATAGAAAATGTTCCAGTAGAAGTTAAGACAGTTTGTTTAACATGCATGATACCATTTTCTCAATTGACACAGGTTACCATGGAATCTCACATACTAATAGACAATTCAAAATTTTAGCGCAGGTTCCTTTCGTCACAAGTTTTTTAGGTTCCTGCTTCCATTCTGGTCTAGTGCCCTGCCAACTCTACCAGTGACTGCTCCTCCCCGGAAAGATAGAAATAACCAAGATGATGTTCCAGAAGGACGTGTGCGACACCAAAGATCATCTAGGATGGACCCCAGAAAAATTCTACTCACGATGGCAATCATGTACTTTCCTAGCTCTTATACTCTTTCCATCTTTTTATCTGATTGTGGTTACTGATCAGCAAAACCTTTTTAAAAATATTAACTGAAACATTTTGCTTCACGCAAGTGATTTGTCCTTCTTAGTCCCTTGGATTTATCAAAAGTGTGTGTGCATTCCTTAGGTGTGGGAATTATCCATACAATGAAGTAGGATTGAATTCTAGTTTGATGGTTCAGGTGAAAATCTAATTAGATTTTTAGGGCCCACCAGTGGACTAGTATCAAAGTCTAGTTTAGAATGGCTGGGATGGTTTGATTTAGAAGTACAAGGAAGAGATTAGATTGTTATTCGATGGAGATCTTACAGATTTGGTTATCAAAGTGAAATGTAGGATGACAGTAACTGTGAATCACAATTGGGATGAGCAATAAATTCTTTTTACAGTTTCCAGATAATTTAGGAGAATTATCTCACATATTTGGATCAGTCTCTTAACTAAATCAAGACATCTGCTGAGTGCTGACATATATCTCTATATTACACTTGTAACTTTTTGGTGGAAAATTTCGGTAGGGATCTTATATTTTTCTGTGTGTTTCTTCTATATATTACTAGCTCTCTGCTGGAAAAGGGGAGGAGAAGAAAGAAAAAAAATATAGTGTGGCTCATCATGATTCTAATCTTCCCATCAGAGGAGAGAAGCAAGGGGGAAAAGGATATCAAAAGGATATCAAGGCTTCAGCCTTACAAACATAAATCATTCCATTCACTTCCGTACCCCATTGAATTTCAGCCTTTGAATAGGTTTTGACAAAATAAGAGATAAGATGAAATGAAATAAAACCCAAAACTAATCTGAAACAAACCTGCTAACTAAGAATCTAATCAGAAAAAACAAACAAATTGTACTAACAGACAATTAAATTTACTCTTAACAGTTCTCAAAAATCTAATTAACCTATCTTATTTTAACTCCTTCCGATTTGGATAAGTTTTTCACTCTTGGAATTTTCTTTTCAATCCTAATTTGAATCAGTTTAAAATCGTAATAAATCTAAACTTTTCTGATTGTAGTACACACATGCTTTTCCAAGAAAATCCTCCTAAAAGTTGAAATTATAACAAAGTCTCAAAAATTGCAGAAAGCATCCTCTAAAGCTGAAAATAGTTTTTGAGCCTACATCACCTTCCGCTCATAACATGTTCCTTCACGATAACGAATCCTTCAATTTACAGTTACCACCCCCCCTCCCCCCCCCCCCCCCCCCCCCCCACCACCACCCAAAAAAAAAAAAAACAACACACACACATGCACACAACACTCCTTTGCCTTACAAGCCTACTCTCCTTTTCCCCCCTCTCTCCCCCTCCCCTGTTTCCTTTTAACATTGTTTTGTTGGTTTTAATTGGTTTCGGTCAGTTGGTTTTCATATCGTTTCAAAAGTTTATTAATCTTTTGTTCATACTGATGATCAGTCACAGGAGTGTCATCAATGTCACAGTTTTTGCTGTAGGATCCTTGTTATTCTCAAGTTTGATGGAGCTACTTGATCTGTTAGTAGAAGATTATGAATAATTTGCTCAAGGATCGAGGGGGTTAAATACTTCAGATGGAAATTATTGACAATTTGCCCAAGGATCAAGGGGGTTAAAAGCATTGAGTAGCAAATTGCAGCCTGATTCTTCGAATGGAAGGGGAACTTACACAGATCCCAATGATTGAATCTCTAATTAGGCATTTTTCTTCTTTGACCAGTTTTATTGGTAATTTTGGACTGGTTTTGGATTGGAATCTAGATTTTGATATGCCTGGCGTGTGGGGTTCCTCACAGCTAATTGAATTTGATTACTTGGATTTTGGGACCACCTCTGGTTTAGGATATTATTCGAGTGAGATTTGGTTCTTGTATTTTCAAGATGAGCATGTTGAAAAACTGAGAAGGAGATGAGATTGCTATTCAGTGAAGATCTTTTTGGATTTTGGTTGTAACAATGTTAGTGTAATATGCCAAAAAACTATGAATAGTAATTTGGATGAGAGGTAACCCCTAAAGGATTGTGATGGACACAATGAAGTTTCAACGAGCTATTGGAAGACCTATTTGCATAGGAGAAGGAAATACGTGAAATTGGATTGAATATTAGTAGTGGTCTTTGATTAGAAGTAGAAGTAATTTTTTTAGTTCTTTTATTAGTTTTTATATTTCTTATTTCTTTTATAATTAGGAGAAGGCACGAGTAGTGCATATGACCTTTGCCTATAAATATTCTTGTAGGATGTTTTTTGAATCGATGAATGAGTTATGAGAAATTTGAAAACCCTAATTGTGGTTATTATGAAATCTTTTTTGTGTGATGCATGAAGTGGGAGAGTGATTCTCCTAGGTGTGCGGCTTAAACCCTAGTTTCTTCTGCAAATCCCCCAACCCTAGTTTTCTCCCCTTCCATTCTGTGTCAGATTGGCATTAGGGCTAAAATTCCTGATGCCCTTCAAAAAAACTCCCAAAATCCTAGATCTGTTTCTATAGCTTTATGAGAGAAAAGGAGAAATATTATTGTTCATCTCATTCCTCCCCCCTCCCCCCCGGAACCCAAGAACCCTAACCCTAGCTCTGGATCTCCCTCACCGAACTCATCGTCGGTCTCTCCTCTTTCGAGCATCACCGCGCTGATCTCTCCTTCAACCTCTCCTCATCCATCACCGATACTGCCGCTATTACCATCTCCTTCAACTTCGACATCAACCCAAATATGACTCCGACCTCACCTTCACCTTCAGAATCCACCCCGATCCCCTTTCTCGTCTTCGCGGGTCCGCTCAAATCGATCTCAACCCCTCATCAACAATTTCGTCCATCAACTGCAACCTCGACGCCACCGTCCAGACCTCACCATAGTTGATCTGCCTCCGGCGAGAGCCGATACACTCACAACGACGTCACCAACCTTCAGCCACCATGACCAGCCACCTTCAATCTCGTCTTCTTCATCGTGAACTCGCAATGAGTTGTTGGCGCTCCTCGCGACTTTGCGGCGGCTCGTTAACATTGCTGAGGCCCTCACTGGTCCTCCCTTATGTCACTCGCCCCGCATCGAGCCACTTTGGCCATCATTAACCTCATCGTCGTTGTTCTATGGCAGCCAGGGCTTAGATTTAATTCTAATTTGGGTTCAAAATTAACCCGTCAAACTCGACCAGTATTTGCAGCTGATCCGACTCGCAAGCATCAAGAAAATAGACCCAACCCACTACAGGTAGATCTGGCCGTTTACATATGCGACACGTTTATAGAATCAGATTTGATTTTTTGGCCTGTTTTTTGTTGGTCTGAAGTCAATTCGAGCTGGTTTTGAGGCGTTGGATCCGTAGGAGACAATCCTCCAAGATAATGGATAGAAAGTTACTGAATCAAGTTCTTATGGAGATGAGAGCCATGCAAGAAGACCTATGTAAGTTTAGGGAAGAACAACTGCTGAATCAATCCATTATGGAGATCAGAGCCCTCTGGGAAGACACACAAGTTTATGCTATATTTGAGAGGGATGAGGATAGATCTGTAACCAATTATGCTCAAGCACAAATCAGATTCAAAGCCAACTATACCCAAGCAAAATACAGATCTGGAGCCAGTTATACCTGAGCTAAAGTCAGACCCAGAGCCAGCTTCAGAGTTAGATCTTGAGCCATGGCTAAAGGTATATGTCGAAGAGGAACCAAAGTTGGTGCCAGAATCAAATCTAAAGCTCGAACTGAGTTGAAACTTCAATCCACTGACTGATTCCCGAGCTTGAACCTGAAGTAGCGCTTGATTCAGTACCACTGACAAAGTTTGAGCTTGCACCTGGAGCAGCGTTTGGTCCAGTGCCACTGACTAAGTCTGAGTTTGAGCCTGAAGTAGAGCTTGATTCAGTATCACTGCAGTTAGAGCTGGTCCATTCTTTAACCAACAAATCATCGTTGATTCAGCTTTTTATGTTGACACTGCCAGATGAATACGATCCTTTTATTGTCTTTTTGACTAGGATGTTGTATATGAATGCAGTCCAAAGCTTTAGAAGCCATAACCAACATCCAGTCAACCTTTTACGTTCGAGATTTTTTTGTGATGTTGCATTTTAAAACTCGAGGACGAGTTTTCTCCGACCATGGAAAAATTGATGGAGACAATGAAGTTCCAACAAGCTATTGAAAGACCTATTCGTGTAGAAAGAAAAACCTGAGATTGAATTTGAATAGTAGTGGTGGTCTTTGATTAGGAGTAGAAGTACTTTTTTAGTTCTGTAGTGGTGATTTTCCGCCACAAGTGATTGGACGGTCGATTCTCATCACAACGAGAAATGAGATGAAGCATTGCATGTAAGTAAAGCACAACACAGGAAAGAGGGACACATGATTTTACGTGAAAATCCTTAATCGGGAAAAACTACGGGAAGGAGGAGGAACTTCATTCTAATTTTCAAGTTACAGGGGTTATAGAACTTTAGAAGATGAGTGAAGTTGCATCCATGATCAGAATTGGGATTTCGCCCCTCTTCTTCGTTGGAGGAACATGTCTATTTATACTTTCCTGGGTTGTTAGCATGGAGGCAGATGGGTACGGGCGAGATCTCATAATTGCACAACTTGCACATTGTAACGACTGCGATCAGTGGTGCTGGTTTGTTAGAATTGCATGCACGAAAAATCTGTCACTGTCTATAACTACCAGCGCTGAGTGGTGTTACACGTTATGAACGTGGAAGATAATAGGGTTGCATAACTGTCAGGGAAAAAATCCATTGCTGGAGCTGCTCCATTCGGAGCTGAACTCTTCAGGACGGAGGGAGCCTCGGAGCGGAGAAGATTTTGAGGAGGTTGGGTATAGCATGGACTTCGGAGAAAAGCTCTGATGTACCTCGGAGAGTTGGAAGGTGAGGGACACATGTCATTTTGGACGGGGTCAGATTTTGACCACTACAACTTATTTTATTAGTTTTTATATTTCTTATTTCTTTTATGATTAGAAGGCACAAGTAGTGCATGTGGCTTTTGCCTGTTAATATTCTTGTAGGATGCATTTTGGAATTGATGAATGAGTTATGAAAAATTTGAAAGCCCTATTTGTTGTTATTGTGAAATCTTTGTGTGGGATGCATGAAGTGAGAGAGTGATTTTATTGGGTAGGCCCGAACCCTAGTTCTTCCCAAAATCGTCCAACCCTAGTTTTCTCTCCTTTCGTTCTGTGTTAGATTGAACAGTTAAAGTCTATGAATAGCAAACAGTTCTATAATTAGGTTAGGAAACCTATGGCTGCTTATTTCCATCTCATATTCTTTTATGTTTTTTAACCGAATGACATCCATTGGCATCATATCATGTATCTCCGTTATTTAATATGCTTATCTTTTCCTTAAATCTGTTTGATATACCTTGCCTCTATTTATTGACCATCTCTTTAGGCAGAAAATGGAAGCAGAAAAATGGGAGAGAGAAAATTATAGAAAGAAAGGCTTTATCTCTTCTTGACATCTTTAACCTTGAGCTCTCTGGTTTCTACCTCTCATAAACCTTCAAATCCACCTTCTGTTCATTTTATTTATCAGTCAGTTATCTTTACAAGGCAATCCTTTGGTAGTTTCATTAGTCCAAATCTCTTGTATTGGAGCTATGCCAGTTGTCAGTCTTTAGATCTTTTGTGGTTTCTTACTTATTTTGTGCTATGCTTATGGCTATTCTTTTGTTAACTCTTTGATAGATACTCAGTTGCTTAATTGAACTTGACTTTGCATTAATAGCCAAGCTATTCTCCTAGTTGGCCATTGTTGCCTGGCGAATATTGTCGAGCTTGTCAGGCCTCTTAACCGTTATGCTTTACACAGTTATATGCTTCATTTGATGTTGGATGAACTATTTGGTCACATTGTAATATTTCATTTTATAATGACCAGACAATATTCCTAGTCATGTGAATGCAATCTCTAACACATTTTCGGATTCCCAGTTCCTGAACAAAGCCCCCATTGGAGAATTACATATCTACTTGAACTCATAGTTTGGTGAGTCAAGGTTAGACTGTTCCATGTAGCATATTGAAAAGTTGACAATTTAGCCAAGGTTTTATTAGCTACAATGTCCATCTTCAGGCTTCGAGTTGGTCTAGGTTAAGACTTAAGTGAAGCATGGAATTTGCGGCAGTGTTAATGGAACTTGTTCTCGTGCTTGGTATGGTAGGATGCCTCATTTTATCACCACCATCATTGCTTTCCCCATTAAAGGTTTTGGATGTGGACCTGTGGTGCATGACTCAAAAGTTGGGAAGTGGGCACAAAAGAACTAACCATCTTTTGGCTGCTAGTCAACTGATGTCAATTCTTTATGAGTTGGTGCCAAATTTTCTGGCTAAAACAACTGAGAAATAGGACAACTGATTTTGTATCTCACATTCTGACATTTGACTCACTAACTCAAGTTCGCAAAGGAACTGACTAAAAGTTAGCCGATACATCTATTCTCTCTCTTAATATTGGCATATTATTCTCTCTATCTCTACTATATACAAGGCTAGAAGTAGGGAGAAGCTTGCACTCGTCAAGCTGTTGCTAGAGCTATCATGTGTTTAAGGAGGAAAAGGTGGTAAAAAAACCTCATGGCCCGAAAAAATCAGAAACATTTAATAGTTAGGATATCTTGATATGACATCAACTTAAATATCTAACTCTTTAGATAAGATCTATTTACAATTTAAATGAACTAATACATTTTTGGATCCCTTAAATACCCAATGAAAACTAATATTTTAAAATATATACTTGACTTGCATTTAAATCAATGAACACACACGCGCGCGCGTGCGAGAGAGAGGGATAGAGAGGGGGGGGGGAGGGAGAGAGGGAGGGAGAGGGAGGAGGGGGGGGGGGGGGAGGGATAAATCCTTTTCACTCAAATTCAATGTGAGAGAGAGAGGGAGGAAGGGAGGGGTAAATCCTTTTCATTCAAACTCAATGATAGTCAAAGAAAATTTAAGGTCCACTTTGTTCAAGCTGACACCATTTAGAGTGACAAAAAAATAAAAAACAATCGATTTTAAGTTTGTTTCTATGCATGAAATTGGCACACAAATGGACAGAAATAAGTAACAATTTTTTTTTTACAGCCTAAAACATTTGAAATCCTAACAAAAAATTGTGATGGATTTAGAGCGTATAGGTTGTGATCAAATGTTTGTATCACTAATTTGTATGCCCCAAATCATAGATCTAGATAACTTGTGATTTTCAACTAGTCATTTTACAACTACTTGATGAATAGGGAAGAAAACTTAAGTCACGTGATTTTGTTCTCGCACCATAAATGATAGAGTTCAACTTGAACTGAGTGGATTCATGTTTGGTTGACATATGATTAGATTTTCATGGTAAGACTTTAGCTTCTAAACATGTGAAAGTCAAAAATGTTTTTCTATGTTATCACATAAAATCAAAGAAAAAGATAAATAAAGAGCTTCAATGGTCTAGAAGAATGTTAAACTATTTACAGAATATGGATGTGTGTGCCACTGGCACTATCCACATAATGAAGTTGGTATCAACCACTATCTTGTCTTTTTGAAAATTTTATGAGCTTGATTCTAATTGTATGGGCTTCATTTATCAACTCTTAGTTATATGAGACTCTAATTTGACAAGTTTTCTTTCAAATTAAACATGATTTCTGATCAACATGGATCCATATTTATTTATTTATTTATTTTACTTTAAATAATTTATATGGGATGACTTCATACCTATCTACGCAAACACGATTTACAAGTATCTAAATTTGTCGTATCTAACTGTAATAGTAAAAAATGAAAGATGCAGGGAATTATATATTTAAACCTAGGTGATTGCATATAAATATATTTGATAAGATTTTTTAAGATGAATATAATTAAAATTTAGATAGAATCGTAATACAGTCCTATGCAAATAGATTTCAATTGTAATTCTAAATATATTGAGATTATTTCACTCCCCTTCCTGTCATCCTTCATCCTTGCTTTCACTTGAAATCATATGTTCTATAAAATTACCATGCAATTAAGCTTTCAAACTAAAATTTGGAAGGTTCCAATGAATTAAAAAAAATTATAAATGCATGCAAAATCCAGTAAAAGAAATTAATATAAGACAATCTCCTAATTGTTTTTTAAATTATCATTAGCTTAACATTTTTAGTTAATTGCTCTCCTTTCTTAGAATACTAGTATATTAGACTCTAATGTGATGCGTTTTCTCTTGATGGATAGAAATTTTAAATTGATTATCTATATTTTATATTTTTACTTTAAAGTTTTTTGTTATATATTTTCAATTTAAATGTTATTTGTTTCTATCTAGTGGTTGCATCAGTGTATGTCACTTTTTATCATTTTATGAGTGCATTTTCTTTGCATTTAGAACTTAAACTCTAGGATATTTATATTTAGTACATTCATTTAATTTACTTGAGTTAGGATTTTTCACTGCATCTACTTGATTGTTGGATTTTGCATTTGAGCTATCATGACTAGTAATAGCTCAAATGCAAAGATTTTGTATTATATGGATTACATTTTAGACCAGCAATCTTCGTCAGGGTCATATGTCTGTTCAGGATTATATATCCATATTTAAGGACTTAACTTATCATAGTGACGTAAGAGAGCACCATTCTGAGACTATAACTAGGTTTATTTGGGGTTTAAGGCCCAAATTACGGCGTGCTTTGATCACTGGCTCTTATGATTTAGACATTGTTGAAGAGGTCTTTGATGTTATATTAAATGTAGACTTGACTTTCAAAACGATAGTCAATGCCAAGGCCCGGTGTTCTAAGTTTAAGGGATATGAACATCATGATTATCAGTGCTCCTCGGAGAGTCAACATATTAGAACTGTGCCTATTTATGATGTTGACGACCCGAAGGTTATTGAGAATGTCCAAGTTCTTCCTAAGACTATTAGTACAATTGAGTACATAGCAGTTAGTTTTGACACAGTGATTATTGATGAAGCTTACATGTCTTCTAATAGTGCCAGTAATGACGTGAATGTGAAAGTTGAGCCTAACACCACCACTATACCTAGTAAGCCAGTCGAGTCCCTCGTGCTGGATATAGTTTTATGATTGTTTCTATCGATTCATCTTTTAGAGAGTCACCTGAATTTCATACTAAGATCCAGCAGATGGTTTCTAGTGCTTCATCTTTTTTTAATTGTTTAAAGTTTGTGTCTGAGTCCAATGTATCTCCTCCATTTGCGGGTTAGATGTGTGTCCTCCTAGGTAGGTCATATCTCTCATTCTCCCATCATTAGGAGTTATGCCTAAAACATCTATTGCATTGCATTTGCCTATTGCACATATTGGTGATATCACTAGGTCGATAACAATTTGCAATGAAGCCTACAAGTTTATTACAAACTCATATAGTATATTGCATGTATTTGTAGTTGATAATAAGGCAATGGCTACGAGTCACCCTGAGACAGCGAGGAAGTTACACGCTTGACTTAAAGATTTCGATAGGGCTCTGAAGAGGATTGCTTTCATAACTTACGAGTCGAATAGCTTATGGGATCCTGGTATCAGCTCTGTCTTCGACGAGGAGGATGCGACTCGCTCTACTCTCTGTTCTTTGATCGAGCTGCCAGCTTTCACAGTTGACTCGTCATGGAGACCAGTTCCACCTTTACCACCAAGGTCTCGATGCGATGTATCAGCGTGGCTGCCACGATCACCACTTTATCCTGATTGAGATACTTCGTGAGGAGAGTCCTCACTCGACAGGATCGAGTTTCTCCCATCCGGGGGAAATGATGAGGACATTACGCCAGTTAACAGTAGTTTTTCATGCCTTAATTTATTTTGAGTTATTATGTTTATTTGTTTTGCTTTTAGTCCCACATCAGTTATATCCGAGAAATAGACTCTTGTAAAGCCTATAAAAGGCCCTAAACTTCTTTATGAGTAGACAATAAATAATTAAAAAAAATTTCAATTAAATTCTCTTGAGAGTGCTCTTGAGTTTTTGGCGCGAAGCCCGTGGTGTAAAGGGCGCGAAGCCCGCGTAAGAGGCGCGAAGCCCAAAGTTATCTGGTTTTTCTCCAACCCATATCTCTCTTTTCATTTTATTTCTTGTAAAACCCTAGTTTTTCCTTTTTATTTGTAGATGATTGCGATCTTGTATTACATCACCTTTGTTATCACTTTACAACGTAGCTACCAAAGTAAGGCAACACTCTCACCCTAGAAAAACTAATCCACATTACATACCCATTTAGGTAGAATCTGCAAATCCTCATGCCCAACCTGCCATTTGTAGGTTTCCTGTAGCATAAATATGTCTTAATAGAGTCTTCTAAAAGCCATAATTTTATGATTTTTAATGTTTTGAATAATTTTGCAATTCCTCTCCTTCCAAATGCACCAAACTGCTTTAGACAGACAGATCTTGCTAGGACAGATAGTTTGTGCCGTTATATTGCTTTCAAGAGACGTGGCCTCCGCATTCAGGTTCGTAGAAGCAGTTTCAGTCAGTCCCAACTTCAGCCAGCACAGAGCCAATATATAAAAGGAATAGCTACATTGAAATAAGAGGTGATCTCTTTTTTCAGGGCTAGAGTAGCATAGCACACATTAATTTTCTGGAAGAATCCCGAATTGCTTTAGTCTATCCCTGGTGTGCATGTCATGTATTGCTATTAATAAACAGCAAGTTGTCTTTGGACTGTGATTAGTGGACCAATAAGCAGCAAGACATGTATATGTATGTTTGTGACGTGCATGCATGCTTGTCTGTCTTTATGTATGCATTTATATATGTATGTACTTGTCTGTCTTTATGTATGCATTTATATATGTATGTAAAATGGGCATAGCCTGATCTTGAATTGGGAACCTTCCATAACCCAACTAAACCCCTTTACCACGAATCTGGGCCTCAATGACAATATATCCATATTTCAAATGTATGTACAAAGCTAAAATTTTCATACACATGCATCACACTAGCTAAAATCTAGTGATTGTAAGAATCAGAACTCTCTTAGTTGATGCAGGATATTATGATAGTTAGCTGGTGGTTTTCAGTTCATGAAGGATGGTGCAGGAGAAGCAATCTTATTCTAGTAAACTGTCTTTATGTGCAGGGCATGTATGGCGACTATGGGAATACTGTATTACCGATTGGCTCAGAGTCTTGGTGGTGACGTAGCACAAGATGAACCTCAATGAGTAAGTTGGAATCATTTTTTTTAGTATTCTGGCTTTCATATGGTATTATTTTGTATTCCATGTATAATTTATTCACACACGGAGTTATTTTGAACTTCATGCAGAACATGCAGCCACCTATTGCTGCTACAGACAGTGCTCTTATTTTATCAAAGGAACATTTAGAAGAATTTTTGGTTGCAATGATGATGATCTTCATCTATTTCGTAGTTGTCCCCACATACATCAGTTTAATACTGGAAGCTGTTGATGACCCTGTAGCTCCCGGCTTCTTGTTTTGGGCCTTGGTTAATGTTTTTCTTCAGTGTTGCTTGTTGCATATATTGGAAGCCGAGGGCAATAGGCCCGCTCCCTTGTGCAAGAAGAGTCGTCTATCTGACAAAAGAGTGCAAGTATCAGTAAGCTTTCGCTCATATTTGTTTTTTATTGTGGTAGAGGATCAGGAGCAGATTTTGTGTCAGAAATGTATAATCTTATGATTGAAGAAGCCGTGTAGTGTTAGTGGCCTGCTTAACGAGCTTGGATGTGCTGGTGATGGTGACGAGAGTCATGGGTGTGAAATTATTTCGCTGGGAGATAGATGGCCTTCTTATGTTATAAAATCGAGTGTCAACTATTAAAGTCAATACAATGTGGCTTTCCAGAGTGCTTCAGGGTCGATGTTTTTTCTTTGTGATGAGCTTTTGGTGCCATTCACTGAAAATTCATGTTCAGAACGGAAGCCGTGTGCTTATATTATTTCCTTTTGCTGACCTGGGATTTCTTTGAATTTTTTTTATTGTGGATATTATCAAATGAGGATTATCGATTCTATTGCGGGTTCTTTCATCGTTACGGGGTGCAGTCTCTCAAGTACACCAGACTTATATAGTATATGCTGTTGTCAATACTTCATATTGGGCTGTTTGGATTCAAGGAATTGGGTGGAAGTGAGGAAGTGGGAAGTGTTTTTTCCCATTTTCGCTGTTCATCCAAACACCGGAAAAGGGAAATGGAAAAATGTCTTTTCCTTTTCTCTTCTCTCTTTTACACAACCTTTTACTCACTTCCAGAGTGCTACAGTTAATTTTGTGGTCATGTAAATCTCATTTGTAAAAGTTGTAACACAAAACAGTTAATTTTTTACTCATATAAATCTCACTTGCATTCTAATTACAGTCCAATTTTTATTTTTCTTAATTAATTTTTATTTTAATATTATTTTGCGGTCAACTTTGTGGTCAACTTTTCTATTTCCACTTTCACATTATCATCCAAACACCAGAAAGACATAACATTTTTCAAACCACACTTCCCAACAACATCCAAACACCGAAAAACTTACTAACCAATTCTCAAGTTCCAAAGGGAACTATTACCACTTCTTCACTTCCTCACTTCCACCCTTAATCAAACAGAATTGAGTATGAAACTGCAATATACTGTAGGAACTAGAAGTTTACTTATGTGAGCATCTCAAGTTAGTTAAAGTAATCATCATGATTAAGTTACATTAACGACACTAACATGTCCATCTTATGCTGTTGATATGTTTGAAACGCCGTTTGGATTATCTAAATGAATGGTAATCGGCTGTTAATTAAGTAATTGTTTAGATGTAAGGCTCTCAGATTCTTTTGATGTTGAACGGTGGTGATGAGCACAGAATCTTGCTATTGTGGTGTCCTTTCATGTGTGTTCTAATTAGGCAAGCAGATGTTTAGCTTGCTGTATGTGAGTATGAATTCGACTCTCAGTTTTCTTCTCTGTTGTGTGGGTAATCACAGAACTAAGAACTGCTGTCCCAATGTTACAGTTGTGTATTAGTTCGCTACTTGCAGAAGATTTTTATAGCTTGAGAGCTGTATGAATGCATCTTTGGGGTTATACATTTGCTTGGAAGAGATAGAAGTTTTCTAAGTTCTCAAAAGTCTAAATTCTTGTAGGTTTTGAAGTACTCCAACGGTCTATGAATGCAAGGAGGGAGGACTGTTGCTGGCAGCTAACCCACCTTCACGTGCTAGGGGAGCGTTTTGTTTGCAACTGAGAAACAATTTCAAATGTCAAAGTAACTAAATGTTTGAAATTAGGATTTTTAGGCAAGAGTTAGCTCTGATTCAAGAAAAACATAAACAAAATTTAACCTCTTTTCATGCATCATTTTTTATGTGTCTTCACATTTTCGCCGAATACAAATATTGAAGTCTCACATGGTACTTAAGATTCACATAGAACTTACGATAGGTCATTTAACTCTTCCATTCTTTTCTTCTAGAGAATCTAAAGAAGTTGACAAGGAGTCCCATGGAGAATTTGGGTTTTTTAACGAGCAAACAAATGGTCATTTAGTTCTAATTCTTGTGGATGAAGTTTAGGAATTATATCCGTAGGGGTACAACTTGGGACGGGTTCGATTGAGATTGATTTTGAGTCTCCATGCAAAATACCAAACCCGACCTAATTTAGGTTTGGCTTCTGATCAACTAGAACCCGACTTGACTTGGGTTCAACCTGGGACACGTAAATGACCGAGTTAACAAAAAGCGGGGGATCACACCCGGATTCATTTTCTTATAGCGGATACGAATACAAATAATGTCTGAATATATTGAACTTTCAAGACCCGATTAGATACAGATATTAGCGGATAATATTGAATATATTTAATAATTTATAAAGAAAATGAGTTCAAACTTTATTTAGACTTTTCTTACGGTAAACTAAAAAATTATATATATCAAATTGAACAATATGCGATACTACATAAAATTTTGAACACACATGTATCAAGATATGTTTTTGAATTTGTAACATGTATCTGATTATTCGAATATCCATCCAGATTTTCAGGATAGTTCATCACTATCCATATCTATATTTTGGTCCGACCAGATATAGAATCAGACTCGGAGTAAATTATTTGTATCTGTTTACATCCCTAGGGTGTGGAGGTTGGGGTCTAGACGGGTCGAATTACGGACCGGGTTAGCGGGTTAGCATGACGGGTTGTATACAAACGTGCCTGACTTACATTGCTTGGTGGTACTGGTTGTTGAAAAAAAATCAAACGATATACTTCTTATAAATATAAATTGGGGCGCCTGGGCCGACATACTAGAGAAAGCCGCGTAAATATTACATGTACTCTCTACTTAAATTTTCTTAATGTACTCTCAACTTATTATATTACTCATATCATTGTCTTTGACATTCATTTATATTTTTTTCTCCCTTTTATATATATAACATTTATATATTATATCCAGCCACGAGCTTTTGGGTATGATATGTTTATAAAAGCTCGTGATATCAACGTGCCAATGATCATAAAGCGCGTATCGCTTGACAGTTTTTCTCCCTTTTCTTACTCTTTTTTTCGTCTCTCTCTCTCTCTCTCTCTCTCTCTCTCTTCGTTCTTTTTTATAATATTCTCTCTCCTCATCTGTTTCCTCCCTCCTCATTTTTTTTAATATAATACTCACTGTCTCTTCGTGGGAGCGAAGACAATTTTGTACTGTAACATCTAGCGTTTAGTATTTTTGTTCCTATTTTTGCTTTTTTTAATAGTAGATCAGACTTGAATTTGAGAATCTCAATAATCTACTCACATTTTTTTTATAGTGAATCAAGTCTCACTGACATCTCCTCGCTTTGAGTTAATCTCGTGAAACTTATACTTTTTACCTCAATACGTGAATTTTCTCCCTCCGAAAGGAATTTAGCTAGGTTTTCTTTTAATGGAGTGGTCTCTTTGTTCTTTTAGTAGACCATCACTTTCTCTTTTTTTCTCATTCTTTTTTATAATATTCTCCCACCTCATTCTTTTTTATAATATTCACTGTCTCGGTGTGAGAAGAAGACAGTTTTGTACTGTAACATCTAGCTTTTAGTATTTTTGTTTTTGTTTTTGTATTTTTAATAGTAGATCAGAATTGAATTTGAGTCTCAAAAATCTACTCACATTTTTTTTTTAATAGTGAATCAAGTCTCATTGGCATCTCCCCGCTTTGAATTAATCTCCTGAAATTTAAACTTTTTACTTCAATAAGTGAATTTTCTCTCCCCGAAAGGAATTTAGCTAGGTTTTCCTTTTAATGGAGTGGTCTCTTTGTTCTTTCACTTCCCTTTTTCTTCTCATTCTTTTTTATAATATTCTCCCTCCTCATTGTTTTCTCCTTCCTTGTTCTTTTTTATAATATTCACTGTCTCTCTGTGAGAAAGAAGACAATTTTGTACTGTAAGATCCAGCTTTTAGTATTTTTGTTTTTGTTCTTCTAATAGCAGATCAGACTTGAATTTGAGAGTCTCAATAATCTACTCATTGTTTTTTTTTATAGTGAATCAAGTCTCATTGACATCTCCCCGCTTTGAGTTAATCTCCTGAAATTTAAACTTTTACTTCAATACGTGAATTTCCTCTCCCCGAAAGGAATTTAGCTAGGTTTTCCTTTTAATGGAGTGGATCTCTTTGTTCTTTTAGTACACCATCACCTTCACTTATCAATTAGCAGCAGACCATCACCTTCATTTATCAATTAGCGACCAAGAACTCTTTATGTTTCCCTTGTGTGTCCTCTCTATTTCTTCACTTCGTATCAGAAAAGATGTGTCCGAGATTGATGGAAACGTCTTGTTTTAAAAGTTGCATAATTGCAACCTAGTTACCCACTATTAGAGACAAAATATGGAATGAATCTTATTGGACCATAACTATAGATTTGGTTCTTTAATTGAATAAAATCTCAGAAACCTAACTATAGATTTAGTGTAAGCCATTCAATTGTATCTGAAAAAATTTAAGTGGATTGCAACACTTCGGAAGGAAAAAAAGAAGGGCTATCATATTTTGAAAAATAATGAAAAATAATAAACTTTCAAAATATATAATGGTTAGTGTTGTGTTATGACTAATTATAATATAGAATCAACTAAGGCTCCGCGAGTAAGATTATACAATTTTCTTTTCTTTTTTTGTTTTGTTGACCGAGAAAGGCTTGTAGACTTACATCATAATAGCTACTGTGGGGAGGAGAATCCCTACATAGATGGGATGAAACGTGTCACTTTCTACACATAAACATCATAATGAGTCTCCATAGGCAGCCTTCGTATACCATAAATAAAAGCCTCTATAAACAGTTAGTCAAGCCTAGTGACCTCAATAACAAAATCTAGTCATTACTAAATATATCTCTTTAGTGCACTCTACAAATTTAGTTTAAAAAAACCACTTGCTGCTCGAGCTCCAACAAGCTAAAAATGTACCTGTTCCTATCATGTAGTCCATTTTTTTTCTAATTAACTCAACTGCTGACGGAATTCACCAGCGACCTTTGGTAAACAAACCCGCCTTACCGGGTCCATGTCGGAGAGAGAATAAATGTCCGCATTACGCGATTCGAATCGGTGACTCGTGAGAATTTTGTTCTCTAACCGACCCAGGGCAACCGGTTACCGCGGGGGACATGTAGTCCACATGATAATCCCTCTGATTCTCCAACAACTATAAAGTCAGCATGTTCATCATCTTCTCGCGCTGTATATGTAACTATAAACTCTGCATATATCCAACATCTGTAACCATACATTATCATTACTGAGGAAGTTTGCAGCTGCAAAGCCCTGTAATTATAGCCTTCTAATATCGTTGGTGGAAGTTCGTGCAAAGTACATTATCAACTATCTAATTGTCAATCATAATGCTAAAAGTTCAACGAATCTAATGATCAATTACAGTGCTAAACTTTTTCAACTAATCTAATTAGAAAGGAAGCTATCAACAGTGATACATTTTTGTTATGGCCATTGGCATGTTGGTCTCTAACAAAATGTACATGTTATCTTTTGTAGTTTCTAGTAATATAATGTACAAAAAATATGTACCTTGTATCAGGGATCAAGGTGCCAGTGCCCATTACAGGATACACAACTGTTGATAGTTTACTTCTAATTAGATTAATTGAAAACTTAGCACTATAACTGGCACTTAGATATTTTATAATAGGGTTTGTGGCCTCTTAAACTATCTAATTATCAATGATAGTGACCAAATTAGGAAATTTATATGTTCTGTACTTTCTAATAAAATGTACAAAATATATGTACATTTTATTACTAGAGATTAAGGTGCCCCTGTCAAATGATTGGATGTATTACTGTAGATAGTTTACTTCTAATTATGGATTAGATCTTTGACAATGGGGGTTGTATGACCTCTTCAACTATCTAATTAATACGTTTATGTATTCTATACTCTAATAAAATGTACAAAATATATGTACATTCTAATTAGAGATCAACATGTGGATGTCAAATGATTTGATGTATTACTGTTGATAGTTTACTTCTAATTATGGATTAGATATTAACTATTAAGCTCAACGTATTAATATCCATGATATGATGTATAATTGTTAATAGTTTACTTTCTAATTCGATTACTTGAAAATTGAACACTACAAACTAATTGGAGATCAACGTGCCAATGTTCTCAAAATTAGCCTAAAGACAAGCGTTTAAGACCTAGTCAAAAAATTTAGAAAGATCCCCCATTTATAAAATAATTACTAATATGTTAGTTTTTTTTTTCTTTCCAAAAGAAACACTAATATTATTGGTGTTATTTTAACTTGATTACGCGTCGAAGTTTGTGGTAATCTCTAATTTAAAGAAGAGTATTTATTAGTTCACAATATGAGGGATGGACCACCAGAATTTCCCCAATGTACTTTGACCTTGCACATGTGAGAGTTTGGTATCAACTACCCAGAGATTAGCATTTAATTAGGCTAATGATTAATGAAAGTACAGGATACACAACTGTTGATAGTTTACTTCAAATTAGATAATGAAAACTTAGCACTATAAATGGTACTTAGATATTTGATAATAGGGTTTGTGGCCTCTTCAACTGTCTAATTATCAATGATAGTGCCAAAATTAGTAAATTATGTATTCTGTACTCTCTAATAAAATGTACAAAATATACGTACATTCTAATTAGCAATTTAGAAAATGAAAGCAATGGAAGAGAGATTTTAAGCTTTCAAAAGTGACATTGTGGTGGAATAATGTCAGTAGACCTTTTCTTCACCTCTCCCTCTCCCCTTATAATCAAACAACAATTCTCAGATTTTCATCTCCTTTTTGACGTAGCCATCAGTTTACCACCTCAAGTTCCATGTATCTCCTTCTAACGTGAGCCCCGCATTTTGTGTGTGTGTGTGTGTTGTGTGTTGGGGGTGGGTTTTTTTTTTTGTTGGGGGGGGGGGGGGGGGGGGGGGGGGGGTTTGGGTTTGTGTGTTGGGGCAATATAGACCTGCGTCCGATGTGTGTTGGGGCAATATAGACCTGACGCGTCCGAACTGACCTGATTCGGATTTACTTGGTCCGAGTTTGGCCTGATCGGGTATGGGTCATATTCGGGTCGACCCGCCTGTTTCGATTGTTAAACAGGTCATGTCGAGCTGAGCCCGCTAGACTCGATATTATATGTGTTTGTGTTTTGACAATTTTTTTGGAGTAAAACTGGAGTTGTATGTTTTCAGATTTCTTTCACATCTCTAAAAAAAAAAAAAAAAAAAAAAAAAATCTTGATTTGCATTATCAGCTCAAGGAAAGCCTGTAAATAGCTTTCAGAGTCTTTGTTCTTCAACTACGCTGATGTCAATTGCAAAACTTTTGTCTTTTATCTGAGAGTATATTGTATAATGATTTACCTTTTATGTGATAGCAATTGAGTTTTTGACATCTTGCTTTTTCGCTAGTAGGATGACAGTTGGTATGCTGATGGAACCAGCAAAATGTCAAAGTTAAAAATAGTTCACATATTTTCATTTGGGTCTGATGGGTGTAATGGGTCGACCCGACCGACCCATTTACCTAAATGGATCAAACGGGTCGGGTCGGGCGACCCGTATAAGACCGGGTTGGGTCCAGGTCTTGATTTTTGACCTGATTATGTAATCGGGTTCTGGTTGACTCGTGGCGACCCGACCCGTTAGACCCGAATTGCCACCCACACCATTATTTTCTTATGTTCTTTTGCTATGACTAAAAGCTCCAAGATAGATTTTATATTCTCGAAAAAACAACGGGTGATATTCAGAAGAGCTAGACAACATCATACCCCCGTTCAATTCTTACCTAATGTCCAACTCTCATTCTTTACTTCATATCTTATCATAGGTATTAAAAAAAAAACTTATAATTATTTTTTCAATAAATAACCCTAGAAACATTCAGGATATATGGAAGAAAAGTAACCATACAAAAAATCAGGATATATGAAAGGGAAGGTAAGTAGTATAAGCTTTGTAATTTATTCCTAATAATTTATTTTTAGATATTAAGATATTTTAAAAAAATAATGAACATTAATACGAATTGAATACTTCCAAGTTTGCTGGCTTTATCAGAATGCATAACTACGATGCATCATACAGTTCAATTAGGAATCACGAATTGAATTCCTTTCTTCTCTCTCAGGGGGGGGCAAGGCTCTCTTCTCGCTGCAGGTGAGATCTCGTCACCGGTCTTCATCTTGTTGAGCTTTCTATAGGAATCTCAACATGTCTATCATCTCGATCAGAGTTCTAACGCTGAGTCAATCACCAAACAACTATAGCATGAACGCAAAATAAAGAGAGAACATGAGATTTAACGAGCTTCGGCAATTTGTTTACGTCCTCGATGTAGAAGGGAGATAATTTTACTCAAACAATATAGTTATAAGGGTTATAAATTGATTCAAAAATCAAATTGATCAAAACTGATCCAATTAGAGAATTATACAATTTGCTATAGAATTCTCTCAAACAAACTAACCCTAAAACTCTCCAATATAAATCACCAATTCTGATTACAAATAAGGGTACAATACCCCTCAATATATAGTCAGAGAATCCACGAAGAAAAGAAAACTAGCAACTCTAATCGGATCAGAAACGAAATCAGAAACTATTCGGATTCATCCAGAACACCATAGTTGTCGATAGCTCCAAGAGACCGGTTAACAGACTGAGCTGACCCAACTTTCGGGATCCTCCTGTCGACAGACTGAGAACGTCTGCCGCATGTTATACAAATGCCTGTCACAGCTCCATATCAGTTGTCGACAGACTGACAAACTGAAAGTCTCTCTTGGCTATCCGTGTATCCGCTGTCGATCGCCATCATGCGCATGTCGACAGCTGCCTCCTGAAATCACCTAGGGGAGGTGAATAGGTGATAATGCAAATCAATGCACAAATAAAAACTTATAATGCAACAATCACCTAAAACAAGACTAGAAGCCGAATACCCCGTGAAGGGTTCTGAACTCCTTCCTCGTGATTCCTCTAGATAAGAGTCTGAGGTGCGTATTGCAATCTTGTTGTATGAGTAATTGATTGACAAAATGAATATGAAACAAGTGAATATAGCAATCAATATGTAGAGCAAGTACAATGTGGTAATGAATATGAATAGCAAGTAAATGAAGTAATGAATAAGAAGCAATAAGTATAAGGTAAGGAATTAAAGAAGAAGCAAGTAAACCAAACGCAAATACCGAGAATTTTCCGAGGTTCGAGCACCCAGCTCTACGTCCCCGCCTTCACCTAGAAGGATTTCTAACCACTATAACTTCACAAAGAGTTACAATCACACCGGAGTACCCAACTCCACAATCTCAAGTACAAGTATTCTCTTGGTGATCAAAAGACCACAAACTCTCTTTTGAAAAATCCTTTTCCCTTACAAATGCCATGTAGAACAATGAGTAGGATTGAAGCTCTAGTATTGTAAGTGGGAAAAAGAGAAAGAATTTGAGAGAGTTTTGAAACTGAAACTTCAGAAATGAGAGAGAAATTTTCAGCACAAAAACCAAGAACCAAAACTCTTTTGAAAGCCTTTAAACTTTGAACATTTTGCAAAATGATTGTTGTTTTTCCCACAACCCTAATCACCCCTATTTATAGGATAGAGTTAGGATTAAAGGGTAAACTAACATAATGGTAGTTAAGAAGTATTTGACCCAGAAAACAGCCCCTAAACACGTTTAGAGACAAAAAGCTCGTTTTAAAACGTGTATAAAAAATAGTCGTTACAGGCTAAAACACAGCACGGTCGACCGGCCGGTCGACCGGGTTTCAAATAAAAAGAGCCGTTGCAGCCCACGGTCGACCGCTCGGTCGACCGCAACAAACAAAGAGTTGCTATCTTTCAGTCGGCCGAAGGTCGGTCGACCGAAATGGGGTCCGGTCGACCGTCCGGTCGACCGGGGAACGTGCACACATGCACGCACCCAACGGTCAGAATCCCGATCTGACCTGACATAGAGTCGGTCGACCGGTCGGTCGACCGGCTCAGATCAAAAACTGAATTTTGAAAAGGATTTGAGGAGATTTGATGGTTTACAAAATAGTTTTGATCAGAACTATGTATAATACACAAAATGAGTTTATAAGCAAAAGACTATATTTAAAAATATTTTGTACATATATATAGGAGAAATTTTAGAAATGACATGTGCGCAAAAACTAGTGTGTGTAGGAATTTTGAGCTTCAAACCTATTCACTATTCTTTAACAAAACTATAAAACTAAAAACAAATCTAATGAAGTCTCTTGAGCAAAAATGAAGTCTTGAGCCATGTAATGCCTTGCTAGAGCCTTCTCTTTTATGGACATTCCCTCTTGTGCCGTATGCCTTGTTTGCTCCATGAACCTAGAAAATCTTTGCAATAGCTAAGCAATGTCCTTCAAAAATGGTACTAACCTGAAACTTATCTTGAACAAACTTATTAGTACCATATAGCTTCTATTTGTTTTGTTATCATCAAAACTTTAAACAAATGGAGAGTGTAACCTCTTGGGCCAACAATCTCCCCCTTTTGATGATGACAAAACAAATAGGCTATATCAAAAGATATAAAGAGAGAGATAAAACTCCCCTCAAATTATGCTATATTAAACAAGTAAAAGCAATTCAAAAACCATAAAGATCAATAATTTGAAGTTTTAAATAGCATAGTAAGTAAAAACATGAGCAAGCAAAACATGATACTAAAAACACTTGCAAAACACTTGCAAAACCATATAAACTCATGTACAATAATACAATAATACAAGAACACAAGAACTCATTTTCTCCCCCTTTTTGTCATACATCAAAAAGGATAAAGAAACAAAAAAAAACATTTTTATTCAATAACACAAACATTAAGTTCACCACATATAAAGGAAAATCTATTAAAATCAAGTGGTTTAGTGAAAATATTGGCAAGTTGCAAATCCGAAGAAACATAATCAATCTCTATATCACCTTTCTCAAAATGATCTCTAAGAAAGTGATATCTAATCTCAATGTGCTTGGTCTTACTATGTTGATTTGCATTCTTAGTCATATAAATAGTACTAGTATTATCACAAAATATTTTTATATAGTCATAATGCAAATCATAATCAAGGAGAGTATGTTTCATCCAAAGGACTTGTGCACAACAAGCCCCCGTCGCAACATACTCACCTCGGCGGTTGAGAGGGCTACCGAATTTTGTTTCTTAGAGGACCATGAAACAAGACAATTACCAAGAAATTGACATGTCCTACTAGTACTCTTTCTATCCACTCTACAACCCGCATAGTCGGCATCCGAAAAACTCGTCATAGAAAAATCTCCGTTTTCGGATACCAAAGACCCATTCCAATAGTGCCCTTAATATAACGAATGATGCGTTTTACCGTAATAAGATGAGACTCTTTAGGACACGATTAGAATCTAGCACAAAGACACACACACTAAACATGATATCCAGTCTACTTGCCAACTCTTCATGGCTTAATTCCCTTTTCATCACAATAAGTCATGAAGAGTTGGTTAACAAACTCACCACCTCTATCACTTCTTATTTTCAAAATCGAAAAACCCTTTTCATTTTCAACCTTTTTCGAAAAATCTTAAAATGCGAAAAAGTTTGATCTTTGTGTTCCAAAAAGAAAACCCAAGTGTAACGAGAAAAATCATCAACTAAAACAAATGCATATCTACTACCATTTAAACTTTTAGTTTTAGTAGGTCCAAAAAGATCCATGTGAATTAATTCTAATGGCCTAGTTGACATGATATCCTTGATTGGTTTGAAAGAAGACTTGGTTTGTTTCCCAAGTTGGCACGCACCACAAATGCGGTCTTTTTCAAACTTCAAGTAAGGAATATCCTTCACCAATTCCTTAGAATTAATCCTAGCAAGATGATCAAAAGATGCATGTCCTAATCTTCTATGTCAAAGCCAAGAAGTCTCATCAAAAGCATTCAAGCATTTAGTAGAACAATCCAAATTAAGCATGTCAATGATATAGACATTATTATCACGAAAACAGGTGAGAATACAATCATTGGTTTTACAATCAAAGATTTTGCAAGAAGAATCATCAAACACAACTTTAAGACCACGATCACAAAGTTGACTTATACTAAGCAAGTTATATTTAAGTCCATCAACAAGAACAACATTTTCTATAATAGGAGATGCACCAATTTGAATGTTACCTATACCGATGATAGTGTCCTTGGGGTCATCTCCGAAGGTGACGGTGTCACCTTCAACGTACCTTGATAGGGTTGTAAAGTTGTTGATATCCCATGTCATATGTCTTGAACAACCACTATCAAGGTACCACCGCTCCTTACGTCTTGGAGTCTTGGTGTGTACCTACATCAAATAATTTAAGACTTGATTTTGGTACCCATATTTTCTTGGATCCTAAAGTGTTAGTGTCATGAACCCACACAAGATTATTAGATCTATTTATTTGATCATAGCAAAATTTAGCTAAGTGGCCATTTCGACTACAATAAGTACATCTATAAACTCTTCCATATTTAAATGCATAATGAGTGTGTGGCCTACTAGCATGTGACTTATGTGCATGAGTAGATTTAACATGAGGAGTGTTGACATGGTGAGCATTTTTAGCATGGGTTGTTTTATCATTCTTAACATGTGGAGTGTGCTTCTTTGAAAACATTTCCTCTAATTTCTTAGTATTAAAAGCACAATTTTTTAAAACATTTTCAAAATCAACAATTCTAGTTTTTAACAAAGAAAGTTTATTTTCATCAACTTTTAGAAATTTAGCTTTACAAGCAACTTTATAGCATCAAATTCTCTTTTAGTTGAAATAAGATTAGAAGAAATTTCTTCCTTCTTTTGAAACAATTGCAAGTTGGTTTTTAAGTAACTCAATTTCTTTTTCAATTTAGAGCATTCTACCGTTTTGTCATCAAAGCTTTCAGAAAGTTCAACAAAGGCATGAACTAACATTTCTCTACTTATTTCATTTTTTTCATCAAGGGGTTGAGTGGTTACCTTGGGTGTGTTTGCCATGAACACATATTTGCCGTTTCCACCTCATCTTCGGACTCGCTTTCCAAATCCCAAGTGGCTTTGTATGCTTTCTTTCAACCAGCCTCTTTTGCTTGAAGGAGGAAGTCACCTTTTCTTGAAATCCGGGCAATCGGCCATAATGTGTCCGGGCTTCCGGCAATTGTAGCATATGAATCTTCTCTCCTCCTTCCCTTCCAATTTCCTTCTAAAGTTGAGTTTATTCTTACGGTACATCCTCTTCACATTTCTTACTAGAAGAGATAGCTCCTCATCATCTTCTTCATCTTCTTCATCGTCGTCAATAGTGGAGGAAGACTTGAAAGTTATGGACTTCTTCTTTTGAGGTACGCTTCTTCTCTTGCCTTCTTTTTTATCTCATGAGTCTTAAGGTTTCCAATAAGACTTATGAGATCCATTTCATCTTTATCATTCAACTCCTTTAAGGTGGTAGCCTTGATCTCCATGATGAAGGAAGAGTTCGAATCACTTTGCGCACCTTTTGATCATTGCTTATATCATCACCTAAAGAAGAAAGAGCATTGGTAATCTTAGTAAACCTTGTAATCATAGAATCAATAGATTCATCTTCAAGCATTTTAAAACTTTCATATTGGGACCCTCAAGAGATCTATCTTAGCTCTCTTGACTTGTGATGTCCCCTCGTGTGTGACCAACAAGTGTTGCCAAATCTCATAGGCGGATTGGCAATGTATAACCCGTGTAAGATCATCCTCATTCAAGGCGGTGAGAAGGGAATTTTGGCCTTAGAATTAGCCTCATATTCTTTGTAGGTAAAGTCGGACCAAGTGCTCTCCTCACTATCGGGTCTACTATAGGGTTTGGTCAAGGATTTAGCAACTAAACTACCTAGGGATTGTAGAAAGATAGTCATCCTAACCTTTCAAATGGGGAAATTGAGTCCATCAAATTTAGGAGGGGTCTTAATGTTGTCGGCCATTTTTACTAGTGTATGAATGAAAGAATGCAAATAGTGATTAGCAGATTTTAGGATCTCTCTAAGGATGTGAAGCCAAAAATTAGAGTTCTAACTCTGATACCAATTGAAATCACTTAGAGGGGGGTGAATAGGTGATAATGCTAATCAATGCACAAATAAAAACTTATGATGCAACAATCACCCAAAACAAGATTAGAAACCGAATAACCCGTGAAGGGTTCTGAACTCCTTCCTCGTGATTCCTCTAGATAAGAGTTTGAGGTGCGTATTGCAATCTTGTTGTATGAGTATTTGATTGACAAAATGAATATGAAACAAGTGAATATAGCAATCAATATGTAGAGCAAGTACAATGTAGCAATGAATATGAATAACAAGTAAATGAAGCAATGAATAAGAAGTAATAAGTATAAGGTAAGAAATTAAAGGAAGAAGCAAGTAAACCAAACGCAAACACCGAGAATTTTTCCGAGGTTCGAGCACCCAGCTCTACGTCCCCGCCTTCACCCAGAAGGATTTCTAACCACTATAATTTCACAAAGAGTTACAATCACACCGGAGTACCCAACTCCACAATCTCAAGTACAAGTATTCTCTTGGTGATCAAAAGACCACAAACTCTCTTTTGAAAAATCCTTTTCCCTTACAATACCCTGTAGAACAATGAGTAGGATTGAAGTTCTAGTATTGTAAGTGGGAAAAAGAGAGAATTTGAGAGAGTTTTGAAACTGAAACTTCAGAAATGAGAGAGAAATTTTCAGCACAAAAACAAGAACCAAAACTCTTTTGAAAGCCTTTAAACTTTAAATATTTTGCAAAATGATTGTTGTTCTTCCACAACCCTAATCACCCCTATTTATAGGATAGAGTTAGGGATTAAAGGGTAAACTAACATAATGGTAATTAGGAAGTATTTGACCCAAAAAACACCCCTAAACATGTTTAGAGACAAAAAGCTCGTTTTAGAACGTGTATAAAAAAATAGCCATTACAGACTAAAACACAGCCACGGTCGACCGGCCGATCGACCGGGTTTCAAATAAAAGGAGTCGTTGCAGCCCACGGTCGACCGCTCGGTCGACCGCAACAAATAGAGAGTTGCTGTCTTTCAGTCGGCCGAAGGTCGGTCGACCGAAATGGGGTTCGTCGACCGTCCGGTCGACCAGGAAACGTGCACACATGCACGCACCCAACAGTCAGAATCCCGGTCGACCGATCGGTCGACCGATCTGACCTGACATAGAGTCGGTCGACCGGCTCAGGTCAAAAATTGAATTTTGAAAAGGATTTTGAGGAGATTTGATGGTTTACAAAATAGTTTTGATCAGAACTATGTATAATACACAAAATTGAGTTTATAAGCAAAAGACTATATTTAAAAATATTTTGTACATATATATAGGAGAAATTTTTAGAAATAACATGTGTGCAAAAACTAGTGTGTGTAGGAATTTTGTGCTTCAAACCTATTCACTATTCTTTAACAAAACTATAAAACTAAAACAAATCTAATGAAGTCTCTTGAGCAAAATGAAGTCTTGAGCCATGTAATGCCTTGCTAGAGCCTTCTCTTTTATGGACATTCCCTCTTGTGCCATATGCCTTGTTTGCTCCATGAACCTAGAAAATCTTTGTAATAGCTAAGTAATGTCCTTCAAAAATGGTACTAGCCTGAAACTTATCTTGAACAAACTTATTAGTACTATATAGCTTCTATTTGTTTTGTTATCATCAAAACTTTAAACAAATGGAGAGTGTAACCTCTTGGGCCAACACCTTCTTCTGCTGCTAATGATTTCTTTTTCGTGTGCTCCTCCGTGCACTTCGAACTCCAAATCTCTTTGGACTATCCATTTGAGCTTGAAACTTCAATTTTCATCTTCTCCCCCACAATTTTCTATCTCGGTGAAGTTTTTTCAAATCTGAGTCGAACATTAATGAATCATCAATTTCAACTCAGTAAAAGGGCTGCACCATTATAGCTGCCTACGTACTCCCTGCCCTGAGATTCAAGCCACACGTAGTTCATCCAAATGAGCTACAGAAAGCTCAATCATTAACTAAAATCAAATCTGCAGCAACAAACTCAACTGGTCGAGTCATAAGAATCTCCTCATTATGATCGTTATGGAGAACAACGGTCTTCAATTTGAGCTTATCTAATTCATCAACTTGAGATTCATGCTTCTTCACCCACTTTCGTAAATTCATCTTGGTTCTTATAGTTGCAAACAACTCAATATCTTTATCAATGTTATCAGCATCCAAATCGGCTACATGATCACCACTCACTATCATATCCAGTGAGATCCCAAACGATACTGAAGCAACTGGAGAACGTGGAGTAGCATCATTCTCAACCGCTGTGATACCTCGTTGAGCTTCATACTTTTCACCTGCTGAGAGTTAGGCCTCAACATTGAAGTCTCATTGAATGTGACATACTTGCTTAACACAGTCTTCTTGTTTTCAGAGTGAATAACTTGCAGCCTTTCAAAATTTTTTTGACCCAAAAATACAAACCTTTTATGAGGGTTAGTTTGTTTGAGGGAATTCTACGACAAATTGCGTACTTTCTCTATTTGGATCAATTTTGATCTATAGATCAATTTGTAACCCTTATAATTGTATTGTTTGAATAAGATCTTCTCCCTTCTGTCTTGAGGACGTAGGCAAATTGTCGAACCTCATTAAATCTCGTATTCTCTCTTTGTTTTGTGTTCATACTATAGTTGTTTGGTGATTGACTCGGCATTGAAACTCTGATCTTGGTGATTGGCATGCATTGAGATTCCCCCAAAAGGCATAACAAGTGGTATCAGAGCTTTCTAAGTTCCGTTGGGATCGTGTTTGATCCCAAAAACATCGTGGTCTGTTCGAAAGAGATCATTGTCGATCTCGGAGCGACACTAGTCTATTCGTGGGATCGGCTATCGGTCACAGAATAGTTTTGATTCTATTCATTGGGATCGGTTTGGGTGGAGTAGATTGTTCGAAAACTCGTTTAGGGTTTCACTTTGAGGTAATTGGATCTTTTTGTTTGGATCTATTTTTTCATTGATTTTCCGCATTATAGTTTGTATTTATTGGAGGAGATGGTCGGGTTAACCAGTCCACGGTGAAGACCCATTGCCCTCTAAACGTCATGTATAAAGTGGTGGCCAAGATTCTTGCAAATAGAATCCGTCCACTACTTGATATTATCTCGCCCCAACAGGCAACCTTTGTTCTAGGCAGACAGATTATGGATAATGTTGTGGTTGCTTAGGAGTTGATCCATTCCATCGGTAGGAAAAATGTTAGAACAAAAATTTTCGCCCTTAAAGTAGACATGTCCAAAGCTTACGATAGAGTGGAGTAGCTTTTTTTTCTCCATGCCCTTCATTTGATTGGATTTCCCTAGAACTTCATTGATCTTATCAAAAATTATGTCTTTGCCTCTTGCATCAGAGTGAATATCAATGGCAAGGTCGGCGGGTTCTTTCGCCCAAGAGAGGTCTCCAGGTCTGCCCTCTATCCCTTTGCGTGTTTATTATATGCTCAAAGTCTTGTCAATAGTACTTTGTGAAGGAGAAAGCCATGGCGTATTTAAGGGCATGAAGATCAACTACTCGCACCATCAGTCACAGGTCTCATGTTCGCCGACGATCTTATGATATTTAGGGTGGCTAGTGTTGGCAACCTGGAGAACCCCAGATATATTCTTGATATTAACCCGAGCTAGTCGAGGCAGGTGATAAATTTTAATAAGTCATCAGTTTTCTTCACTAACATTCTCTCAAATAGCGTGAAGAAAGAATTTGCAGGTACTTGGAGTCCAACTCATGAAGACGACTGAAAGATATATGGGTGCCCCTTGTTTGTAACACGCCGATCTATCTCGGCCAACAAATATCTTATAGAGAAGATGCATTGCAAGATAAAAAGATGGAAGAGCTCACTATTATCACATGTAAACAAAGAAGTGCTAATTAAATCCTCATTGACATGGATTCCGATATTCCAGATGGACATTAGACTTCTCCTCAGAGCCACTCGTAATGGATGGAGGGAATTGTGTGGAACTTCTTTTGGGGGTACAACACTGGCGGTAGACACCTATTCCTCAAAAGCTGGGCGCACCTGAAGAAATCAAAAGCTATTGGTGGGCTTGGTTTCTACATGTCACTGTAGCTAATGAAAGTTTAATCCTTAAACTTGGGTGGAGGCTTGTCAACAATCCACGTGCCTTATGGGTGCAAATACTTAATGTGAAGTATTTTCCCAAGGTGTCATTCGCCAACTCCCCCCCGAGATGCTGATGTTCAAGTCTCTGCCGGGAATTCAGCACGTCAAATCCAAACTACTCGATAATATTGTGCGGTCGATAGTAGATGGGAAGGGCACTTGTATTTTTGAAGATCGTTAGGCCTTAATTCAACCACGTGCTCTCCAAAAGCCACTCGGGTTTTGTAAAAATCTAGTGACAGTCGACCAATTAATTTGGCCTGATAGTGAACACTGGAATGTGGACTTGATTACGAGGTGTTTGACAGTGTGTCTGCTAATGCAATTCTAAATACCCCATCAACTGATTTACCCCGGCATGATGTGATACACCGGCTTGGATATTGGAGAAAAATGAAAATTTTACGGCGCGCTCAACATATTGAAGCTTGATCAAGCATGAGACTCCACCTAACTCTGGCACCTTCAAGAAAACTATAGGCCAGGAAAGAGATTTAATCTCGGATCCTCCATTTCATTTGGAGAAGCCTCAATGACGCATTAATGAGTAATGGTCGTCGAGCTCGAGTAATCTCAAGCGTAGATGGTACATGCCAGCTCTACAACAACAATGTTGAATCTGTGTCACACCTACTTCTTCACTGCCCCGTTATACTTGTTTGGTCTCATGACAATATTGATTTTCATATCCTGGCAGATGATGATGTCGGCTCGATCATTTAGAGATGGCTAGACTCGAGCACTTGTAGCCCTACAAGCTTTGAGTATGGGTCTATGATTATGTGGTGGGTGTGAAAAAATAGATGTAAGCGGCTTTTCGAAAGAATCTCATTCTTTGCTAAAGCAACTAGGATAATGTTGAATTCAGCAATGCAATGTATGGATAGTGCTCGACTAAATGCGTCAGAGACACTCCCTATAATACCACAGATCAAAGTTGGGCTGCATCTCCCTCGCCAATGTTTGCACAATTGATGTTTGTAAAGACTCTTCAAGAGGATTCACGGCATGTCAAGCCCTGGTAAGGTTCTTCGCTTCCCATCGAATTAAACCAAAGCCGAGTGACACTAGCAGCTGCCGTGCGAGTGGACACATTAGACCTGGAACACGCTGAGGTAAATGCAATCCTTCTCGGATTGAAGCTAGTTGTTGACACGAGAGACACATCTTGCATTATTGTAAGTAATACGAAGAGCTTGATTCTTTGAATTTGCAATAAGGACGCAGTGCATTCATAGAGAGTTGACCAACTTGTCTATGAGTGGCGTAGTCTACTTCAGACCAACACAAGAGCGAGGCTGGACTTTGGTAGAAGATCGTCTAATGAAGCTACCGCATTAGCCGACTATACCGTAACCATCAATTATTTAGTCAGTAGTTATATGAGTCTCTTCCTACTCCTATGTCAAGATAGTTAGGTATGAATTCTTATAACCAGTTCAATATCTAATATAAAGCCAAGGCTTCATTCCTTAAAAAAAAAAGGAATGCATAACTATGTTTTTTTCCTTCTGAGGGCCTGTTTGTTTCGTTGCAAAACGTCGCAAGTCGCAAGTCGTAAAATGAGAATGGAAAAAATGAACTGTAGCAGAGAAAATATATTGTGTTTTACGGTGTTTGGTTGATAAAGTGAAGTGTAAATGGAAAAGTATATTGTGTTTTACCGTGTTTGGTTGATAAAGTGAAAGTGTAAATGGTAAAGTATATTGTGTTTTACGGTATTTGGTTGGTAATGTAAAAGTGTAAGTGGAAAAGTTGACCACAAAATTAACTGTAGCAGTGATTTAAATATTATAAATACTATTAAATTAAATCTACTATTGCAAATTAAATTGTATTAATAAATTTGAGATAAAAATTAATAATCTTAATATTTTATTTATAACAATAATATCAATAAAATATTAGTATAAATAGTAAAATATTACTAAAATATTAACTAAATAAATAATATAAAATTTTAAGAAAATCTAAAGAACGTTAATAAAATTTTAAGAATACTAATAAAATATAAATATTAAAAAAATGTTACAACAATAATAAATATAGTTATAATATTATAATATTAAAAATACTTGAAAATTATTATAATATAAATTTTATTATAATATTATTGTAATATTATAGAAATATAAAATTAATAAAGTAAAATATAATTATAATTTAATAATAAATTATCATTATAGTATTATTATACTGAATTATTATTACAATATTAACATAATAAAAATATTAATATAATAATAAAATATATTCTGATATTAATAAAGTAATTTTTTATATTAAAAATTAAATAATTAAATACATAGTAATTTTATATTAAACTATAATACTGTTATATTAATAAAATATTAACTTTAAATAAAATAATAAAAAATGAAATAAGTATTAAAAAATAATAAAATATTGAATTAAAATATTAAATTAAAATAGTAAAATATTAAATATTAAAACAATAAAAAGTTAAAGATTAAAAATATAAAAATAATTAAATAAGAAATTGAACACTATTAAAATATTAAATATTTAATAATATTTAAATATTTAATAATATTTATTTATATATTAAAAAAATTAATAATTAAATATATAGTAAAGTATAATATTGTTATATTAATAAAATATTAACTCTAAATAAAATAATAAAAAGTGGAATAAGTATTAATAAAATAATAAAGTATTAAATAAAATATAAATAAAAATATTAAATTAAAATAGTAAATATTAAATATTAAAACAATATTAAAAACAATAAAAAAATTAAAGATAAAAATATAAAATAATTAAATAATTAAATAAGAAATTGAACACTATTTAAAATATTAAGTATTTAATAATATTAAATTATATATTGATTATCAAGTAACTGTTGTGAACTGTAAGTGTACTACAAGTGAGAGTTACATGACCACAAAATTAACTGTAGCAACTGCAAGTGAGAAAATATGAGTGTAAAAGTGAGATTTACATGACCACAAATTTAACTGTAGCAACTGCAAGTGGGAAAAGAAGAGTTGCAAAAGTTTTTTACATTTTGCATTTTGCAAACGAAACCAAACAAGTGTAAAATGTAAAGTTGCAAAAGTTTTTGCATTTTGCAAACATTTTGCAAGTTATCAAACACGCCCTGAGTGTATGGGTGCGATGTGGGGGGAGAGTCCGAGGAAGCTAGAATCGTTCCGATTCGTTCTCTATTTGTGTATCATCATGTGGTCCTAACTATAGATCTGACCATATTAAATTACTTTATGTTCTAATCGAGAAGCATCTATATTTTAAGTTATCGATATTATAAGTATCACTTGAGGAAAATAAATCATATCAACTAAAAGTGTCTACTTATCTATAAAAAAAAGTTATTTAATCAAATGGTTAACTCCGTGTCTATAAAAAAAAAGTTATTTAGTCAAGTGGTTGTCAAGATCTATGTACCAACCTATTTCACAATTTCAACCCCTAGATTAAAGGGGATTGTGTCTAGGAAACATGTCAGTAAATACTACACACAAGTATTATCTACTTACAAATCTACTTCATGTAAGGGTTAGCCCCTAATAGAAATAACATTCATATGTACTATATCAAGAATCATAATCAAGGACTCAAGATCACATGGCTGGGGTTGTACAAAATTTTTGTACCTGCATTTTCCTGTTAGAAGGCTAATCATTAAATTTGAAAGCTTAGCCACGTGTCTCTCTGCCAATTGATTCATTAGATTAAGTGACATTCTTAATTATTATAAATTAAGTTAAACAAAAGTTGCAAATGATGCCCTAACTACTATTCACAAAATTAGATCTTCAAGATTTAAATTCTTTTCCCCGATATAGTGGTCAAATCAGGTCATTTTTTTTTCTTGAGACCTCTTAATTTTTTCATCGTGAGTTAGAATTAATTCTTATTTACTTACTTTTATCCATGCGGGATGTAAAGAAACGTTCGTACTTGTCTACAATGTTTATTTTGTATACTATTGGGGGTTATGTTTTCCCACAATATCTATTTCTATTTAAGTAACAGATTCTAACCAATTTAACCAATTGAAATGTAAAGATCATCTCGATTCATTAGAAATGAAGATTCAAAATGTCACTCAATTTTTTATCACGTATCTTCATAATTATTCTCTAGAGCTTCCTCATGTTTCCTTGGAATTGAGCTGACATTTGTCACGGTCCGTTCATTTTTATTCAAAAAATAAATAAGACAAAAAATTACTTTCTTTTTGTTATAAAAATGTTGGCCCATATATAAATCTGAGTGATGATATTTTCATTTAAGTTTTCTAACTCAGATGTGACTCTAGGCTCAGCCATTGAAACCTGGCGGCGCAGAGGCAGTGGTAAAGGAGTTTTGTTGAAAAAGAGAAATTTCATGTTCAAGACTAAGCTACGGCCTTTGTTCAAAACAGAATCAATGTACCTGAATCAGAATGTCAGCTTTCCAAAAAAGTATTTCACTACAAAAATATCAATCCATTAAAATTTGACGCGGGAACCACTAATTTTAAAAGCGGGCTCGTGTTTTTGCCTCCTGAGCATTTTCTCGCACATGCATTGAAAACTGTCATAAAATCCACTGTAGTTGGGCGGCCCACCTTCTCTTTTTTCAATGAAAACCTCTCCGTGCAAACCCAATTTTAATTTTTCTAACATGAACCAGACGGGCCCTATGTCAATTTGAAAAAATGAAATTAATCTTACTTTTCAATGGGTGTTAAAAAAAAAAACTATGAGAGATATCATATGTGATGTGCTCAGAAGAGTTACATGCGCCAAAATAACCTTTTTGAAAGTTGAAACTAAATTCATCTTTCATGGAAAATTGAAAGTAAAAGCTCATCTTTCATGGATCCCTCAAAATAGTCCATAAGAGATGATGAGTCTATAGGAACTAATTGTGCCAACGACAATCTCTTGGAAATTGAAACTGAACTCATCTTTCATGATCCATCAAAATACACTGCGTGCGTACATGATGAGCACATAAAGATTACTTGTGCCCATAATAATTTCTCACACCAGGCCAACCTACGAACACCGCTGAACACGAAACATGTGCCAACACTTGTGAAGAAACGACACGTGGCATTAGGATGCAAGCCTCAATCAGTCAATTTGTCGATCACATCCTTGGTATAAGATGAGAGCTGAGGGAGCTGATACTTTAGTAACTAAAAATCCCAAAAATTTTAAATATCAACACCCGACATTCAAATACAAGATCCACTCCGTAGAAGCTGATCTATATTAGTTAAAGTAACTAAAAATTAAAAATCAAGTGTTTTGAATACTTTTTCCTCATCCATCAAGCGGCGCAAAGTGGATGACGAAAGTAGTGAGTTGGTTAGATCTATGTCTTTAGACATACAAATTCTCGATCCGGCTATTTAATCATGTTATAAACATTTAAAAACCTCTACAAACCAATTTTTTATTAGGTTTAAATGTTCAACACCTTTAACTAACCAACTCACTATTTAGACCGTCTGGTTTTTCTCTACTTGATGCATGGCAAAAAGTATTTAAAATACTTGATTTTTAGTTTATAGATACTTAAAATAATATATATCAACTTCAGTGAAATGAATCTTGTATTCGGATGATGTATGATTTTATTTGAGTGGGAAGGATCGAGCTCGAATACTTTCGGAAATACACAAGTCTCTCTCTGTCTACACACACTTTAATGAAACATCACCCGAGACGAGATGAAATGTTACAAACAACAATGCTAACAACAGTCAGTCATCCGTCGGTCGTTACAACACTTGAGAGAGAAAACAAGTGCTGTACACTAATCTCAGGTGATCTTGGTGACCCTACTCAGAGATTAAGTTTAAGACGTCCCTTAATCTCTTTTTAGAGCAATATTCTCTAACAATAATGGAGCTGTTTGACTTTTTAGTCTCATGCATACTCCCCCTAAGCTCAAAATATTGACGTTATTAACGTCAACGGCCCATAAGCTAAAAACAGCTCATATTGAGCACATCGGTTAATTGTGTGTTGATGTGACACATCAACTAGAAAAACTAACAGTTGTCCAAATATCCAGCCTTCAATCTTAAGTTATATTAAACTAGCTGCAGCTCTCCTAGATTGTAAAATATAGACAATATGTATATGACTGGATTTGGTAAGTTAATTAGCTTGTTCAGATAGATAGTATTGTTGCCTGTAAATCTTTTCTGAAAACTAGTTATAACTAAAACAATGTATATGTGACAGAATATGGATAAGTTGAGATTTGTTCAGATAACTAGTACTACTATTATTGCCTGTAATCTTGGCTTCGAGTTGATATTTTTTCGCCATTGTTGCCAGTTAACATAGCTCCATTTTAAAACATCGGCGAAGCTGAGAGATGGAAGAAAGTGAAGAAGAGAGGTGGGTAAATAGCTCCATGGGGGGACAAGGATCGCAGACGACGGATACGCTGTCCCTTGCCTTTTGGGGTAGTAAAGAATGTCAGAACTCCTCTCCACGATCATGCCGCCTCTCTTTCCTCCCTTATCTCTTTTAATCTCCCCCAAGGCTCCCCACGTTCTGCCTGATGCCAGCCCAGATCAGTCAGCTCCTCAGGAAAATACTGATTGTTTCTCTAATCTCCCCATGACAACGGCTTGAACCCCTTTCATCATTGTTTAAACCCTATGATTCTTCATTGGAAAATAGAAGATCTCAAGGTTAGTCGGATCTCGCGAATTATATTTAAATCAATTGCATGTATAAAACAGTAATGTTATGGTGGCATTAGTATAAATAGCTTTTCGCGCATTGTGGTGCATCACCAAGTTTTGTGCTCGTTTAACACTGTTCAGACCAAAGGTCATCCCCCCCTCCACCTCTCCCTCTTGTAAAGACATCTAGTCCAAAAATGGAAGGGGGTTCAGAGGTGAGCTGGAGTTCTTACAGTGCAACAATGGCGGTCGAGGAGTCTGAATTGATGGCCCAATTGCTTGGTCCATACCCGTTTTCAAGTGAGCAAGACCAAGACCTGAGCCTAGGAATCCAGTCCTTGTTTTGTTCTGATCATGTCACTCATTCGTACTATGGTTCTCAAGATGCCAGTTCTAGCTTGTGCTGTTGGCCTCAAGAGAACAATGGTAGTGCTTTTAGTACTAGTAGTTTCGTTGCTCCGTCTTCGGACTATCAAGAATATTACATGAGCGAAGCCGATGTGGTCCCAGCAATCAACAGCAACAACCATGAGGAGATGGTTTTTCACATGGTGGAGGGACAATGACTGTCCCCAGCAATTCTCTCGGTTATCTGAATGAGGAGACCAGCAGCGAAGATTCTGCGGTGAACTCGTCTGAACAGGACGTTGCGCTTGATCAGAAGCTGCAGCACAAAAGAAAGTTCAGCATGGATGAGGTTACTAAGCCTACAGAAAATGAGAACAAGTTCGATATTGCTACCGATATCTCTAAGAAGAAGGCCAACGTCTCATCACAGGTGATTAGATTCATTTTTATTCATGATTAAGCATTGTTCTTTCACTGAAAAAATTTGTTTTTTCTAACTCGATAGAATGTAAGCTGGATGCAGGTCCTGAAGAGTGCCAAAATCTCGAAGTCAAAGAAGATTCTGAAGAGCAATGCAAGCAGTGAAGAGGAAGAGAACAATGCTGCTGCGCTGAATGTTCAGAGCTCGAGCTCCTGCTGTTCGGAGGACTATTCAAATGCATCACAAGAGCTGAATGGTGGGAGCACGAGCTCCAGCCCCAAAGGGCCTGCAGCTCTGAATCTGAATGGAAAAGCAAGAGCCAGCCGAGGCTCTGCAACTGATCCACAGAGCCTATATGCAAGGGTAACTCACTAATATTGACTCATATTTCATCACAAGAAAAGGCCATATTTTGAATCAAAAAACCTGAAACGTTTGCCAATTTATGTACAGAAAAGGAGGGAAAGAATCAATGAGAGGCTAAGGATATTGCAGAATCTAGTACCTAATGGAACCAAAGTAAGTGTTTCAGTGCACTCATGAATTAGATTTTGTGTCTATTAGAAAGCTATTCATGCAATTACAAGATATTTACGTCTGCAATATCTGACAGGTTGACATTAGTACAATGCTAGAAGAAGCCGTTCAGTATGTCAAGTTCCTGCAGCTCCAAATTAAGGTAAAACTAAAGTTACCTTGTTAATTGTAATAAAAAAATATTTAGGTTAATAAATCACAAGATTATAAGTCTCATGAACTCCAAATGACTAATAATCTTATTCTGATATTGATTTTAGGATTGAAGTCAATATTGTACACTCCTTATTTCGCCATTTGACAAAGTTTTTGATTGCTCATTACTGTTTTGTGCAGTTATTGAGCTCCGATGAGCTGTGGATGTATGCTCCCCTCGCTTACAATGGTATGGATATCGGGTTTGATCTGAAGATCTCCCCGCCACGGCAATGATCTCAGTATCTACTAACTCCCGAAGGGAGAGTGGTGCTGGAGCCATAGATGTTAATAAATCTCGAATACGTTCTTTTATTTATTTATTTATTTTTAAATTTTAACGAGCATTTCTACTTTGTAATGGGTTTGTCTTAATAATAAGCCAGTCTAAAAGGAAGTAATTAAGACTTGTGACCTCTATGATTAAATTACATGATCTTGTGATATCTTCATCCAGAAACTGGGTGAAAGTGCCAACTCCAAAGTTTTTGTTCCAGGATCCTACACTGAAAGCTGGAAGATGAGAAAAATGCTCTGAAAAATTCTGCTATAGATTTAAACTTTCGCTGTTAACTCATCCTTAGGCACAATGAAAGATCAGTTAAAGTATGTTAAAATTTGAGTGAGATATCAATATCCTGAGGACTTGTCTCTCGGTGGTAAATAAGTGGGGTTGATTCCTTTTAGAATCTTCATTTAGTACTCTCCAACTTCTTGATTTGCATCCCATGTTCCGCAATAACTATCCATTTATCGTAGTCAATAGTAAATTCAGCTATCTGAATCCTTATTCACGTTGGTTACCCGGCTATCTTTGTTAAATTAATTGAAGAAACTGAATTTGTGTATGTTGTTGATTTGGGCAATGTCCGAGAATATATAGGCATGCTATTATATAATATGAAAACTCCAGCATAGAAACTCCTAAATAAAATGAACCTTAATTATGAAAGTGTTCTAATCCTGAAAATAATTGTATTCATTAACACCCCTCATAAACTCACAATGGTTTTAAACACCGAGAGTTTGAATAATGGAACAAGTCCTCTTTAACACCTTTAAAGATTAATGAATGGAGAACTTGTCCTCTTTAACACCTTCTTGCAAACTCTCTATGATGAGACATTGAGAGTTCGAAGATGCCAAACAATAGAGAGCATCATTTGAAGAAGAGATCTACCTGGATGTAAAACCAAGGATGAAGCTGTTAGACTTATTTGGATAGAGTCTAAATTAATTTGGGCCTACATAAGTCTAATTGGAGTTATAAGCCTATGTTGTTAGACCCACCCAATAAAAAATTGATCAACCCTAATGGTTTGAGTCTAAACACGTTTCATTTATACTTAGTCATGACTGTATTTAAATTAAGATGTGGGACTCATCTACACGTGTGGAACTCGTGTTATCAATCAAGTGTCTACATTTATGATGAGTTGAACTAGAATTCCTTGATGCTATATATATCACGAGTAGGATTCTCTCTCAACCACTAATTTATCATGACCTAATCTCTCTCTTTGATACCTCTCATCTCCTCTAAGGATTACGAAGAAAACTTGGTGGTTGGAGAGAAGAATCCCCTCCCTCAACTCCGGCGTCCTCATGATCGTGCAACGTTCGGCATTTCTTTCGTGATGGAATCAGGTATACCTAAAATCTCCTTTTCTTTAATCTAGATAAAGAGGTTTTTAGTTTATGTGCGAATCTTATTCGGAATAATTATTAGATCCAACAACTGGTATCAGAGTATCCTCTTTATCGGATCACCGGGATATAAAGTAAATTTTTTATCTCGATCTATTAAATTCATGAATGATCTCTTTATTTAATTTAATAAAATTATTTTTATGTATCAAATAACTGAATTAAATCAACGATGGTTGAATGAGTCATGTATATATTTTCTGAGATTTTTTCTGTGTGTTATTATTATTTTTTAATTCTGTTTTTTAAACTAAAACAGAAATTAGAAAAATCAAAAAAACAAATTAAAAAAAGGAAAGGAAAATTTGTGGTTACATGCATGCATGCATGTGCCACGGCCTTTGCATGCCAACAAACAACAGTGCGTGGGCAACATGACCCAGGCTGCCCATAAATGCGGGGACAGCATCTTCTTGCGCGAGCGGCAGCAGGTTGTGCCTGCTGCCGGCCTCGAAGGAGCCGCCAGTCATCATGGGTCGGCGGCTAGATGATAAAATATAAATAAATATTTTTTATTACGGTTTGGGTTTTCTAATTTAATTGGATTATAAGATTAATTAGGATTAAAAATTTAGAGATATAAGTTTAATCTAATAAAGAAACTTCTTCTAATTAATCTCATATTAAGTTTAAATTTAAATTGTTGAGATTGATTTGGGTCTTAAGGTTGAGATTGAATTCTACTATATTAAGAAATGGGAGGAAGAATTCTAATCAAATAAAGAGACATAATCCTAATTATTCTTACATTAAGCTAATCGGATTTTATTCAATTTATTAAACCCGACCCATTAAGAAGAAAACTCATAAATTAATCATTACGGGTCGGGTCTGATTCACACCCGATAAGCACTGTAGATAGGGGTGAGCAGAGTTCGGTTATAACCGAAATAACCGACCAAAAATCGAAACTCGAACCCGAACCAAACCGAACAGCTCTAGTTCGGTTCGATTTCGGTTTTGTGTTTCAAAAACCGAACTCGACCGAACCGAACCGAATCTCTTACCCTATATATCACCCCACCCAAATTCAATTTAGTGAATCATATAGTTCATAACAAAAACTGGTGAAAATTTATCTCATTACTTCTACGAATACCATCTTTTTTATGCTAAATATGTGAAAGTTATGTTAAGTACACAATCACAATTAAGAATAATATTTATATTAATATAGTTCTTTTTTTTCATTCTTGCCATTAAAAGTTAGTAATAATTATGTGAGTTTTGATATAAGAGCCCAAATATAGCGTAAAAGTTTTAGAATATAAAATTTTTAATTCGCATTAAGGTTAGGGTCTTTTTCTTATTTCTAATTTGGGTATTGAATATTTGAGATTAGAATATTAAAGGATGATAATATAATGGTGATTAAAAAATGTAAGAAATGATGAAAAAATATTGGCCTAACCGAAAAAACCGAAAAACCGAACCGAACTGAGTCGGCTCGGTTCGGTTCGGTTGCTAAGTCTAATCGGTTCGGTTTGATTTTGCAAAAATTAATAAAAACCGAACCGAACCGACCGATGCTCACCCCTAACTGTAGACCTATTTTGTCAATAGAAACTTCAATTAGCCGTTACGGGCTCATCCGATCTCTGTTTTGGGCGTGTAAACAGCCTTTTTGAAGCTCTTGATAAGCACTACAGTATTACAAGAACTATACATGACAAAACAGCAGTTAGTTAACATAAAAAAAGAATTGAAGTGTTTATTTATCATGGTTATGTGTATCCTTATATGCTTCCGCTTCATCAATATTTATATTATTGCTTATATTATTCTAACATGATGAATATTGATTTTTATTACAGTAGATAATACACAGATAAAGATATATACGTGCTCAAGTTAAAGAATTATAAAAGAGGTTATTTAATTGCGTATATAGCTCATGCGGATAATAGCCGGCCCAAAAGAAGACTATTGTTTGGCCGAATTATGTACAGTGTCGGATACTTGATATGGGTAATGCAAGTGGAGAACATTGGTGTGTGGTGATCGGCCCAAAGGAATATTGTCAGATTATAGGCTCATATTGTACTACCCTCATCAACTAGTCCGACGGCGGAATAAGAATCTAAATGCGTAGATTTGTGTGACCCATGCGTGTGGCAATCGGCCCAAAGGAAGGTTGTCATTATGGCCGGGTCATTACATATATTATATGGTCGATATAGATAATTTAAATTTTGGGACCAATCCTATAAAGGGACAGTCGGCCCAAAGGAAGGTTGTTCTCTTGTATTGGATCTAGACTTTAGGGTATCTATATTAGGCAAGTACAGTATTGGCATAAAGAGACACAACTTGTTCTGAAAATTTGGCTAGCAGCTCTATCAGTTAAACAGGCTGCATTTGTTGAAATTCAATTTTTTATGGCTGTTATAGTAGAATTTTATTAAATGCAATGTTTATGCTAAATTGATGAGAAATTGTATACTTATGTAGTTTAAATTGAATGGTACAAACTTTAAAAAATGGTAAGACCACGCAAAATATCGTTTTTTGAATTCATGGATCTAGACTACACCTTAAGGACTGATGAACCCTACTATCACTAACAAAAATTCAGTTAAAAAAAGGCCAATTATGATAAGTGGGAGAGGTCTTATAGGATGTGTCTCATGGTGATAAAGCACACTATTCGTATAACTATTAGGGGTTCTATGCCTGATAAAGTCAGTGCTAAAAATTTTCCAGCTGAAGTAGCTAACCGGTTTATTAAATCGGATAAAGTTAAGACCAGCAAGCATCTTAGCAAGTTGATAAACATGCACTGCAACGGTAAAGAAAACATAAGGGAGTACATTTATAAAATGTCCAATTTTTTCTAAACTAAAGGCACTGAAATTGGAACTGTCTGAAGAGATTCTAGTGCACTTCATTCTAATCTCTTTTCTTATAAAATATAACCCGTTTCAAGATTATTTCTAATACTCAAAGGGAAAAGTGGAGTCTCATTGAGCTCATCAGTCACTGTGTCTGGAAAGAAAAGAGATTGAAATAAGAATAAACTGAAAGTGCTCACCTAGCATGCAGGGTAATACCTCTAATAAGAAAAGAAAAAGTGAAACTAAAGGGAGGAACATAAACACCACTACAGTAGCCGTTCCTAAGTGGCAAAAGTGTAGGATAAGAAGTCTAAGATCATTGCATACTTCTTCTGCAAGAAAGTAAAAGCCACCTCAAGTAGGATTGCATAAAGTAGTAGAAATTACTATTTAACGGGTATATCTCATATTTATGTTTGCTCTGAAATTAATTTAGTTTTAGTGCCACTTCATACATGGTGGATAGATAATTCACATAAGCGATTCAATGTGAAACTTTTAAACCCAAAGGAGGCCCAGCCCAGCTGAGCGATACGTATACATGGGTGATGAAAATAAAGTTGCAGTTGAAGCTATTGGAGTTTGTAGACTTAAATTACACTCTGATTTTTTTTTTTAGGATTTGGATGAGACTTTATATGTACTGTCCTTTTAGGCTAAATCGTATTTTTATTTCATTGTAAGACAGATCTGTTTTACTGTCACTTTTGATATGAAATGCTTAGTTTACTTTTTAAATTTAAAGTTGTTGGTACTAGATTCTGATTGTAGCTATATAAAATTGAAACTTTATGCTTAATATCTTGAATCTTTGTATTTGAATAGCCTAGGCACTAAGCGAACATTAATTAAAGAAACATTAGGAAGTTTAGTTCTAAACGGAGTTCAGGAGTCTTAGATTTGGTGTATACAGACATTTATGGCCCATTCCCTACAGCTTCCTGGAATGGCCACAGATACTTCATCACTTTTACAGATGATTACTCTCGCTATGGGTACCTATACATGATTCATGAGAAATCCCAATCACTGAACATGTTTAAAATCTATAAAACTGAAGTTGAAAATCAATATAATAGGAAGATTAAATCCATTAAATTTGGCCGTGGTGGTAAGTAGTATGTCAGATACGACGAATCAGGTAGACGTCTATGATCTTTTGCCAATTTTCTGAAAGAGTAAGGAATTGTAGCCCAGTACACCATGCCAGGGACACTTCGTCAAAATAGTGTTGTTGAGAGATGAAATCACGCTACTCTACCACAGTCATTATAGAGTGAAGCCTTAAAGACGGTTGTCTACCTCCTATAGAGTACCTAAAAAAATAGTAACTAAAACCCCATTTGAGTCGTGGAATGGGAAATCTCCCAATATTAGGCATCTACATATTTGGGGTTATCCAACGAAAGCTCAGCCATATATACCATATGAGAAGAAGCTGGACTTAAGGACAGTTGTTTATTCGTAGGGTATTCTGAGAGGTATAGAAGCTTTAGGTTTTACTATCCCTCTACTAAGAACATAAAGACGGATAACACTAATTTTTTTGAGGATATTCAGAAAAATGGGAGTCAGCTATATAAGAATTTCACATTTGAGGAAGAATATATTGTTATACTCATGACAATTATTTCAAATGATGAAATAGTTGTTCCACTTCAGAATGAAAATACAATTGTACTCTTATAAGGTACAGAGATAGTTCATCCTTAAGTAGATCTTACTGATGAGCTAGAATGATCGGCAAAAAAGCATGTACAAATATAAGTAAAGAAATGTGGATCAATGTTACTGCTTTTGCGATTCTTTCGTTCTAACAAAGTGGCTATACGGGTTGTATCACAAGGAGGGAGAGCGATGGAAGCTTTGATGCGGCTTCGTTGTTCAAAGTAAAGAAAAAGTTCATTGTTTTAAATAAAGAATTGAAATGAAAATAAGTATTGTTTCAAGAATTGTTTGGATTGGTTTGTTAGTTTATAAAAGTAGATATTCTTAATGGTAAAAACGCATGGCTAACTTTCTACTAAGTGCTCCCACTAATCTCTAACTTCTTGAAGATGTAGCCTCACGATGGATCATACGCAAGCAAAACCTTTATGCATATAAACTATTCATGTTGAAGACCAAATGAAAGTCCTTTCTTTAACTTAGCTTTACACTGCAAAACTTGAATATTCCCTTATCAAAATCCAATCGAATGCTAGAATAAGGGAAGAAACAAGTGCACAAATGGTATCCGTAAAGATTAATAGGAATACCTCTAACTTACAAAGACGAGTAAGTTTATAATCTATAAATCATCAAAAACCCGTTAAGCATGAAATATAAGAAAGGGAATACTTGTAAGTAAGTTAGAGTTAGAACCCTCGTCTTAAGATGTTATAGCTCTCGTTTGCACAAAGCTTATTTCACACTATTGATTCATTTGGGTAATCAATCAAGTTGTTAGAGATTAGTGAGTTAGTAGTTAGTTACCCATGCAATGAAAGAGTTAATTAGACATTAGTAAGAAAAGAAAACAATAAGAGAGAAGAAGTAAAAAGAAGGAGTATTATACTAAAACAAGAAAGTAAAAGCAAATAAAAACACCAAGTAAATGGAAAGAAGAAAGAGAAGTATTACTTGTATAAGTTTGTCACCTTCAAATACAACTTGTACACACTCTCTCTTTCACTCTAATGGCTAAACTAATTAGAAGAAGGAAACATAAAAATAACTACAATCTTAGAAACAAACTAACAACAATGCTCCAAAGCTCTGGATATCTCCCTGAAGAACCCCAAGGGGGTATTTATAGGCACCAAGGGAAAGGGGGCCAGGGGCCAGAGGCAACCCCTGGCCCAAGTCATTGGCGCGACCGCGCAAGTACGGCCGCGAAAACGCGGCCAGAGCCACGTTTCTGTGGCTGTACCAGGGCGGCGTGCGTAGCGCCACTTGCTGCATGCAGTCTCTTCGGTCCCCTGTCAGTTGGATTTTCTGGATTTCTGATTTGATCCCCTGGTCTGACAGAATCACCTCTTAAAGTCAATGGCTACTTTGTAGGCCTTTAATCACCCACTAAATGGTGATTTAGGGTTCTCTTCTTCATTACACACCATGGACCTAGGATCACACAAGTAAAGCATTATTAGCAGTATTTTATATAAGATAAATGTGCAAATATGGTAAAAATTATGCAATAGTAGAGACTAATCATACATCCACACTTATCTTTTGCTCGTCCCGCGCAAAACAAAAACAAGAGAATTATTACACCACTTTCACAGGTGACGCGATTGCACTGAGCATGTGCAATAAGCCTTTAAACCTCTAGGTTTCCTTTAGAGGAGGAGTGTTGTCTCCTGAGAGTTTTCAGCGGATTGCACCTACAAAATCCAATAAATGAAGAAAATATTAGTTGTCAGCAAACCTCTTTCAAGAAAAAGATCAATCATCTAAGTAAAAATGACGGAATGATGTATGAATTAGGTTTAACCCTCATAAGTCCTCATATGCTTTAGCCTTCATAAAAGAAGAAATTATGATTTTTCTTTGAATTTAGAAAAGATCTTTTACTTCTAATTCATTCTGTTATTTTATTTTAGATAGATATGCATAATGTGTAAGTGTGAGTGCTTGGGATTTCTCAACTCAACTTTAAATATCATTTAATTTTTTAATGTTTATCTATATGTTTATTCTTGGTTTCTTTAGGCTTTCTACTTTACTCATGTAACACACATCAAACCGATGACTCCCAAATTAGATGGTTTTAGGGTACCAGGTGAAAAAACACCCCTAAGGTCAAATATGCAAATAAAGTAGACACAAAATCAAGATTTACTTATATATATATATATATATATATATATATATATATATATATATATATTTGGCGTGAGTAATCATGCTTCTTGAGGCACAATTATCCAGCTTTTTTTTATTATTCAAAGTTGTGTCTCTTAATTCTAAGCGCGTGTGTGTGGTTTATGCATATTCTATTAAGGCTAAATAAAAGGATGAGTTATTTTCCTTGTCCCTCCCAACTCTTAGTCAAACCAATATTTCTTTTTTATTCAGGCTAAATAAAGATTTCTTAATAAGGTTTCCTTAATTCTTACAATCTTTTGGTATTTTTATAAAGAGTATAAAAATTCTTTTTTCGTTCAGGAGTTTTTTTCAAAGTAAAAAAGAAAAGAAAGAATGTTAGTACTCCTCGCCCCACACACCTATCTAATGCATTGTCCTCAGTGCTGGTCATGTAAATGCAAATGCAATAAATAGGGGGAAGAAAAGATATTACCGTCTCCGTCAACTCGGGCCGGCCAAGTGCGAATAGGCTAAGGGAGAGGGAGAAGAGAGTAAATATAGGGGTAGAAAAAAATTTCTATAAAAAGGGTATTTACAAGTATATGAGGGGGTGAGCATATAAACAATAAGTATAAAGAACCCCTAAAAATACTTTTTTTATTTACACTTTTTTTGGGTGGTGTGTGGATGGTTATGGTCAGGTGTATGACGGAGCGAAAAGATTCAGCACAATTTCAGCTTGGAACGCAGGCTCAATAGTCAAAAATAACTTTAGTCTTTATCCATTCACTTTGAATTCCGTATTACTCTTAGGATCAATAATAACCACAGACCGTGTGGGAAGACGGTACGCACAATGAATGGTCCAGACCAAGGAGTTTTAAGCTTTCTCGCGAAAATGTGAAGTCTCGAGTTGTATAGCAGAAGCTTGTTTCCCGGGGCAAAGTTTTTCCGGTTGATGATCTGGTCATGAAAAATTTTAGTTCTACGTTTTGTAATCCGTGTGTTCTCGTAAGCCTCATTTCGTATCTCCTCTAACTCTGAGATCTGCAATCTTCTTAGTTCACAGGCTTTGGTCAGATCGAAATTGAGTTGCTTAATGGCCCATAGGGCTCGGTGTTCTAACTCGGCTGGAAGATGACATGCTTTTCTAAATATGATTCTATAAGGAGACATCTCAGGACCGTCTTAAAAGCAGTTCGGTAAGCCCATAACGCATCATTTAGCTTGACTGACCATTCCTTTCGCTTTTGTCCAACAGTCTTTTTCAAAATGAGCTTGATTTGTCGATTGGTCACTTTGACTTGCCCATTTGTTTGGGGATGATACGGAGTGGATAACTTGTAATTGATGAAATATTTCCGCATCAGAGCTTCAAAAACTCTATTGTAGAAATGAGACCTATTATTACTAATTATCGCTCTGGGGGTACCAAAACGGGAGAAGATATTTTCCTTGAGAAATTTGACAACCACATTGTTGTCATTGGTCTTCGTAGGCACAGCTTCTACCCATATGAGATGTAATCCATTGCAACGAAGATGAACTGGTTGCCGAATGAAGTTGGGAATAGTCCCATGAAGTCGATACCCCAAACATCAAAAATTTCGACTTCAAGAATCGGGTTTAGGGGCATCATGTCTCTTCTCGAAATTTTTCTAATTTTCTGACAATTTGCACATGACTTGCAAAAATGGAATGAGTCTTTGAACAAAGTGGGCTAGTAAAATCCACTTTGTAAAACTTTCTCTGCGGTTTTGCGAGGACCGAAGTGTCCTCCGCATGCAAGTTCGTGGCAAAAACTAAGCACACTCCTCTCTTCTTCTTCTGGTATGTATCGTCGAATAATCTAGTCAGGACAATACTTAAAAATATACGGCTCTTCCCAGAAGAAATACCGTACTTGGGCAAAGAAGTGATACTGGTCTTGCTTTGTCCAGTCAGCGGGTAATTGTCCAATGCCCAGGTAATTGACTATGTCCGCATACCATGGTTCCTTGAAAATGGTCAGGATGTGCTCATCTGGGAAATCCTCATTGATCGGAGCTTAGATGATAGGTACATTCAGAATTCTTGACAGATGATCAGTTGCCACATTTTCTAGACCTCTTTTATCCTAAATTTTCAGGTCAAATTCTTGAAGCAGAAGGATCCACCGAATCAATCGGGATTTTGCTTCCTTCTTAGTCATGAGGTACTTCAATGCCGAGTGATCCATGAAAATCACCGTCTTTGATCCTAACAAGTAGAGCTGGAACTTTTCTAACACAAAGACAACGGCCAAGAATTCCTTTCGGTCGTTGTATAATTCTGTTGGGCATCATTCAGGGTCCTACTTGAGTAGTAGATCACGTGCTACATATTGTCGATGCGCTGTCCAAGAACAGCGCTGATAGTAAAATCAGAGGCATTGCACATAATTTCAAACAGTTGTGCCCAATCTGGAGTAGAAATAATAGGCGCAGATACAAGGTCTTGCTTAAGCTTCTCCCATAATTTGAAACATACTTCGTTAAAATCAAAGGGCACGTTCTTTGCGAGCAAGTTGGTAAGGGCCTAGCGATTTTGCTAAAGTCTTTAATAAATAGTCGGTAGAACCCAGCATATCCTAGAAAGGATCTGATATCCTTGATGCTTTTGGGTGGTGGAAGCTTAGCAATCACTTCTATTTTTTCCTTCAATTCCTCTCCTAGAAATCTCATGACCTAAGACAATCCCTTGTCTCACCATGAAATGATATTTCTCCCAGTTCAGAGTTAGATTCTTTTCCTTACATCTTTGCAGATTCAACTCTAGATGATGAAGACATTGATCAAATGAATCTCCGTGATGGAGAAGTCATCTATAAAAATCTCAAGAAAACGTTCTACTATGTCGGAGAACAAACTGAGCATGCACCGTTGGGATGTCACGGGAGCGTTGCACAATCCAAAGGGCATGTGTCGGTAGGCGAAGGTTCCGAATAGGCAGGTGAATGTAGTCTTCTCCTCGTCTTCTACAGCAATGGGCTGATTGTATCCCGAGTACCCATCTAGAAAATAATAGTACTCATGTGCAGCCAAGCGTTCAAGCATTTGATCGATGAAGGGTAGCGGGAAGTTGTCTTTACGAGTGGTCGCATTTAACTTTCTATAGTTAATACAAACACGAACCTTGGTAGGCCGTCTTGTTTATACCAACTCTTTCTGCTCATTCTCTACCACCGTAAAACCAACTTTCTTGGGGACCGTATGAATCGGGCTAACTCGTTGGCTATCAGAAATAGAATAAATGATCCCATTGTCTAACAGTTTTAAAATTTCTATTTTTACTGCCTCATGCATGAGTGGGTTAAGCCAGCATTGTGGGTCCCTCTTGGAAATCACTTCACCGGTTAAGTGAATTCTATGTTAAACTATTGTTGGACTTATCCCCTTGATATCTTTCATTGTCCATCCAATAGCTTCCCTAGGTCTCTTTAGAATAGACATCAAGCTGTCCTCTTGTTGCTCAGTCAAATGGGATGCTATGATGACTGGCAGGGTTTCTCTTCCACCCAAGTAGGTGTACTTGAGGTGTTCAGGTAAGGCTTTGAACTCTAGGGAAGGATTTGATTCATCAGATGTGATATCTGGAATTTCGGTCCTGCGATGGGGTACACTTGGGCTTGAAGCCCAGTCCACTGCTGAGTCTATGATCTGATCCAGATTGAAATCCTCATACTCCAGATTAAACTTACTCTCTGTTTCCATCTCTATGCTTTCTTCGTGCTCACTGGTCAAATTTTCAATGGAATTGACCTCAAAAGTCTGATCATTTATATCCCTGGGTTATCTTCCAAGATTGAAGACATTAACTTTCTTTGTCATGTCTCCAAAGATCAATCGCATGGACCCATTCCTATAATTGATTATGGCATTGGTTGTAGCAAGAAATGGGCGCCCTAAGATGACCGGAGTTTGAGACCGCGGATTTGACATAGGTTGGGTCTCAAGCACAATGAAGTTAATAGGGTAGATGAAATCCCCGACCCGGAGAAGGACATCTGTGATTTCCCCTTGGAGATTTTCACAGATCGGTCTGCTAACTGAATGGTGACTCGAGTTGGACTCAGTTCGCCCAACCCAAGTTGTTGGTATACTGAGAGAGGTAGCAAGTTGATACTTGTCTCCAGGTCAAGGAGTGCTCTGCTAATTTCTGTTTGTCCTATGGTGCATGAATTGTGGGACATCCGGGATCTTTGTATTTCCCCGGACTAGGACCAGACAGAATTTCGCTTATGTTTGTTGCCAAGAACACTTTCTTGGACACATATGTCTTTCTCTTCTTCGTATACATATCCTTAAGAAATTTGGCATAGGCTGGGACTTGTTGGATAGCGTCAAGAAGAGGCACATTCAGTTTGACCTGATTAAACATCTCAAGTATTTTTTCATGAGCATGTTCTTATTATTTTTCCTAAGCTTATCGGGAAAGGGTGCTACAGGCTTATGAACTTATTCATCAGCTGTGTCTTTGTCAAACGTTTGTGAAGCAGATTGGGGAGAGCTGGTAGATGTGGAAGCAGGATCAATGTGAGTGAAATTTTTCTGCTGATAGGCCTGGTTGTCCACGTTCTTTCCTAATCGAAGAGTATGAACAACATTGAACTGGTTGATCTGAGGATCCTGAATTTCATACGCTCGATTGGAGTTCTTAGGGTTAACTATGAAAACACCTAGAGGGGGGGTGAATAGGTGTAATTGCTAATCTAACAATCTTTTTAAAACTAAGATGGATGAATGATGCAATGATCTCTCAAAACAAGACTAAGAGCCGAATACCCCGTGAGAGGTTCTGAACTCCTTCCTCCCAATTCCCCTTGAATGGGTTAGAGGTGCGCAATGCAACCTTGTTGTATGAGAATTGATCGAACAAAGGATGAATAATATGCAATGATGAGATGCACACAAGATATCACAAGTATTACAAACTTGAAGTAATAGCACAAGGAAAGAAACAAGATCACAAGCTAGTACTTAAAAGCAATAGAGTGCAATAGAAATTAAAGGCAAGAATTGACACAAGGCAATCGCAAATACAAGATATTTGTTTCGAGGTTCGAGCCACCGCTCTACTCCCCGCCTTCACCTCCGTGAAGGGTTTTCACTATCCACCGAGGACGATTACAATAGTCTACCGAAGACCCGAGCACCGAGCTCCACCAAGTACAATAACCTCTACCGAAGAGGTGTCTCCACAAGAACAAGAAGAATACAAGCAACCAAAGTGATCACAACAAGATCACTAAACTCTTTACAATTTCTCACTCTTTTACAACTTCCTTATAGAATGAGTGAGGGATTTTTGGCTCTAAGAAGTGTAGTGAGAAAAACTCAGTTGTAGAGATGATTTTTGCTAGGGAACACAACTGAAAACTAGCTCAAGAAAGAGTTGGAAATGGAGAGCTTAAACACTTTTCTTTTCTCTTTGAAAACTTTGAAAACTTGAGGATTTTTCTTGGTCTTTTGTAAGAGAGTCTTCTCCTCTATTTAGTGGAGAAAACTCTTTTAAAGGAATAGGAAAAACTGGCTCAAAGTCCACTAGAAATCTTGGCTCAAAACAATGACAAGACCCCCAATTTATAGGCTGTCAGAAAACTAGCCGTTGGGGTCTGTCAGAGCTGCCGGTCGACCGGTGCAGTCGACCGCCAACGGTCGGATTTCTGACCGTTGGAGCCACGGTCGACCGCCCGGGTCGACTGACCCACTGGAGCTGAGAGTCCAACTCTCTGTCGGTCGACCGGTACGGTCGGCCGAACTTTCCAGAGAGCTCTGCTCTCTGGAGCGGTCGACCCGTACGGTCGGCCGTCCTCCAGTGCACAAAGGCGTGCACATCTGTGCACGTCGGTCGACCGGTCCGGTCGGCCGACTCCAGGATTAGTCGACTTATAGAGGCTATTAGTCGACTTATCCGAAGCCTGAAACAGTTTTCTGGGATTAAAAAGTTTGTCTTTTTGGCTCAAATAAAATCCCATAAAATACATAAAAATCTACAAAAATAGTTTAATCAATATACTTTGATATACAAACATGCTTGCACAAAATCAAGGCATGTTATAAAAGATTGGACTATTTTTGTAACTTGGAAATATTTGGCCCATGATAAAAACTATTTTTCCAAAACAATATTTTTCCAAAACATGTTTTTCCAAATCTTCATCAAATACAAAAACAAGATATACTTTTAAGACATAGTGTGTATGGATATGATCCACTACACAATCAAGATGAAATATCTATGTTTTTGTCATTAAGCTCTAAATATGGTTTTGGGTTAAACTTATGTAAATGAAATACCAAAAACCAAAATGATATTTTTTCAAAATGAAAGTCTTTTCTAAACTGAAAATTCTTTTATGAAAAGACAACTAAATCAAGAGTGTGTGTGTGATATCTACTTGAGCAATCCACCAACTATCTATCCTTTACATTTTTAACTAAAACAAAAACTAAATCTTATACCTAGACACGAGTCTTCTTCTTCTTGAAGTCTTCCCTTGAAGGTTTCTCATCTTCTTGACTTGGTCCAAGCTTGATCCAAAAACTCCTTGGATCACACCGTGCTAGCTCCAAATCTTGACATTTTATCCTTTGTTGAGCTATGCACCTACTAAGATCTTGATAATGAATCTGTCACTAATTAAACACAAGATCATTAGTAAACATAACTTCATGAGTTGATCATCATCAAAACTAGGGTGATAGACCTTTGGGCCAACAAACTAGTGGCTGACTAGGTAAAGTACCCTTTAGTATTTCACTTAGAGAGTTATCTAATTGACTCATCTGCATTTTCAATCTTGATATAACCTGTGAATGGTTGGTCAATGTTTGTCTTAATTTTGCATGAAGGCGGCTTGGGACTTCATAAAAGCTTCCACACTCTCTTTGAATTTACTGAATTTCTTTTCCATTGATGAACTTTGGAAAGAGGAAGATGGAGCTTGACTGGGAAAATTCATTTGATGATTGGGATGGTGAAGATTATTGGGGAAATTTGGCCTAGGAGAATTGTTCTGGGCCCAAGAGAAATTTGAGTGATTTCTTCAATCGGGATTGTACGTTTGCTAGTAAGGATTGTGTGGCGGCCATGAGTAGGCCGCATTCATGTGTTCTGGCGGCACTTGGTGAGTCTGAAAAACAGGGCACTCTTCAAAGGCATGGTTAGGTGTCTAACAGTATGAACAACCCGGATTGTGAATTGGTGGTGGCTTGATTTGGTTGACATTGGCTAGTTCTTTTATTTCTAGAGCCTCTATTCTTCTCATCAGGGTTGCGATCTTAGCTTCAGCAGCTATGAATGATTCTAAGGATAGGAGCCCTCCTTTCAAAGCTATAGACTGTGAATTCCTTGGTTTTTCTAAGGTTGGCTCTCATTGCAGGGTTTTCTCAGTTAGATTCTCAAACAAACCCAACCCTGATTTTCATCCTTTCGCAAGAACCCTCCCTGACACATGGTTTCTAATAGGATTTTCGTTTGATAATCCAAGCCATCATAGAGAATCTGGCACTGACGCCATTTCTCTACACCGTGATGAGGGCACTGAGGAAGGAGATCTTTGAATCATTTAAAGTATCTCCAGAATGGTTCGCTCTGTTCTTTTCTAAACTGTATGATATTCTTTTTGATGAGGGCAGTCTTGTGAATGGGGTAAAATTTCTTCAAGAAGGCCTTGACGAAATCATCCCACGTTATAATTGAATCTACAGCTAAACTGTACAACTATTTTTTAGCTAGATCCTTTAGGGAGAAGAGAATGAAATATAACCTAACGACATCATCTCCTAACTGGGGAATGCGCATTATGAGGCATACTTCTTCAAATTCCCTAACAAAGAAGTATGCATCATCCGATTCTAAACCATGAAATTTTGGAAGAGTGTTGATGAATTGATGCTTTAATTCAAAGTTATTTCCATTCACATCAGGTAGGTTTATACAAGATGACAGTGAGGTTCTGATCGGGTAAAACCTGTTCTGTAGCGATGCCATCACTGGTTCTGGATGCAAGGGTAGAGAAGTGTTTATGGTTAATCTGGAAGTTACAGAATCTCTCACCCACTTTTGCATGCAGCACACCACAGACAATGTATAGGCAACAAACAATAAAAAAGAATAAAAACAAACAAAAATAAAGAGAAACAACCACCAAGTCTTAGTCTAAGGTACCTGGACCTAAACGACTCCTAACTGGTCGATTCTCTGGGGGAGGTTGTTGCAGGAACTCGACTACAAGCTAATCGGCCAGGAAAGGGAAAAACTCGATGGAAGGTATCCGGGCGTGAGCCACGGGCCTTAATTACGCCAAACCACGGAGCTTTCGAGGCTTAACCTCTCAATCCTCTTTCCTTCGACACCGATTTTATGGGAGTATAGTTCTTGCAATTTTCACCCTCGGTTAATCTCTTAGGACCTGTTTGGTTAAGGATGGAAGTGAGGAAGTGAAGAAGTGAGAAAGTGGTAATAGTTCCCTTTGGAACTAGGGAATTGGTTATTAAGTTTTATGGTATTTGGATGTTGTTTGGAAGTGTGATTTGGAAAATGTTATGTCTTTTCCGGTATTTGGATGGTAATATGGAAGTAAAGTGAAAAAGTTGACCGCAAAAGAATATTAAAATAAAAATTAATTAAGCAAAATAAAAATTAGACTGTAATTAGAATGCAACTGAGATTTATATGAGAAAAAAAATTAACTGTTTTGTGCTACAACTTATTACAAATGAGATATACATGACCACAAAATTAACTGTAGCACTCTGAAAGTGAGGAAATTGTTGTGTAAAAGAGAAAAGAGAAAAAAAACTTTTTTTCATTTTTCTTTTTCGGTGTTTGGATGAATAACAGAAATGGGAAAAGACACTTCCCACTTCCTCACTTCCACCCAATTCCTTAAATCCAAACAGCCCCTTAGAGTGTCCGAGATGTCCCGGGGCCAACGTCTATCAATTTTTAGTTAAGACTTGGAATAGTGTGAGTGCACTTGAAGATGATTTTTGGGTTAAGGAAGGGTGATAAAATCCCACCTTATCTTGTTTATTTGGGGTTTTGCCCTTAATGTTAATTGTGCAAGTGTACAATATATTCACAACAAGATAACACTCAAAGCGATAAATCACTCTAAAATGTTGGTCCTATTCTATGTGAATGCACACGTACCTTTCTCCAGCACTCTTCAACAGAAATTGAAATGAATTAAAATAGACACGTGCCCTAAATGCAAGAGTCTAATTCGATTTTCAATTTAGTAACAAATGGATTTCTGTTGAATTATTATAAGTGTAAAGGTGAAGCATACAAATGAACTAAAAATTCAAGAAAGCAATTTGAGCGATTTTCGGCGACCTTGCAGAAGAGCTTTTGTTAGTACTTCAATCGAAAAAATTCGCTTTTACACGAATTTTTTGAGGCAAATAAATTCCTCGTGCAGTGTCTTAGGCCACTACTCTTACTTCCCGTAATAGCTAGCTCCTTGGTACTTCTCCTACATACAAAAGCAAAGAAAAATCTTTAGTATTGAATAATAAAGTCGTTCCCTCTCCGGCAACGGTGCCAAAATTTGATCGGCAAAAAAGCATGCACAAATATAAGTAAAAGAATTTTGGTCGATGTTACTGCTTTTGTGATTCTTTCGTATTAGCAAAGTAGCTATACGGGTCATATCCACAAAGAGGGAGAGCAATTGAAGCTTTGATGCGGCTTCGTTGTTTAAAGTAAAGAAAAAGTTCTTTATTTCAAATAAAAAATTGAAATGAAAACAAGTGTTGTTTCAAGAATTGTTTGGATTGGTTTGTTGTTTGCAAAAGTGATTTTTCTTAATGGTAAAAATGCATGGCTAACTTTCTACTAAGTGCTCCCACTAATCTCTAACTTCTTGAAGATGTAGCCTCACGATGGATCATAGGCAAGCATAACCTTTATGCATAGGAACTATTCACGTTGAAGACCGAATGAAAGTCCTTCCTTTAACTTAGCTTTACACGAAAAAACTTGAACATTCCCTTATCAAGATCCAATCGAAGGCGAGAATAAGGGAAGAAGTAAGTGCACAAATGGTATCGATAAAGATTAATAGGAATAGCTCTAACTTACAAAGACAAGTAAAGTTTATAATCTATAAAGTATCAAAAACCCGTTAAGCATGAAATATAAGAAAGGGAATACTTTTAAGTAAGTTAGAGTTAGAACCTTCGTCTTAAGATGTTATAGGTCTCGTTTGCACAAGACTTGTTTAACACTATTGACTCATTTGAGTTATCAATCAAGTTGTTAGAGATTAGTGGGTTAGTAGTTAGTTAGCCATGCAATGAAAGAGTTAGTTAGACATTAGTAAGAAAAGAAAACAACAAGGGAGAAGGAGTATTACACTAAAATTAGAAAGTAAAAGTAAATGAAAACACCAAGTAAATGGAAAGAAGAAAGAGAAGTATTACTTGTATAAGCTTGTCACCTTCAAATACAACTTGTACACACTCTCTCTTTCTTTCACTTTAATGGCTAAACTAAGTAGAAGAAGAAGAAAATATAAAAATAACTATAATCCTAGAAACAAACTAACAACAATGCTCCAAAAGCTCTGGATATCTCCCCGAAGAACCCCCAAGGGGGGTATTTATAGGCACCAAAGGAAAGGGGGCTAGGGGCAACCCCTGGCCCAAGGCACTGGCGCGGCCGCGCCAGTGCGATTACGAAAACGCGGCCAGAGCCACGTTTTCGCGGCTATACCAGGGCGGCGTGCGTAGCGCCACCTGATGCGTGCAGTCGCTTCGGTTTCCTGTCAGTTGGATCTTCTGGATTTCTGGTTTAATCCCCTGATCTAATAGAATCACCTCCTAAAGTCAATGGCTACTTTGTAGGCCTTTAATCACCCATTAAATGGTGATTTAGGGTCTTCTTCTTCATTACACACCATGGACCTAGGATCACACAAGCAAATCATTGTTAGCAGTAATTTATATAAGATAAATGTGTAGATGCGGCAAAAATTATGCAATATTAGAGACTAGTCATAAAACTTAAAAATTCTCAATAACAAGTACCTAGGAGATCAACTAGCGAGAGGAGATCAGCTATTGTAAATGACTATATAGTTTATTTCCAAGAGCATGAGTTTCACATAGGGCTAGAGGATGACCCCGCATCCTTGAATGAGGCCAAACTCAGTATTCACTCCGCTAAGTAGTCAAATGTCATGAAAGATGAGTTAAAATTCATGAAGAATAATGATGTTTGAGATTTAGTTGAGTTGCCTAAAGGAAAGAAACCGATTAGTTGTAAATGGGTGTTCAAAACCAAACGGGATTTGAAAGGCAATGTCGAAAGATATAAGGCACGTCTTGTCGCAAAGGGATTCACTCAAACAGAGGACATTGACTATATGGAGAACTTTTTCTCTTTTTCATGAATGATTTTTTTAGAATTATCATGGCACTAGTGGCCAACTTCAACCTGGAGTTATAATAAATGGATATTAAGACTGCCTTTTTTAATGGTGACATTAAAGAAGAAATCTATATTGTGCAGCCGGACAATTTTGAAGCCAAAAGTTCATAATATTTAGTTTGCAAATTAAAGAAATTCATTTATGGTCTAAAGCAAGCATCTCATCAATGGTATTTGAAATTTGATCAAGTAATATGCGATTTTAGTTTTAAGGAGAATGTAAATGTATCAATGCATTTACCATAAATTTAAAGGGAGTAGATTCATATTTCTCGTATATTTCTTGTACTACATGTGGATGACATTCTACTAGCAAGACATAGTATAAATCTTCTACTTGAGACCTAGATTTTTCTCTTAGAGAATTTTGAGATATAAGATCTTGGAGACACTTCTTTTGTGATAGGCATTCATACACTTCTTTTGTGATGGCGTCCAGATTCAACGTGACAGGACACGTGAAATATTATGTTTATCATAAAAGACATATATCGATAACGTGCCTGATAGATATGGTATGAAGAATTTCTCCCTAGGTGATATAACTGTTAACTAAGAGAGATAAGTTGAGTCTACTCCAATGTCCCAAGAATGATCTATAGAAAGATCGAATGAAAGACATTCCATATGCATTGGCAGTTGGAAGTCTGATGTATGCTCAAGTTGTACCTGTCCAGACATAGCATATACCGTTGAGAAACTTGGCAAATACTTGATCAATCCTGGGATTGATCACTGGAAGACTGCCAAGAATGTAATGTGATATTTATAGAAAACTACATGAAATCTAATTAGTTACAGTTGATCGGATATACGATTCAGATTATGCTGGATGTATCGACAATAAAAAGTCTACTTCAGGTTATATTTTCTTGATTACAAGAAGATGGTGGACTTATTCGAGAGGCCATTATAGTTACACCATGACAATAAGAGTTATAGAGCTCTGCTGCAATAGTGACAAGAGTTCAGCAAAGTCGAAGCATATCGACATCAAGTTTCTTGTCATTAAGAATAAAGTTTGGAATCACATTTTGTCTGTTGATAGTATTAGTACTATTTTTTTAACATTGATCCACTCATTAAAGGACTACCACCTAAAGTCTTCTTAGAGCATATTGCTCATATGGGGGTGGCTAGTCATGATAATATCCTGATTTAGTGGGAGTGAATAATTTTATGTAACAGATATTATTTCTAAGTGAACTTTATGTATATTTGTTGATTTCAATAATAAAGTATAACGGCTTTTCCTAAAGTCATTTTTACGTATTTGAGTTTGTTGAAATAGCATTTAGGCTCGTTTGTAGGTCACCTAGCGAGGGGTGAATAGGTGACGTGCTAATCAAGTGCTAAACAAATGAGAAATTAAAACTAATTATGTAAATTAAAACTATTAGGCTAACACACAACATATAATCAAAGAGTGAAGCCGAATTCCCGGTGAAGGGCTCTGGACTTCTCCTCAAGATTTCTCTAAATTAAGAGTTGAAGTGTAACGATTTTAAATACAAGTGTGAGCACACAATCAATCCCAAACATATAAATCTATTAAGCACAAGTAATATCAAGCATGTAATAGATGAGCACAATTATAACAAGCATATAAGATATAGACACAAGTGAGAGAGAGATAAGCAATCGCAAACACGAAAGATTTGTTTTGAGGTTCGAGTCACTTGCTCTACGTCTCCGCCTTCACTACTATGAAGGATTTCCACTATAATCGATCCCGCAAGATTACTCGGTGCCGCAATACCTATAAGGAGCTCCCTCAAGAACTCTTAGACCCGTAAGTCTCTCACTTGTTCCCGCAAGAACAACACACGCGAACCTGCAAGCTCGCTGAGGCCGCAACCTCTACAACTCCTTAATACAAGGTAGAACACTTGGTGATCTCTTCTCTTGATCACCAACAAAACACTCTCACAACAAGGATCTTTATAGAATGGATATAGCAATAGATGGCTCAAGCTTGTGTGAGAAAATAAGATAAATTTTGTGGTGAAAAACTCAAGGGAATGCTTTTAAAAAACTCAAGAAAAACACTCTTGAAAAACTCTCTTTGGATATTGAAGGAAGCTCTAAAACTTGTTGAGAAACCCTGTAGAAGAGCTCTCAAAAATACTTGTAAAAATCTTTTCCAAAACTGGTCAAAATACCTCATTTTATAGGCTGTAGAAAACTAATCGTTGGGGGGTCAGAATGACCGTCGGTCGACCGGCCGGTCGACTGGTCAACGGTCATGAAAACAACCGTTGGGGTTGCCGGTCGACCGCTCCACAAGACAAGCTCTGTCGGTCGACCGATATGTCGATCGTGACCTAACAGAGACTTACTGTCTCTCAGTAGGTCGACCGAGCCTACCTTCGGTTGACCGGTCTGTCGACCACAAGTAACCCAAAAACTTGTTAGCCCGGAGGCCTTCCTCTCTAGTTTTGATGATGATTAACTCATATAGTTATGTTTACTAATAATCTTGTGATTTTAGTTTCAGATCATGTAACAAGATATTAGTTGGTGATTACTTCAAAAAGAGGAGTTTGGAAGCCTTCACTTGGTGATTCCCGAGCCCGAGCATCAAGATCATTCATAGTCATGCTCGTTGGATCACGGTGTTTGGACCGAGTCGACTTGAAGATGAAGATCGTCAAGAAGACTTAGGTATCCTAGTTTAGATTGAGTTTTAGATCCATGTGTAAAGCTTAGTATAGTTGATATGCTCAAGTGCACAACACACACAAGTTTTATGTTTTGGATTTGGTTTTCATGAATAGATTGATCAAAACAAGTTTACTTTGTTTTTATGTATATTAGATGTGTTCAATATACATACATGCTTCATATCTTAAACAAACTTATTTTGATATGTCTATTCATGAGTTTTAAGAAATACTATTGAGAAAAATCCAAGTTTGATAAAATACAGTTTTTGGTTTTTGGTAAAAATGATAAGACACAAAAATAGTTCATATTCCTTGATATTTGAGTTGAAATTTTTATCACATGTTTATATATCAATGCAAAATGTTAAAACTATTTTTGGGGATTTTTATATATTTTACGAGATTTATTGAAATATTTTTTAACATGTTTTTCTGACCCAGAAATTGGCTGCCAGGCTGTGGCGGTCAACCGGCCCGGTCAACCGTAAGCCAGAGCCGGTCGACCGGTCGGTCGACCGACGTGCACAGGTCTGTGCACGTCTGGCCAGGCAATGGGCCGGTCGACCGGGCGGTCGACTGGACCAGAGAGCTTTGCTCTCGGTCGACCGGGCGATCGACCAGGCGGTCGACCGGTTTGCCCAACGGTCATATTTGTGACTGTTGGCGGTCGACCGGCCGGTCGACCGCAAGCCTGTCAGGCTGACAGATCAGCCTAACGGCTAGTTTCTGATTTTGGCCTATATAAACCCCATTTCTTTGGGATTTTGGCTAAGTTTTTACAAGAGAAAAATTCCAGTTTTCCAAGTGTTTTATACTATTTTCAAAAGAGTTTTAAAGCTTAAAGATTTCATCTTTATTGTTTTTCAAGAGTTTTGAAAAATCAAAGAAAACTAGTTTTTTGGGATATTGTTTTGGATTTTCATTTCTATCATCTACAAGAGATTTCCCAAGTAGTTTTTCTTTGTTACTTGATTTTCAAAAACACCTTGATATCCACTTGAGCTATATCTTCTATCCTAATCTATTAAGATCTTTTGTTTGTGGAAAAGAGATTGAGTTTGTGGTCTTTGTAACCACTTGTTGTAAAACCCTTGCTTTGATTGGGTTGCTCCCTCTTTGGTAGAGGTTGAGATTGTGGTTTACTCCCTCTAGTGAGAGGTGGAGTTGGTTGTTGTTTGCTCCCTCTAGTGAGAGGTGGAGTTGATGTTTGTAACCCTCTTCGGTAGAGGTGTTGGTTGTTGTTTGGCTACAGGCCTACCCCTCGGTTGTGAGGTGGTGTTTGAGAGAGGAGTTCGGTACTCCTTATTGTACAAATCCTCCTCGGTGGAGGTTCCTTCGGTGGGAGTCCTCGGTGGACAAGATAGTGGATTAGAAATCCTTCTCGGTGAAGGCGGGGACGTAGAGCTAGGGGCTCGAACCTCGAAACATATCCTTGTGTTTGCGTTTGATCCATTATCTCTAAACTCTCTCTCTCTCTCTCTCTCTCTCTTTATTTGTGTTGTGCATCATTCATATCATTCATATCTATTTGCATGTGTTGTGCCTTGCATATATTCATATTTCCTATCTCTTATATGCTTGTGTGCTTATGTGCCTCACTTGTACTTAACCAACGAGAGCTTCATATAGCACCTCAACCCATATCTAGGGGAATGTAGAGGAGTTAGTCCAGAGCCCTTAACGGGGAATTCGGCTACACTCGTTGGTTGTATTAAGTGTGTTACAAATTAGTTTTAGCTTCCGCATTTAGTTTCTAGATTAGCCATATCATCTATTCACCCCCCTCTATGTGATTTCAAAACTAAGTTTTAGGAGATTAAAACTTGGACTTGTAAAATCTATAAAAAATTTATTAATCCCATAAATTTCACAAAAATAGATTCATTGAAATACTTTGAAGTACAAATATGTGTGATCAAAAATTAACACATATTGCAAACAAATTGAATTATTTTTTGAGGTATAAAAATTTAGGCTTAAACCAAAAATCGTATTTTTCAAAAACCAACTTCAAAATGAAAAACTGATTTTTTTGAAAACTTGTTCAAATACAAAAACAAGATATTTGAACACATTTGAAGCACATTGTGTATGAAAATGATCCAATGCACATAGTATATGAAATATACTTGTTTTTAATAATAAGCTCTAAAATAAGTTTTGATAAATACAAAACGTGAAACCATGAACTAGAAACATCAAAATAAGTTTTTAGACAATTTGAAGTAATAATGTATATGAATGAAATCTAATTCACATATAAACCATGTAAACTCGTTTTGATGAAATCTATTCATGAAATATAAAGATGTATTCTTTGAAGCTCAAAACCAAAACCGAAACTAAAACTATTTCTTAAGAAAATGGTATGTTAATTTTGTGTGTGTATTATGAGCTTGAGCTTATCCTTTACATTTTATATAAAAACAAAAATATTAAAACTTACAAATTAGGTTTCAAGTCTTCTCGAAAATTTTCTCTTCCTCTTGACTTGAACCAAACTTGATCCAAATGAGCTATACTATTCTTTGAGTACTTGATACGATCTTGAAACGTGAACTCTTGAATCAACACGTGCTATCGTTAAAACTTGACTTCAAATCTTTTATTGAAGCTAAACACCTACTAAGATCTTGGAAAAATCTGAAACTTAAATAGACACAAGATCATTAGTACTATAACTATATGAGTTAATCATCATCAAAACTAGAATTATGGGCCTTTGAGCCAACATCATTTAGACTCATTGGAGTCATAAGGTTAGACTCTTTAGAGTCATAAAGTGAAAACCAGTTGAAATTGTACCTTATTTGATCAGAGGACATTTACATGCCACACGTATACGTTTGATCTATGTCGTTAAGAGTACTGAAACTTGTGATGTGAAAGGTCCTACCTCAATTATACAGAAGGTAACGAACGCCATGTTCGATAGCTGGATACTTAATGAACCAAATTGTCTTGAAACATAGTTTATTGACGGTTAAAGTTTTGGACCATAAAGTTATGTATAACATCCTTCCAGTATAACTTGTTTAGCCCAAGTGGAAGATTGTTAAACTTATTTGGATTAAGTGTAAATTAATTTGGGCTTACACAAGTCTAATTGGAGTTACACACCTATCTTTATAAGCCTTTGTTGTTAGACCCAATAAAGAATTGATCAAGCCTAATGGTTTGGGTCTAAACATATTTCATTACACTTAGCCATGGATGTATTTAAATTAAAATGTGGGACTCGTCTACACATGTGAAACTCGTGTTATCAATTAAGGGTCTAGATTTATGATGCATTGAACTAGAATTCCTTGATACTATATATATCACGGGCAGGATTCCCTCTCCACCACTAATCTATCATTAATCTCTCTCTTGGAGGTCTCTCATCTCCTCTAAAGATCATGAAGAGAACTTGATGGCTGGAGAGAAGAATCCCCTCGCTCAACTTCGGTGTCCTCGAGATCATGCAACCTTCGTCATCCCTTTCGTGATGGAATTAGGTATGCCTAAAACCTCCTTTCCTTTGATCTTGATAAAAAGGCTTTTAGTTTATGCGTGGATCTTATTTGGAATAATTATTAGATCCAACGAAGCATCTATTGGAGAGATGAATTTTGATAAATGATGAAGAACTTGCTCAAGGTTAGCCTGAGTCTCTTTTACATGTAGCAAGACAAATTTTAAGCTTGCAAATCTCTTTATCATGCAAAAGATGGACTTAAAAAACTATAAGAAATCTCCTTTGTGTGAAGTCAGGCAGACGTTAAATGATTATGAATTCTGATGATGGAAAGGATATCACAATAACCATGATAAAAGAGATTATAACACAAATATGAAAAGACTTACACTATCAACATGAGAGCTTTGTATTATATAGAGGCATAGATTAGATGGGATATACATGAGAGGTTAGAAATGTTAAGTAGTTATAATGAGTAACAGATAACCAAATCTTGTACATCCATGCATAACATTATCTATATATGCACAACCAAGCATAACAACTTCTAGTTATGTACAACTATGCATAATCATATGTTGTTCATCAATAGATTGTATCACCACGCCCTCAAGCTAATGGTCCGCGGCAATGAACACGTAGCTTGTAGCATATTGCACTAAATGTGCAGTTGCTAAAGTCTTCATCATGATATCTGTAAATTGATCCTTTTTGTACATATATATGAACAAACATTGTAAATAACTTTTTGCACCTTGATCTCGAACGGAGTGAAAATCAACCTCGATGAGTTTTTTTAGTACGAAAGACTTGGTAGACAGTGAGATAGATAGCACCCAAGTTATCACACCATAAGTGTAACGATTTCAGTTTTTAATCACTGAAATACATTAATCAATTTTATAATCTTCTTAATCATCTCTATAATCACTGAAATTTTGACAACATCTCCTCTATAATTAAGAGTCTACCCTAATACATACTTAACAGTTTTGGTCAACATTGTTTGGTACGGAGAATGGTTCGCGTAAAATTTCCTTGAATCAACTGAAAAATTACAACGGACTAATGCTCCGACTACAAGGGAGGGAAGATGTTGAGTCTTGGATCTTCCCTTTGTTTAGTGCTGGGTTCTTCAGGTGGCGGTGGAAAGTGAGTCTTGTTTTTCGTTGACCGGGTGAACGTCGAGAACTTCTGGGGACCTTCTCTTCAGATGGTGGACGGAGTAACACAGCTCTGTCGACCAAAATCTCAAAGAGATTGTAGGCAAAGACTAACTTGTACGTAGCGAGTTAGCTGAGGAGTTAGACTCTCTTTTTTCTCTCCTTCCTTTTCGAAATCCGACCCCTTCTCCATAGCAACAGGGCTATTTATAGAGGTTCCAGGAGCGAACGTGCCTCCTAAAAACACTCCATAATGGGGGTTAACTTTCCCCGTTATGTGGGCCATGATTGACCCTATAACTGGGACGGTTACAACTGAGACGCGGGTGTCAACCCACGCGCCTTGGTGCTGCTGAGACGCGGGTTTCGACCCTCGCGCCTTGGTGCTGCTGAGATTAGCCCTGCGTCTGGAGTTTGGGACTCTGTCTTTGATGACTTGTCTTTAATGATTTTTAGACAGCCTACAAACATCAGCCTACTTGTGAACTTTAAAACTTTAATCTCTATAGTATCCAATCTCAACAACATTATCAATATAACTCGAGAGTACTTTACTTGGTATCACAATTCCACATGATCAACTGTAATTCAAGTCAAGGTAAAACTAGAACTTCATATTGATATACTTGAATATATATGTACAAAGTTAACTATTTCTCTACTCATCAACATCAACTATACACACACGCACACACCAACTTACATAAGCAGTGTTGGTATACCCATATAAACAAACACTTTAAAATAAATCAAGCAGAAGTAACCCACACTACGAGGTTCTCTGAGTATTTCCAGTATTGGAACATATGGTCTTTATATGGGGTCTTTGCCTTTGTCTCGACTTGAAATAACTGTTACCATAACAGGGTGAGCTCGACAACTTAGTGAGTAGAGTCAGATAAGGAATATAAGGATTGGTATACAATAATAATATGAAGTATGATTTATCACAAATAACGAAAGCAAACTGGATGAGGCTAATAAATAGGGAATCAATAACACAAAATGATTAAATAGTCAAGACAGAGGTTCCTGTGGTCTTATTCATCAATTGGAATGAACTGACTCTTTAGGTCATTTGTTTAATTTTTTTTGCTTTCTTATACTTCTTTCTGTATATTACTGGATATGTGTGTTTCAAATACTTCAACCCTTACTTATAGTTTATTACTGAGCTTTTCTTGTGTATATACAACACATAACATACGCATATCTCATTTTTCACACATGGTGATACGCATATCACATATCATCACATAACATGTCACATTTGGTGATATACATATCATATATTATCACATATACATACCACATTTGGTGATACTCAGGTCATCCAATCATATCACAGTTGTTTATAGAGATGCAATAATCCACAATCATGCGCAATGAGTGAAAATATACCCCCTGTCTTCCCCCATCACTGGCTCCCACTCGGTCCCTTCCTTCAATATATATAATATATTCGAAACAAAAACATTGTCGTCCCCCACCACCGGCTCTCTCCCAGTCCCTTCATTCATTACATATAATTATATATGTATATCAATAACATCGTCTTCCCCTCCTCTGGCTCTCGTCGGTACCTTCCTCCAAAATGAATGCATGTTATATAATAATAATGAATGAATACATCGTCTTCCCCCACCAACTGCTTCTGCCCGGTCCCTTCAAATATGAATGCATAAAAGACAGAAACAAATGTCAGCAAACATCATCAAGTATACTAATCAATAAATAATATTAACAAATTATCAATCATTTAGTTTACAGTTTATCAATGTAGTTTCTGGAGAAACATTTGTAGTACTATATGGACATATATCATATATTAATACTGAATTGGAATCACATTAACACATTAATCAAGTTCTTGTTCATGCTATTAGCATCCAACTTTTCTGATCATGTTACATATATATCATTAATTGAGTATAATCGATAATAATCTAAAAATATGGATTATTAAATCAACTGAGAATCTCTGATGTCTTGAATAACCAATTATCACATACTATTGTGTTTATTAAGTGCATTCAGTTTGACCAATAAATTCTAACATCATGTTTATTTGTCAAGTTAGACAGGTATTGCCCGCAATTATATTTTAATCAGTTCATTTTCAAGATTACCATCAGTTCCATAACTATCAGTTTCATATTTATCAATTTATATAATGCTGGTTTTATAGTTATTAACTTCAAAAATGATCTTTATATTAGTCAATTAACTGTCAAAATCATCTTTATTGGCTAATTTCTAAAATCAATACATACTACACGTACACACTTATCATCAAGCATATTAATCAATAGGTAACATCAATAAGCTATCAATTATATCATTCTCAATTTATCGGTTTCGATTTCGGGTTACATTCTTTATATTGTGTACACCAGTTATTGAAACTGGATTGGTATTCACATTAACACATTCGTCGAGTTTCTTATTAGTGTCATTTGTATCACAATACTTGACAGGTTTATAACTTTTTACCGATTAATGGAACTGGTCTCAATTCTATTAGGGTTTACAGGATCAGACGATTAATTACCGATATTTTAATTAACTCCCTTACCATATCACATTGTATTTATTAAATGTACCCCATTCACACAGAGATTTTCGTATCATAGTTACCCTTAATTCAGTCAGAGATTGATTACAATATCTTTTAATTGGTTTAGTTTTAGTATTAACTGCAGATTCCACCAATATCGGTCCCAACATTACCAATTTCTATAATATCGATTACACAGTTACAGATTTCTACAGTTATCGACCTTTTAGTTATTGATCTCATAAGTGATATTTCATCTTAGTTAATTGCCATTCATTTCGTATCAATTACCTAATATCAGAAATCAATTATTAGTTTCATGTTTCATCGCCAATTAAAGTCACTATCGATTATAATCGATGTTAACCAACAATAACTCAATTAGTAACCAACCATTAATGATATGAGTTACTAGCTTGCAACTGCCCGATATCGCTTGAATTTATCATGATTTCTATCATTTACGATCATTATTAACATTGGAATCGAAATAAGAAATTATAGCTTTTAATGAAACCAGGAAAGACTATACTCCTCACTTCTCGGTTCGTCGGTTCCTCCTATACTTGAATAGTCGTATCATAGTCTTGCCTGAGAATTCCAAGTATATGGTTCAAAACTTGATTTAGTATTAATTACCCATAATCAAAAAGTTAGAAATTACTTAGGATTAATCACTTTAATTATGAGCCTAAAACTCATACATGTGCTCGTGCCCTGCGCGCCCGTGCCTGCATCGACCACCATCCCCGCTAGCCACCTGTCACTGTCGCCTGCCGTCGATAAGCAAGAGAAGGAGAGGGAGAGTGTGAGAAAGAAAGGGCTTGAGAATGTGAGAGAGAGAGAGAGGGAGGGAGAGAGAGAGAGAGTAAGAGAATAAGAAATGAAAATTTCATCTGATTTTCTCACATTATATTTTCATCAATTTAACCTCACCATGCCACCTGGCCACACACATTCCCAACTCCCCCTAATTTCACCACCTCACTCTTGATTAAGCCACCTCACACTCCACTAATTTTTAATTTATAAATAATACACACACAACACATGTATTAATACATGCACATTAAAGTATTTATACACACACATCTCCATATCCACACTATATATGTATATGGAACAATTAATTTCTCAATTTCTTTTTAAATTTTCATTCATACTTGTAGTTAAATTATTATCACATGGATTAAACTTTCAAATTATCATAAAATATTTCAAAAATCATAATTTAGGGTGAAAATCCATAATTTAAATAATCTGGGCATTACAATAAGATTGGAGGAGAGTGGATAACTACCTAAATCTCATGAATCAATGAACGAAGCCAAATAATCTCAATAGTAGCATTGGCAACGACGCGATATTCAGACTTGGGAGATGATCAATCAATAGTGAGTTGCTCACAAGCCGATTAAGAGAAAAGATTGTCACATAAGAAAATAGCATAGCCACCAGAGTACTTACGATCATATAGGCAACCCGCCCAGTCTGCACCAAAGAATGTATGAAGCATAAGATATGAAAATTTGGATATGAATAGACCACGAGATAGTGTGTGCTTGAGGTACCATAAGATGTGCTTAACTGCTTGTTGATGATCATTAGATGGTGTGCTCATAAAATGGCATACTTTGCTCACTGCCTGAATGAGTGAGAGTAACATACCGGAGAGATCCAACCACTTGGTGATATAAGGATGGATTATTGAACAAAAAAATATTGCGAGTAGCTTTATACTTGTAGAGAGAGGTGTTTGAACAAGCTTCATTCCTTCCAGATTGGCACGAGTAAGAAGATCCACAGTATAGTGGCACTGAGAGAACTATCCCATATGATTACTGGATGATCTCAACTCTTAGAAATAGTGAAGATGCCTGATATGTTTTAGGGCAGACTCACAATTATGGCTATGAATTATATGAGTTAGGGTTGCCATTGAACTTCTTGTAAGCAAGATGTCATCGACATATATTAGTTGCATACAAGGTCACCTTATTACGAGAGTGAATGACTAAAGAGACATTCATTTTGGAGGCCACAAAACCGTAGTGAAGAAGGAAAGAGCTGAGGCGGTGAAACCATGCTTTTGCCGCTTGTTTGAGACCATACAAATATCTTTGAAGCTTGCATACATGTTCGGGATGCTCTTCATAAGAAAACCTTGTGGTTGCAACATATAAACATTCTCATAGATGTCCATGAAGAAATGCATTACTTACATCCAATTGACGAATTGGCCAATTATTTGATACTACTATAACAAGAACTGTATGAATGGTAGTGCTCTTGATGATTGGACTAAAGGTGTCTGTAAAATCAACAAGTTCTTGTTGATTAAAACCCTTTCGCAACAAGGCATGCCTTATAGCAATCAATGTTGTCGTCTAGTTTGCACTTGAAGTGAAATAGCCACTTGCAATGATGACATTCATAGAGGGAGAGCATGGTACTAGAGTCAAGATCCAGTGGAAAGAAGTGTTTATATTTCTACGTACATGGTTGTTGTCCATTTTGAAATTATGTTTGCTTCGGTGAAGCATCTTAGCTTTCAAAAAGACATACTCTGAGAAAGAAGAGCAGTAAGAAGAGGGTGTTTAGTTGCCAAGAGTGTTTTGAGCTATAGAACCCAGCCAATTGACATAATCCATCGTGTTTCTTAACCGCTATTGGATGAGTAGAGGGACATGCTTTGCTAGTAATGGGTAGGGAATTTCTTGATTCCCTCGGCTCCACTGAGGATTGGGTTGGTGGATTATTAACAACATGTGGAGTTGGATGTGGTTGTGGTGGGATGGGTGTTTGGCTGGTTGTGGTGGTAGGCAAAAAAGAGGACATGGATGTATTGGTAGAGGGTTGATTACTGGCATGGCTTTGAGATGATGATGAGAAAAACATGTTTTGAAAAGAACAAGGCACAGGAACAACAAGTCAACGCATTTTGAGAGTTGATAGGAGGAATTCCTAGAATGGAGGTGTCTTTATAGGAGAAAGTAGGTTCATCAAAGCGAACGTGATGAGCACAATAAATACAACCACTATGTGATCAAGACAACAATAACCACAATGATTAGGGCTATATTCTAGAAATACACAATGAAAAGAATGATATGCAATTTATGCTTATTGTGAGGACGAATAAACGAGTATAGGCCTGTTTGGTTAGGGGAGAAAATGAGAAAGTGAAGAAGTGAGGAAATGGTAATAGTTCCCTTTGGAACTTGGGAATTGGTTAGTAAGTTTTCCGGTGTTTGGATGTTGTTAGGAAGTATGGTTTGAAAAATGTTATGTCTTTTCCGGTGTTTGGATGGTAATGTAAAAGTGGTAGTAGAAAAGTTGACCACAAAATAATATTAAAATAAAAATTAATTAAGAAAAATAAAAATGGATTGTAATTAGAATGCAAGTGAGATTTACATGATCAAAAAATTAACTGTTTTGTGCTACAACTTATTACAAATGAGATATACATGACCACAAAATTAACTGTAGCACTCTGGAAATGAGAAAATGGTTGTGCAAAGAGAAAAGAGAAGAAAAGGGTTTTCTCATTTTTCTTTTTCTGGTGTTTGGATAGATAGGGAAGTGAGCAATTATACTTCCTCATTTCCTTACTTCCGCCTACTTCCTTGCAACCAAACAAGCCCATGTTGCACATCCAAAAACTTTACGGAATTTATAGCTAGGGACAGTTTTGAACAAGACCTCAAATGGAGATTTGTCTCTAAAGACAGGGAAAGGTAGTTGATTGATAAGAAATAACATTGTTTCAAAATCAAAGTGCCAAAAATGAGGCATGAGCAAGCAAAGAGAGTCCCATTTCAATGATATGACATATTTTATGCTCAGTAGAACCATTTTGCTCATGAGTATGTGGACATGCAACACGATGAACAGTGCCACATTGATGAAAATAAGTACAAAGCTTTTGATATTCACCCCCACCCCAAAACAGATTGAAGAGACTTCAGCTTACAATTAAATTGACGTTCCACAAATTTTTGAAATCGAAAAAAATCAATAACTTCATATTTTCAAGAAATGAGAAACAACCATGTGAATTTTAAATAATCATTAACAAATAAGACAAAGTATATGTGTCCATCAGAAGAAGCAATAGGTGTGGACCCCACACATCACTAAGTACAAGATCTAAAGGACCACTACTTCTAGTACTTGTTGGAGGTAAATGCATACAAGTGGATTTGTCAAGAAAGCAAGCATGACATTTATTTGCTTTGAAACTCAGAGAGTAAGGAAGATTGGTTTCACGAACAACTTGGTGAACAATGCGAGGACTTGGATGACCAAGATGTTGACGCCAACAATCCAATGGAACACATGAACTGATGAAAGCAAATCGAAACGAGTCTTTATTGAAAGTGTTGGAATTGAAGAATATAAGTATGAATCTTCGAGTTGAATTATGGCGAGATCCGTTGATCGAATCAATTGGATGATGGTTGGAGTGTGTTCTCCTTCCTTTAGGGATGAACGTGGTATATTCACATGTTCAATTCCGACTTCGAATGAATGAGATATTCAAGTCTAAAGATTGCCTAATTCAAAGCCAAAACGGGACTAAGGTAGCTAAAAGCATTTAGTCCCACATTGGCCATGGGATGGAAGTTTGCGGTGTATAAATAAAGAAAATTAAGAACAAAGGGCGTGCCTTTGAGTACTTGGAGTTTTCACGCGCGATTGGGAGGGATCTATGCGTGCGTGCGCGCGCCGCCGCTGGCGGCGGCGGCCGGCCGGCCGGCGCCGGTGCCGGGTTCGGGTTCCCTACCTGGCCTGATTCTTTTTGAATCGGGTCTCGCGGGTATGGATTGCAAGCATACCCGAACCGGACCCGCTCCGCTCCGGATCCAATCCGCCCGCCAACAGACCGCTCCGCGTCAGTTGCGACTGTTGGCCTGCCAACAGACACGACTGCTGGGTCGAAAGGGTGCAACCTTTCATTGGGTTCGAACCCGTTGGCCCCTCCTGGAGCGCTATATAAAGCGCTCCGATCTCTCAATTGAACAAAAACAGTAAACGTTCTCTCTCTCTCTTTCTCTAAGTTCTGATCTGAAGTGAAATTTGGAGTTCTGAACTGGGCTTCCAGCGTGAAGTAGGAAAGCGACTTCCAAAGAAGATTCTACGAAATTTGTTCTGAAAGAGGAATCAAAAATTCAACAGATTCTGTTATAGAATTGTTGTCTGAATCTGGTACTTCTGAAGAAAAATATTCTTCAACCTTCCTTCGTCCTCAACAGTGGGTGCTACTCCAAAGTAAAGGCAAATATTCATTCGAAATTTGTCCTTGTACCGCTGCTTCAACGATCCTGTGGAAGGTACTGGTCGACTACGGTTCGACCGTACGGTGATTTGGTAGTGCTATTCAAATACCGTGAAGGAGTGTTGTATCTTGGGAGACCAGCGTCCATTATCCCGTTAGCACCGGTGCGGGGGACGTAATTGTCTTAAGGAGATTCGCTCTAAGCGTACCTCACTCCAAATACTGTATAAGTGGATTAAGTCCTTTATACAGGGGATATACTTTATAGTATATCGAGACTGATTTAGATTCAGTCTAATTGGTGTTTAACCAAGGAAGGAAATTGAAAGGTGGTTCTTAAATTAAGGAACGTTCTATTGAACGGAAAACCTCCCACCTGATATTTGCCGACCTGGCCAATTAGATTGTTGATATCTCAGTGATCTTGATTAGTTGTCAGATTGATTCCTGTTAAGCAGAATTCCAACAATCTTAAGACAATTACTATTGAAGTTTCTTACTTCTATTCTGCTTGAACTTGCAGAAAATGTCTGAGACTAATCAAGATAGCTCAAGTAAGGCACCAAACATGCAGATGCAAGCTTTGATGCCTACTCTACTTCCTAACCTGAAGCCGGAGAAGCCAGGAAAATTTGATGGCACAGAATTCAAGAGGTGGCAACAGAAGATGCTCTTCTACTTGACCACTCTTCATCTGGCCAGATTCCTGCAAGAAGATCCACCAGAGCCTGCAACTGATGCATGGACTCAATGTGACTTCCTTTGCTGAAATTATATTTTAAATGGACTAGATGACTCTCTTTACAATGTCTACAGTCCTATCACAACAACAAAGAAGTTATGGGCCAGTCTTGACAAGAAGTACAAGACTGAAGATGCTGGTACCAAGAAGTTCGTCGTAGGACGATTTCTGGAGTACAAATGATGGACAGCAAGACTGTAATCAGTCAGGTGCAAGAGTTCCAACTTATCTTGCACGAGATAGAAGCCGAAGGTATGATCCTACCTGACACCTTTCAGGTTGCTACTATCGTGGAGAAACTCCCACCTGCGTGGAGAGATTTCAAGAACTACCTGAAGCACAAGCGAAAGGAGTTGAAGTTGGAAGATCTCATTGTGAGGCTTCGTATCGAGGAGGACAACCGCAAGTCCGAGAAAAGGAGCAGCAAGAACTCCTACGAAGCAAAAGCGAATGTGATCGAGGACTCAAAGGGGAAAGCGTCTACTTCCAAAGGCTTAAAGTGGAAGAAGACTTCCCAGGGGTACAAAGGCAACGTCCAAGAAGGCAAGAATATGCGCTTCAAGGGAACCTACTACATCTGCAACAAAGAGGGGCATAAGGCGAATGAATGTCACAGCCGTCTCAAAAAGAACAAGAAAAGCCACCCACAGACAAACTTGACCGACCATGAGTCTCTAAACCTTTCAGCTGTGGTGTCAGAAGTGAATCTGACAACCAACAATAAGGATTGGTGGGTAGACACTGGGGCTACTCGGCACATCTGCTCTGAGAAATTATTATTCTCTGAATATCAAATACTGGAGCAAGATGAGCAACTATTCATGGGAAATTCAGCCGTCTCAAAGGTTGAAGGAAAAGGCAAGGTCATCCTGAAGTGGACATCGGGAAAGAGCTTACTCTTAACGATGTGCTTCATGTTCTAGACATCCGCAAGAATTTGATCTCCGGATCGATACTTAGTAAGAAAGGATTTAGAATGGTTTTTGAATCCGATAAATTTGTACTTACTAAGAGAGGGATGTATGTCGGAAAGGGTTATCTTGTTGATGGACTTTTTAAAGCCAATGGTGCAGTGGTAGATAAAAAGTCTGTGTATTTGTACCCAAAACTTATAAATAAAGGAAAATCTTCTGTTTATTTGCTTGAGTCTCCTAATTTGTGGCATGCTAGATTAGGGCATGTAAATTACAAGTCATTAAAGAACTTGTCTAATCTGGGATATATTCCTAAACTCAACTTGGAAGAAATTTGCAAGTGTGAGATTTGTGTTGAGGCCAAGCTGGTAAAAAATTCATTTCACTCAATTGATCGAAATACAGAACCTTTAGGGTTATTTCATAGCGATCTGTGTGACTTGAAGTTTATGCCAACTAGAGGCGGTAAAAAGTATTTCATTACTTTTATCGATGACTGTACAAGATACTGTTATGCGTATCTTTTAAACAGTAAGGATGAGGCAATAAATATGTTTATAACATATAAAACCGAAGTTGAGAATCAACTCAACAAGAAAATCAAGATTCTAAAATCCGATAGAGGCCGAGAATATGAATCAAATGATTTTAGTGAGTTATGTGCTAGTTTTGGTATAATCCATCAAACTACAGCACCATATACTCCTCAGCAAAATGGAATTGCTGAACGGAAGAACAGAACTTTGAAGGAGATGGTAAATTCCATGCTCGTAAGTTCTGAAGCTCCGCAGAACTTGTGAGGGGAAGCTCTATTAACTGCAAATTATATTCTAAATAGAGTACCCCACAAGAAACTTGGTCTTATACCATTCGAGTTATGGCATAGAAGGACACCTTCCTATCATTACCTCAAAATGTGGGGGTGCCTAGCAAAGGCGCTAGCACCATTACCTAAAAAGACTAAGTTGGGAGCAAAAACTATGGACTGCATATTCATAGGCTATGCCTTGAATAGTAGTGCCTGCAGATTTCTGGTTCATAAATCAGAGATACCAGATATTCATGTAAACATGATTATCGAATCTAGAGATGCTGTGTTCTTTGAAGACATCTTTCCGTACAAATGGAAGCAGATAAGACTTCTGAGAAAAGAACACACGAGATAACGTTCAGGGACGAAAGCCCCGAGGAACCGACTGTTAATGCGGAAATTGAACCAAGAAGAAGTCAGAGATCTAGAATCTCAAAATCTTTTGGTCTAGATTTCATAGCATACGCTATTGAAAGCGAGCCTCAAACATTTAAAGAGGCTATGTCGATCCCAGAAGCACAAAATGTTATATACAACGGTAAGTCTAGACATATTCGTCGTAGACATAATACCGTGAAGCAGTTGCTCTCAAATGGAATTATCTCTATTGACTTTGTATCGTCAAAGGATAATTTAGCGGATCCGCTTACTAAAGGTTTAAGTAGAGAGCGTATAAACTGCGCATCGAGGGGAATGGGTCTAAAAGCCTAACCTTACCGAGTCAGCTTAATGGAAACCTCACTTAGCGACTGGAGATCCCACAGACTAAGTTCAAGAGGAAAAACTAGTTATGATTGAATTAGCAAGTAAGCACTTGGGAGCTTGACTCCAATCCATTCCTAAGGTGCACATAAGTGCTTTTCTACAAGTGGATTAAGGATAAGCTTAACGCTTTTAATGATGCCTATATCTTGTTACTAAACAAGTGGAGTAGAGTAGACTACTCTTAATAGGTCCATCACCTATGTGAGTATAGAGTTGGGTCGGCTCTTTGAGAATTTCTATGGAGGCTGTTATTCCCTAAAGATACTCTCTGAAACCAAGAATGTCCAGGGCCAAAACGGACACAACCGAGAACCAAAGTTGATTTGGAAAGTCACTGTGTGAAGCTTGTTGACTTGGCTTACACTAACGGCTAACAGTTCAAGACCTAGTTCACTGATTAGCCAGTAAGTCCGATAAAGCTTTCGCTATGGAAGGTTCAAGATCTAGTTCACCTATCCTTATGCAGTTTCTTTTCTCAAGTACCTTTCACAATAGAGTCAGTGTCTTTGTGTGTCATTTCCTTGAATCTCCATTCATTGTGGGGGATTGTTGGAATTGAAGAATATAAGTGTAACAACCCAAAATTTTATTTTACCTAATTTCTCCTCATCTTAATTATTAAGAATTTTTGTTTAAGGCATTATCTAGAAGTAATTACCCTCCATATTTCTAGAACAACAACTTGAGCTTAATTAGTAGACCCACTCCCTTTTTAAAAGCTTTTATTAACTATTGGATTATGGTGACTAAGTATAAGTGGCATGAAGGCTTATGTACATGTGTCATTGGGCAAATTAATGACTTAGCAATGGTAAAAGATGATTTCAACCTAATCCTTCATTTTCCCCTTAATAAACCAAGCTTACCCTAATTATGGTAGGTGTGCATGCAAGGGGGGAGATTAAGGGCTATGATCTTATTGAGATGTGGGAGTCCATGTGGCATCATGAGGGGGGGGCTTGGCCAAGTGGCAACATGACAAAAAAAAAAAACCCCCCACCTAGTAACTTGCAATCCAAAGGGTTGACTATCAAGCTTGCCTTCTCCCTCATCCTCTCCCAAAATTCTGCAGATTTTTCCTCTCCCAAATGCTGCAAATTTCCCTCTCATTTGTGAAGAACTCGAAACCCTAAATTCCCCATTTCATCTCCTCTCAAAATCTGAAGATAAGAAGCCAAGACACCCTCTCTAGCCCTAATCCTAGCTCCAGTAACTCTGGGTCAAGATTTCACGAGAGGGGAGGAAGATACACGCGCGCGTAGCAAGAAGAGCCGCAGCAGCACGCGGGGCGCTGCTACATTGCCACAAAATCGCGGCAAAGATAGGATTTTTGCGGCAATTTTGGGGAGGGAGGACCTGATCTTGGAGGGGGAGATCCTTGGTGAGTCGGGGGGAAGATCTAGCACTTCCAAGCAGTATTTTCTTGAGGCCCAACTCTCTGTTTCAGGGCTTTAAACCATTGTGAGTAAATCTAACTCTTAGGGTTATATTTTTCTATCAAGATTTGAAAATCAGAATTTTACTTTTGTATGGGTGACCCATAAGTGTGCTAATTTTTGTTATATTGCTGTTTTATTTGTGGTTGTCCTCAACTAAATGAAATTTATGAGTATCACTTAGTTGTGGTGTTTCTATGTTAGGTTGTGATGAGATGCATGGGTAGTGTACATGCTCTAGCTTAAATATCATGCTTAAATGAGAGGGTTTAGCATATTAATTCGCTGTTTTGGTGATTAACTTTAGGTTAATTGAAATGCAAGGGGTATTACATGATGGTTGTGTCTCTACATTACATCGATATGATATGCGTGTGTAGAATACATGTCCTAGTGTATTAATTATGCCTAATTGAGCCAATTTAGCAATTTATTTCGCTATTTTTCTTGATCAACATCATGATAGTCGATTCGATATAGATATGGTATAACCTTGACTCTTTATAAAATAGAAACAATGTGATGCATATGTGAAGCATGCGATTCGTACTAAAATCACCCCATAGATGCTGATTAATTGACTTGAAGCTTACCTTAGGTTCACTAAAGTACATGGGGGATAACCCCTCTTTATGTCATAACATTGTATTGTGTACTAGTGAGTACATATGGATGATGCATATATTCATGCGGGGATGGAGGTGGCGCGCTATGGCGTTACCGTGATTTTGGGAAACCCGAGTACATGTTTCTTTATTGTTGCATATCATTTTGGACATGACGTGTAAGTTAGTTTTCAATTACTTGTTATGAATATTATAACTTGACCTTGCATGATGCATTTGTGTTATTGGAGGAAGGGGCCGGGCGGGAGCCGGTAGGAGGGGGGAGACGGGGATTTGTCATATACATATACATATATATAAAAGGAGGAAGGGGCCGAGCGGGAGCCGGTAGGAGGGGGAAGACGGGGAAACATATATGTTTTATATGAATATTATAAAAGGAGGAAGGGGCCGTGCGGGAGCCGGTAGGAGGTGGAAGACGGGGGAATTTCATTTAGATTGAATGACATCTAAAAGTGAACTGTCAAGTTGCATTCATGATTGATAATGCTTGTGTTAAACTAAAATATCACTTTATGTATATAACGAGCCGAGTTGATGTGAGGGGACTAACCCACGAAAATTACATACATACTCATACAATTATTTCTTTTGTGTCATGATATAGTTAAATGCAACTTTTGATAGTGGAGTCATGTAGATCACATGTGTATGGAGTTTGGAACAAGTAAGGTAGCTTGAACAAGTTGTTGTTTATGGGACTCATTGTAATTTACCTCTTCTAAACTGTTTATATTATGAAATTATTATATCAATACCCTATGACATGGTTTACTCATTGAGCTGTCGAGCTCATTTTATTTCCTTTCCATCTTTTCAGGTTTGGATAAGGGTAAGGGACCTCTCTAACTGGAAGAGTTAAGTTATAGATTGCATGACATGTTGTGGTATCATTTTGATTCGGCCTTGTTCTATTATATGTGTATGTATGGACTCTATTGAAGTCTTTGTGGAAACCATGTTAGGGTGTACTCGAGGTACATTTTGCCTTTATAGTATTTGAGACCATGGGCTTGTATGTGATATAATGTTCTGGACTGTGAAATTCCTTAGATATGTATGTTCTTGAACTTGGAATGATGGCCATGTGTGGGGAATGCTATTCGTTGGGAAGTTAACTCTTGTAATGTTTTATGAAAAGATTTATGCTTGCAATGGAGGAAATCAAGTTATGGTATATGTTTATGGTTAAGGTTTGGTGTAATGTGGCATGATAAGTAGGCCGAGTGTGCCGAAATCCTTGGTGAATATAAGTAGGCCTTGGAGCCGAAATTTTTGGTTATTGTAAGTGAGAAATAAAGGAAATATTAAGGATAATGCTGCCAAAATTTTCTTATTTTAAGAGTATTGGAGAAAATTGGTGTTGCAGGCCTAATCTTGTTTATTAGAACCTGAGACCGTTACAGTTGGTATCAGAGCGTGGTTTAGGCAAGGTTAGCCTGGATAGATGTAGTATGTAGGACTGATTATGAAATCATGTGAAAATTATATGTGTGCTAGGGTAAGTTAGATAAGGGGTAGTAGGGTGATAGTAGAATCTTAGGGTGTTTGACCCTGAAATATAGGATATTTAACTGTTCTCTACATTTGAATATGGGTACCCGTATACCTTAATTCAAATGGATCTTGCAAGGGGTGCGGGCCCTTCTGTAAGAGATTCCAGTGTTATGGGACACAGGAAGGGAGAACAATCAAAATATCACATAAGTCAGGGTTGAACCTATTTGAAGCACAGTTGTACCCAATGAAAAATCGGCATGGTAAATGAGTGATGATTTTCTATCATGTCTTGATTATATATTCATGCAAATTATCGCTTTGGGGAGAATTGGAAGATACATCGTCTAATATAAATGTCTTACTTCTACAAATGGGAGATTCTGAGATGACTGGATCATCATCTGACGGTCCGGAGTCAGAAAGTTTAAGTTAAGTTGGGTTGCGGACCAGATGGACTGGGAATTTGAATCTGATGAGACCGATCCAGATGTCATTCTGAAAGGTCCCCCAGACAGTTCAGATGCAGAGATTCGCTTGGGGCAAAATGAGAAAGATGACATTAGTGAGGCAGAAAGTGCCATAAGGAACGCACCAGCAGCTGAGGACCTGGAAGTCCTGCCTAATGATGAGATGAACCCTGACGGAAGGATTTTCGTTGGAGGTATTTCGTGGAATTCCAGTTGGGTAGAAGACATGGACCTGTACGATGATAATGAAAATTGGGGATGTGATTTTGATGCTGTCCTGGAGGAAGTAGAGGAGGATCTTGAAGAAGAAGAACCAGAAGAAGAAGATCCAGAAGAAGAGGATCCAGAAGAAGAAGACCCCAAAGAAGAGGAACCTATAGGGGACGACTGGGAGGAAAGCTCCTCGGATTCTAACATTACCCCTTGATAGGAGTTTAGATGGGTGACATTTTTGTTTTTGTTGTCTTTGTTTTTGAAGAAAATGAATGTCGATTCACATAAGTGATATTTTTTTTTGTAAAGAAAGTGGTTGTCAATAGCAATATGTATGAACATGTATCCCTTTATGACTACATTGGTATGTTTTGAATGAATGCAGTCATGCTAATGTATATGTTACCATGAAAACATTTTATGCATAAATGAAACTAGTGTTTTGTTTTTGAACTATTCTACTTGTTATTACTGAGTTACCATTGATTAAGTTCAACTATTCTTCTAGGTATTAATGGACTTAAATTTTCCTCCATCCGATGCCAACTCGGGGGGTGACGTCCCATTGCACAGTGCAATCGGGAGCGTCCATCCCCGGCAAGTCAAGAATTTCTGAGTGGGCAATCTAATGCCAATCGGGGAATACCAGACAGAATACCAGATTGGCTGTTGCAGCTGGCAAGTGTAAACAACCCCCGTAGAGCCCTTGAGCAATTTCAAAAGCTAAACCCACCAGCTTTCAGAGGAGGAGTTGACCCTATTCAAACTGAAGAATGGCTCCGTCAAATTGAAAAGATACTGGATGTAATGGAATGTACTGAAAACCAGCGGGTATCTTTCGCCTCCTTCATGTTCCAAGGAGAGGCTGAACGCTGGTGGGAGATGGTAAAAGGAGGAGCTAGGACATTGGGAAGGGAGATCTCTTGGAACTTCTTGGTGGCAAAGTTCAATGAAAAGTACATCCCTGGAGTGGTGAAGGACCGACTTGCGATGGAATTCCAAGATCTAAAGCAGGAGCAATGGACAGTGAGTCAATATGAAGCGAAATTTACTCAACTGTCCAGGTATGCTGAGAAACTGGTGTCCGATGAGGAAGATAGGACAAAAAAGATTCGTTAGGGGCTTGAGGCCAGAAATCAGGAGTAAGCTGATCCCTTTCCAACTGCAAGTTTATAGTCAAGCTGTGGAGAAGGCAATGGAAATTGAAAGGGACATGCAGGAGAATCAGTAGATAAGGACCAGGGAACTGCCCTATATGAAGCGCCCCCGGTATAATAATGCCCCGAGTTTTGGAACTCAGTCCTTGAGGCCCGACAGAGGTACTGGATCTTCCTTCATGCCCGCCCAGGGAAACAAGATGAACACATGGCCCAAGAATAGGGGGTTGCCCCATTCGGCGTCACCAATGTCCTCCCAACGCTCCAACTTTGTAGGAAACCAGTGGTGTCCAAGGTGCAATCGAAGTCACACTGGTAGTTGCGCCACCAGTAAACAATGCTTTGTCTGCGGAAGAATGGGTCACATGAGGAGGGACTGTCCAAACTTGCATGGATACCCAGGAGCTAGCAGAGGAACGGGAAGACCAACCATGGGCATCGCCCCTACAACAGGAGGACCAGCTACCGCCTATCGGCAACCTTTCAACAGAACTCGATCGGCCATGACACAAGCATCAGTACAACAACCCAGAGTGCAAGGAAGGATGAATGCAATCACTCAGCAGGAGGCTCGAGCATCCAATGCCGTGGTGGAAGGTACTGTCTGTGTATCCGATAATATTGCTCGAGTATTGTTTGATCCCGGTGCTACCCACTCTTTTATTTCTTCATCTTTTGCTGCAAATATTAACAAGGAATCCGAACCTTTGAGCTATCAACTAGTGGTGTCAACCCCTGTAGGCGCCAGAGTGACCACTAGCGAGTATTATAAGGGATGTAAAATCATCATAGGTGAGATGAAGACACAGGCAGACCTGATTAAACTAGGAGAAATGGAATTTGACATCATCCTAGGAATGGATTGGTTGTCAACATATCGGGTTCATGTAGACTGTTACCAGAAGAAAATAATTTTTAAGTTAGAGGGAACTCCCGAAACAGTTTATGAAGGGATGAGGAATAAAATTTGCACTCCAGTCATTTCTGCCTTAAAGGCCACTAAATTATTGAGGCAAGAGTGTCAAGGATTTTTGGCAACCCTTATTGGTGAAGAAGACATGAAGATTAAGATTGAAAACATAGAGGTTGCAAGAGACTATCTTGATGTTTTTCCGGAGGATCTACCCGGCTTACCCCCAGATAGAGAAGTAGAATTTTCCATTAATCTTCTACCTGGGACAAGTCCCATATCCAGGGCACCTTATAGAATGGCACCCGCAGAAATGAATGAATTGAAGGACCAGTTGCAAGAGTTGCTAAGCCTCGGGTTTATTCGGCCGAGTGTATCACCTTGGGGTGCTCCGGTATTATTTGTTAAGAAGAAGATGGGAGCATGAGGCTGTGTATAGATTATCGAGAGCTGAACAAGGTCACTATCAAGAATCGATATCCATTACCAAGGATTGATGACCTCTTTGATCAACTTCAGGGTGCCAGCATATTTTCCAAGATAGATTTAAGATCAGGATACCATCAATTAAAGATCAAGCCGGAAGATGTTTTTAAGACTGCCTTTCGGACCAGATATGGCCATTATGAGTTTTTAGTAATGCCATTTAGCTTGACCAATGCTCCAGCGGCATTTATGGATTTGATGAATAGAATTTTCCAGCCATACCTAGATCAATTCATAGTGGTGTTCATTGATGACATACTGATCTATTCAAAGAGCAAGAGGATCATGAAAGACACTTGAGGATAGTGTTACAATTATTGAGAGAGAAGCAACTTTATGCAAAGCTAAGAAGTGTGAGTTCTGGTTAAATGAAGTTGGGTTCTTGGGTCACATCATAAATGAGGAAGGAATATCAGTGGACCCTGCAAAGATCGAGGCGATAAAGGGGTGGCCTCACCTACCAATGTCTCAGAGGTGCGAAGCTTCCTAGGATTGGCTGGGTATTATCGGAGATTTGTAGAAGGATTTTCCAAGATAGCTGCCCCCTTATCCCAGTTAACCAAGAAAGGCCTCAAATTCTATTGGGGAGATGATCAGGAGAAAAGCTTTCAAGAACTAAAGGATAAGCTAACATCGGCTCCAATCTTAGCCATGCCCATTGGAAACGAAGGTTATGTTGTTTTCAGTGATGCGTCAAAGTCAGGCCTGGGTGTGTATTGATGCAGCATGAGAGAGTAATTGCATATGCCTCCAGACAACTAAGGAACCATGAGAAAAATTACCCAACCCATGACCTTGAGTTAGCTGCAGTCATTTTTGCCTTAAAGATTTGGCGGCACTACCTTTATGGAGTATCATGTGATATATATACAGATCATAAAAGTCTGAAATATATTTTCACCCAAAAGGAATTGAATATGCGTCAAAGAAGATGGTTGGAGTTGATAAAGGATTATGATTTGGACATTCATTATCACCCTGGGAAGGCCAATGTGGTGGCTGACGCGTTGAGCCGGAAGTCTGGAGGATCCTTAGCAGTATTGTTAACACAGAAATCGGAGCTGTTAAGAGAGATGGAAAGGATGCAACTTGAAATTCACATAAGAGGGCCCCGGGATGGAGTGAACCTGATAAATCAAGTTAGTATTGGTTTCGACCTCTATGAAGAAATCAAGGAAGCTCAAAGTAAAGATGTTCAGACAGCTAAAAATCTGGGAAGAGTGCAAAGAGGTGAAACCCAAGAATTTACCATTTCCAAGGATTTGCTAAGAAAGGGAAGCCGAATAGTTGTACCTCCAGATTTTAAGCTCAAGGAGCGAATTTTAACTGAAGCCCATTGCACCCCTTACACCGCACATCCTGGAACAACCAAGATGTATCAGGAGTTACGGGCAAACTTTTGGTGGGAAGGAATGAAGAAGGACATAACAAATTTTGTGCAGAGATGTTTGATATGTCAACAAGTTAAGGCCGAACACAAGAAGCCTCCGGGACTCCTCATGCCCTTACAAATCCCTGAATGGAAGTGGAGCAACATTACGATGGATTTTGTGATAGGGCTCCCTAGATCTCCTCAAGGATATGATGCCATATGGGTGATAGTCGACCGACTTACAAAGTCCGCTCATTTTCTACCCATCCGAATAAACTATTCGATGGATAGATTAGCCCAGATCTACCTCCGAGAGATAATCAGGATTCATGGAGTTCCTGAGACAATTGTGTCAGATCGTGACCCTCGGTTTCAGTCAAGGCTATGGATCAGTCTATCCCAAGCTCTGGGCACCAAGCTACATCCAAGTACAGCTGCTCACCCGCAAACCGACGGACAATCAGAAAGAACTATACAAATACTTGAAGATATGCTGAGAGCATGTGTATTGGATTTCGGAGGTAATTGGGAAAAATACCTACCATTGGCAGAGTTTGCATATAACAATAGTTATCAATCTACTATTGGAATGCCGCCATTCGAAGCCTTGTACGGCAGGAGGTGTAGATCTCCGATTTGTTGGGAAGAGATAGGGGACCGAACATTATTCGGAGCAGATATAGTGGTAGATACAACGGAGAAGATTCGGATAATAAGGAAGAGAATGAAAGCGGCCCAGAGTAGACAAAAGACATATGCAGATCGGCGCCGAAGGCCCTTGGAGTTTGCTGAAGGCGAAAAAGTTTTCTTGAAGATATCACCAATAAAAGGAATGGTACGGGGTGGCAAACGGAATAAGTTAGACCCCCGGTATATTGGACCCTTTGAAATACTGGAAAGAATTGGACCTCTGGCTTATCGGTTAGCTTTACCACCAGAGATTGAGAAAATACATGACGTATTTCATGTGTCCCAATTGAGAAAGTATGTACCAGATCCGAGCCATGTTCTTAAATACTCACCACTGCAACTCCAAGAAGACTTGTCATATACTGTGGAGCCGGTTCAAATCCTAGACAGGAAGGAGAAGCAACTGCGAAACAAGGCAATTCCTTTAGTGAAGGTTTTATGGAGAAGTAAAGAGATTGAAGAAGCTACCTGGAAGCCAGAGGAAGAAATGATGCAGAACTACCCATAACTTTTCCAAGGTACGTCAGGCTTCGGGGACGAAGCTCTCTTTTAGGAGGGGAGAAATGTAACAACCCAAAATTTTATTTTACCTAATTTCTCCTCATCTTAATTATTAAGAATTTTTGTTTAAGGCATTATCTAGAAGTAATTACCCTCCATATTTCTAGAACAACAACTTGAGCTTAATTAGTAGACCCACTCCCTTTTTAAAAGCTTTTATTAACTATTGGATTATGGTGACTAAGTATAAGTGGCATGAAGGCTTATGTACATGTGTCATTGGGCAAATTAATGACTTAGCAATGATAAAAGATGATTTCAACCTAATCCTTCATTTTCCCCTTAATAAACCAAGCTTACCCTAATTATGGTAGGTGTGCATGCAAGGGGGAGATTAAGGGCTATGATATTATTGAGATGTGGGAGTCCATGTGGCATCATGAGGGGGGCTTGGCCAAGTGGCAACATGACAAAAAAAAAAAACCCCCCCACCTAGTAACTTGCAATCCAAAGGGTTGACTATCAAGCTTGCCTTCTCCCTCATCCTCTCCCAAATTCTGCAGATTTTTCCTCTCCCAAATGCTGCAAATTTCCCTCTCATTTGTGAAGAACTCGAAACCCTAAATTCCCCATTTCATCTCCTCTCAAAATCTGAAGATAAGAAGCCAAGACACCCTCTCTAGCCCTAATCCTAGCTCCAGTAACTCTGGGTCAAGATTTCACGAGAGGGGAGGAAGATACACGCGCGCGTAGCAAGCAGAGCCGCAGCAGCACGCGGGGCGCTGCTACATTGCCGCAAAATCGCGGCAAAGATAGGATTTTTGCGGCAATTTTGGGGAGGGAGGACCTGATCTTGGAGGGGGAGATCCTTGGTGAGTCGGGGGGAAGATCTAGCACTTCCAAGCAGTATTTTCTTGAGGCCCAACTCTCTGTTTCAGGGCTTTAAACCATTGTGAGTAAATCTAACTCTTAGGGTTATATTTTTCTATCAAGATTTGAAAATTAGAATTTTACTTTTGTATGGGTGACCCATAAGTGTGCTAATTTTTGTTATATTGCTGTTTTATTTGTGGTTGTCCTCAACTAAATGAAATTTATGAGTATCACTTAGTTGTGGTGTTTCTATGTTAGGTTGTGATGAGATGCATGGGTAGTGTACATACTCTAGCTTAAATATCATGCTTAAATGAGAGGGTTTAGCATATTAATTCGCTGTTTTGGTGATTAATTTTAGGTTAATTGAAATGCAAGGGGTATTACATGATGGTTGTGTCTCTACATTACATCGATATGATATGCGTGTGTAGAATACATGTCCTAGTGTATTAATTATGCCTAATTGAGCCAATTTAGCAATTTATTTCGCTATTTTCTTGATCAACATCATGATAGTCGATTCGATATAGATATGGTATAACATTGACTCTTTATAAAATAGAAATAATGTGATGCATATGTGAAGCATGCGATTTGTAATACCCCTCTCCCGGAATACGTACTTAGTTACGTACTCAGTCTTCCAATCGTATTTTCCGATTTACCTTCCGTATTTGACCGATTTTAATTTCAAATATCATTTTCCAATATTTAAGATTTTATGAGATTTTCTGGAATTTTCTGGAATTAAAATGAATTTCTTCAAAAACGGTGTCGGCCAGTGCCGCTGACCGATTCCCGAATTTTTATCTCCCAAACTGTTAGGAATTTTTAGAAAGTCCCTTAGACTTTATTACTTAGAATCATATTTCCTACTTATACACTTTTTCTGAGAATTTTATAAATTTATGAAAATTCTTTCGGAGTCGGTAAATAACTGATTCCGGGATTTTTAATTAAAAATCTATACAGTATTTCTTCAAACGAATTTCACCATGAGTCTTCAAATATTTTTCTTGATTTTTGGTAAAATTTTCAGACCAATCCGAGATACTTGAATTTCGGACATTTTTTCAATTATTGCAAAATTCCAATTCCACTTCATTTCCACCTCATTTCCCACTCACACACTTCACCTAACCCCACTCACTCTCTCTCCTTCCTATGGCGGCCAAGTGGCCATGAGGAGACACCTCACCCCCACATTTTTGCAAGAAAACCCCCCACTTCCATCATAATCCCATCCCTTTACAAAAGATCCCAACCTATAAATGCATTTCATTTGCAAATTCCCCTTTTTCTCATTTCTTCATCAAGAGAACTCTCTCAAAATCTCCTTCCTCAAACCAAACCCTAACTCCAAGATCACCCAAATCTCTTCACCTACACCTCAAGGTCTCAAGGGGTTCAACTAGGGCTTCATCAAGGAACTCCATCTTCAACCTCTACTCCCCAAGGCAACCCCAAGAGCACTTCTTCACCTCAAGCTTCAACAACAAGTGTGGAGTGAAGCAATCACCTCCATCCTTGAATCAAGTCACAATTAAACCTAACCTAGTGAGTATCTTTACTCACCAAGACCTAATTAACACTTCATTCCTTGTGGTAGAAATCCTTGTACACTTGTAGTATAAAAATCCAATTTTTAGGGCATCACAACTCAATCCAACCTCCCCATGTAGGTATATTATTCAACAAGGCTAGTTTCTGTTTTAGTGTACTTGTACTGCTAGATCCGGTCCCCTAATACCTAAAAAAAAAAAAAAAAAAATCCTATTTTTAGACTGTTAGAACCAACCCAAGAAAATTCTGATTTTTCTGCCTTAACAGCAGCTAATTCCAGAGGATCGGTCGACCGGTAGTCGACCGATCACTCTGCCGATGTGCACAGAGTGCACAGCTTTGAGCTGGCGGTCGACTGGCAGTCGACCGACCACTCGACCGGCTTAAGGAATTTATAGTGGACCAGTCGACCGGCAGTCGACCGGCCAAACCTGGAGCTCACGCACTTTGTACGGTTGACCGGCAGTCGACCGGCACTCGACCGCCTTTGTAAATCCCAGTCGACCGGCAGTCGACCGGAGGTCGACCGTTAGGCCAAATTCTGGGACAGATTTCAGACTCCTTTCCTTTTTGATTTTTGATATTCCCCTGATATATGTATGATGTTTTAGTCTTGTTTATGCTTCATACCTGTACTGCATGACATGTTACCTGATAGATCTTGCTTCATTAGGCTTCATGACTTGTTGTTATATATTGCTATTCCTTAACTTGTTAAATATGAAGTATCACCACTCTTCATGCTATCACTAAAACACCAAGCATGATACACCCGACTTTTATATAAAATTCACCAACTTACATTGGGTCGGGGGGAAATATGCGGAATATCGATATGTGTTCGTGTTTACAGTGGTTTTAGGTATATTGTACAATTACTGTTCCGGTCTTACCTGTGGTACTCCAGGGGACCGAGGGGAGTGCTTGCTCCCTTTCCTGTTTACTGTCATGACAAGGGCATACATAAGTCCCTCTGTTTAGCCTTGCGGTAGGTTCCGTCTTCAAGCAACGGAACAATCCTGGGCCGTGGTCCCGGGTATGCACGGGACCCACTGTAAACATAGTTCGTCGATACAACCGCTGTTTCCAATAACAACCTTGTTTCACTAGGATATGGATCTATGTGCTCTGGGACGCTGGGTCACATAGCTAGATATCACAGTAAGACAAGTAATAATAATAAGACGTTAATTGTAGATTTGTTGCATATGATCTTGCCTTATTGAGTTTACATCGCTTGTTATTCATTGCCTTTATTCATGATCCTTATGTCACTTGACTATCTTTTATTTGTTATTATATGTCTTGACCCTTTGGATTTGCATGTTCAGATTCTGAGGCTTGGAACGAAGTGGAGCCTTCCACAGAGGACCGGGCCTATCTTTCTGAGCAGGCTGACCAGCTCTAGTCTCATCGTGCCGACTCTTCCTTTTGGTTCACGGGATCTCCATCCATTTCGTGAGCATTTTGTATTTTTGGTTGTATAGATTCATTTTGGACTTGGGTTGTGATAAAGGACACTCGTAAAGTGATTTTGCTTATCATAACTTGTATAACTTTGTATTTATCTTTTGTAAGTTGGCATATGAATATACCACGCGTGTGTTGTACTCTGATACTTGTTGTACTTAAGGCTTAGCGTATATACGTGGGGGCACCATCTGACCTACGTATATGCGTTGCAGTGACGTTCCCGTATCATTGGGATCGGGGCGTTACAGGTTGGTATCAGAGCCTAGGCTCTCAAACCTAAAAGTACAACCAAGTGGCAAATTCTAGTGATTTGCTAATGCCAACTACAATGTACAAAGTTATATAGTCCTTCTCGACTTCGTCCTTGATTCATTCCTCGTATCCTAAACTCCTTCCCTTTGTTTCCAATTCCAGATCTTATCCCTTTCGGTATGGAGAGACGTTCGGGTCGCAACAATGTCGGGCAAGTACCGAATGGACCCGTAGGAGGAGAGGGTGCTGATATCCTGAGGATCATTCAGACTATGCTGGGAAACCAGCAACAGCAGATGGAGAATCAGCATCAGCAGACTGAGCTCCTCAGGCAGGAGTTGGCAGCCCGAAGGAGCAGAAGCCGGGGAACATCTCAGACTTCCGACGGCTACAGCCGGCCGTATTCACGGGAGTCGAGAGGCCATTAGAGGCTGAACAGTGGTTAACAGACACCACCGATCTGCTGAACGCCGCCAGGGTGCCTAAGGAGAACCAAGTGGAGGTTGCAAAGATCCAGCTGAAGGACATAGCCAGGACTTGGTGGCTTGCAGAGGAAGCTCGCTTGGAGAAACCTATCTCTTGGGATACGTTCTCCAAGAGCTTCTACAGTCGTTTCTTCCCCGCCACTGCTCAGAAGGACATGGAGGAGCAGTTCATCAGGCTTCAACAGGGGGATAGATCCGTAGATGAGTATGCTGCAGAATTTCTCAGGCTGAGTCGTTTCGCCCCATACATGGTGACGGATGAGGAGAAGAGGGCAAGCAGGTTTCAGCAAGGTCTGCAAATGGACATTCAGATGTTCCTAATGCCCCATCATCTGAAGACCTATGCAGAAGTGTAGGCTGTCTAAAAATGACTAACAGACCAGCCATTAAGGAAGCAGAGTCTCAAGCTCTAGACGCGAGAAATCGATGCTCGCGTCTCAGCATTAAGACGCGTTGGCTCTACACCCGCGTCACAACGTTCAGACGCGTCGGCCCGAAGCCCGCGTCTCAGCATCAAGACGCGTCGGCCCGACGCCCGCGTCTCAGCATCAAGGCGCATCGGCCCGACGCCCGCGTCTCAGCATCAAGGCGCATCGACCCGACGCCCGCGCCTCAGCATCCAGGCGCATCGGCCCGACGCCCTCGCCTCAGCATCCAGACGTGAAGGCCCGAAGCCCGCGTCTCAAACTTCAAGGCGCGTTTGGCTCGACGCCCGCGTCTCAAACTTCAAGGCGCGTTCGGCCCAACGCCCGCGTCTCAGTTGCAACTGCCCTGATTGCGGGGCCAGTCACCGCGCATGTAGCGGGTAGTGGCCCCTCATTCGGGAGCGTTTTCAGGAGGCACCTTCACCCCCTGAGATCCCTATAAATAGCCTTGTTTGCTATGAAGAGAGGATCGGAGTTTTTGGAGAGAAGCTTAAAAGAGAGAGGCTTGAGAGGATCGAAGCTTGGCAGAAGATCGGAGTTTTGAAGAGAGAGAGCTTTGAGATAGGGCATCATCAAAATCGATCGAATCCAGGCAGGAGGATCATCAAGAGAGAAGCACGACTCTTCAGCGAGCTTACTGAGTACTAGCCGCTCTTCGCCTACCTCCTCTTTGAGAGTTTTGGTAGACGGAGCTGAGTTACTCTTTCTACCGACCGAAGAGAAGACCCCCGACGGTCCAGGACGGTCATCTGGTCAACGGAGAACAAGATTCACTCTCCATCGCCACACGAAGAACCCAGCATTAAACAAAGGGAAGATTCAGACATCCTCCCTCCCTTGTAACTGGAAAAGAGGGAAGAGTAGTTCTTTTGGTTGTAATCGTTTCGCTTGAATCAAGGAAATCTTTTACAGCTAAAACCACTTTCTCCGACCACCAAACTTTCCGGCCCCCTACAAGAGATGGCGACTCCGCTGGGGACTACCTTCGTTACTGACGAGCGCACCGTGGTGCAAGATGACGTTCTCCGTAAGGGGAAAATGGTCGAATCCCTCGTCGTCGAGTTCGACCAGGCGAAGTATGAAGAGTTCCTCTCTTCTGGCTCCAAGAGCCCAAAGACCCGCGTCTGCCGCAGGGTCTCAAGTGGACAGCCCCTGAAGCCCAATCTGAGGCTCTATCGGGTGCTCCTGCTGCCCACTGTGCCAAGTTTGGTTCACGCGCCGACGCCTCCCAGAAGGCCCGCGTAACCTCAGACTCCTCTGCTGCGATCAACCGCGTCGCGCAGAACACACGCGCCAACGCCTCTCTGAAGGCCCGCGTGGTCCCCGGCACATCTACTGGTGCGATCGACCGTGTCGCACAGAACGCCCGCGTCAGCGTCTCTCAGGAGACCCGCGTGGCAAACACCCCTGGTTCTACAAACCAGGAAGTTGTTGGCTTCTCTCTTCCTCCACGGCGCAATCGGAATGCCGAGCGTCGACAGAGAAGACGCGCGCGTCAACACTCGGTCGGAACCGTTGGTTTTCTGACTGGGGTTGAACGCAGCGTACGATCCGATGCCTTGCCCGCACCTCGTCTAGTGCGAGAGGTCCGTGTTTGGCGACCCAAACGCGAGACTCCCCAAGTTGAGCCCTCTGAAGACCAACTTGCCAAACGCCGAAGCGAAGCTTCTGCGTCTTGTCAAACGCAGGAAGCACGCGCCCTTAGGCGTGGGGCCCAGCAGCCCACTCTCTCCCAAGTCTCTCTGCTCCAACGCAGCAGACAGCAACGCGAAAGTCGCGTCTCATATCAACAGAGACGCCAGACGCGCGTGACGCAGCCGCGACGCAACAGCCGCGTTTCTGAAACCTGTGTCCAGGCTGAACAGCACATGACTGTCTCCCGTCGTCGACGTTGCGAGACCAGTCTCTTTAATCCCCCTCCCACAGATTTGAGGGATTATTTGACAAGGAAGAGGAGTGCCAATCAGACCACTTCTCCATGCTGCTGTCAACAGCTCATCCAGATGCTCTCTGGATGCCATTGCGAGTCAGGCGTGCACCAGCCGTCTTTAATTAGACAGCTGACCCTGATTCCCCCATCAGCCAAGAGAAGACGCTCCCACAGGAGGAGAACCTTCTCAGATGTTGAATACCCGGAGCTTACTGCAAACATGACTAGCAGAAGCAAGGGAAAACAACTAATGGTCAACTCAGAGGAATCTGACTCTGAACCGGAGGGGGTGTATCAACACACTCGCACCCGGACAGGGGCCATTCCCCCAATTGACTATAATGCCTTAGCCCGCGGCATTAGAATGGGTGGTTCTCACTCTGCTATAGTGGAGTCGCAGGCTTCAAACTCTTCCGTCGAGAAGGAGGCTTCCGCCTACATGGCCGACACTCCTGAGGAGACGACCAGGCGTTTAGAACAGACGCAGAAGCACCAGATGGATATAATCGCCTCTCAACAGAGATCCATTGACTCCCTCAAGCATATGCTTGAGAAATTGCTTGAAGAAAGAGCGAGATCTCCTCCTAGACGACCGAAGGGGAAAGGGAGAAAGGGGGAAGCCCACCCTCCGAATCTTCTGACGAGACACGACGATCTACCTCGGATGTGTCCAAGCCCTCGTCGCAGGCAAGAAGCGACCAGACCCCGGGAAAGGCTCATGCTAAAAGAATGAGTCAACTGGAGCAGCGCCTCGAGGCCCTTACCAACCGTAAAGGCCTCCAAGAAGCTGGGGTAGTCCGGCCCTATCCGGCCGAGTGGGACTTAGTCCCGTACCCTCCTAAGTTCAAGGCTCCAACTCTCCAAGCATTCGACGGGAAGGGGTCACCCAACCAGCACATCTACTACTTCAAATCCCAGACCGGGAATGTGGTAGATAACGATGCCATCCTGGCGCGACTGTTCATCGGCACCCTGAAAGGGTTGGCCTTTGAATGGTTCATGAAGCTCCCCGAAGGTTCCATCAAGAACTGGGGCGACTTGGAGAAGCTGTTTCTAACACGCTTCTTCGAAGATGATTCGGAGGTCACAATGCCTACCCTTTTAGCTACAAAACAGCGAAAGGGAGAGTCCGTCAAGTCTTTCGTAGAAAGATTTCGGAACATGGCACTCCGATGTCCAAGCGGCATGACCCAGGCCACCCTGGTGGAAACATGTCGCCATAATCTCCAAACCTCACTCCTTGCTCAAATAGGAGTTGCTGAAAGCCGCACCTGGAAACAATTAGTCCAGCAAGGTGAACAGGCTGAGGAGATTGTCGCCCGCGTCAGAGCGGAAGAAGGCAAGCCCAGGCCAGAGAGGTCGACAAGGCGTGCACCAGACACATCCCTCCAAACCAAGCGGAAGGATAATTTGGCAACGGAGACCAAATCTCCCACCAAACCTCAAACAGGCAGGGCAAGTGGCTCTTCAAGCCAGCCACGCCCCAACAAGCAGTATTCCTTCAAGGAGGAACACGTCGATTCGCTCTTCAAGCTACTCAACAAGAGCAATCGACTGAAGCTCCCTGAAATTAGACGCCCGGAGGAGGTCGGCAAGACCGACAATCCCACCTACTGCTTATACCACAGGATGCTCGGACATCCTACCAAAAGCTGCTATGTCTTTAAGGACATCCTTCAAGCTCTGATTGACGCGGAGGTATTAAAACTCCGACCGGAGCAGAAGAAGATGACGGCCAACATGACGTCGATTCTCCAGTTTGGGACACGACCCCCGACACCCGTGGGGGTGATCTCTGTCCCGAAAGGAGAACTGAGGGTGGTCAACACAGACCCTCATCAGCAGCAGGAGAAAGGCTTGGTACCCGTCCCTACACCTCGAGGGGAAATCATGTGGGTCCACCCTGACCTCGTCGACGAGCAACAATGGACGACTGTGACCAACAGGAAGTCCAAAGGCAAAGGGAAGGCTTCATCTTGCCATGTGATATGCGCCTCTTCTCGAGAAGCGGACACTGATGTTCCCTCGCTGACTGACTCAGAAGAGGAAACAATAGTCCTGGCCGCAGAGCCCAGCCAACCTACGGCGGGGACCCGTTCAGGACAGGCATACTTGAAGCAGTACGGCGAGACATCAGCGGCTTCTCCGCAACCAGCCGTGGAACCAGCCAAGCCCTCCTCTAAACAGCCTGGGGAGAAGCAGAAAGAAACTCGGTTTTCTCGAGTTCTTGCGAAAGGTGTAACAGAAGGATCCTTACACCTTACCGCTTCGACGTCTTGGCTCAACTAGCCAACATCCCGGCACGCATTACCTTGTATGAGCTCCTGAGGCTATCAAAGTCAACCAGGGAGGCTCTACAAGAAGCTCTGGCAAATGCTGAGGTCTTTATGACCCGCGTGCCAAGGGAGGAAGATGAAGAGGATTGCCTCCACACCTCCCCAAATGCTCCCTGCATCACCTTCACAACAGATGACATGCAGGTTAAAGGGAAGCATGACCGACCCCTATACTTCACAGGGTATATTGGGTCATCCGAGGTGAACCGCATCCAGGTAGACCCAGGGTCCGCGCTGAGCATCATACCTCGCCGGGTTATGCAGTTTCTAGGCATTCCTACCCATCGTCTGAGCCCTACCCAGACGACTATTTACGGGTTCAATGCCAACAGCTCCCGCCCAATGGGGAAGATCAAGCTCAAATGCCAGATCGGGAGCCTCAAGTCAGAAGTGACGTGTTACGTCATTGACGCGGACACTTCCTACAACCTGTTACTGGGACGACCATGGATTCACCGCAATTCCATCGTTCCCTCTACTCTCCACCAAGTCATGAAATACATTGACGAGAGTGGACAGGTCCGAACGTTGATTGCCGAAAGGCATCCGTTTAAAGGGGTTGAAAATTATTTCACGGACTCCCTCTTATATCAGGATCCGGAGGAGACTAATGAAACCCACAACCAGAGGAGCCAGACTCTGGTAATGAAGCTGACATTGAGCCAGAGAAAGAAGAGTGCCTGTGGGAGTTGGAACCACTTGTAAAGAGCACTAATAAGCTCGATGTTGATACCACCGACGATGCAGGCGGTTGGTATATTAATGAAGATTTAGATTTCGCGTATTCCCTGCGTGAGTCTGATTCAATACCGTCGGATACTAGTACCGACATGGACGATGACCTCTGGTCGGCAATAGATGCTTTGACATCTTTGCATGTACCGGTGAAATCATCCTTCGGGACATACCAAGATGATGGTGACGCGCAAGAGTCTGTATTCATGGTTCCAGCCGGACGAAAAGGCCAAAGACCAATACTTTTTGGGCGAATCGCATCTGAACCAATGCCCCACGAAGAATCGGAAGGTGAGGATGAATCCCCTCAGTTCGATCATTATGAACCAAGAACGCTCAAGATGATGAAGCGCATGGGGTATGATCTAACCAACAGGCCTGGGTTGAACTTCGGAAAAGGAAGAAGAACACTGCTTCGATCCTTTGTACCGAAAGGGAAAACCCCTGATTACTATCATCGGACGCGCCGGGGGTTGGGCTATATATCAACTCCAGTGCCATCAGCCTCTGATTCGGAGAGACTGTCAAGTCATGACTGCTCATCAGACACGTCGTCATGGGAATCAGATGTCAGTGTCGGCAACATCTTCAAAGGGCTTTCAGTAAACATGGTTTCGACAAGCCATCTGGAGGATGAAGATGAAGAAATGATCCAATCCGATACAGATCCTTGGATCAAACATTTGAATGCTCTTTGGGATATCCGCTTTGAACAGCGTGAACCACCCACAGAAGACAAGGTTGTTCAAGTCAACCTAGGAGATGAAGCCAATCCTAAACCCATCTTCATAAGTGACGGCCTGTCGCCTCCAGAGAAGAAGGATTTAATATCTCTTGTACAAGAGTATATAGATGTCTTCGCCTGGAATTATGAGGACATGCCTGAACTTGATCCTCAAGTGGCTATGCATCGCCTCAACATCAATCCGGACATGAAGCCTGTTAAACAACAGCAGCGACGGTTCCGTCCAGAGACAATGGAGGCAATTCAATCAGAAGTCAAAAGCTCATCGATCCGGCTTCATCCGGGAAGAACAACATCCCGACTGGGTAGCCAACGTCGTCCCCGTCGCCAAGAAGAACGGGAAGATCCGGATCTGCATCGACTTCCGTGATCTAAACGAGGCCTGCCCCAAAGACGAATTCCCATTGCCAATCACAGATGTCATGATTGACAATACTTGTGGATTCGAGCGAATGTCCTTTATGGACGGGTTCTCAGGATATAATCAAATCAAGATGTATCCCGATGACGAAAAGCACACCTCCTTCAGGACACCTCTAGGGGTATATTGCTACACCGTCATGCCCTTCGGTCTGAAAAATGCGGGGGCAACCTACCAAAGGGCCATGAATGCCATTTTCCATCGGCAGATACGCAAAACGGTGGAATGTTATGTCGACGACATTGCGGTGAAAAGCCGCACTAAAGGTGATCACATAGCAGACCTGAGGGTGGTCTTCGACATCATGCGGGCTCATCAATTGAAGATGAACCCCACTAAGTCCTTCCTGGGGGTAGCCAGTGGCAAATTCCTAGGGTTTGTCGTGACTTCCACAGGAATCCATTTGGATCCGGAGAAAGTCCGTGCTATCCAAGAGATGCAACCCCCCAGAAGCCTCAAGGAGCTCAGAGGATTACAAGGACGATTGGCATACATCCGCAGATTCATTTCAAATCTCTCCGGGAGATGCCAACCCTTCGCTAAGCTGATGAAGAAGGGCGTTTCGTTCATTTGGGACGACGCTTGCCAGCAAGCATTTGAGGAGATCAAGCACTACCTCACCCAACCACCAGTCCTGGCAGCTCCGGTATCCGGAAAGCCTTTCCTGGTGTACGTCCGATCAATGGATCATTCTTTGGAGCTCTACTAGCTCAGAATGATGACCAGGGGCGAGAACAAGCAATCTACTACCTAAGTAGAACGATGATCGGAGCCGAACATCGGTACAACCCGATCGAGAAGGAATGTTTGGCACTGGTGTTCGCCATTCAGAAAATGCGACACTATCTGGTGGGCCAAACCATAAATGTCATATCCAAAGTCAACCCCCTGAGGTTACTCATGACAAAGCCTTCTTCACTAAATGGCCGGCTGGCAAAATGGGCCATATTGCTATCACAATATGAGATGCATTTTCTGCCACAAAAAGCCATTAAAGGACAAGCGGTGGCGGACTTCCTAGCTGAACACCCAGATCCCAGGGCAGCCAAACTCTACGAGGATCTCCCAGATGAGGTCGCCGAAGTCCTGCCTAGCTCAGACGTCGTTCGAAAGTCAAGTATGGCAACTTTTCTTCGACGGTGCATCAAGGGCAAGCTCGGAGGGACACACAGTAGCGGGGGTAGGAGTGGTACTCGTCTCCCCACAAAATTACGTGATTCCCTGAGCTATCTCGTTAACCGAGCCCTGTTCCAACAATGTGGCGGAATACAACGCTCTTTTGATTGGGATGCAATTCGCCGATGAGATTGGCGTTAAAAATCTCGAGGCATACGGTGATTCTAAACTCATCGTCAGCCAAGTTCGCGCGGAGAGTATGAGGTCAGGCATGAAGATCTAGTACCCTACTACAACGCGACAATCCACATGGCCGAGAGGTTTTCAAACTTCTACATCGACCATGTACCGCGCAAGCAAAATGCGCATGCAGATGCACTTGCATCCCTTGCTGCCTCCTTAGCTCTTCCAGCTGGAGCAATGGAGAAGGTATTCGTCTATAGCCACGACCTATACTGCCCAAAAAGTCCCCTCGGAGACTACCAGAGGTCAACGGGAGATCGTCGCGGTAAGGAAACACTTGAAGTGTCGACCGATCCAGAACTTAAAGACTGGCGATTCCCCTACATTGATTTTGTCTTGTACGGCATCTTGCCCGAAGACACCAGGGAGGCGGCTGCCATCCGAAGGAAAGCCTCCAAATTCTACTACAATGCGATTTCGCGAACATTGTATCGTAGATCGCATGATGGGATCCTGCTCCGGTGCCTCTCATTAAAAGAAGCCCACGAAGTGTGAAAGAAGCCCACGATGGTACGTGTGGAGCTCATCAACCTGGCCCGAAGCTGGCAAACCGACTCCAAAGATTGGGTTACTACTGGCCCAAGATGGTTGCCGATGCTGTTGCCTATGCCAAAAGATGTCACGCCTGTCAAATACATGGCGATTTCATCCATCAAGCACCAGGATACCTCCACTCTACGACCTCTACCTGGCCGTTCGAAATGTGGGGGATGGACGTGGTTGGTCCTATCAGCCCACCATCATCAAAGGGACATCGGTTCATCCTAGCGATAACCGATTACTTCTCAAAGTGGGCCGAAGCTATCCCTTTGAAAGAGGTGAAATCTTCTAACGTGATCAAGTTCGTGAAACATCACGTTATTTACCGCTTCGGTGTGCCTCGGCGGATTGTCCATGACAATGGACCCCAGTTCATCAGCCAGGCTTTTCAGAGATTCTGCGCCAAGTTCAGAATCCAGAGTGTGTCATCAACGGCATACTATCCGCCCGCTAACGGCCTCGCAGAAGCTTTCAATAAGACTATTGGCAAGCTTCTCAAGAAATTCGTCTCGAAAAGTCAACGAGACTGGGACGATAAGTTGGGCGAATGCTTATGGGCCTATCGCACGACTGTGCGAACCCCAACTAAAGCCACGCCATTTTCCTTGGTGTACGGATGCGAAGCCGTCCTTCCACTGGAAATCCAAATTCCATCTCTTCGCGTCGCCTTGATAGCGGAAATGACAACAGAGGAGAAGCATCGACAGCGACTCCAAGAATTGGAAGCCTTGGACGACAAGCGTCTTCAGGCCCAACAACAAATCGAGCTTTACCAAGCTCGTATCACCAGAGCCTTCAACAAGAAAGTCAAATCGCGAACTTTCAAGAAGGGCGACCTCGTCTTAGCCGTCCGAAGACCCATGGTCATGACACACAAGACGAAAGGAAAATTCCAACCCAAATGGGAAGGACCATTTGTGGTAGAGTCAGTCTACTCAAATGGATCGTATCGCCTCATAACCTCAAATGGCGATACACTCATGATGCCAATCAATGGCAAATTCCTGAAGAAATACTATCCCTAGATGGCATTCTTCCACCGATCAAGTTAAAAAATACACCTCTGATCAAACATCCGACGCCCTTGACGGCTAAGGATAGAAGAAAATGTTGGCTTTTAAGTCCAACATAAGTCTTCGACAACTCATCATGCTGAGGGGAATAGCATGGCTAGCCCAACTCAAACGGTAGTTGGTAAAGGCATGACAAACCCGTTGACAGCTGAGGATTTGCTAAAAATCCTAAGGGACACGTTCCCATTTGATCCGACGCCTCCGACGGCTAAGGATAGAAGAAAAATGTTGGCTTTTAAGTCCAACATAAGTCTTCGACAACTCATCATGCTAAGGGGAATAGCATGGCTAGCCCAACTCAAACGGTAGTTGGTAAAGGCACCTCAAATCCGTTGACAGCTGAGGGTTGCTAAAAATCCTAAGTGGATTTGATTCCACTCTTCCCTCCAAAAATCCCTTACCAATTCTCATCCATAGAATGGTAGGACCACAAAATGCAATCATTACCATGTTAACACTATACCTCTGTAATGAATACTCTTTGTCGAGTACAAACCTGGCTTGTTAACTCTGCATAGAGTAACAAACTCTCAAATTTGCCAAGTTAACACTATACCTCTGGCACCTCAAATTCCACTTGTCAATTCTCATCAATAGAATGACAGGTCCTCAAATTGCTCCTATCGCAAGCAAATTCTTGTCAAGTTAATATCACACCTCTGACAAAACTACTGTTTAAGTTAACATTACACCTCTAAGCAGTACATCGAGTGCCTGTCAAGTTAATATCACACCTCTGATAGTCACCTTTCTTCAGACTTCATATCGAAGCTGAAATGGACGATGCCAAGTTAACACTACACTTCTAGCATCCGAGTCATTGCTAAGTTCAACAATACACCTATGGCTATGACCTTTCCTCGACTTCCTTGTCCAAGCCGAGATGAACGATGCCAAGTTAACACTACACTTCTAGCATCCGAGTCATTGCTAAGTTCAACAATACACCTATGGCTATGACCTTCCTCTGACTTCTTAAGCCGAGACGACTAATGCCAAGTTCAACATTACACCTCTAGCATTTCTATCACTGTTAAGTTAAACATCACACCTATGACAGTGACACCCTCAGTTTTCCCAAATAAAACTGAGATGCTGATGAGTTAGGTTAATATCACACCTCTAACTCACGTCCTTGTCAAGTTAATATTACACTTCTGACAAGACTACTTCTAAACCGTTAAGTTAATATCACACCTCTAACGGTAAAAATCCTACTAGATTCCCCACGAGTCTAGTTTCATTTGATATTCTCCCCAACCGAGTATCAAATTCATTTTGGAGGCATTGTTGGTTAACATTACACCGATAAACAATGCTTCCATCAAAATCCCCAGCTGATCTTAAATCAAGTTAATCCCAAATCCTTGATAAAAGTTCACCTTCTCTGGGGGTACGCGCTCCACTCGTCACTTTCTTTTATAAAGTGGCGGGTCCACCAAAATTATTCTTTTGCTTCTAAAACAAAACGTTCAAGACAACAGAAAGAGGCAAAAAGAAAAGTGTCACTTTATTCATATCCAAACACATGAAAGTGATACAAAACGCTCTCTTATACAATAAGATTGAGTGTTACAATTAAGGAGTACAAAGAAGTCCCTCTCTCTCTCTGAGGCCGTACTCACTCCTTGAAACTGCATCTGATCCCAGGTGCACAATTGGAGCCGGTTGCACTTTGATGCGTGACGCCAACTTCGAAAGCGCCCTAGCTGACCAAGCCAAGAGCAATGGTGTTCTTGAGGTCCAGTGGCAATAGAAGGTCCAGCAACCCTTCGTTCAGGCGCGTCTCTTTCCCTAGTAGACTATCCAACAAACATGGAGTCACTCTTGGGGTGAGAGCAGAAGTTTCGGAGTCATCACAAAGGATGCCACCCTCCACTCGGTCCAGCGGCAGCAAAAAGTCCGGCAACTCTTCCTTCAAGAATTGATCCTTCCCCCAGCAGAAGACTCAACGGACTTTAACTGTCCTCGATGTCACTTCTGGGGTTTCATCACCATCCCTTTCCCCAGCAGGCCATCCAACGGAGTGTCCTTGATGTGACTTCCGGAGTGGGAGAGGAAGAGGATCTCATCCGCCGCCACAACCGCCGGACCACCCTCGCCGGTACTCAGCCTATCCGTCTCTTGCACCAGATCTGAAGAGACCTTGGCGAGGGTTGGGTCCTCGTCAGAGATGTAATATACTCTCTTATAGGTGACGAGGACCATAATATATTCTCTCATAGGTGAAGGTTGAACGAGTTCGCCGACCGAAGTATTCTTCCAAGGGCCCAGCAAGCCTGCAAGGAACAAAAAGAGAGAATTAGAACAATCTGCAGCTTAGTGTAAACAGAGAAAAAACTAAGTCAGCAGAGGCAAACGCGGGAATGATCCACGCAGTCAGCCAAATGCGGGAATGATCCATGCAGTCTACCAAGACGCAGGAATGACACGTGCAGCAAGCCAAACTGTTGCGTCAGCAGAGACAAACGCGAATCAAAACGCGCCGGTCCCATTCTGTGCCTAGGTCAAAGAGCACAAACGTCGAAAAGGCACAGACGCCGAAAATTGCCATCTCCATGAACAGGAGTTGCAAGGTGCGGGTCTGAAACCTTTTTTGGAATTCGTCCAAGGCATTGGCCATGAAACGCGCTAAGGCACAAGCCATAAAACGCGCCAACGCCAAGTGCCAAAGATTCCTGCACGCGCGTCCGGAGAAGTTCAAGCCCATGGTACAAATTCCAGAAGGAGTGCACCAATGCAGACTTCATGAGGGGGTCCAGATGACATGAAGCCAAGGTACAGGCCATGGTGAATCTAAGGTGTCATGGTGAAACGAACTGCATACCCGTAGAGACCTCTGTCAAGAGTTGTAATCTCTGCACCAGGACGCAAACGCGGTCACAGGGCAAAGAGGTGTTTTCTCCTAAAGAGACCAAACAGGAGCTTAAAAGCCTGGGTCATCTTCAGAGCCATCCTCATCCATGGAGACAATCGTCTGAGGAAGATGAAAGTTCTCAAAGCGCTCTCTCAAAAAACAAAATAGTCCAAAGGCAGGATTGAAGGGAGAAAGGGTGCCCTATTTATAGGCAACTCCTGATAATAGCGATTAATGGCCCCGTAATCTGAACCGCCGGCATTAATAACTGCACAACTGCCAAGATCCAATAAGGCCGGACGCGTGTAACGCTGCTTCGAGAACCGCCGCTGGCGCTGATCTCCAACCGCCCGCACTGGTTTCTTGTTTAAGAGAATCAATACTCAAGCCCAATCAGCAGCCGACGCGTGGACAACTGCTTCGGGAAACAAAGCGGAAAATCCGCATCTGATATTTAAAGATCACACCAAATCCCTATGACAGGCTGTATGTAACGCCTGGGAGTTTACACCCAGACGCGGATTGAAGAACTATCCGCACATCCGCGTCCCAGAAAGATGCCCGCGCGAGTCAAAGTCGCGTCCCCTCAGAGAGCACTTGATCCATTTTTGAATTAAGGGAAAGGCACAAGGCTGCGTCTCCCGCGTCTGCCTGATCCGCTTCCTTCTTTGCAGAAGCAGATCCGCGTTATTCAGAGCCGCGTCTCCCTGAATGAATGCCGCGTCTCATGAAACAATGATGGCCGCGTCTCCCTATGGATTGATGCTGCGTCTTGTCAAAAGGACTTGGTCCTGCCTAAGTTCTCATGAACTAAGAACCGCGTCTCACCTTGTGATTGACGCTGCGTCTCACCCCAGGGACTGACAGCCGCGTCTTACTTTACGGATCAATGCCGCGTCTCATCTTTTGATTGACGCGCATTCATCAAGAAGACCGCGTTCCGATTTGTGATTGACGCCGCGTCTCATCAAAAGGACTTGGTAGAATCTAAGTTCTTATGAAATAATGACCGCGTCTCACTTTATGATTGACGCTGCGTCTCAGTAAAAGGACTTAGTGAAATCTAAGTTCCGGTAGACTGATGACCGCGTCTCACCCTGTGGGATTAATGCCGCGTCTCGCCTAGACCGCGTCCCATTAAAAGAACTTAGTCCTACCTAAGTTCAGTAATCACGACTAGTGATCAAGAGTTGGACTCATCCACAACAGGACAAAGAAATTGGGACAAAAGCTTTAAAGAAAACTTCTATTATATCAAAAATGATAGAAGTGGATACAAACACTCTTAAGATAGAGTGTCCCTTTTCTTTACAAAAAAAAAAAGAGAAGGCTAAATGTCCTGGTTCACCAAGGAACGGATTTGTTCCCTAAGGCGGTGAATCTCATGCTGGCGCGTCCTCTCAGCCTCCATGATAGCCCGGTCCCGCAGCTCCGCTTCAGATAAGAAACTTCTGGCAGACAGTTGCATCCGCAGAGAGTCCACCCTGGAAGATTGCAGAGACAGACTCTCTTCAGCTCGCGCCGTAGCAGCCCGTTGCTCCTCAAGCTCCTTTTTGAGGGAGACAAGTTTCTCCTCATTTAGCGCAAGAACAGCTTCCGCCTTGGCGATAATGTCCCGAGTTCTGAGGATAACTTGCTCCGTGCTCTGCACACTAAGCTCAGATTCCCTCGAATCTCCGGCTAATTTCTGAAAATTAGCCTTGGAATATTCAAGGTCGCGGATCTCGGCAGCGATTGTGCCTCCGCCTCCTGTCGCTCCCGTTCCTGAGCAGCTAGGAGCCTAGTCAGGATGGCCTGGGCCTCACCGGAAGAGCCAGCATCTTCCAAAGATTCCAGCTCCCGCAGGTTATCTCCAAGTTGCTCTACCACCGTAGGCATGCCCTGGCAAGTGAAGGGCCTCCCGCCAATTCGACGCTCATGGCCATATTTTCAAGAAGCCTCTGGGCGAACTGGAAGGTGCTGTGTCCACGGAAGATGAGATCAATACAGGATCCCATCGAGGTGAAGAATTGTTGCACCATCTGACATGCCAGCTCCCCCATGTCTTCACCACCTAAGAAGCTTCCCGACCCTTTTTCTGTCACGGGATAAGGGATATAGGGCGGGTCTTCTCGTACAAGAGCCGTGCCAGCCGTCGATGTGGCAAGAGCAAGACTACCCACTGGCGCTTCCTGGAGCGCCGCCTCTGCAGGAGCTTCCACGACCAAGGAAGGAGCTGTAAGCACAACCTCTTCAGAAACTTCCACCGAGGATTGAGCTGTGTGGCCTTCTGGAAGGGTGCTGATCGTCAGACTCCCCACCTGAGCCCCCTCAGTCAGAGCTGCCTTACTAGGTTCGAGGTCCGAGGCAGAGGCGTCGAGTCCTGTAGAATGGGGGTCTCCCCAGCTTCAGCAGTAGCCTTCTCCACCGGCGGAGTGAGAGCCTCCTCAGCCTCAATGGTTGTTTCCCCTCCTGGCAAAGGGGAAGGCTCCCCAACTTCAACAGCTGCCCCCTCCGAGGTTATCTCAGCGGCCGAAGCCTCAATCCCCTTGGGCTGGGTCAACTCTGTTTCCATCGCCTCGACATGCGAAGTTGTACCTTCAGCAGGGATTATCGCCAGCGGTAACGCAGTCGATGATTCACCCTCATGTTGTTCCTCCTCCGAGACGTCAAAGAATCAGCCCTGATCAGGAAGAGCGGGTTCATCGCCATAGTCGACTTTATCTTCAAAGTCACTTTCTCCCGATGACGAAGAAGACGATAGCGCCACGCGAGGAAGCTCCGCAACAGGAGCCTTACCCCCAATCACTCCAGTGGTAGGACTAGGGTCGACTGCCCGAGGATTGGAAATAAAGACACTAGGAGACCCCGGCTGCTGTACCTCGTCTCTCCCTTCATGAGCAGAAGGAGACTCGCCCATGATGTCAACCTCCGGTGACTCGGTATCACCAGCAACAAGGGGTCGCTCAACGAGCTCCCCTTCTTCCACGGTCTCGCTGCGCGACCTAGGAGCACGGACCGAGCTTGGAAAATCTTCATCTTCCAGCGGTTCCTCAACTCTAACAGGGACACCTTCAGGAGGAGCCTCAACTCCAGCAGAGATAGCTCTGGATTGAGAGACTTCAGCCGTTAAGTCCCTCCGAGCCTTCTTTGGGGCAGGCTCAACTACAGAAGCAGAGCGTCGACGACGCTTCCTCGCTAATTGCTTCGACCTCCTTGCCGGTCGCGGCTCCACTCTCATTGCTGGTGGCTCCGCCCTCGTCGCTTGCGGCTTTGCCCTTGCCGGTCGCGGTGCCGCCCTACTACTGGGGGCTCCCTCCTCGATCGTTTCTCGACCTCCCTCTGAGCTTTCAGGTACTGGTCGAGAAGTTTAGTATGTTTACTGGATTCAGACCTCTCCTCGAGACTGGCATTGATACTCTCAAGACATGAAGACTCCGGAATAAGATCTGGCGTCTGGCCGGCTTGGGAGTACCAAATACAGAAGCTGAAGCTCATACGGCACTTAGGCGCCTCGTCGGGTAGATGGAACGTTGCTCCCGTCCCTCCAGCCACACTGTAATACCAAGCCCGAGCGCCTTCGAACAGATTCCCGTCAAAGGCAAGTTGAGCATTGGGATTCCCGACGTAAAGCTGATCATAGCCAAATTGCGGGCAAAACGACTTGGCATATACGGCTCGATAGTGCAGGAAGTTCCTTGGCGAAACAGCACATATCCTGGTCGTATATTGATCAACCACCAGAAGGCTCCAGCAGGTAATTGCGAGAAGTCATCCCGCCCAGCGACATCCGTGAACAGCTCCCCGGGGGCTGCACCTTGAACCTCTGGAAAGCAGCGGTTGAGCTGGTAATTGGCGGCACAGGAAAGACGCTTCCTAATGTAATACAGGTAGGTGTCATGCCACTCTGAACGTTCCAGCCGCTGCACAAATGGGATATGATCCACGCTCCCACGCGCTGCCGTCATTAGAGACGGGCAATGCATCACGTACCAAGCCATGAGGTACGTGTAAGGCAGCTCAATTCGCGGGTTGGGGTGCTTCACCGTCGGGTTCCCCTCTGAGTCGGTATACGGCTCCCCACGAGAATTAGCAGTCTTTGGGGGTCCGCAGAAGCTCTTGGTCAACACCCGCAGCCCGCTTTGAATACCAGCCACCACGGCGGGAAGAAGGGCTATGGGGTGGCCATGAGCCAAGAGTACCGCCGGGTACACCACATCTGCCACAATAACTTCATGTGGTAGCGTGGGCACCACACACCTCTTCAGCCACAACATCAGGAAGCCTGCCAACAGCGCCTGATCAGAAATAGGGGTCCGGGCTTGATGGTGAAAGCTCTCAAAGACCAAGTCAGGGTCGAAGCCGTCCTCGTTCGACTCCGTGGTGTAGAACTTGTCAGAAGCTGCGTCGATCCTGTCTTCAACTTCCCCACCAGAACTAGGAGCTAGTCGGATTACTGGGAGATCTTTATTGCTGACATTATTAAACAAATAATCAGCCCAGGATAGTTGCTTGACGCCTCCTGACCTCCAGGCAGTTGTCTGACCGCAGATGTAGAAATGGCACATCACCTCCCAGTAGGTCTCGTACACTTGAGGAGATTCTTTTCCAAAAGGCGCAGCTCCCTAGTGGTTGGGACAAATTCCTCGTAAGGAATATCCCCTGACGACAACCCGGAGACCTCATACAATTCGTGTAGGGCAAGGCCCATCTCTCCAACCGGAGTAAAGAATGTCCCCGTCCGAGGATTGTAGCGTTCCAGAATCCCAAAGAAGTTATGGGAACTCATCGGGACGCCCCACTGCACGGCCCTGACTGCTGGGTACAGCCCCACACGCTTCAGCGGCCCCTCAAGATTGGTAAGGACAAAACCCACCATCCTACCCCACCAATAATTCTCTGGAGAATGGACCCATCCATACGCACGGAAGTCGACAGGATAGTCACCCCTGCTTCTATGAAGGAATTGAGGAAGGTGGTAGCAAGCTCCGGGATCTCTCCAATTGGGATTTCAGGCTTGGACGATGCAGGGAACAGTCCGACAACTGACCCGTCATGACTATCATGGCGGTCTACCTTTTGGAGGCCAAAGTCACCAAGGGCGATCTCAGGGATATACTGGGAAATGTCCCATTCCATCCGTCGGGGAACAGACATGTGTTGAAAGTAGGACATCGGGAACATCCTCTCCATGTCTGGAAGAAAGAATCTTCCGCCCTTTATCTCACGGAGCCATTTATAGGTCCCCTCAGACACACGACGGCCATCATCATAAATATGATCCCCAAAGAAGAAGGCAGGCTTCTCCAACCTGACACCGTCATCCGTTTTGAGCGCGGCATCGGTCATAAGTGCCCGGAAGGTTCTCTGTTAACATTAGAGAGCCTGCGATCCAGCAACTGGTCAGCAGTCACGGGGACACTCATTCTTTGCACAAAGGTCAAGCCCGGTCGGCACCACCCACGCGGCCGAAATAGTGCATCTTGGCGAGTGAACCTGAAACATGCGGCACTGCAAAAGAAAAAGACACTTGGTCAGATACTTTGCCAAAAATAAGGGAAGACGCTAAGTGTTCATAATTCAAAACGTAGCCGAGACATTGGACGCAGGAGTTATCGTCCGCGTCCAGACCTGCGAAACTTGCACCAAAACGCAGAAGAGATACTGGACGCAGGAATTTTTCGAATCCGCGTCCAGACCTGCAAAGCTGCTTATGAAAAATTCGAAGTACTTAGACTCAAACGCCAGATTCTACAAAATCGGCGGTTGAAGACACAGAACACAAGGATCAAATCCGCGTTCTGCAAACCAAGACTTGTGAAATTTCAAAGTCCTTGGACTCGGACGCCAGCGCCTGATGGCACAAAACGCGGCACAGAACGCATGGATCAAATCCGCGTCCTACAAATCGCGTCCAGAGACCTTCACAATTAGAAATATTCTAAGTGAAGGACCCAGAGTGCAGAGTTCACCAGCGTCGGATCATCAGGCCCGCGCCCGGTTATCATCTCAAGGACAGCGTCCGAGAATCAAACACGATCTTGTGTTAAAGGTTCTTAGGGTTCTATGAACATGTTTTAATGGCGGAACCCACACCAAAGGTGCATTTTTACCTCGGAAAACACCCTCCTGCGCAGAGGAAGCATCTCTCTCAGCCTCGGCGACGGTCGCCCTTGAGGTCGATGCAGTCGGTTTCGTCTTGGGAGCCATTGAAGATCAAGAAATCCGAGCGAGGAGATGAATAGTTGAACAGAGAAGGAAGTTCTTTTTCTCAGAAGATGCGTTCGTTCGGAGAAGAAGATACATCTCTCTAACTGTTGCCTTTATAGGCACAGAGATTCGCGAAGATACGCAGCGTTTGGCCCAATAAACGCTGCAGCGAATCGCTGCCTGACGCGTGGAGCCAAATCATTGTTTGAACAGGGAAGATCATGCGTCGCGATCCCGCCACAAGTCAGAAGTTGACACGTGGAGCAGTTCATTTAATGAACCGGGGATCCGCGCGCCAAAAGGCGAAATCTCGCCGTTTCCCCAGGCCAGCTGGCGGCGTAATCATGACATGGCACAGGTGCGCGTCCAAAGTACGCGGCTCTTCGGTGGATATGCCCCGTCAGCATCATCATAAATGCACCCAGAAAATCGCGTCTGCATTTCAAGAGATGCGTCTCTCCAAAGCCCGCGTCCCCTCAAACAGGCCAAACATCGCGTCTCGCTAAGAAGTCGCGTCTTTAAAGCAGTCTCTGCTTTTTCAAAAAGGAACCTGCGTCCAGTCTCCTACTTCTGCAAAGTCGGTTCAACAGTACACTGACGCAAACAGAAACCAACCACTCCCGGCCAAAAGCGCACCCGTGACAGACTAAAAGCAATCGGGGAGGTCTAGACTGTGTATCTAGACACTCAACATGATCAACTCTGACGGCTTCAAAGAGTTCAACAGTACACTCACGAAGACCAATTCCAGATAAGATCAAACCCGAAGCATCAACAGTCCAGTCATAAAACGCGAACACGGCTAAAGATCCAAAGTATTCCGAAATCCGTCCCATTCAACTGCGGAATATCAGAAACTTTGGAGGGGGTTCTGTAGGCTGTCTAAAAATGACTAACAGACCAGCCATTAAGGAAGCAGAGTCTCAAGCTCTAGACGCGAGAAATCGATGCTCGCGTCTCAGCATTAAGACGCGTTGGCTCTACACCCGCGTCACAACGTTCAGACGCGTCGGCCCGAAGCCCGCGTCTCAGCATCAAGACGCGTCGGCCCGACGCCCGCGTCTCAGCATCAAGGCGCATCGGCCCGACGCCCGCGTCTCAGCATCAAGGCGCATCGGCCCGACGCCCGCGCCTCAGCATCCAGGCGCATCGGCCCGACGCCCTCGCCTCAGCATCCAGACGTGAAGGCCCGAAGCCCGCGTCTCAAACTTCAAGGCGCGTTTGGCTCGACGCCCGCGTCTCAAACTTCAAGGCGCGTTCGGCCCAACGCCCGCGTCTCAGTTGCAACTGCCCTGATTGCGGGGCCAGTCACCGCGCATGTAGCGGGTAGTGGCCCTCATTCGGGAGCGTTTTCAGGAGGCACCTTCACCCCTAAGATCCCTATAAATAGCCTTGTTTGCTATGAAGAGAGGATCGGAGTTTTTGGAGAGAAGCTTAAAAAGAGAGAGGCTTGAGAGGATCGAAGCTTGGCAGAAGATCGGAGAGTTTGAAGAGAGAGAGCTTTGAGATAGGGCATCATCAAAATCGATCGAATCCAGGCAGGAGGATCATCAAGAGAGAAGCACGACTCTTCAGCGAGCTTACTGAGTACTAGCCGCTCTTCGCCTACCTCCTCTTTGAGAGTTTTGGTAGACGGAGCTGAGTTACTCTTTCTACCGACCGAAGAGAAGACCCCCGACGGTCCAGGACGGTCATCTGGTCAACGGAGAACAAGATTCACTCTCCATCGCCACACGAAGAACCCAGCATTAAACAAAGGGAAGATTCAGACATCCTCCCTCCCTTGTAACTGGAAAAGAGGGAAGAGTAGTTCTTTTGGTTGTAATCGTTTCGCTTGAATCAAGGAAATCTTTTACAGCTAAAACCACTTTCTCCGACCACCAAACTTTCGGCCCCCTACAAGAAGTTCTCACCAGCGCTCGAGAGGTGGAGCGTGGGTTTGAGAAGAAGCAAGGAGATCAGAGGAAGGACCAGGCCATGAAGAGGCCGTTTGTACCGGTGGGCAGAGGAGGACCATCCAGAGCAGCGAAGGTCCAGGCCAGGCAACCATTCAGGGCAGTTCCTTACCAGGTGGCTCGACCAGGTCTTATCTGCAATTTCTGCCAGAAGCCAGGACACTCCCAGCAGAATTGCCGGAGGGCAAACGGATGGTGTTGGTGTGTGTGGAGCACGAGACCATGCCGTGGAGACCTGTCCGCACAGGAGGATGGGATTTGCTAACCAAACCTTGCCGGCACCTCAGGGGCAGAATGTGCAGAGGGTACTACCAGGGCCAGTTGGGCAGAGGCATCAGGGACCAGTGATGAGGAGAGCCCTTCCCCTTCCTCCACCGCATGTTGCTCGCCCAGTGCAGAGAGGAGCCCGGACAGCAGCAGGGCGTGGCAGAGGTCAGGCCTACAACCTGACAGCAGAGGAGGCTGAGGCTTCAGAGGAAGTGATTTCAGGTAACATCAGAGTTCATTCAATACCTGTTCTCGCTCTCTTCGATTCTGGTGCATCCCACTGTTATATCTCCGACCATTTTGTGGCTGTTCATTCTATACCTGTTAAGGCTTTAGACCGCAAATGGGAGATAAGTACAGGGAATGGGTAGTTGTATCTTCTAGAGTTTGTGCTGACTGTCCAGTGGAGCTTTGTGGGAAGATCTTGGCCATAGACATGCTCGTACTAGACACCAAAGGGTACGACGTGATCTTAGGCATGACTTGGCTCAGTCAGTACTATGCTGTGATCGACTGTAGAGGGAGGAGGATCAATTTCAGAATCCCTCATCAGCCGGAGTTCCAGTTTAGTGGAGAGGTGAAGCCTGCTAAGAAGGAGATTCAGATGACCACTTCGGAGGTTCTGAAGGGAGTGCCAGTGTGGGATGAGTTTCCAGAAGTCTTTGCTGAGGTCTCAGGGCTTCCACCGGAGAGGATAATTGAGTTCTCCATTGATACAATCCAGGAGCAGCTCTATATCCAAGGCTCCGTACAGGATGGCACCGACAGAGTTGGAGATCTTGAAGAAGCAACTACAGGAGTATTCAGACAAGGATTGATTCGACCAAGCACTTCACCATGGGGAGCTCCAGTGCTCTTGGCGAATAAGAAGGATGGTGGTAAGAGGCTTTGTATTGATTATAGGGAGTTGAACAAGGTCACCATCAAGAACAAGTATCCCTTGCCCCGGATTGATGACTTGTTTGATCAGCTTCATGGAGCCCGTGTATTTTCTAAGTTAGATTTGCAGTCGGGTTACCATCAGCTGAGGGTGAAGAAGGAGGATGTTCCGAAGACGGCATTCAGGACCCGATATGGCCACTATGAATTTCTGGTTATGCCTTTCGGAGTCACAAATGCCCCTGCAGTTTTCATGGACTTGATGAATCGAGTGTTCTCCCCTTACCTGGATCAGTTTGTAGTTGTATTTATAGATGACATCCTGATCTATTCAAAGAATAATAGGGAGCATGCAGAGCACTTGAGAATTGTGTTGCAGACTCTTCAGCAGGAGCAGCTTCATGCCAAGAGGAGCAAGTGTGAATTCTGGTTGGACAGCATAGCTTTCCTTGGACACATAGTTTCAGCAGAAGGAATTTCAGTTGATCCTAGTAAAGTCCAGGCAGTGAAGAATTGGCCAGTTCCGAAGACGGTGACTGAGATAAAGAGCTTTCTTGGACTAGCCGGATATTACAGGCGCTTTGTCCAGGATTTCTCTAGACTTGCAGCTCCGTTGACCAGGCTCACCAGAAAAGGGGAGAGATACATATGGACAGAAGAATGTGATGCAGCATTTGAGCAGTTGAAGCAGAGGCTTATTTCAGCTCCAATCTTGAGGACTCCTTCAGGAAGAGGAGGGATGGTCATTTTCTGTGATGCATCAGGTAAAGGCCTGGGGTGTGTACTTATGCAACGTGATCATGTTATAGCATATGCATCTAGGCAATTGAAGCCTCATGAGAGGAATTACCCAACTCATGACTTGGAGTTGGCAGCTGTGATATTTGCTTTGAAGATCTGGAGACACTACCTTCTGGGAGACAAAGTGTTGATATACACAGATCACAAGAGCTCAAGTATATTTTCTCGCAGAAGGAGTTGAATATGAGGCAGAGGAGGTGGTTGGAGCTTATGGCGGACTACGATATTGACTTGCAATATCATCCAGGCAAGGTCAATACCGTTCCAGATGCACTGAGCAGGATGCCAGAGAACAGAGTGCTAGTCCACCTTACTCAGCAGAGGGATTTGATTCGAGAATTCATCAGATTGGATTTGATGTTGGTGCAAGGAGGTGATAAGGCAGGGCAGCTTATGACTTTACAGATCCAGTCATCATTGATAGAGGAGATCAAGGGAGCTCAGAAAGAGGACCCCAGATTACAGACATTCAGAGCTCAGGTGGAGGCTGGTTTGAGGACTGATATCTGTATCCATCCAGATGGTGCATTGTATTTGGGGATAGACTTTGTGTTCCCCAGGGAGAAGTCAGACAGAAGATTTTGGAGGAAGCACACAGTTCAGCTTATTCCATACATCCCGGAGGAAACAAGATGTATCAGGACCTGAAGAGGCACTTCTGGTGGAATGCTATGAAGAGGGAGATAGCCCAGTTTGTTGCCAAGTGCTTGGTTTGTCAGCAGATTAAGATCGAGCATCGGAGATCAGCTGGACTTCTTCAACCCTTGCCGATACCCGAATGGAAGTGGGAGCACATCACCATGGACTTTTGTGACGGCATTGCCTCGGAGTCCCAAGGGTAATAATGCGGTGTGGGTGATAGTTGATCGCCTCACCAAGTCAGCTCACTTCATACCATTCAGGGTAGGCCAGTCGACAGAGGTTTTGGCAGATAAGTATATGAAGGAGGTGGTTCGTCTGCATGGAGTTCCAGTTAGTATTGTGTCAGATAGAGACACCAGATTCAGATCTCATTTCTGGGAGAGTCTCCAAGAAAGTCTGGGAACTCGTCTGAAATTTAGTACTTCATACCATCCTCAGACAGACGAACAATCTGAGAGGACTATCCAGATCCTTGAAGATATGTTGAGGGCTTGCATGATTGACTTCGGAGGATCGTGGGAAGATCATCTTCACTTGGCTGAGTTTTCATATAACAACAGCTATCAGGCAAGTATTAAGATGGCACCCTTTGAGGCATTGTATGGTAGGAAGTGCAGATCACCGATTTGTTGGGATGAAGTCGGTGAGAGGAGTCTTTTGGGACCAGAGATCCTGATGCAGGCGACAGAGAAAGTCAGGGTTATCAGAGATCATCTCAGGGCTGCTCAGAGTAGACAGAAGAGTTGGGCTGACACTCGGAGGAGGCCATTGGAATTCCAGACCGGGGATCATGTGTTCTTGAAGATATCACCTACCAAGGGTGTAATCCGGTTCGGTTCACGTGGGAAGCTAAGTCCGAGGTATATTGGCCCATTCGAGATCCTGGATCGTGTGGGAGATGTGTCCTATAGATTAGCATTACCGCCATCTTTGGACGGGGTGCATAATGTCTTCCACGTGTCTCAGTTGAGGAAGTATGTCAGGGATGACGGCCATATTCTGGACCATTCCGAGCTGGAGCTACAACCGGATCTTTCATACCAAGAGCAGCCGTTGGCCATTCTGGATAGGAGTGTCAAGACACTGAAGAACAGAGCTATCCCATTGGTATTGGTGTCATGGAACAGGCATGCGCCAGGGGAGGCCACTTGGGAGCGTGAGGACGCTATCCGGGAGCGTTATCCTCAACTTTTCACATCTTGATTGGGTAAGACTCTCTTCTTATACTCTTCTTTACCGTTATCTTTCCTTGTATCCATATCTATCTGTTGCTTTTCCTGTTATCTTTCACCTTATGAAATTTCGGGGACGAAATTTTTGTAAGGTGGGTAGATTGTAATACCCCTCTCCCGGAATACGTACTTAGTTACGTACTCAGTCTTCCGATCGTATTTTCCGATTTACCTTCCGTATTTGACCGATTTTAATTTTAAATATCATTTTCCAATATTTAAGATTTTATGAGATTTTCTGGAATTTCTGGAATTAAAATGAATTTCTTCAAAAACGGTGTCGGCCAGTGCCGCTGACCGATTCCCGAATTTTTATCTCCCAAACTGTTAGGAATTTTTAGAAAGTCTCTTAGACTTTATTACTTAGAATCATATTTCCTACTTATACACTTTTTCTGAGAATTTTATAAATTTATGAAAATTCTTTCGGAGTCGGTAAATAACTGATTCCGGGATTTTAATTAAAAATCTATACAGTATTTCTTCAAACGAATTTCACCATGAGTCTTCAAATATTTTTCTTGATTTTTGGTAAAATTTTCAGACCAATCCGAGATACTTGAATTTCGGACATTTTTTCAATTATTGCAAAATTCCAATTCCACTTCATTTCCACCTCATTTCCCAACACACACTTCACCAAACCCACTCACTCTCTCTCCTTCCTATGGCCGGCCAAGTGTCCATGAGGAGACACCTCACCCCCACATTTTTGCAAGAAAACCCCCCACTTTCATCATAATCCCAATCCCTTTACAAAAGATCCCAACCTATAAATGCATTTCATTTGCAAAATTCCCCTTTTCTCATTTCTTCATCAAGAGAACTCTCTCAAAATCTCCTTCCTCAAACCAAACCCTAACTCCAAGATCACCCAAATCTCTTCACCTACACCTCAAGGTCTCAAGGGGTTCAACTAGGGCTTCATCAAGGAACTCCATCTTCAACCTCTACTCCCCAAGGCAACCCCAAGAGCACTTCTTCACCTCAAGCTTCAACAACAAGTGTGGAGTGAAGCAATCACCTCCATCCTTGAATCAAGTCACAATTAAAACCTAACCTAGTGAGTATCTTTACTCACCAAGACCTAATTAACACTTCATTCCTTGTGGTAGAAATCCTTGTACACTTGTAGTATAAAAATCCAATTTTTAGGGCATCACAACTCAAATCCAACCTCCCCATGTAGGTATATTATTCAACAAGGCTAGTTTCTGTTTTAGTGTACTTGTACTGCTAGATCCGGTCCCCTAATACCTAAAAAAAAAAAAAATCCTATTTTTAGACTGTTAGAACCAACCAAGAAAATTCTGATTTTTCTGCCTTAACAGCAGCTAATTCCAGAGGATCGGTCGACCGGCAGTCGACCGATCACTCTGCCGATGTGCACAGAGTGCACAGCTTTGAGCTGGCGGTCGACTGGCAGTCGACCGACCACTCGACCGGCTTAAGGAATTATAGTGGACCAGTCGACCGGCAGTCGACGGCCAAACCTGGAGCTCACGCACTTTGTACGGTTGACCGGCAGTCGACCGGCACTCGACCGCCTTTGTAAATCCCAGTCGACCGGCAGTCGACCGGAGGTCGACCGTTAGGCCAAATTCTGGGACAGATTTCAGACTCCTTTCCTTTTTGATTTTTGATATTCCCCTGATATATGTATGATGTTTTAGTCTTGTTTATGCTTCATACCTGTACTGCATGACATGTTACCTGATAGATCTTGCTTCATTAGGCTTCATGACTTGTTGTTATATATTGCTATTCCTTAACTTGTTAAATATGAAGTATCACCACTCTTCATGCTATCACTAAAACACCAAGCATGATACACCCGACTTTTATATAAAATTCACCAACTTACATTGGGTCGGGGGGAAATATGCGGAATATCGATATGTGTTCGTGTTTACAGTGGTTTTAGGTATATTGTACAATTACTGTTCCGGTCTTACCTGTGGTACTCCAGGGGACCGAGGGGAGTGCTTGCTCCCTTTCCTGTTTACTGTCATGACAAGGGCATACATAAGTCCCTCCTGTTTAGCCTTGCGGCAGGTTCCGTCTTCAAGCAACGGAACAATCCTGGGCCGTGGTCCCGGGTATGCACGGGACCCACTGTAAACATAGTTCGTCGATACAACCGATGTTTCCAATAACAACCTTGTTTCACTAGGATATGGATCTATGTGCTCTGGGACGCTGGGTCACATAGCTAGATATCACAGTAAGACAAGTAATAATAATAAGACGTTAATTGTAGATTTGTTGCATATGATCTTGCCTTATTGAGTTTACATCGCTTGTTATTCATTGCCTTTATTCATGATCCTTATGTCACTTGACTATCTTTTATTTGTTATTATATGTCTTGACCCTTTGGATTTGCATGTTCAGATTCTGAGGCTTGGAACGAAGTGGAGCCTTCCACAGAGGACCGGGCCTATCTTTCTGAGCAGGCTGACCAGCTCTAGTCTCATCGTGCCGACTCTTCCTTTTGGTTCACGGGATCTCCATCCATTTCGTGAGCATTTTGTATTTTTGGTTGTATAGGATTCATTTTGGACTTGGGTTGTGATAAAGGACACTCGTAAAGTGATTTTGCTTATCATAACTTGTATAACTTTGTATTTATCTTTTGTAAGTTGGCATATGAATATACCACGCTGTGTGTTGTACTCTGATACTTGTTGTACTTAAGGCTTAGCGTATATACGTGGGGGCACCATCTGACCTACGTATATGCGTTGCAGTGACGTTCCCGTATCATTGGGATCGGGGCGTTACACGATTCGTACTAAAATCACCCCATAGATGCTGATTAATTGACTTGAAGCTTACCTTAGGTTCACTAAAGTACATGGGGGATAACCCCTCTTTATGTCATAACATTGTATTGTGTACTAGTGAGTACATATGGATGATGCATATATTCATGCGGGGATGGAGGTGGCGCGCTATGGCGTTACCATGATTTTGGGAAATCCGAGTACATGTTTCTTTATTGTTGCATATCATTTCGGACATGACGTGTAAGTTAGTTTTCAATTGCTTGTTATGAATATTATAACTTGACCTTGCATGATGCATTTGTGTTATTGGAGGAAGGGGCCGGGCAGGAGCCGGTAGGAGGGGGGGAGACGGGGATTTGTCATATACATATACATATATAAAAAGGAGGAAGGGCCGAGCGGGAGCCGGTAGGAGGGGGGAAGACGGGGAAACATATATGTTTTATATGAATATTATAAAAGGAGGAAGGGGCCGTGCGGGAGCCGGTAGGAGGTGGAAGACGGGGGAATTTCATTTAGATTGAATGACATCTAAAAGTGAACTGTCAAGTTGCATTCATGATTGATAATGCTTGTGTTAAACTAAAATGTCACTTTATGTATATAACGAGCCGAGTTGATGTGAGGGGACTAACCCACGAAAATTACATACATACTCATACAATTATTTCTTTTGTGTCATGATATAGTTAAATGCAACTTTTGATAGTGGAGTCATGTAGATCACATGTGTATGGAGCTTGGAACAAGTAAGGTAGCTTGAACAAGTTGTTGTTTATGGGACTCATTGTAATTTACCTCTTCTAAACTGTTTATATTATGAAATTATTATATCAATACCCTATGACATGGTTTACTCATTGAGCTGTCGAGCTCATTTTATTTCCTTTCCATCTTTTCAGGGTTGGATAAGTAAGGTAAGGGACCTCTCTAGCTGGAAGAGTTAAGTTATGGATTGCATGACATGTTGTGGTATCATTTGATTCGGCCTTGTTCTATTATATGTGTATGTATGGACTCTATTGAAGTCTTTGTGGAAACCATGTTAGGGTGTACTCGAGGTACATTTTGCCTTTATAGTATTTGAGACCATGGGCTTGTATGTGATATAATGTTCTGGACTGTGAAATTCCTTAGATATGTATGTTCTTGAACTTGGAATGATGGCCATGTGTGGGGAATGCTATTCGTTGGGAAGTTAACTCTTGTAATGTTTTATGAAAAGATTTATGCTTGCAATGGAGGAAATCAAGTTATGGTATATGTTTATGGTTAAGGTTTGGTGTAATGTGGCATGATAAGTAGGCCGAGTGTGCCGAAATCCTTGGTGAATATAAGTAGGCCTTGGAGCCGAAAATTTTAGTATTGTAAGTGAGAAATAAAGGAAATATTAAGGATGATGCTGCCAAAATTTTCTTATTTTAAGAGTATTGGAGAAAATTGGTGTTGCAGGCCTAATCTTGTTTATTAGAACCTGAGACCGTTACAATAAGTATGAATCTTCGAGTTGAATTATGGTGAGATCTGTTGATCGAATCAATTGGATAATGTTTGGAGTGTGTTCTCCTTCCTTTGGAGATGAACGTGGTATATTCACATGTTCAATTCCGACTTCGAATGAATGAGATATTCAAGCCTAAAGATTGCCTAATTCAAAGCCAAAACGGGACTAAAGGTAGCTAAAAGCATTTAGTCCCACATTGGCCATGGATGGAAGTTTGTGGTGTATAAATAAAGAAAATTGAGAACAAAGGGCGTACCCTTTGGGTACTTGGAGTTTTCGCGCGCGATTGGGAGGGATCTATGCCCGCACGTGCGTGCGCGCGCCGCCGCTGGCGGCGGCGGCTGGCCGGCCGGTGCCGGTGCCGGTGCCGGGCTCGGGCTCGGGCTCGGGTTCCCTACCTGGCCTGATTCTTTTGAATCGGGTCTCGCGGGTATGGATTGCAAGCATACCCGAACCGGACCCGCTCCGCTCCGGATCCAATCCGCCCGCCAACAGACCGCTCCGCGTCAGTTGGACTGCCAACAGTTGCGACTGTTGGGCTGCCAACAGACACGACTGCTGGGTCGAAAGGGTGCAACCTTTCATTGGGTTCGAACCCGTTGGCCCCTCCTGGAGCGCTATATAAAGCGCTCTGATCTATCAATTGAACAAAAACAGCAAATGTTCTCTCTCTCTCTCTTTCTCTAAGTTCTGATCTGAAGTGAAATTCGGAGTTCTGAACTGGGCTTCCAGCGTGAAGTAGGAAAGCGAATTCCAAAGAAGATTCTACGAAATTTGTTCTGAAAGAGGAATCAGAAAATTCAACAGATTCTGTTACAAAATTGTTGTCTGAATCTGGTACTTCTGAAGAAAAATATTCTTCAACCTTCCTTCGTCCTCAACAGTGGGTGCTACTCCAAAGTAAAGGCAAATATTTATTCGAAATTTGTCCTTGTACCGCTGCTTCAACGATCCTGTGGAAGGTACTGGTTGACTACGGTTCGACCGTACAGTGATTTGGTAGTGCTATTCAAATACCGTGAAGGAGTGTTGTATCTTGGGAGACCAGCGTCCATTATCCCGTTAGCACCGGTGCGGGGGACGTAATTGTCTTAAGGAGATTCGCTCTAAGCGTACCTCACTCCAAATACTGTATAAGTGGATTAAGTCCTTTATACAGGGGATATACTTTATAGTATATCGAGACTGATTTAGATTCAGTCTAATTGGTGTTTAACCAAGGAAGGAAATTGAAAGGTGGTTCTTAAATTAAGGAACGTTCTATTGAACGGAAAACCTCCCACCTGATATTTGCCGACCTGGCCAATTAGATTGTTGATATCTCAGTGATCTTGATTAGTTGTCAGATTGATTCCTGTTAAGCAGAATTCTAACAATCTTAAGACAATTACTATTGAAGTTTCTTACTTCTATTCTGCTTGAACTTGCAGAAAATGTCTGAGACTAATCAAGATAGCTCAAGCAAGGCACCAAACATGCAGATGCAAGCTTTGATGCCTACTCCACTTCCTAACCTGAAGCCGGAGAAGCCAGGAAAATTTGATGGCACAGAATTCAAGAGATGGCAACAGAAGATGCTCTTCTACTTGACCACTCTTCATCTACCAGATTCCTGCAAGAAGATCCACCAGAGCCTGCAACTGATGCATGGACTCAATGTGACTTCTTTTGCCGAAATTATATTTTAAATAGACTGGATGACTCTCTTTACAATGTCCACAGTCCTATCACAACGGCAAAGAAGTTATGGGCCAGTCTTGACAAGAAGTACAAGACTGAAGATGCTGGTACCAAGAAGTTCGTCGTAGGACGATTTCTGGAGTACAAAATGGTGGACAGCAAGACTGTAATCAGTCAGGTGCAAGAGTTCCAACTTATCTTGCACGAGATAGAAGCCGAAGGTATGATCCTACCTGAAACCTTTCAGGTTGCTACTATCATGGAGAAACTCCCACCTGCGTGGAGAGATTTCAAGAACTACCTGAAGCACAAGCGAAAGGAGTTGAAGTTGGAAGATCTCATTGTGAGGCTTCGTATCGAGGAGGACAACCGCAAGTCCGAGAAAAGGAGCAGCAAGAACTCCTACGAAGCAAAAGCAAATGTGATCGAGGACTCAAAGGGGAAAGCGTCTACTTCCAAAGGCTTAAAGCGGAAGAAGACTTCTCAGGGGTACAAAGGCAAGTCCAAGAAGGCAAGAACATGCGCTTCAAGGGAACCTGCTACATCTGCAACAAAGAGGGGCATAAGGCGAATGAATGTCGCAGCCGTCTCAAAAAGAACAAGAAAAGCCACCCACAGGCAAACTTGACCGACCATGAGTCTCCAAGCCTTTTAGCTGTGGTGTCAGAAATGAATCTGACAACCAACAATAAGGATTGGTGGGTAGACACTGGGGCTACTCGGCACATCTGCTCTGAGAAATATTATTCTCTGAATATCAAATACTGGAGCAAGATGAGCAACTATTCATGGGAAATTCAGCCGTCTCAAAGGTTGAAGGAAAAGACAAGGTCATCCTGTAGTGGACATCGGGGAAAGAGCTTACTCTTAACGATGTGCTTCATGTTCCAGACATCCGCAAGAATTTGATCTCCGGATCAATACTTGGTAAGAAAGGATTTAGAATGATTTTTGAATCCGATAAATTTGTACTTACTAAGGGAGGGATGTATGTGGGAAAGGGTTATCTTGTTAATGGACTTTTAAAGCCAATGCTGCAGTGGTAGATAAAAAGTCTGTGTATTTGTACTCAAAACTTATAAATAAAGGAAAATCTTCTGTTTATTTGCTTGAATCTCCTAATTTGTGGCATGCTAGATTAGGGCATGTAAATTACAAGTCATTAAAGAACTTGTCTAATCTGGGATATATTCCTAAACTCAATTTGGAAGAAATTTGCAAGTGTGAGATTTGTGTTGAGGCCAAGCTGGCGAAAAATTTATTTCACTCAATTGATCGAAATACAGAACCTTTAGGGTTAATTCATAGCGATCTGTGTGACTTAAAGTTTATGCCAACTAGAGGCGGTAAAAAATATTTCATTGCTTTTATCGATGACTGTACAAGATACTGTTATGTGTATCTTTTAAACAGTAAGGATGAGGCAATAAATATGTTTATAACATATAAAGCCGAAGTTGAGAATCAACTCAACAAGAAAATCAAGATTCTAAAATCCGATAGAGGTGGAAAATATGAATCAAATGATTTTAGTGAGTTATGTGCTAGTTTTGGTATAATCCATCAAACTACAGCACCATATACTCCTCAGCAAAATGGAATTGCTGAACGGAAGAACAGAACTTTGAAGGAGATGGTAAATTCCATGTTCGTAAGTTCTGGAGCTCCGCAGAACTTGTGGGGGGAAGCTCTATTAACTGCAAATTATATTCTAAATAGAGTACCCCACAAGAAACTTGGTCTTATACCATTCGAGTTATGGCATGGAAGGACACCTTCCTATCATTACCTCAAAATGTGGGAGTGCCTAGCAAAGGTGCTAGCACCATTACCTAAAAAGACTAAGTTGGGAGCAAAAACTATGGACTGCATATTCATAGGCTATGCTTTGAATAGTAGTGCCTGCAGATTTCTGGTTCATAAATCAGAGATACCAGATATTCATGTAAACATGATTATCGAATCTAGAGATGCTGTGTTCTTTGAAGACATCTTTCCGTACAAACGAAAGCAGATAAGACTTCTGGAAAAGAACACACGAGATGGCGTTCAGGACGAAAGCCCCGAGGAACCGACTGTTAATGCGGAAATTGAACCAAGAAGAAGTCAGAGATCTAGAATCTCAAAATCTTTTGGTCCAGATTTCATAGCATACGCTATTGAAAGCGAGCCTCAAACATTTAAAGAGGCTATGTCGATCCCAGAAGCACAAAATGTTATATACAATGGTAAGTCTAGACATATTCGTCGTAGACATAATACCGTGAAGCAGTTGCTCTCAAATAAAATTATCTCTATTGACTTTGTATCGTCAAAGGATAATTTAGCGGATCCGCTTACAAAGGTTTAAGTAGAGAGCGTATAAACTGCGCATCGAGGGGAATGGGTCTAAAAGCCTAACCTTACCGAGTCAGCTTAATGGAAACCTCACTTAGCGACTGGAGATCCCACGGACTAAGTTCAAGAGGAAAAACTAGTTATGATTGACAGCAGCAAGTAAGCACTTGGGAGCTTGACTCCAATCCATTCCTAAGGTACACATAAGTGCTTTCTACAAGTGGATTAAGGATAAGCTTAACGCTTTTAATGATGCCTATATCTTGTTACTAAACAAGTGGAGTAGAGTAGACTACTCTTAATAGGTCCATCACCTATGTGAGTATGGAGTGGGTCGGCTCTTTGGGAATTTCTATGGAGGCTGTTATTCCCTAAAGATACTCTCTGAAACCAAGAATGTCCAGGGCCAAAACAGACACAACCGAGAACCAAAGTTGATTTGGAAAGTCACTGTGTGAAGCTTGTTGACTTGGCTTATACTAACGGCTAACAATTTAAGACCTAGTTCACTGATTAGCCAGTAAGTCCGATAAAGTTTTCGCTATGGAAGGTTCAAGACCTAGTTCACCTATCCTTATGCAGTTTCTTTTCTCAATTACCTTTCACATTAGAGTCAGTCTCTTTGTGTGTCATTTCCTTGAATCTCCATTCATTGTGGGGGATTGTTGGAATTGAAGAATATAAGTATGAATCTTCGAGTTGAATTATGGCGAGATCCGTTGATTGAATCAATTGGATGATGGTTGGAGTGTGTTCTCCTTCCTTGGGGATGAACGTGGTATATTCACATGTTCAATTCCGACTTCGAATGAATGAGATATTCAAGTCTAAAGATTGCCTAATTCAAAGCCAAAACGGGACTAAAGGTAGCTAAAAGCATTTAGTCCCACATTGGCCATGGGATGGAAGTTTGTGGTGTATAAATAGAGAAAATTGAGAACAAAGGGCGTGCCCTTTGGGTACTTGGAGTTTTCGCGCGCGATTGGGAGGGATCTATGCCCGCACGTGCGTGCGCGCACCGCCGCCGGTCGGCCGGCCGCGCCGATCTCGGGCTCGGGCTCGGGCTCGGGTTCGGGTTCCCTACCTGGCCTGATTCTTTTTGAATCGGGTCTCGCGGGTATGGATTGCAAGCATACCCGAACCGGACCCGCTCCGCTCCAGATCCAATCCGCCCGCCAACAGGCCGCTCCGCGTCAGTTGGACTGTCAAAAGTTGCGACTGTTGGGCTGCCAACAGACACGACTGCTGGGTCGAAAGGGTGCAACCTTTCATTGGGTTCGAACCCGTTGGCCCCTCCTGGAGCGCTATATAAAGCGCTCCGATCTCAATTGAACAAAAACAGCAAACGTTCTCTCTCTCTCTCTAAGTTCTGATCTGAAGTGAAATTCGGAGTTCTGAACTGGGCTTTCAGCGTGAAGTAGGAAAGCGACTTCTAAAGAAGATTCTACGAAATTTGTTCTGAAAGAGGAATCAGAAAATTCAACAGATTCTGTTATAGAATTGTTGTCTGAATCTGATATTTCTGAAGAAAAATATTCTTCAACCTTCCTTCGTCCTCAACAGTGGGTGCTACTCCAAAGTAAAGGCAAATATTCATTCGAAATTTGTCCTTGTACCGCTGCTTCAACAATCCTGTGGAAGGTACTGGTTGACTACGGTTCGACCGTACGGTGATTTGGTAGTGCTATCCAAATACCGTGAAGGAGTGTTGTATCTTGGGAGACCAGCGTCCATTATCCGTTAGCACCGGTACGGGGGACGTAATTATCTTAAGGAGATTCGCTCTAAGCGTACCTCACTCCAAATACTGTATAAATGGATTAAGTCCTTTATATAGGGGATATACTTTATAGTATATCGAGACTGATTTAGATTCAGTCTAATTGGTGTTTAACCAAGGAAGGAAATTGAAAGGTGGTTCTTAAATTAAGGAACGTTCTATTGAACGGAAAACCTCCCACCTGATATTTGCCGACCTGGCCAATTAGATTGTTGATATCTCAGTGATCTTGATTAGTTGTCAGATTGATTTCTGTTAAGCAGAATTCTAACAGAAAGTAGGAGATCCATCTAAGCGATAGAGACCGCCTTCATTCTGTCCTTTGAGAAGGTTTTTTTTCCTATTCTTGATCACAAAAGTGAAATTCAAAAAGAGCAATTATTATCTCTAGAAAATTGATGAAAGAGATAAAAACCGTTGGGTAATAAATGGAAGAAATAAAATGTTAAAAGTTTAAAAGAAGTTAGAGGGTATTGAAAACTAGTGGAGCCAACATCAGATATAGGAAGTTCCTTACCATTACCAACTTGAAGTTGGTATATTCCCTTTGTGCTCTTATGATATCATGAAATTTGAAATTTTAGTGAAACATGATGGTGGCTTGTACTGGGGAACTGATCCTTGGTGGGCACAAAAGTGGGCTGAAATTACACAAAATTGGCTTGAGGACCAGTTGAGCTATGATGACAAAAGCGGCAATGGTAGGGGTTGGCCATGCACACCACAAACTGGACAAGGGTCATGACAATTGGAGAAGCCTCGACCGCGACCATGTCCACGGTGGAAACGATTAGTGTTGTTCATCTTTGACTCAGTGTGTGCAACATTGGCTGTAGGAATAAGAGAGGAGACCACAATTGATTGAGTTGATGATAGCCAAATTTCATGGCTAACAAGCAAGCTGCAGAGTTCAGAATAGGGACTGGGTCATGCCTAGCAAACAAGCAGATTTCATTTACCATATTCAACACCCATGGTAATAATAACATTAAATTAGTAGGATCCATCAATTGACCAAAAGCAACAAGTTCATCGGAAGATACTTCACCTGCCGCAAGTATAAGGAAACAAAATCATCTCTTTTATTCAGATTATGCAATTGAGTGGTGAGCTGTAGATGTGAGTATGTGATGGAGAGCCAAAAGCTTGATGCAAATTCTGTTCATGAGATGTGGAGAGACCAATGACTAGGGAGAGAACTTCTTCAGGGAGCGAAGCAATGGCCAACTGAGGAGGAGTCAGTCCCTGCAAATGCAAGAAATATATGATCGATTCAAGGATGACACAATGGAACCGTTATCAACAATTATGGAGGAAGGACATCAATCGATGTCATCAATCAATCCTAGGATGTCAAAACTCCTTAGTAGAGGAAGAATTGTGTTTTCCATATCAGGTAGCTTGTGGGAGTTAGTTTCTGAGAAAGAAAGTCATCAACATTGCCGAGGTTAGTAAGTGGAAATATCAAATAATGAGGATAATAGAGAGGAGGCAAAACTGGATGATGTTATGGTGTTCAAAGAAAAGGAATTGGGATCATGCTACTCTGATACCATAAAGAGCTTACAACACAAATATGGAAAAGCTATCTCACTGTCAACATGAATGAGCTTTGTATTATATAAAGGTATAGATTAGATGGGATGTACATGAGAGTTTAGATCTTTTAACTAGTTACAACTAACTAATAATCAAAATCTTGTTATGTACAACCATGCACAACAATATCTAGTTATGCACATCCAAGCATAACAACTTCTAGCTATGTAGAACTATGCATAACCTTATGGTGTTCATCAATAGATTCTATTAGAAAGAGAGTCGGAGAAAGAATGTTCAAAGAGAAAGATCTAAAACCAAAGTAGAGATGAAGTTCTTTTAACATCGACAGGTAGAAAAAGAACTTAACATTGGAATCTAAATGAAGGGAGGTGGGAACTGAATGAGGTCCCAAAATAGAGAACCATTACTCCTTTATTATTGTTATCTAATTGAATGAAATTGATGATACAAATAGAATCAGCTGAAATAGAACTCACCAATGTGTCTGAAAACACCCAAAAACCCCAAGACAGCTACCAGAATCATGAAGATTAACCTCCAATTCACTGATTTATGTTCAGATTAATTCAGTTATCAATTCAAGATTAGAGTCTATGTTAGATTTGGATACTTAGGGTCTCGAACCAAAACTAGTTGGTCTCTAGTCTGATAGAGAAGCAGACATGGGTTTAGAAGAGAATTCGGGTCTGCAGTAGAGAGGGTCTGAGTTGATTAAAGCAATTGGATTCGAGCATGCAAGATATTAGTTTGTTTAGAGATTATGTCGATCGTAGAGATCGAATTTCCGGAGAAACTAGGAGAGGAGGAAGCAGATTGACTGTTGGTGTAGAAGGCAAAAGAAGGTGGTATGTCCCAGTCCTCATCTTTATCCTGGTCTCTAGCACTGCTCGGTCGTTGACGCGGTAGTGGTCACAATCTATGTCGTGGTGATGCAATGATGGTGTTGGGTGACAGTGAGTAAGGTTCAGGATGCATGGAGCCGATTGCAGATAGAGAGTGGATCGAGCATGGTGGATGTTGGAGAGGACAGCAGGCAGATCTCGTGATGTTGGAGCCGTAGGAGAGATGAGATCACCATGTTGGAGTCATCAATTAGAGTTTGAAGGCAGAACCACCCCCTCAAGGATGTCATGGCTGGACATGGTGGAGATGTGTATGCGAGTGTGAACCAAATTCAGGTTTGAGTCATGGGGGTCTGACTGCAAACTCTTGGTGGATCAAAGCGGACACGAACAAATCCAGTTATAGAGCGGGGGAGAAGAGTCACCCAGTGGTAGGCACAGGCTATGCGAGGACATCTTAGCACTGACTCAAGATCGACGTGAAAACGACAATCAGTAGAGAATGATAACGCTTTTTAAGTAGAAATTGAAGGGATTCTATATATTACTTCATATTCCGGTGGTTACAATCCTAAAGACAACTGTTTTTGGGGATATATAATTATTAAAGTAATTAACTTAAAATTTCGAACAAAATATATTCCAACTATACCATCCCCTGATGATCCTAGCGTTACTGGCAACTCTTAATGACCTAATAAATGAGTTGATTCTCACTCGTCACTCAGAAGTCATTTTCTAAATGTATTGCCATTCTTTTATTTAGTGGAGAAGAGAATTTGCCCATAAAGGATTCAACGAGAATGATCATTGCTGCATTGGTGGTATATTTGGATCGTACAATCATCACACATTCTAAATATCACATTCAACACATTCCTGCCCACCACAAATGGAGTTACTTCTCACTTGTCTCTGTATACAATTGCTTGCTTTGTGTTCTTTGAGATATATTCAGTCTCTTTTTATAGTCTTCTTTCTCACCTATATGCAACTTGGGCTTTCTTTGAGTGTTAACTGGTTGGATTGAATGGGTTTTAGTAGAGATAGTTGAAAACCAAATCAGAAATTTTGGGTGGACTTTTGAGTGTTTGAAATTCGCCCATCAGGTTTCTAGTCAGGTCCAGATTGGTCCAGGTTTCAAGAATAAAACCCATTCGATCTGGTTGGGTCGAGTTTCGTTTGGGTTCGGGTATAAGCCCGATGCATGAACACCCCCATTTCGGGGGTGGCCAAAAGTGTTTTTCCACACGAGGGACACACACTTTTCCTCAACCAAAATTCATCCCCGCAGAGAGGCATAACATAACCAACAACACATATATTATGGCAATTTTTCAGAAAAACCCATTTTTAAAATTAATTCCAAAAGTAGACCCGCCTCGAAAATATTTTCAAAAATGACCTCCTAACAAGCCACGTCGATGACATGTCAGCGTTGCCGCCAGCGTGGCACTGCGGGTCTTGATCAAGGTAGCCAACCCCGGTCGTACGTTTATTTTTTACACATGAACTTTAAGACTAGGGTTGACAGCCCCGATCAAAGTGAGGAGTGTTTTATCAGAGCCCACAACTTGACCGAGGTTGCCAACCTTGGTCGGATGTCTGTGAAGTACTTTCTAACTATGGTTGGCAACCCCGATCAAAAGTTTCTAGCATTATTTCTAGGCCAGGGTTGCCAGCCCTGGATTAAAAAGGTAGCATTTGTCTTGGCCGGGGTTGGCAACCCAGCCAAGCCTGTGACTGACACAAGAAAACAGACCCGCCCATCTCTGACTACTACCAATACAATATAATAAATATATTTATATCACAACCCTTTTTCTCAAAACATCACAATAATACATCTATTACACAACCAAATCACAGTATCACAGCCTGTATCACCAATATCACGACGTGTATCACAAATATCACGATATCACATATATAACATATTAAAGTCCAAATATGTCCAAAATTCATATCATATCCATAAAAAACATCCACAAATCATATCCAAATATAAGCATAAAAAGGAAAATCATCTCAAACAAGATAATGCACGCGGTACTCGCCCTCGCTCACACCCAAGAGCAACTTGAGATGGTCCTGCCTCACCCTCCTCCTCAGCTCCCCGACGCCGTTGAGAAGGTCCCAGCTCGTTCTGCGCATCAAGCCGCTGAGAAGGTCGCGGCGTCAGACATAATAATGTTGGGTCGGCGCACCAGAAGGGCGCGCAAATCGGCCTCGCCCTAGCACATCCCTTATGAAAGCGAGAGTCCTCTGGAGGAGTACTGAAACCCTCTCGAGAGACATGCATTGTGTATGGATACACATGTGATGTCGATATAGTGTAATGGATTACATCTTCTTAAGCCGGATTGATCGTCTATTCAAATTTGAATGTCATCTACACACTTAGTATAAAGAGAAATATATAAAGATCAAAATAAAATTTACCGTTACTTATGTATTATGCACCATAAACGTGAATCCCGTTAATTCATAATATAAATCAAGCATGCGTGTGAATTTTTCATGCATTCGGTGGCTTACATTTTTTCTTTATATGTATCTCTACCGAATTCACAAACGGATGCAATTCAAGCATTTCTCGTGTGTCGTCGTCTTTGTTATTAGCACGGCTATAAAAAGCCCTTGTGCAAGTGGCCAGTTGCATGTCAAGTGAATCTGACGCTTGTTTGAATTAATCTAGTGATTTAATAAATTTTCTCTACCAATTCATGTAATGTGAATGGTTTATTAACCATCACGGGTTTTACTACTTCATTAACATATTTTGGGTTACCCTCTATATTTACTGTCAGAGTACCGTTATATCGACAAATGAGAGAAACTCTAGACATTGTGATGAGGATGATAACAAGAACAAAGTGGTGATGATGATAACAACCTGACACAAAAGAGTAAAATTACAGTATCACAATCATGTTAGTCTAAATTTACATACATATGACTTGAAATTATTTCTCTAAAATTCTGAAATTCTTAAATTGTAACGCCCCGATCCTGCGGGTACGGGGACGTCACTGCGACGTATATACGCAGGTCAGAAATACCCTCACGTATATACGCTAAGCATCAGTACAAGTAAGAATCAGAGTACGGAAGTAAGTGGTGCATTATACATTCCAACACATGAGTACAATTACAAGTTATCACCAGAGGTGATCCGATATTACAATAATATTACATCACCAGAATGGCGCAATTGCGAGAATACAAGGGATGTACAGGAGTGAACAGTAAAAAGGCACTCACGAGTTTACTAAAGGAAAACTCGGGAGGCATACAGGGGGCCTGGAAGAATAGAGTCCTGAACGAATAGCTGGAGATCCACGCTTCAGCCGCGCCTCTTAGATCAGCAACCGGGAGGATCCACACGCTCCAAGCTCCATGTCCTGGACATGAGAATCCAGGGGAGTCAGATAATACTCCCCAGGCGAGTGGTGATACAATGCCAGGTGGCGAGTGATGGTAAGTATATGTATAGCAGTAAAAACCGAATAAAGTCAAGGACGAGCAAATCTGATTGTATGGTTTCGGGCCACAGCTCCTTGAGACTAGTACATCGAAGGAATAATCCAAACAAGGAAACCCTCATCTATATACCTTTGTCTCATGTCACCATAATCTAAGCACATACAATCCGACTGCACTCAGGGCATAATATAATAAACAGGAGGCAGGCGGATACAAGGATAAAGCAGAGTATGAGCAGTTAATATAATAATAGTCATGAAACCGGAAATCCGATGTAAAAACCGATACAAGCAAGCATGGTAAGACATATCACAGATTCATGGCCGTTTAAGTCGCAGGCTTCAGTATGCGTCCCATTCCACATACCTCTACTTACAACTTAAAGAGCCGGTTATTATCTTGACACTTATTATTACTCGTCTTACCCTGATATCTAGATATGTGGACTAGCGTCCCAGCACACATAGATCCATATCCGAGTAAAGCAAGGTTGTTATTGGAAACCGGCGGGGTATCAACGAACTATGTTTACAGTGGGTCCCGTACATACCCGGGACCACGGCCCAGGATTGTTCCGTTGCTTGGTGACGGAACCTGCCGCAAGGCTAACAGGAGGGTCTTATAGGATGCCCTTGTCAAGATGGTACCAAGAAGGAGGGAGCCAGCACTCCCCTCGGTCGCCTGGAGGCCCACAGGTCAGATCGGAACATGTAGTTGCACAACATTCCTAAAACCACTGTAAACACGAACACATATTGATAGCCGCATGTTTCCCCCGACCCGATGCAAGTTGTCTCATTTTATGATTTAACAATATTATCAGATTACGGGATTAACTGGTCAAGACAGGAAATTGCCCTACAGATTCAAGAGGTGGCCCCCACCGTGTATGGTGTGGCACTTTGTTCTGAGGGGATGGATTCTAGAGGTGGCCCCCACCGTATATGGTGTGGCACTTAGTTCCATTCAAGATAACAGGTCACTGTACATAGTACAGGATAACAAGACAAGATTCCCGTAATGGTGATAATCACAAGTCAAGTACATCATGCTGGGTGTCAAGTGATAGCATGACAGGGTGATGATATTATCAGGTAACAAGTCATGTCAAGAGATTGATATAAATCCGGTGACAAGTCATGTCATAACAAGGGGTTTTGCCAAGAAGTAGCATGTCTGATGTCAAGGGATAACAGATCAGTTAACAGGTGATATACATGTGTTAAAAGTAGCACGTAAATGACAAGTATGTAGTGGCATGTAGTAAAGCAGTAGCTGAGCACAAACAAGCGAAGCTGAGTAAGTTGGAAGCACAGGCAGCGAACAGAGTTTAGACACTAATGCGCTCTGCGAGGCTACCGGGATACTCGGATCAAGATACGAGTAGAAAGTCCGGCAGCAACTCGCCTAAACGAATTTAGTGAATAAAGCACTGAGCGCTAAGCATGCTCACCAGGCGGAGCTGAGAAACCTGACGATCCCAATCACGCCTCTTTCGAGACAGTGAGGGACCGGAGGCTGAACTGAGAGACCTGCCGGTCCCAATCACCTCTCTTTCGAGATAGTGAGTGACCGGAGGTTAAAGGGTCCGGAAGCCAAGTATGGTATAAGGCAGTACAATACATCACAGGCATGGTATATGTACCAGAAGGAAACTACCCTAGTACAAGCATTCGTCACAGAGCAATACATGTCCAGATATAGGCACTCGGCCATACACAAATACAGGGACTCAGCCCAATACAAAATACATGAAATGGAATACATATCGACCCGACGAAGCGGGGAAACCCAAATGGAGGCGAGAGCGAGAACACTCGCCTAAATCACCGGAAAGCCGAAGAGTCTGGAATCCATGGAACTCGCGCACGCGCCATAAATATAATAAAATATACAAAGAGAGAAAGTGAAGAGGAGAGAGAAAGAGACACAAGGAGACGCGGGTTTGGAAAGTGGACGCGAGGGGTCGCAGACGCGGGAGACGCGTCGCAGGAATAGCAGACGCGGGAATCACAGACGCGGGAGTCGTGTTGTGAAGACACCACAAACGCGGGGTTAGAGACCCGCGTTCAAATCAGGGCACGAGGGAAACGCGGACGCGGTCGTGGGGTCCGCGTCGCGTTAGCACGAGGCGATCACAGACGCGGTTATTAGCCCCGCGTCGTGACGATACAATAACGCGAGGGCCGCGTCAAGAGGAGGTCGCCCGCACGCGGGGGTAAGATCCGCGTCGGCAAATAATCAGAGAGAGAAGGAAAGGTGATTCCTTGTTGTGCCCGACGAAGGGATGTTCGGCCCCAATCCAAAAGGAGGGTACCGGCCCTAAATCGTGCCAACGGAGAAGACACGGGGAGAGAAACGCGGAGAGAGAGAGAGACGCAGAGAAAAAGAGAGAGAAAGAGAGTGGGCAGGTGAAAGAGAGAATCATGAGAGAGAGTGAGAGGATAGGAGAGAGAGGGTTCAGGAGAGAGAAAGAGAGAGTCCAAGGAGAGAGAGATTCTGGAGTGAGAGTGAGAGAGAGAAACGCAGGAAGTGAGAGAGGGAAAACGCAGGGAGAGAGAGAGAAGAGAAATGCAGAGAGAGAGGGAAAAGAGTTGCAGAGAGAGAGAGACTTGGAGCAGGGGAGCTGTTGCTCCCCTCTCACACACGCGCAGGGGGCTGGAGCCCCCTGGCCGGACCTGTCCGCCGGCCGCCGGCGGGTCGCCGGCGGGGCGCCACAACTGGGGGGCCGGCGGCCACTCCAGGGAGAAAACAGGGAGGGGCTGCTGCCCCCTCCCTCCAACAGAGCCCCGGCCAGAGGCCCTGGCCGGGCTGAGCTCTGGCCGCCGCAGGGCGGCCAGAGAGAGGAGGGAGAGAGTGCGCCGGCGCTTGCCGCCGGCGCAGGCCAGGGGTGGCTCGGCCACCCCAAAGAGGAGAAGGAGGGGGCTGCTGCCCCTCCACAGCCGCGCACAGGGGGCCAGGAGGCCCCCTGGCCGCGCCCAAGGCCGCCGGCGAGACGCCGGCGGCGGATCGCCCATACGGGGCGGCGCCGGAGGAAAGGGGACGGCGGCAAGGTAGAGGCCGGTTGGGGGCGACGGTCTCTCTGGGGAAGAAGAAAGAAGAGAGTGGAAAAAAGAAAAGAAAAAGAGAGAGAAAAAGAGAAAGAAAGGAGAGAGAGAGAGAGTGATGGTGATGGGGATGTGATGGGGAAGTGACCGGGCCCACGTGGTGGGGGGGAGTGGGCGGCTGAGTCGACGGGAAAAGAAAGGAAAAGAAAGAAAGAAAAAAAGAAAGAAAAGATAAGATTGAATAAAATAATATTATTATAGTATGGTCGCGAAAATCGACTGTTCCAGAAAAATCCCAAAAATACCTGGAGGTAGAAAACGTCATCCTGAGGAATAATATGAAATCGGTTTTCAGAAATAAAATCCCATTTTTCAAATTAAAAATCCAGAAGTCAACCGCCGATACCGGTCCACACCGGGTCGGCCGGATTTTGATAAATTCTGAAAAATCCCAGAAAATATATTAAAGAATAAAGTATGATTTTAAGAAGTAAAGTGAAAGCAGAATTCAGAAATTCAATCCCGATCGTCCCGGAATCAACAGCGATACTGGCCGATACCGACTCCGGTGGAATTTTCATAAATTTATAAAATCCTCAGAAAAAGTATTTAGATAGAAAATGTGATTTAAGAAATAATGTCTAAAGGCCCTTCTAGTAATTCCAATCGGTTTGTAAATTAAAATTCGGGAATCGGTCAGCGGCACTGATCGATACCGGTTTTGAAGATTTTCAACTTAATTGAGGAAATTCTAGAAAATCATGAAAAATCTAGAATATTGGAAAATGATGTTTTAAAACTGAAATCGGTCAAATCGGAATACCAGAATGTCCAAACCGAGCAATACTCTAGGATCGGGTCCTTGGTTCAGACTAAGGCTGACTCCGAGTTCACAAATCCAAATCCAAGGCAATACGATCATATAAAGAATTCATAATACAAAACAAATACAGGAAGTAAATCAAAAAAATACGATCAGAAAATACGAATACGCAACTAAGTACGTATTCCAGGAACGGGGTGTTACACTCTATCCACCTTACCAAAATTGCGTCCTCGCAATTTCGATAAGGGGTGGAATGAACACAAAAAGATAGGGATGAGGATTATGCCAATCAAGATATGAATAACTATGAGCTGTCCTCCCAGACTGAACAACTATCTCAAGGCATCTCTGCACTTCTGCCGCATTCATATAACCTCTGACGGTGTCTAATAATACTGATCTGATTTCTGCTTATAAAAGAACGCTGTCGGAACTTTGATAGACTACCC